>OX375867.1:25967689-26170811 GCA_947359475.1 Heligmosomoides polygyrus bakeri
GAATTTCCGTCGGAACTTCGCTTGGTTCTAGAAAAAAACTCTGGGTTTCTGGGGACGAGAAGTGGTTCTTTACGTTCTACGTCGAAGACAGGACAAGATCTTTCTGCAACGCTCCTCGACGCATTACGAGGGAGACCCAGAATGAGGCTTGGGGCTAAGCAAACAAAACCACTTCTAAGTATCCACACTTATATCGTTGCACACAAAAATTCGATCTCCAAAATGAAGTGCCCCTCAGTGGTGACGCATGGCAGCGGTCGACTTATCGGACACTTGAGGCAAAAATACTGTTTTACCCTATTTACACGAATGATTGAGCCAAGTTTGGCATGAGTTCACTTCAACCAACAGATTGCCATCACATGTTAGGCAAGCTGAGGCGGATTCATCAAAGTTGCTGCAGTAACTTTGATTGGTCCACGTGGCTCTCGTTAACGGACGTGCTCTGCGATAGGAAGGTACCGGAACGTTTGAAGGTCGAAGGTTTACAGAGCCGTCGTGCGGCCGGGTAGCGACGTGCGGCGCCGGTGTAAGCCTGCGACCAAGGAAGTTGAAAGGCGCCTCGAGGCGCTGATCAGCGTCATGGAGAGGAAGATGCTGCGCTGGTCGGCCGGAGTCACGCTCATGGACCGCATCCGAAACGATGTCATTCGGCAGAAGTTCGGTGTCGGGCCGGTAGCTGACAAGATGCGAGAAGCTCGTATGTGACTGGCACGGCCACGTTTTATGTGGAAAGGAGGACAGCGTCCGCAATATAGGCCCTGAGTTGGAAATGGTCAGGAAAGCGGCCTGGAGAAGGCCCAAAGCACCGCTGGGCTGTTACGTGACAGAAGAAGTAGCTGGTACCCACCCTGATCTAGCGCTGGATTGGGGAAAGCTGGCTTGATGGCACGAGAAAAAGCAGTCCCCGCTACGGAGCGGGACAGACCCTGAAGAAGAAGAAGATCGAGCCAAGTCTGGCGAATACATTTGTGAATTCATGCCATCCCAAGCCTCTTTCTGGGTCTCCCTCGTAATGCGTCGAGGAGCGTTGCAGAAAGATCTTGTCCTGTCTTCGACGTAGAACGTAAAGAACCACTTCTCGTCCCCAGAAACCAGAGTTTTTTTCTAGAACCAAGCGAAGTTCCGACGGAAATTCGGAACGTTTATGCACGCATCTCTCCGCATTTGAACCTGGCATAGTATCCATGCTCTACATCTCCATACCTTTCCAAGGCGATGAAGATGAGCACCTGTTGTATCACAATGCACTGGTGTCCCTCTGCCACCTGTGGATTATGTATCATCAGTTAGCTTTAGAAGACACTCGTCATTCACAGCAACCAACCGATCAGATCGCGATTTGCCACGCAAGTCGAGGGCTGAAGGGCTCATCGCGTCACATACATATATTGCTTACCGCATCGCTTGCGTTTCTGTGCTTCCTGATCATGGAGTTAGGGATGACTTTTTCAGCCTTTTTCGCAGAGAAATACTAGGAAAATTTGGGTGTACGTAGACACCTGCCAATCGTTATTTACATTTCGGACGGAAGGTTCCAGAAGAATAATCAAAAATTAGGCAAGGTGCAGGGCAAGGTGAACTGAGTGACGGAAAACTTTCCCGACAACCTAGCGTTAGAATCGCAACAACGCGCCTCAACATTTCTCTCTGGATCATCTTCAAGACGGCTGCAGCATGTGGAATGCATTGCGATGGCCTTTACTCACTGTAAAGCGCTATTTCTGCAGTCACTTCCGAAACAGTTTAAAAATCGGTTTGATGCCCATGTTGGTGAGACTGATAAAGATGAGGCACTGAACGGGAAAACTCTCGTGTTATCATAGCATGAAACCTCTACTGAATTCGTGGCAAGCCTACATATGCTTTGGCACAGGAGAAGAGGTGCTTGTAAGGGTTTTAAGCGTCATCTCTTCTTAATTATTTTTGCAAAAGGTTTAAGTATTCTGAGCCATCACCGTCTCGCCTGAGAATGGTTGAGGTGGAGTCTAAGAACACGTTTCCAGCGCTCAGTTCGAAGCTCATGTAGGTGAAAGGAGCATGTGTTTCAAGAAGACAGATGGCTCCCGCTACTGCTGTTGCGGCGACTCGACGGCCCAGATTACACAGTGCATCGCTCCCAGATCATTAGCGCCGTTTCTTTATCGCTTTAAATCCGCTTTCCCCTCTATTGCCGTTATCAGGCTCTATCAGAACGATTCCTTTTGTCGGATCTGATGTTGTTCTTCACATTCTGAAGTAAAACCCTCCATTGATTATTTTACTCGTTAGTTAGCCAGTGGGGTTCAAGTCCGATTTCCATGGGTTTTCCCATTCGACGATAATTTGCGATGGAATGTAGTTTTAGATTCAGAGAAAGATGTCTCCTGATATTAAGATATGATTTGGAAATCTGGTGAACTACTTCGACGAGGCACTTTTCTTCAACCTTTGGAGCGGTCCATGTGCTGTGTCATAGAGGCTACTATTAGGTGCGCTAGTAATTATTTCCGCTAAACCATCCATAGGAGTGAAACGGTAGGTAGTCCATGACGTGACCTAAACCTTAAGTCGATTTAACATGCACACGAGAGTTGGCGACTTCTTCAACGACGGTCTGTGCGCGAAGTTGAACAAATAGAGAATTCCATGGTAAACCAAAATTATGGCCTATTTAAGCGCTGCGGCTAAAACTATTCTATTGAACTAAAAATAATGTTGGATTTCAACCTCCATACTCAAGCCACAATGTCTTCGCGCATGCACCAGATGGCCAGCCGAAATAGGCTTTGTCAGAATCAGAATCTCGCAGATAATATACTTTGGAAAATATTGCGCGCCCAAGAAGCAACAAAACTTTTGTAGCCGTATTCATGAAGCGGGATCTTCCCGCTCCTGTTTCATCCACTTCACGGTTTCCCGGAACGTGGGTGGTTGCATGTCCATATTCGTTTCATGAATATCTATTTCGAGCTTCAGACCCGGTCGCTTTCAGTAGAAAGTCGCTAAATTTTCTGTGAGCATTCATGAACATGACCATTGGAATCGACAAGTTCAAGGAAGTCGGCAGCCTCAGTACTTAAGCTACACCTTTCCTTAAAGATTTGGGAAATACTTAATAAAAAAGTGTTTAGTTCCGGGAAGGTCCTTCCAAACATGTTCTAGAGCATAACCCTCCTACTCTGCTTTCGTGTCTCGTTATCAACCTTTTCGGAAAACAGAACGGCAGACAGATCTTTCACGAATCGAGGATATTCCTTGCACCAACAGTTGATCAATGGCATTCTCAGATGGCCGTCCAAAGAGTGAGCCAGTTGTTTTGACGTGTTTTGGAGAATCATTCTCAAGATATTTATAAGAAGGTCCTTGGCCAACCTATTCCGTAGAACAATTCTTGCTGTCATCGAAGCTCCAATTTTATTCGCAGATGCCGTTAAAAATAAGAAATTATTCCTACCATTTAAGCAATGTGGTCGCATGTAGCGCAGTGGGAGGAGGCGCCGACTGTCGCCTGCACCCGATACCAGGCTCCTGGTTCGGATTTCCCGTTCAGGCCAACCAAGCCTTCCATCCCTCCGCGGTCGGTGAATTGGTACCAGACTTGTCTGGGAAGGATAAAGCGCTGACTTGTTCATCGGCTTGCCATCGCAAGTCATTGTGTGGCCAAATACGCATTCACAATGCCTCCACGATATCTCCTAGAAGTAGAATGCGTGGTGCATCCCGGAAGGGATTGAGTAACGCCGTCCTTTATCCTTTATGTTTAAGCAATGTGATGCCGATTCATACAGCATTCGTTCATACAGAAGGAGTCGGCGAGGGTGATGTTCCTTCACACCAGCCAAGCCACCGGTGTTCAGTTGTCAACCTTTTTTCCAATCACAAATGCGTAATTCATAATGTCTACATATCCCTACGCACGTTTCTTGCTCTATTTGATCAGTGGCCCACTTTGGCCTTTCCCTCGCTGCTTACTCCATTTGGATTCGAGCAATGTCGGCCACCCCGTTTACGCCTTCACTATAGTTGAAGAGTCAGATAACCTCCATCTGATGCAAAACTGTCCCGCATGTTTCGTGGAGGCATCCTGTTGGAATAGCATATGCGCTCCTCGATTTGTCCCCGTAGTATAGCGCCTGTTTTGACAGCATAAATGCAGACATCGAAAATCTTCACCTCGTATTACAGAAATATCTTTCAAAAAATGGGGACATTTTAAGTTGGTTTTGAATAATGTGCGAAGTTTAGCCGGAGTCATCCTTGGGCTTTCAAACGGTAATGCGCTCGTTTGCTTAAATCTTTAATATCTTCGTTCGGTATGCAGTCGAACACAGAGTAGCAAAATCCGACATTATTTCTGTGCCAATTTAACAGGGAAAGTTGTCTACTTGAAACTTTGTTGTACTTTGCCAACGATATTTGAAAAGGAGCTTAAAGAACTCTCCTGTCTGAGTTCAGCACACATGCAAGCTCATGACAAAGCTTGATAGTACAAGATAAATAAGAGAACGAGCCGTGCTCCTACCCATAGCGTTTTGTGTTGCCATTTTTCATTCGTATATTATTAATCAAAAATTCAAATTGGATTGTGCATTAATGCCGCTTTCCGTACAGAATTTTTCGCTCTATTTGACTAAATAATTTATTTTTTATATTTCTGTTCTTGAAGGGCTTACTGAAGTACAGTGCCGGACATGTCTTTTGGTCATTGGCCGGAAAGACCGCACCGCGCAATTCAAAATATGTAGGCCGCTTTGGAACGGTCCAAAGCGGCCTTTTTGGATTACGCCTTTGGAAATTGAATATTCCTGAAAAAAGCAACATGGCTGAGCTCAGCAGCTCGAGCTCTATCCATCGGTGCACAAATTGCCGATGCTCGATGAACTTTTTTCCCATCGATTTTTTTTTGCCGATCCCTCTTATCGCAGCTGGTCCCTCGTCGTTTGTTTTCATTCCCACGCGAATGATGACCGATTTCGCCCAAAATCTGGATGCAATGGTCTTACCGTATCTAAGTTATCATCATACATACCTGGGAAATGCGAAGTCTTCAAGACTATTTCGAACCGTTTTAAGAATTTCATCGTAAATTTTTAGCCGCTCCACTCAGGATTAGCTCAAATCTGTCCCTGCGGGAATTTGGTGTGCGCCGTGTAAAATGCATATAGAATCGAATCTTTCATAGGAAGGGGACATTTTGCAGAGTGAGCGTTAGGGGAGTTTTGTCAGAAACTTCCTGTCGTCCTACTCAGGAATTGCTCTAAGACTATCCAGCTTGCGTTTTGATGTTCCGTGAACAATGCATATAGGATCGAGCCAATCAATCGAGTGGGGCGGCCGCTCGCAAATTGCTGTCAGGGGCGTGTTCTGAGCGCAATAACTCTGTCAAGAGCTCGAATCGTTTCGGCTGCAACTCGTGGCACTGTGTGCCAGTGGTTCGGTAAATTTCGGACCGGAGAATTCAGCCTCGAAGATGACCCCAGTAGCGGTCGACCCAGAGCAATCCTGGACGGCGAGTTGAAGGAATTGGCGGAAGCTGAACCATCCCGAACACTTCGCGGGATCGTGGAAGAGCTAGACGTCAGCAAAACTGCTGTTGCGGCTGCTTTGAAACGTCTTGCGAAGGTGAAAAACTCAAAAAGTGGGTGCCCCACGAGTTGAGTGAGCGGCAAAAATTGTCACGTTTCGAGAATTGCTTATCTTTACTTCAATGCAACAAAACTGACCCGTTTTCGGATCGAATCATCACTTCTGATGAAATGTGGAATCTGCATGATAACAGGAAACGTTCTGGACAGTAGTTGGACACCGACGAACCCCCTGAGCATTTTCGAAAGGCGAACCGAAAAGAGGTAATAGTCACTGAGTGGTGGTCGGCGGTTGTGTGATCCGTTACAACCTTTTGGCACCAGGCCAGACAATCACATGTAAAGACGAAGTGCATCGAAAATTGCGAGGATTTCAGCCAGCATTGGTCAACAGAAGAGGCCCGATTCTTTTGCACGATAACGCCCGCTCACACGCTTCACAAATCACTATTCGAAAATTGAACGAATCAAGGGTTGAAGTTCTGCCTCACTCGCCATATTCTCCATACCTCTCACCAACCGACTAACACTTTTTTAAACACTTTCAGAACTTTCCCGCTGGTAAAACCTTCACCAATCAGGCCCAAGCCAAAACAGCTTTCGTGGATTTTGTCGAGTCTCGATCACCTAATTTTTTCGATGATGGAATAGGTCGACTGAATGCCCATCGGCAAAAGTGCGGAGATTTAAACGATGATTATTTCAACTAAATCCGATAAGATTTGAGAAAGTTATGGTAGTTCCAAGTGAAGCACTAGAAAGGCCGAGAACTTTCCGGACAACCTAATGCATATGCTGCCTAGACAAGCGAGGTAAAAATATCTCGTATTTTTACACCTATTTTTGTTGTACCGTGGACTAGCGTGCAACTTCGTGCAGGCAAAATTTTTACTACCGATCAAAAGAAAATTGCGACGTGCTGAAAAAGTGCATGGCGCGGCCTCTTCTTTTAATATACTCGGAGGAGCTGATTTAATGTACTTATTTTCAGTTCATCTTTTTAGCTCTGTCCTTCTCCCGTATGTTTCAAGCAAACTTTGTTCTAATTCTTTTGTTAATTTTTTGTAGAAGTCTTCAAGCACTGTGTTCGTCTTTTTAAGGACGACTAATCATAAATTTAAAAAGTAGTAATAACCGGGACAAAAAAAATTATTCCAGCGCTCTTGGAGAGTGTTGTTTTTGTTTATATATTTAGAGATTTTGACTCGCTTTAAATTGAGTGATATTAGCTTGGTTTCACAGGTGTTCAGCTTGATTTGAGAAGTCTCCAGTTTTGGTTTGAAAATGGTATAAGGGACAGAAGGACAACCAATGTCATGAAGCGTGGGTTACCTCTGCGATATCTCACAGAGGTAAAGGCGTGGCGCAACCTATTCGGAAGCTGGTTATCCCTGCCCCTTAGAGCCGTCCTTGTTTAGAAAGCGCGTACGAAATATATAAATTTTGAAATCATGACAAGAATTTGGGAGCAATAAAATTGGGCGTCTTCCTTTTTGTCATCGGTTAAGCGCACCACACTCGGACACGACATTCTCTAAGGCCTATTGCCCGTTCAGCTAGTCGTCAGTCTTTGAAGAGGCCTCTGACTGACCGGTCTTCTGCCTTCTGTGGAGCTCATGTGGCTGGTAGTGCTGCTACTGGCCATTCGGCCGCTATGGGCAGCGCTCGACACGGCGGCCGTGATCGCCATCCAGAACGAGCTCAACAAGCACGCCACCGAACTGGAGATGCTGCTCGAGGTGAGTGGCCATTCGACCCCAAAGTCCGTCAGCACTCAGTACTGGACCCTCTTCAGCACGTGAAAAATTTGAACGCTCGAGTCAGCGACCTGGGTCGTCCGGGTCCACCCGGAATTAATGGCTCGCCTGGTTTCCCCGGATCTAAAGGAGAGAAAGGCGAACGAGGCCTCGATGGTGAGCGGTGTTTCCCGGCCTTGCAGTCGATTCTTTTGGGATGAAAACTGTGGAGAAATTGTCTGCTTTCCTTTAGGAATGCCGGGCAAGGATGGCATGCAGGGGATTCCTGGAGTAAAAGGAGACTCAGGTCCCATGGGACCAACCGGAATGAAAGGCGACAAAGGCAGCATGGTTGGTCTATAGTTACTTTGTGTTTTTCGACAACTTCTTTTTTTTATTAGATAGTATAAAGAAGATGAAGAATGTTTGCGGAAAAGCAAGACGGCATTGTGACAAATTCAGGGTTTCCCCGGACAAAAAGGAGAAATAGGAGCTGGCGGAATTCCTGGTATGAAAGGTGACACCGGAGTGCCTGGAAAGGTACGCTAATACAAAAGCTTCTTCAAGTCTCTACACTAATTTTCCTCAATTTGAAGTTCCAAATTGTTCGGCAGTTGTCCCATTGACTTGTTCGAGCGAGCAGAATGGAAATAGATCACCAGAGTTTTACTTAAGGTTGGCGAGCCAGGTTCGTCTGGTCTTCCTGGAGCCAAAGGAGAAAAAGGTGCTGAAGGCGTTCCTGGCACAAACGGTTTGCCTGGACCTCCTGGATGGCCTGGAGTCAAGGGTGATGATGGTCTTAACGGTCGACCAGGTGAGTGGCTTGCCAAGCAGTCGAACTAGAGAAAACAACAAAGGAGGCAAGAAAGGTCTAACAAATGATAATTTTGTCATCATCCAAACCCTGTCAATTCAGATACATTGTGATAGTTCAGTTTTCTATGAAACCCAGTGAAGTTAAGAGAATTAGCAGAAAAGAACAACTTAAAATCAGTTCCAGAAACGTTGTAAAGCAAGCTTTCGGGCTATAATTTATTTTTATAATCATCCTTGATTTCAAGTTATTAATGACATTCACTGCGTTTCAAAATAGCCACTGTTGACTATTACCTCTATCACCTGTCGTCCCCTTGATCATCGACTTGCTCGAGCGGGCGCCAGCAGCGTCTCCATTCGTCCATGTCGCGTGCCAGAGTGCTCCAATGGATCCTCCTCGCTCGAGGGACGCGTGGTGCATCATATCGGTCGTTCAGGGCTTTCATGAAGAAGTCCGACCAACGCGTCGGTGGGGGTCCTGGTGTTCTCTTGACATCCCGTGAAATCCCAGTCGGTGACGCCTCTCGTCCAGCGGGTGTCTGCGAAGCGCATTACGTTGCCGGCCCACTTAATTTTTTAGGAATTGAAACATGGGGTAGTGCCTCTTCCAACGTCGTCGAAAATCGGGTCTCTGGAGGCCTTCCTCTCGCTCGCATGAATCGGTCACTCCGTGCATCCTTCTATGAATTCCTATGTGTGAGATACTGATTGCGAATCCATCAAAGGGGTAAGTTTGAGCGGGGGGGGGGGTGCGTTCTTCCTCTCGTTCCGCTAGCACGCCGTCCCCTCCTCCCCCAATTCCTTGGACGCTTTTGCTTCCTGGAATGGGACTGCCTTACAACATATTGGAGGCGCTGGTTTCCTCCTGCCCAATCCGGCACTACGTCGCTGGCCATCGTTGACCTCGCGAGCTAGGCATAGTTTGTGTAATCATATGATGTAAGCAACTAGAAACGAAACTAGAGAAGCTTTCATGCTACTCGTGATCCTCGTCTTCGTAAGGATCAGGTGAACCCGAGAGGGCCCTGAAAAGCATGGGGCATATTACATTCCCTTACGGACCATTCTCTTCACGACCAGAAAGCATACAGGGCGTGTGTGGTTGCCGGTGACGTCTTTCTTCTCTTAAAGTGAGTAAGGGTCCTTCACTGAGCTGAAACTTTGCATCTCGGCAGATTGCGTTTGAAGAATCGTGCTAGGGTGAGGACCAGAAGTGTCAGCAAGTGCTTCAACTGCTTGGATTTAATGGTTTAGCTGCCAGACAAACAGACGAGCTGTAGCACATGATTTGCCCCTGAAGATCTGCCAAAAGTGCGAATTGGAAGGAAAAACAATTGAAAGAAAAGGACAGATTGGTCTAGTTGAGCTCAAACTCGCACTTTCGAACTTGACTTCCAATTCGCCTTTCTGGTCATTTCACATCCTCGTAGCACATACTTTTGGGCTGATCATGAGCTGAAGCGAAGTCTTAGGCATCTGAAAATGTGTGAAAGTCATGCCATAGTTCCGAGGAGGATATGTGCCTTTCTCGGATTCAGCTTCGGCACAGTATTCCCTACATTTAGGAGCTGTGTATTTTTAAACTGAAAGAGTGAGTTCTACATTCTCGCTCCCATGCTATACATAGTATAGTAAATGCTATTCCAAACTCAAGGTTCGTTTCTTTATTAGTAGACGTTACTGTAAGATGAGTGCAACAAATTTTGAAATTCTACCGCGTTCCTTGGAATCGTATCTTATCTCTTTTGATAGATTAGATATTGCCAAGATGCTTAGATATTAGAGGATTAAGATTTCTAGGAGTTTAGATTTAAGACAAAGTTTTCAGGGTCTCCGGGATTCCCTGGCAAGAAGGGCGATCCAGGGTTACCAGGAGTGCCTGGAAATCCGGGAGTGATTGGGGAGCGCGGTTTGGCAGGTGCTCCGGGGCCGCAAGGAATGATGGGCCCGATCGGGCCTCCAGGACAAATCGGTCTCCCCGGTCCGAGAGGACCTGAGGTACATCTCCTTCAGCTGCCGTCTATTTCACTTCTTTTTCTCACTGGCCGACTATTCAGGGAGTTCCCGGAATGCCGGGTCAGAAGGGAGAGACGGGCAAAGATGGCCTTCCAGGTCTTCCCGGTGAGCAACATCTTCTCTTACTAACCTCCGTCTGATCTACTTACGTGCACTGCGCTTTCAGGATGGCTGGTCAATGATAAGGGCTACTGCATTCTCGCCCTCGGAAACTGCCCTCCGTCGTTTACCCAAATAGGAGCCTATCAGGTCTGCTTTCTGAGGACATGAGACATTCTCTCCTTCAAGGTGATCAAGCGGTGTTTCAGGCGCACATCGACAACTACCGGTTCGGCGACTATGCGCTGGTGAAGTCGGCCGGCATTGGCGGCACCGAGGAGCAGTTCGCCTTGAAGGTCCACGCTTGTTGTAGATAACCGTCTGCTTTCGCTTGTATAACATGCGGTGCTTCGTTTACGTGACTGACTATGGATGAGTAAAGGTGCTTCGAGTGTGCGTTGAGAGACAGAACAGGAAGGAATCATTCCGGGAGACGCTGGCGAAGGGAGGCTATTGTGACAGTGCGACAGAGTTTCTTAGCTTCAACAAGAATTAGTCCCTTCCCTCCCCCTCTATTTTAGTCCATTGCAACAAATTTGTCAGTGATAACACCCATACCTTAATTCCACTCAAAGTTGTCGATGCATTAGCTCGTCCAAGGTGCCTTTCGCCTGTCGTTTGTACTAGACGACGTTTGTACAGCGCTTTTTTCCTCCATCTTTCTGGCAGCATTGCTCGGCTTTGTCTTGGGGAACTCTACTCTTTCCGAACAGGATCTGCCGCCATGTGGAGTGCTCTGGTCTCGTTGAGTAGATCAGGTACCGATTCTCCGATCACGGGGGATGGAGGGCTTGGTTGTTCCAGACAGAACTTCAAGTTGAAATTTGTAGACTCGGAGCGGGGTGCATGCAAGAGTTGGCGCCTCTTGCGGCTGCGCTACCACGCGCCCAAGGCCAACGTTATCAAGCGCTGCTGTTTCACCGATGAAATTCTATATCTCTATGTGACATCTCGGGGCGCGTGTAGCGGTGTCAGAGGAGGTGCCGGCTGTCGCGTGCACCCGCCACCAGGTTCCTGGTTCGGAATTCCCGCTCAGGCCAACCAAGCCCTCCATCCCTCCGGGTCGGTGAATTGGTACTAGACTTGTGTGGGAAGAATAAAGCGCTGACTTGTTCATCGACTGTCTTCCGAAAGTCACTTTATTGCTAAATAGGCTTTGATATCGCGTCCACGCCATCCCGCAGCAGTTGAATGCGTGGCGCATTTCAAAAAGGGATTAAGTAACGCCGTTCTTCGTCCATATTCTTTATGCGACAACCGCACAAGCGTTTTTAATAGCTATAGTTCCGAGGTCTACGTGTTCCGAAGTCGGTATCGATCCCAGTGTTCCGCTTCAGATTTCTGATCGCTCGTTGCGTTCTCTATCGTCTTTACCTATCTCGGAAAAATTGTGATTATAAACGTTCTCGGGCACGGCTTTCGAAAGAGGTGCCGGAGGTCTGCACCCAATTCCAGGTTCCTGGTTCGAATTTCCCGACCAGGTCAACCAAGCCTCCCATCCATCCGGGCTTGGAGAATTCGTGTCAGACCTCTCCGAGTTTCGCTGACCGAGCACAGTACGAGCACAAGTCTTGCTCCAGAACACTAGAAGGCACTGAGAATGAGGCGACGAGCACTGGACATCTGCGGTCGTTGGCACATACAATTGTATGTGAAGGAAAAAAACACTGACGTGTCCATCTGCTTGTCATCGCAAGTCATTGTCTATGCCAAATGCGCATTTAAAGCACCTCTACGACATCTCGAAGACGGACGGTGCGAGGTGGAACGCCCCAAGAAGCGATTGATTAACGCCCTCCTTCATCCTTTATCCTCATAGACGCTAGGGCAGAAGCAAATGCTTGTCTCTGATAAATCGAATCTACTAGAGCTCGGTCAAAACTCGCAAGTAGACCGTAGCAGCATGTGGCTATGAAGAGTCGCATTCTTATACTGCGGGCAACTGTGAGTCCGCGTGGTCTCCACAAGTGGTGGCAGGAATGTTGCAGGGGTGAAGGAATTAAACGACGTCGAATTATGCAGAATTAACAGGATCAATGCGGTCGAAGGGCATGTTTTCGGTATCTCACATGACAGGCAAAAGGAAACTAGCATGTAGTTGGTCTCCATTTGCACCATTTCACCCCATTACGCTGGAGTTCAGTCCAATGATGCTGCGGATTACAACCCACGGTGAGAGAGGCTTTCTAAGAGAGGTGATTCCAAACCAGCCAAATATAAAGCTTTATTTTAAAAAAATCGACTGTCGGCATTCAAATGGAACAACACAGCAAGCGATAGAAAACCCTAGACGAGGAACGGAATCGAGACTCAATAGAAACCGATAACTGCCAACTGAGACATACATATGCATGCGCACAACCCGGGGTGAGTAGAAGAAACACCACATCACCGAAACTGACAAATCCATAGTCGAATACTTGTACTGGAATAGATGCGCACCATGAGAGAAGGGAAGAACGTGGAGATCAATACCAATCAATAAAAACAATCACCTGGTATCACTGTTAAGCTCAGAAATCGATCACTGTCTACGGGTTATTCGGAGAGGAAGAGAGGTGCTCTGAATACAGCGGTATGTACACGAGATATGCTGGAGCTTAGTGTGGCTGGAGGCGCAAGTCGCTGTGACGCAACTAACCATAAGTGTTTCTTGGAGCATAGACCGAGAACTTGTAAGCTGGAAGGGAGTCCGAGAGCTCGGAGCGTGTCTGCCTTTCGATTCGTTTGATGAAATTCGGAATTTTTGGTGACACGAGGAGGGGCTGTGCAAGGCTTACGCAACGGTTATCAGCTCTCGTGAGGTCTACAAAGCGCGACGCGACTTTAAACTGCAGGATAGGGGGACACGTCTTCAGCGAATGTAGGCCTCTTGATCGACACTCTTCGAGAAATCCATCGACAATTGCTTGGATATCACACCTTGAGGTAACGACGACCTGAAGAACTCTTTGATTAATGAATGATTGCTAGATGTTTCATATTCTTTTTATGTTTTTAAAATTTTCTCCTTCATTTTTTCATATTAACAATGAAAAAGCAAAACTCACCGCCTCTGGTAGCGTACCCGGCTGTAGTATCCATCTCGCACGGACGTGAAGATGGCGCTGATCAGCTGGCTCCACGCCAGGAGCGTCTCACATCTGAACATTCGTTAAAATAAACAAAACTAGAAACAAAAAAGTTAATATTTAATAAAGAAATAGAGACTGGAAATCAAAAACTTGCGGCTCCAGCACACACAGCTACCATAAAGAAGCATTGTAGACACTACAACCTCCACTTTCCATGAAAAAGACCGAGTTACAAGTGAAGTCTACTAGGTAGTACAAAACGGGGTAAAGAATTCCGAATCTAACACCTCAGTATTAGAAATTGACCACTCTGTTAATGCGAATACCAGGCTTGAGCTGTACGTATCAGTTTGAAGATTTTGAAGACAATTTGCTGGAAAGAAAGCCAAGGAAGGAGAAGGAGAAACAACACACCGAAAAATAAGGGACGCTCCGGAACATCACGACGCCCTTAAGAGCGCGCTCATCTACAGCCATGGAATTTGTTCAGCGATGCTGTTTCAGTACACCGGCTCGACCATCGAGCTGATGCTCAAGAGCACTTCGTCGAAGCGTCTGCTGGGGACTTTGATCCACTTCTGCCCGTTCTGGATCTGCTCTAATTCATTCCGAGACCCCGAGATTATTGCTCCAGCGACTGTACTGTCGCTCGTAGCAGAGGACTGCGCCATACCATGGTCAAGCTGGAGTTTCGAGAATCGAAGGGGCCGTACTGTATCTTGACTTCATGGAAAGATCGCCTCGGAATTTTTCAGCTTTTCAGGTGGTTTTTGTATTTCTTATTAAATTGACCTTTCCAGATGTGGCTTCGAAAATGCGGAGAGCCGCTTCTAGCTTTTTTGCTGAAGGAAAGATGCTATGAACACAAAATAGAATTCTATAAGGTTTTGAATGCTGGTTGTTCTACAGTAAAAATGAAGGTTTCCCTTGGGTAGTTTTCAAATCAATCTGTACTGGGCCATTTTTTGTCGATTTTTGGAAAATGACATGGCAAGGCCCATTTCTCTGTTTGAACGAGCGACACCTGCTGTGGAACAGCACTCTATCAAATTTGGATGTTAGTTCCTAATATTAATTTAAATGCCATTTTTGGAATTACAGAAAGATTTTTTTAAACGCTCTTAAGTCGATCACGGAGAGCTTGATTTTTCGAGGAAATGAAATTTTATATCATGAAATCTCGAGTCCTTTATTATGCAGCAAAACACAAGCCTTTCCGCAGCGATTAGATAGTTAGCGCTCAAAATCGTAGTTTTTTATTGAAATAAAAAATTTCTAGCTGAAGGTGACAACATAGCAAAATGAAGTTGTACTCTGTAAAACTTCAAACACAGCTTGTCATCAATAACCTTTCTACGGTGGCATTTTGCATGGTAAGCCGGTTCGATTTTTGCATAGATTTTTTCGGCAAACCGTGTAACATAGAACCTCTCATTTTGTAGAAGATCGGCACAGAAGTCCATTTTTTTACTGAGTGTAGGAAAAAGAGTTTATGTGGTAAAATTTAGCTTCCATAAAACGCCGTCTTCAGATAGAAAATAATTATTATCGTAAAGACGACGATTTTCTCCACCAAACAGAAAAATTAAATTTCCGTGAAAAGTCAAGCTTTCGGCTACGACACCGCGAACGATTCGAAGAGTTTGTCTTCAAGAGAATTTTGTGCGCTGTAAAAAATCCAAGCACTTAAATTATTACTAGCATTTGACGACGAAGTTTTATTCTGTACAATTTCGGATCAGGATATCGCTCGTGAAGACGTTTCTATAAAAATGCGCCAAAAATTGAACGTGTCCTGATTAATTAGGAAAGAGCTCTCACAAAGCCGTTGTTTTTGAGTGCAGAAGGATTAGCAGTAAACCTTTATGAGTTGCAAGCTTTCAGTCCCATATTGTGTCTCCTCTAACAAGCGAACGAATTCCCACCTTTCCCATCTGCCACAACTAGAAAGACGTCTTCTTTAGAAAAACGCCGAAAGCTAAAAGTAATAACAAAAAGGAATTAGAATAGTGTTAGAGACAAGGGTCGTACCAAATGTTGGGAGGGGGAGGGCTACGTTTCCTTTACAGGCTTCCGAGGTACAATAGCCTATGACCTTAAACCGGATCAGCGACAACACGACAACGACTGCAGCGAGAATGTAGATCCGTAGGGAAAGCAACGACTCCTAACGAGGTTGTGGTAGATGTGCTGCCGTCGTCTGTGGTTCTTCACAGATTCTAATCAACTCCTAATTATGCTGGCTAATGTAACTGCAGTGAAATGCCTCACTCCCTCGAGGAAATAGTGACGCTCGCCTCGCGGCTTGAGTTGCTGGGTTGGTAGCTTCAAATTCATCTGTCATTTTTTGAGCAACTCCGAAGGATAAGTAGTATGCGACAGAGTGTACCGTTATGTAGCAATACACGTTACAGGAACCGTGCGAGAAATGTCACAATTTTTGGTTCATGTCGCGAAGGTGAACAGCATTGGGAGGAATAAACCCACAGCCAATCATGCCCCATCGAATGTATGTGTCATTCATCGAGGACGGGCACGGTCAATATCCTGATTGGCTGACATGTGTTCGGTCGGCGCGCTGATTGCTTGATTGGCTGGTGCGCTCCCTCCTCCAATGATGTCCAACTTTACGACATGGAGCCAAGTGTTTATGATAATGATATGATATTTATTGCATGGGCGCCTGTGACGCAGTCGGAGGAGGTGCCGGCTGTCGCGCGTATCTAATAACTGCTCCCTGGTTCGGATTTACTCCCTTGGCCAACCAAGCTTTCCATCCCTCCGTGGTCGGTGAGCTGGTACCGGATTTGTTTGGGAAGGATAAAGCGCTGACGGCCACAGCAAGCCGTTTTATGGCCAAATACGCATTCAAATCCCCTCTACGACATCCTGTAGAAGTATGTGGAATGTGTGGCGCATCCCAAAAGATATTGATAACGTCGTGCTTTATCCTTTATCCTTATTTATTCCGTTATATAAGAGACACAAAAAAGGGACTCAATTAGAACCGAACAACTAACAAGTTCCCTAAAGCAAAGAGTACAAGGCAGACATTCCGTAATGCCTCAAGTAAAGTGAAATTTAGGTAAAGTGGGGATTGCATGCAAATACCATTTAAAAGAGGGAAGAGGGCAAGGAGGAGCAGCCGTCTAGTAAGCTTATATAGCCTAATCCTACCATAACGGCTGCTGAATTCCCTCGAGTGATGTTCAAAGTCTAGAAAATGAGAGTTTAGTTCCACCACCTCTTATTCGAGAGGGCGACAATTCAGAAAAATTGGGAAAAAACAATTAGTTTTTATGGGAAGATAAAAGCACAGCGCGACCCAGACGATTCAGCGTCTGCGCGGTACGGTAAATTCTGAATTCAACCACAGTCTGTCTCCGTAGAAGTGTGATAGGAAACTGAGGCAGCATGATCAAAACGTCTTGGAGTTCAGTAACACGCTATGCTGAGGACCTAACATGGGTAAACTTCTTGTCCTTGTCCCAGTCGTGTGTCCCAGTCCATAGTCCCGTTTGAAACAGCGATGCCGGAGAGCAGACCCAACCGTGCTATAGCTCGCCAACTTTCAGACTGCAGCTACATCCAGCGTCGTAAACATTCCTCGATGAACACACCTCTTATGAGCTCCGCCGTCGAGTTTGACGCACTCGGCGATGGCGGCGTCTGCAAGCGGAGCGAAGTAGTCGGGTCGGAAGCCGATTTGGCACAGAGTCGCGTAGGTCTCGCCGAACGCTCGAGCGTGTTGTTGGACCTACAAGCACCCTAGTCAAACTATGTATTTGAGTTCTCACACAACACCCTGACGATCTTCACAACTTCACATATGGTTGACGACCCTCAGATTCTCACAGCAGAACTCCATGCCAGAGTTTGTTTCAATTCATGTCCATTCAAATGCTACGTTTTTATGAAGCCATAAGCAAGAGAAGTTCCCGTACCGCTTCAGGCCTTTCCAAGTTCTCCACCGAGTCGGCAATCAACGAGTAGAACTGCTTGCCCATGAGTTCCAGTTGCTGCTCGGTGAGCCTGTTCAGAAACGTCCGCATTTCTGGCCGGTTGCTGGTCGCACGCTTCAGAATCGCTTCACCAATGGTGGGCCTGGAACATGACTTGCGTGAATTATTTCGGCCACGGTTTTGATTGACGTTACATCCGAAAGAAGGATGATATTTCGCAATCATAGTGATTTATTTATTTATTTATTTATTTATTTATTTATTCATGACGTGGAACGACGCCAAACGTGCAAATGCAATGTTGGAAGAAAATGCCAACGAACTCAGTCAAATAAAATCAAATAAATAGAACTGAAGGCACTCATTCTACACGTAAAAGTCGTTTCTTGAAACTAGGATAGACCTATGACTTCCTGATTTCCACTCAAAACGTGGTCGAACTCCCTTAAATTTCTCAGCGGAAGTCAGGCGCTCAAATGAATACAACTTGAAATTGCGTAGTCAATAAAGGCAAACAGAATGGTTGATAAACACAACGGTGAGCTCCCGGAGGAATGGTTTCGTCAAAACAGAGTAACGTGAAACACCTGACGGTGAATATTTAGTTGGTCACGAATTCCTTCTTCTTCAAAATTATCCAACACAGCTATGACACAGCTAGTTGTTGCTCTCTCAGCGTTATCGGAAACCAGAAGCGTTTAGAAAGTCTGGGACTAAGAATACCAGCTCTGTAAGTGTCTGTGGCTCCTAGAGTATGTGACTCTAGGGCAGGGAAGCACAATTTTGCAACGCTTCGTACTGTAAGAGAATCAGCAACGTTAAAGAATCCATAAGGTCCTGCGGTAGAGATATAGTTTATCAAAATACATACCAGACAAAAATCACAAAATTTGAGGCGAGAGAAAAACTCGACGTGATTATTTTTTAGATTTGAGGAACTCTAGAAGATTGGAAGTCGTTTTTGCGAAATAGTTCACAAGTGCGACCAAATAGGAGCAGAAACAGTAGATTTGCGGTGGTATAATGGCGTAGAGCATCGCGCCTGTGAAGCAGAAATGTGGGTTCGAATCTTACCAAGGCGCTAGAGATTTGAGCGCAACGATACATCGTTGTAACAGCTTGCATACTCGTTATCAGCCAATCGAAAATTTGAAGAAAAGGACTTGGAGAGGAAACAATTCCTTTCCAAGTCCTTTTCTTCAATTCCTTTCGGCTTCCTTTCGGCTCAATCAGACGTCGTACACAGGCTTTGTAGATATTGAGGGGCTGTTTATTTCTCAAACAGTCAAAGCTCCAAAAGTAAATAATCGAGATATCGCCTCGCTAGAAACTAAAACAAAATGGCTCGTTGTTGATTTTTGTTGTTGGTCCCAGCTGGAAAGCGTCTCCTGGTCATTTCCAATCGGGAAACCAACGAACCTGGCCGTCTTGAAGCTGTGCTGTATTCGTAGCCGATTCAGCGCTGGCACGAGACCGGTCGACATCTTCCGACTGCCACCGCCGTTCGGCACCAGGCTGCCGTTCCGAGTGTCGTCATTCATTTTCGTCGCACTCCCACCTCCTCCGACAGCCTGAAACTAATGTGCGCCAACTAATTGAATCTGGACCGTTCACGATGCCCTTCTTGAATGGCCGGATACGGTAGAGCAGGAGCCAACGCGCACAATAACAAGCACTGAGCGAAGGGCCACAAGGTGATGAGGACGCCTTGTGTTCGTGGGATTCTTGCGCTCTAATCTCCACTTCTCATCCGCACATCACTCATTGAAAACCGTCAGATTTTTGCTAGCTAAAGAGTGCTTACGCTAGTACAACCGTAGTTAGAGGGTAAAGGGCAAACTGGGGTCTTAATCAATAGTTTTGTGGGATGCGCCCTGCATTCTACTTCTACCGCATTTCGTGGAAGCTCTACAGTAAATATTGAAGAGTAAAGGCAGGTTACTCCATCCCTTCCCTGAACTGTTAGACAGTGGTCCGCATGTATTTGTCTCTTTCGCTTACCCTTCATAGGACACCTTCCAGCAGCTGTCCAATTTTCAGAGAACAACGACGTCACCACTGTTTGTATGTGTCTGTGGGAAGGCCTGGGATGGGTGTTCTCAAAGTTGGGATACGCCACGCATTCTAGTTGTATGAGATGTCGTGCAGGAGGTTTGCACAAGTATTTCACCATACTTTTGGTGGCCAGCCGATGAGCATGTCAGCGATTTATCCCCCAGACCACTCCAGAACCAGTTCACCAACTCCAAATGGATGGAAGGCTTGGTTGGCCTGGATGGGAAATCCGAATCAAGAACCTGGGTGCGGGTGCGCGCTACAGCCAGCACATACTCCAACAGCGCTGCACGCGCCAGCAGAATGCAATATTCACGTTAAGAACAGCTCAGATCATTTCTTCTATTCCTAGTAACCCATGGGGAGCGAGTAAGAGGTGAGAAGAGGCGTCAACACTCAAATCGAGGTTTGGAGTTTATGCTGCTTGCAGACAGACAGGCCATGCATTCGATTCAGTGAGTTGGTCCCAGTCTTATCCGAAAAGAATTGAGCAGTGAAGTGTCTATCGACTGGCCATCGCTACCCATATGTAAAAGAAAAACGAAATGCAGCCGCCTCCACGTGTAGAAGTAGTACGTCTGGGGCATCCTATGCACGGGTTGAATACCACAGGCTTCTCTCCATCATGCTTATACTTCACTTTCATCTACCAGCTCCGAAGCTTCACGAGGACGAACTATGTCCTCTTTGGCCTTGTTGGCCTTATATAAAGAGTTTCCTCACAGGAAATCTAATCATCCCTGGACTTACCGGTAGAGCGTCGAGTACTGTTAGTAAGCACTCTTACCTATGAGAAGGTACTTATAAGAAGCCTTCTGCCTTCGAACTGCAAAAGTGTCACTGTGATGTGCAGAGTTCCACAGCAGTGGGGATTCCGTTTTTCCAGGAGTAATAGCGAATTCTAAGACTACATGGAACTTCTCCTGTTATGGCCACCCATTACGTGCACTGCGCAGATTCCTTAAGGGATGTGTCTCTACTTTTCCTTCGTCCAACTCCTACGCCATTTGTTGCTGTTCAACCATGAATGCCAGAGTTCGTGTGGAAGGAAAGCCAACCTGCGCATCCGCGGACAGCTGTCCGGCACAGATACTTCGACTTCGTTTTCGGTCCGGTGTCGGCGGTACAAGGAAGGACTCCGCAGAATCAGGCGTGGTCAGATGGGCTCGCTGAACGCTGCCGGCTGAAAGCAGACCTGCTGTAGAAATTCAAGCAAACCAGGAAACGTCGGAAACCTAGAAGGTGGGATGTGTCTTGGCACAGCGGTCATCATTTCTTCAGCAATAATCTGCCCACTCTGTTCCTTCAACGGTCCAAAGGGTAGTGATAGACGTCTGTTCTACGGCAGTTGTAGTGAAGATACCGCACTATTCATGTTCTTTTTGCCTTGTTTATTAGTGCAAAAGGTGAATGGTCTTCAAAGAAAACAGGTAGCGTTGACTTTCCAGTTGTGGCCTTTTTCGTTTTCTTCCGTCTCAGATTCAAAGAAGTTGAACGCTGAACGCGTGTTGAAAGGACATAAAGTGACACTCAAAATGGCCGGAAACCAGAGCTCGGAAGACGGCAACGAAACTTCGCGTATCCCTGATGCTACAGGGGCCACTGCAGCCTGAGCTGCTTCGTTCGTCTCTTACTTGTTAGCATTTTTAGGCGTGCAAAAATACGGAATGCGCGTCTAACAACGAGCGTTCCAGCCGAAAAAACGAATTCGGTAGCTCTGAGCTGAAATTTCGTGAAAATCGTGGAACACCGAGCCATTTGCTGGCAAGGGCCGTGACGCCCTCCTCTCAGCCTGATCCTTCTGAGGTGCAATGAACAATGGCTTTATACAGAGGGTATTCTATCCCATAGTTAGTAGCAAGACCCATGTATCCACTCCAGGCATAACACCCGTGGAGAAGGACTTGCAAACACCGGATTTTGCCGAAATTGTTGTGCCGCCGCTGCCTGCACCGATAAACAGCGATATTGGTCTGCGGAATCAGCTGCTTTTGGAGTTTGGTGAACGTTGCAGAATATCCAGAGCTTGAGAGGAACAAACGCTTCAGCTTACGCAATCTTGCTTCTCGTAGGAAAAGAGATGTTCTAATCGCAATCTACAAGCCGATCAATGGTTTGTTGGATCTTCCTCTTCATGAGTTTTTTTCACTGTCATGTTCAAATACTAGAGATGGCCAGATGAAGATGCAAATTCCAAAAGCCAAAAGCAATATAAGGTCGACATTTTTCACAGACCGAGCAGGAACCAAATTTCAAAAAACTTCGAAGAGAAACCCTTACCAAAATCGTTAAGGCAATACAAAAGACTTGTTGACGGGCATCTATCTCCAGGATGTCCTTTTATAGTTTACTTCTTACTGTGGCCGTCGTCTGTCGTCTCTATCTCACAATATCCATTTTATTCGTTCTGTTCTGGTTTTTAACGTACACGTTCTGTTTGTTCTACTTTTTTTATATCTTCACGTGTAAATAATAAACAATCAGATTCTGGACAGAAGAAGGCGACTCACTCTGACTTTTCACCGACTGCGAGTCCGTGTCCATTCGCCATTTCGGCGGCGACAATTTCCGCATGTCGGCGCTGTATCGTCCGTGGCTGACGCTTCGAGCAGGCTGCTTCTTTCTGTAGACCGGCGTCTCGCTGAAGCATGTGTTTTTCGCTGATAGAAATTTTGTACTCCTTCACAAAGGCCCCATTCATCTTAGGAATCATCGGTACATCCGGTCGCAAAAGTACTATCGATTCTAGCAGCTTTAAAAATGAGCTGCCACCTAACGTACGTGTAGGCCAGTCGGATGAGACGGTTGCTGTTTTGTGTGTGCCTCCATAGAAAGGTTTGGGTCTTCTCTAGGTCATCGAGGCCTCCCTTCACATCGACTTATTCACCTCAAGTCATGTATAGGACAACTAGAAAGGATAAATGACGAAGGATGGTGTCAGTCGACCTCTTTGTGATGCGCCATGCATTCTTCTTCCACGGGATGTCGCGGAAACAATTTGGAAGGCGTGGAATAGGTATATAATTGGCCTATACAATGAATTGCGGTGGCCAGCCTGTAGCCAGGCCAGGGCTTCGTCCTTTCCGGACACGTCTGGTACAAACCCATCAATAAATTCACAGAGGGTAAAAGGTTTGGTTGGTTTGAGGAGAATCCGAACCGGGAACCCTGACCCGCACGCGATATTTGAACCTGCGCTTCAAAGCGCCCGGTCAAATACGGATTCAAATTGCCTCCGCCATATCCGGTAGCAGTGAAATTCTTGGCGTATCTCAAATAAGAAGCGACTATGTAATGATGTCCTCTATCCCGTTTATCTTTTATGTTAAAATGTTACGTCCCCATAGTTCGCTTACAAACCAGAGGAAAAACGTTGTAACGAGAACGTCCTTCAGAAGAGAAGCGATTCGATTGATTTATTAATGTTACTTCTCCATTCCATTTTTCTTCTCTACCTGATGTTTTCGAAGAGGAAATGATAAACTTCTTAGATGGCTAGATGCTCCACCAGAACTCTCGCCATATGTATGCAATTCTTAAGCACAATTTTGGACAACAATTTGCTGAACCACATCAAAATTTCCAGAGATCAAGAAAATCAGAGCTCTTCCGCAGTCGAAAATTTGTTAATAAATGGATGTCTTTGTTGAACAGACAAACCGACATCTAAATCCAAATGAAGTCGAAAAAAGGGCCATCAAAAATGATATCGCGGGAACGAAAATTGGGTTTTCCAAAGAAAACAGCGCCATTGACGGTTGCGGTTAGCAGGATGCAATGCCGAAATGATCCGAGATTTAGTCTGCACGAGCGTCGAGCAATTCTACATACTGTCTGAGCCATCCCTTCGCCCCAGCAACGTTTTCTGAACGCTTAAGTAGCTTTCAACAGCAAAGCCGCTGAAATTCTTGTTGAAACCTTTCCTCCCTCGCTTTCTACGAGAAAATCCTCTTAGCGATATCAGCTGCAGCCCGTAGCACAGAGCAAGTCTTGAATGTCTTTCTGCAGAAAAATAGAAGGATAGTTTCGAAAAGCTGCCTTGTGTGGCAGACCAGTGCTACTAGTCTTCGGACGACGAGGAGACAAGCTCAAGCAAGAACAGGTACTGAAATAAATTCGGAAATCAAGTTGGAGCTGTAGACAGACATATGGGTAGAATGAAGGAGGAATTGCAGCATCGAGTCCCACTTGAATCTGTCACCTCTTTCACAAAGTTCTGGCTTGTGAATGCATGAATGTACGAAAGGGAGATCGCTGAAGCTCACCTCCGCTCGTCGCATTCGAGAATCATCGGCGGCTGCTTGTCCTTGCTGCCGCGTCGCAGTTTCACTAAAGCCGACGACTCGTTGCCCATCCCTGCAATGCGAGCGATCACATCAGTAAACAATGCGCAGTCGCCTAAAGCGATAAAGGAGGCGAAGGCGACGACGACGGCGGCGAGGCCACGACGAGAAAACACCTCAGAAGAACGTGGCTGCTCGAGCAGACGCACGAAGGCCGGCTTGGCTAGCTTGCGGGTATGAACACTGTACGCGTGACGACACTCAAACCGAGTTAGAGAGGGCACGTTTCTCCAGACGGTCGTCGGAAGTGCTATGTTCGCTTCAGGCGAACGTCTAGACATCGTGCACGACACGGTAGAGAGACTGCACCTCCATCATGTACGAGCAGATGTAATCGCCAGCATGAATCAAGAACCCGATGCTCAAAGGTCTCGAAAAAATAATAACAACAAGTTCTCAAAATGTGGAGGAGGAGTGTTCTGTAGGAAACTGCTTTATGAAGACCCTTCGACGGATATAATCCCAGGCAGTGCGACCATACCTTGCTTACTTCACTGATTTATAGCTATTAGCTTCTCAAACGTAAACGAAGAGAGGTAAGAAAAAGGAATAAGTCCTAACGATAAGTTACAAGATTGGAGGCGAAAGGTCGGAGTAGTAATATAGGGCTAAATAAAGCATATGTCAGACCACTATTAGAGTGTGGGAAGGTAATTTTTAGCCCACACAAACTCAGCACAACAAAAGTCTTACAAAAGGTTCAAAACAATTTTACCCGAACAAAATTTTGTCAGAAGTGTAGGATTCATTTATGATAGAATGCCGTGCAGTAATGCTCGTAATTTCAACTTAGGAATTGAGACTTTAGCCTACAGGAGGAAGAAATTTTATCTTATTTTGCTATTCAAGATTTTGTCTGGTCATTCAGGTCTGAAACCACATACGATACTTCAACTGAGAACGTCAATCACAAGGGGTGGATGTAAATTGCAAATTATAAGATCAGACCAAACCATCAGGCAGAGATTTTTTGTGGGATCGAGCTTGAGAACCTGAGAAGAGCCACAATATACCCCTAGAGTTGAAGACTATAAAATTCAAAGCTCTCATAAATAGGTATCTGACATCTATGTAAACTCATGTTTTCCTTTCCCCAAGTGATACACGTTTTTTTGTGAGTTGGTTTCTGATTTGTTGCTTTTCTGACTGTTAATACCGCTGGTATCACACCGGCTTGCCTGTGTAATAAATCATATAGTGTGTCCAGAAATATCTGCAGAAAACTTCGCAATGTTCCAGATTTTTTCTAGAATGTTCTGAAGATTTCAACATAAGTGCTATATAAAGACACTATCCTGCTGTGTCTGCTTAATATATCCAGCTTCGTCTTCCTTGCCTATGTCACTGCACGATGGCCGAACTGTCCTTTACGACTTTGAATCTGGGCACTCCGCTGCAGAAGCCTATCGAAACTTGTGTCGTGTATTCGGCTCTGAAGCTCCTTCTGTACGATCTGTATTGGCTGGTTCGAACGCTTCAGAAGCGGGGACAGGAATCTCGAAGATGAGCCTCGCTCTGGTCGATCGGCAACGACATCTTTGGATGAACTGAGAGAAAACTGGCAGAGCAGCATCAATATGAAGGTAAGCGTTATTTTGCTGTTGCTCTTGGCTGTTCCCGGGACAATGGACCGCGATCTCTTGGAATGGTTAAAAAGTTCGGTCAATGGCTCCCACACGAACTGACCGACGACAACCGGCAAAGACGTCTGGACATATGCACTCAGCTGCTCTTCCGAAGTCGCTCCTTCAACTGGCTGGACACCATCGTCACAGGAGACGAAAAATGGGTCCTCTACGTCAACCACGCTCGTGAAAGTGCGTGGTGCCAACGCGATGAAGTGCCGAAATCTTTCGTAAAAGGCAAAATTCATGCGAGGAAAGTCATGCTGATCGTCTGGTGGGGATTTCATGCGATCTACCATTCCGAGCTGCTGCCTGACAGCACGACTGTCACTGAGCACGAGGTCTACGCTACCCAACTGCAGAGGCTGGCCGACAAGATGCGCAAGAACAGTTCAGGCTCGACAAAGTTCGCTTGCTACACGATTCAGAGAATTCTGGAACTCGGACGGAAAGTTCTGCCTCACCCACCGTACAGCCCAGATCTGGCCCCAAGTGACTGCCACCTATTTCTATCACTTCAACACCATCTGGAAGGGAAGAGTTATGAAGATCGTGACCACCTCGAAAATGACCTCCGAGCTTTTTTCGCCTCCAAGTCGCCAGATTTCTACGCCAGAGAAATTCGAAGTCTTGTAAAATGCTGAGTAGCCGATGTAGATGGAAATTATTTGGTTGAATAATAAAATGTTGATAAAAAATTGTGTCTTTAAAAAAAATTGTCGTATTTCTGCCGATACTTTCCGGACACCCTAAAGCAACCAACTTCTACCGACAATGACCTTCGAATCAGAAGTGCAGTGAACAAGAATTTTTTCAAGCACATTTTCCTCAAACCGATGATTTGTCGACTCCCTTACAGAATGTCTACTTTCAACATTACATACGTTTATTTCCGCTTGAAAAGTGTCCAGTCTAAATACAAACTGCCCCATTTAGAGCGAAAAGTGACGAGTTTAAACGTAAAAGCAAGTAGTCAGTTTAGGGTAAAAATGCCACGCTACAGAATGCCACTTATGCAGGCTAGAGACAGTACAGGATACAAGGATTGTTTTTAAAAGTAGTGGCTACATCACGTATAACAGATGGTAAATGTGCAGGTGTGGGCCGTAGAAGTTGCTTGAGAACAACATAGCATACCGCCGCACTACGAAACGGAGCTGCAAAGGCGGCGACCGTTTTTGCAGCGTCTGCTAGAAAAACTAGAAATCGAGTTTGCTGCGCTAGTCGGAAAACGCGAAATCTCCTAGCAAGGTACGAGTGCGTAGGCAAGGCGACGAGCTGCAACACAGGCGTTTCGGCAGACTTCTAGCAGACCGAAGCCATAGGCCTCGTGAGTGAGGCCGTCGGCGTTTTGGAGACAGATGACTGGCTGACACGTCTGTCTGGAATGATACTATAAGACGCTTCACATACGATCCGATGACATGGCGGGAAAGTATCAAACGTTCTAGACGAACATATTTTCCGAATTTTGCCAGCCTAGGCGTAATCCTAAGCCCATCCGCACATGAAGTTGGCGAGGAAAAGAAAAAAAAACTCAACCCTGTATGATGATGATGATGAAAATATACCTCAGAAAAATGGCCCCTATTAGCTTTTCTGAAATCCTACCTAGCAAGGGGCGATCAGGGATGCTCTGGACCAGACAACACTGCGTGCATGTTGCTTGGTCCAGAATACTGATTTCCTCTCCTCGTATCTAATCTTTCTCAATTTTTTAGACCCCTTTCCTTCAATACTGATTAGCCTGTGCTATCATCCTGCATCTCCCTGCAAAGCCGTCTTCGATGGGTTCTGATGGAGTTCTGATGATGCTGGCGGGCCACTGCTTTTCTTCACCAGTTACCCATCGTCCCTTATCCCGTCTTCTTATTCCCATCCAAGCAGAATTGTTGTACTCCTTAGTGGCTTCCACTTTTCCCACAAGGGATTGGTAACGTACCTAGTCTTTTATCCTTTCATGGGATGTCATGAAAGGAATATGACGTTCTCGGCTTATTTTGACCTGTGGTGGCCAGCCAATGAACAAGCCAGCGGTTTATCCTTTCCGTGCAAGTGTGGAAGAAATTTTCCGACCCCGTGGGATGGAAGGCTTGGTTGGCGTGATCGGAAAATCCGAACCAGATACCTAGTATCGGGAGCACGAGACAGTCGTCTCCTTCTCCTACCACGTTACACGCTCCCAAAGTGCATAAAATAAAATAAAATGTTGATCCTTAGTGTCCTTTCTCCTTTTTCCTTTAGAATAAGCACGATCTTCGCATCGGTATCAAGACTTCGGTCGCGGTCCTTCTCATGGACGAAGTCTCGCAGCGCCTTGGCCTTTCCACTGTAGAATGAAGTGAGGTTGAGGGAGTCGTGTTAACGGAACACGGTGCTTTGAAAGTTGCAGACAAGGACGAAAACGCAGTCCCAAGAGCTGAGCAGAAAGCTTTGGTTACGATGGAGCGAAGGCATCTGGTGATGCACTCGCAGCCAGATTGAGGAACGTCAGACGTCGGCATGGGTCTTTGGAAGACCTAGGATAGCATCGTTGGATGAACTGGTGGATACAATAGCGATCGTAAACACAATTTTACCTCGCTAAACGGATCCCCTTGGTCGGTGCAATTTCTACAACCGAGTTCATCTAAAAGTTTTCGCAATATTCTTCTTTGCAAGAGTTTGACACCAGCACTACAAATAAAGGGAGCCAACAAGAATGGCACTCAACGCGCATATTTCGCAATTCTGTCCACACTACTAGACCTGCAGCCTCTCACAGTAGTGTTATGCAGGAAGAGCTGCAGCCTTGCACAGGTCTAGAACCTCTAACGAGATCTGAGGAACCGACTGTGAATTGAGTTGTGAACGAGGTTAGACGAAAGGAAGCAAAACAAGGCGAGAAGAGGGCTAGATAGGATCCGATTGGATGGAATTTTACAACTAAAACGTTAAAAATGACGCCAAAGGAAAGTAACTTTGCATTGTTGAGGAACAATGCAATGTATGGAAATGTCTAAATAAGGTCATAAAGAGAATAATGACGACGAATTTGAGAGACACGTTCAACGATTTTTTCAACTACCAGAAGTCAGTCAGCCTAACAGCTGGCCTGATGTCGTTTTATTTATTTATTTATTTATTTATTTATTTATTTATTTATTTATTTATTTATTTATCCATGACGTGGACCAAGGCCACACATGAAAATACAATATTAGAATAAAGAACCAATGAACGCAATTAGATAAAAATAAATGCAACTGAAGGCACTCATTGTACACACAAAAACAGCTCGCTCTGTTCAGAAGTCTTCCCACATCCCAGCATCCATATGCTCGATTCCCACCTCAAAAGACCAATTCCAGGTAAAAATCAATAAAGTCAATCGATAAGCCCGTTTATCGGTCACCGTAATCCTGACAAAGACCAACTATCTACCAGTACATATTTCCGATTGAGAAAGGATACGTTACGCTTGCCATTGCTATATTAGAAAGGCAAACGGACAGACAGACGGACAGATGGACAGAAAACACACGGCCGGTATAGCTTCGATATTTCAAGGAGGATATGACGGGCGGATGCACATACATACAGACGGACGAATAAGAGGACGGAATACTCCATTTATGTATTGGAGCATACATACAAACCCTCATTAATGATTTCTTACTGATAGTTCCGAAAAATTCACTCTCGTACTCAGCTATCAAGAGAGTAGGAATACCCTAATTCATCAAAACGAGGAAAATGCAGACGTCTTCGCACTAAACAAAATAAAGTTAAATAAAAAATAAAAACGATTCCCACAGTAATCTCGTAGTTCAACGTTCTTGAAACCTGGTTATTTTGGTGGAAGTTTTTCAATCCTCTTTACCTATAAGGTTTGATATAAAATTCTTTACTGCGGCCGATGTTTCGTCGAACACGTCTTTCTCAGGCATGAAGGAATCGTGTCCACCTCTTTGCCAAGAACAACATGCTTCCAGGGAGTGCTAGGAAACAATATCACGCTTGTGAGACCTATTGGTATGGTATAGAAAAATTCTCACAGTTTTTAAAAGTTATTTCTCCAAAACATTCAAGTAAATTTCAAAAATATTTTAGAAATATTTTTCTTTTCGAAATAATCATGGAATGGATCAATTGCAGGATTCCGTCGACCTATGTATGGTTCACTGTTTATTTATTTTATTCATCCAAGGAGACGTGATGAACATACAGTATGGATAGAAAGAATGAAAATCAAACCGCGTTTCCAAAAAAAAAGAGAACAACGGAACGCAATTTCACGATGGGCAGCGACATTCATACGCGTAGAAATCAGCAACTAAACCGTAGCCGAATGAGCTGCTACGTTAACATTTAAGCTAGTAGCTGTTTGGAGGAAAGTATGAGTGAACAAGGAAACACCTATATTTTTGAAGCAGCTGATTCTCTTGGGAAGGTAACTCATAATTGATCAAAGCTTGTCATAAGTATTGATAACTTAGTGAGCTTGCAGTGAGCTAGATGAAGAACAAAGGATAAAGGACGGCGTTACTCAATCCCTTCTGGGATGCGCCAGCGCATTCTACTTCTACGGGATGTCGTGGAGGCGATATGAATGCGTATTTGGCCATACAATGACTTGCGGTGGCCAGCCGATGAACAAGTCAGCGCTTTATCCTTCCCAGACAGGTGTGGTTCCAATTCACCCCGGAGGGATGGAAGGCTTGGTTGGCCTGGATGGGAAATCCGAACCAGGAACCTGGTATCGGGTGCACGCAACAGTCGGCGCCACCTCCGACTGCGCCACACGCGCCCAACCAAGCTAGATAAAGCAACGAATTCCGTAAAGAAGGAATCGTCAAAATTCCATATAGGCATTGAGAGTTTTCCAAAGTTATTGCTAGACGCACACAAGCAAATAGCAGTGTAGAAAATGCGTGTAAAAAATGATGAAAAAAGAGGAAAGATAAGCAGTAAGATAGCCAGATGCCTCGGGGTGTCGTTCTCTCGGTATGGCGGTTCCATAAAGCGCTGCCGTCTGCTATTAGTGAAGAGGTAGTCCTCGCTAATTCGCACCGGCGACGCCACACTCCCCCACCGCCCGGAAAAACATGAAGGACAGCCATCTGGCCAGACGCCGAGTAAGATGGATCAGGAGCAAGACGTAATTGCACAAAAGTGACTATGAGCAGCATCGAGAGCGTGCCGCTTACGAGAAACGCCTCTTCCTTCGCTTATGTAGGACAGAGGCAATGACGTGGGAATTCGATGGTGCCCAACCCGTGAACATGATTGATGAAGATCTCTATGGCATGAAAATGCAGAGAATTGGAAAAGGGCAAACGACAGCGCCGAAAATACAACTAGGAGACCGAGAGGGATATTCATCATTGGGTAGAATTCTTCCTCATTTAACCTTCTGTAAAAAGTTTGGTAACGACAAATAGCTCTTACTTGCGCGTGCAGCCACACGGCGTTCCTCAGTCTTCTGTGAGTGTTATAACAAAAAAGGTTCGTCTGGAGACAGGAGAACCACTTTGAGGGAAATCAAAAATTTCTGACACCAGGAACGGATGCTTTGCCCAGCTCTAGTCACTGCTGCAGAAGAGTTTTCATCATTTGCAGCTTGATAAGGGCTTTTTTAGACGTGCACGCGAACATCTCGCTTTCACAAGTTTAGCTCTTGTGAAGGAACCACCATACCCAGAGGGAATATGATTAAGAAATGAAGGATGCCAGACCTAAGGTTCCTAACAAGGAAAGGTTCCAAACTCATGGTGAGCTTTCGCGATGCTATTTTAAAAGGATGTAGGGCCCTGTGAGCTGAAAATAAACCACAGTCGTTTTTTGCTAAACGCTTTTTTTTAAGACCTGAAAAAGAGCCTCGGAACGTCATAACTAACAGCCGCTCCCATGTCGACAGTTACTTATGTGGAGTTCACTCAGGAAAGTCCTATTCAGTTTTTCAAAATAGCTTCAAGAGCTAAAAAATACCAACCTGTCTATTTGCTTCCGAATCCTCCAATTTCGTCATCTATAAAGGGTTTTCCTCAAGATCAATGGGTTCTAAGATGTTTACAACGGAGGCGAAGAAGCTCGCGGTTTTGCAATTGGATGGCATAATTGAATGGAATTTGAAAACTGGTAGTAGATAACACTGGGTTCCTTCGAAGCGGTCATTTCATGATCCCTACTTTGTCTCAATGTTGTGCCGTTTTCCCTGTACTCTTCGATTTATCGTTTGCGTTGTTCCGATCCGAGAAAACGGTTGCTCGGCGATCTTGGCCGCGTTAGCAGCTTTCCGATGTCGTATTTTAGCTCAAATTCGAGACGGCCGACGTTTCACCCGTTCTGCAGCAAGTCGACCTTGGAACCTGAAGCAGACTCCTGCTCCCGGCGGCCTGATCGTCGGCGACCAAGCTCGGTTCGCACCTCGGCGCGACATCCAATGGCAGTGTGCTCTTGAAATCCGTCCTGTGTGGTGGCCTTCCTCCTTCCTATTTATTTGAAAATCATGGAAACTCGTTCCTTATTGCGAGGGTTACCCGTCTCTTTTCAACCAATATTTGCAATCTGTTTCTCATATTCTTAGTTTCAGCTGAGAAAGGGATCAATCAATATCACCGTTATTAACTTTCCGATTCATTTTGTTCTGACTTCAAAAATAGAAGACAAGGGGCTGCAAACATAAATGCATGAAAACTTTAAAAGGCTTTAGATGCTCGTATGGGTCACCTTTATAGTCGTTGCACATTTTGCAGGTTTTGTACATGTGTGTGACACACAGACGGAGCAGCTCCCTTACATGTAAAAGAATACAAGGAAAATCGCGGAGGTAAAGTAGGGATCATGAAGCGATCGAAGATCTTCGAAGGAACCTAGCCTACTACCAGTTTTCGAATTCTATCCAATTATACCATCCAATCGCAAAACCACGAGTGCCTTCGCTTCCGTGGTAAACATCTTAGAACTCATTTATCCTGAGGAAAATCCTTTATTGCTCACGAAATTGAAGGTTTCAGAAGTAAATAAACGGGTCAGTTTTTTAGTTCTGAAAGCTATTTTGTAAAACTGAATAGGAACGTTCCTGCGTTAACCCCACACGAATAGTCGACATGGAAGCGGCTGCTAATCGAGTTACATATGACACTCCGAATGTGGACGTTTCTTGAATTTCGACTAAGCATAGCATATTTCGACAAAATCGAAATTAGTTATCGGATCCTTTCAAAAAGTACATCATGTGATCATGAACGACTAGTCCGCTGCGCCAAGCAGAAATTAGGTCACTGAACAAAATGTCAAGCGCTCATTTTGTGGTGGGGAAGATAGCTCGGCGCTGATCCTGAACATGTAATTCTTTTAGCAATGCGCTGAATTTGAAGAGCGCTACAGAAAGCGGCGGAAAATGTGTTTTTCCTCTTGTTTCGCCCAAGGACCAAAGGATAAGGCCGCTATTAACATAGGCTTTTCTGCCTATAGATGAAGCATCTGAAGCCTTGAATGAACGATATGACGTTCTTCGTGCCCCTCCAGCGATGAGGATCCAATGGAGCACTCTGGCACGAGACAGGGACTAATTTAGGCGCCAATGGCGCCCGCTCGAGCAACTATTAATAGATACCAACGGCGGGTGACAGATGTAGCATCTATGCTTAAAACCACACTCGAACAAACTTCTTTAATGGTAAGTTTGATACGGTGACTTGGAAAAGTCAAAACAGTTGAAGGAAAGATTTGATTGCTTATCTCCTTTGGTCTTTTGCAGTTGAATGGCAGCTCCTTGTCGATTATTCTTCTTAAAGCATTTTAGGTCTTTGAGTTTTGGTGAGTGAGTTAGCATTAATTCTTCCACCGCAGAAGTGGAAAAATTACATTTGCCAATCCTACAGGGTGCCATTACCTTGAAGGAAGTTAAAAATTCGGTGCTGTTTTTCTAGTACATAAACGAGGTGGCAGCAGCTCGAAATTGTTCCTGTTGTAAGTCCACTGAGCAAACGTTTTGCTTAGATCCTTTTCCATTATTTCTTTCCATTCTCTGAAGGAATCGGACCATCTGTGAAGTTTGAGAAAATGCTCGACTTGCGATTAAGGTCTTCCACTCAGCAAAACTACAAAAACCTCCGAATTCTTTCCAAAAGTTGGCAAAGAATAGAATTCCTAAAGGCGACACAAAAAGAAACAAAACTTAATAATTCCTAAAAACAGTTGAATTCCTTGAATCAGGAATGGCCGCTAACAATTGGTGGGCAGGAATTCTGCTTGCTGTCACTGCGCTTTATTTTTAGAGACATGAAGGTATGGCGTCCTCTGAATAAGCCAACCGAGCCTTTCATCTCGAGTGAATCTGCGTGGAAGATGTCTCGGAAGTATGAAAGTCTTACAACTCCACCGACTAAGTTACTGTATTGGCCAAACATACATTCAAGTTCTTCCACGATATCAAGCAGTAGTAGAAAAGTGGCGTATCCGATTCGGGTACTGACTAACCTCCTTTGTCCATTTTAAATCAAAATGTTGCACCCTTTTGTTATGTGTGTGAGGTCGATTGTGAGAATGTCTACTAATTTCTTTCCGAAAATGTCAAATGGAATTAAACATTGAAATAAAGGATTATCGAAGAGAATCCAATCGATTCATTTCCACCTTCTCTTCAGAAGAACTTTTTTCCTCGAACAGTTCTTCTTATCAGTATCATTGTCATAACAAAAGGGTGCAACATTTTGATTTAAAATGGACAAAGGAGGTTAGTCAGTACCCGAATCGGATACGCCACTTTTCTACTACTAGTGCTTGATATCGTGGAGGAACTTGAATGTATGTTTGGCCAATACAGTGACTTAGTCGGTGGAGTTGTAAGACTTTCATTCTTCCGAGACATCTTCCACGCAGATTCACTCGAGATGAAAGGCTCGGTTGGCTTATTCAGAGGACGCCATACCTTCATGTCTCTAAAAAACAAAGGGCAGTGACAGCGAGCAGAATTCCTCCTCGTTTTCTGTCAGCGCACCCCCAGGACAAAACGTAATTATGGCGGGGGCAGTAAAATTGGATGATTTTCTCCGATTTCAAATTGAATCATATCGCCCCCCGGCGGGACGAACTTCCCTTTTCCTTTCGCATTACCCCACCCTAGCTTTAGCCCGATGTTCCACAGTGAAATGGCAAGGGAGGCCCTGTTGGCTCCACAAAGGAATGAAAACATTATAAAGAAAAGAGAAGTCGAAAACATAAAGTTACACGTTTTTCTTCCTCCAAAATGATTCGTTTCTCTACCTACCTCCTAACCTTTTTGTTATAACACTTTCCCGGTGGCTCATCAGCGAAAACAAAGGTGTTATAACGTTTTCGAATGTGACAAAATTACTAATTTCAATTCAGTCAGTAGGATTCACCCACTATGCGACCAGGAATTTGTTCCCAACCGCTATAACACAATAAGCAGACTGCATACATCGAGTCAAATTGTCACACGCAGCCAGCAACGAGAATCACATTCTCGCTTCTGTTTGCTGGTGTGTTGGCGAGAGCAATTTTTGAGGCAATTCGGCTGTGGAAAACGATGGGGGGGTGGCTCTATTCTAGCCATAAACCACCCATAACTATTAGACTCTGATGTGCTGGCTAAGATGTTCGCCATCGACACATGGCAAACGGCTCGCTTCCGGGTCCGAGCGATAGAGAGCAAGCCGAGAGCGACTTTTGGGGATGCTGGGGACCTACGGGTTAGGATTAGGAGGACACAAAGCGACACAGTGTTCCAACAGCACTGTTTGTCTCCATCTGAACGTCAACTACAGCCCACCTTGGAAACATGGATTCTGTCTGGTCCGAAGAAGTGTTGATATTTGATCGCCCAAAGGGAAACCCAAGGGCAGTGCAGGAAGTAGTGGTGCGTCTCACATGAGTGATGGGAGATATCCGTAGCATTGGAGCTAGTCAGCCCTTCCCCTAACGAGGAGTTCTGCTCTGCGGTTCGCATGTCCTCTAAGTCGAAAACACCGTTCAATCACGAGGAATTTCTTATGGCTAGGCGAGCATCGGACAGGGCTTATCTGGCCATATAAAAACATTCTTTAGCACGCAACATTTATTACACTTACAGTACGCACGGCGGATTTAAGTACTCTTATACCCACATAGACTCTACGACAACGATTAAGAGATTTTTTTTTAATTCTCGTTTTAGGGGCAACGCCAGATTTTATGGAAGAATACATTTACTAGAATTCCACAACACACGCCTTCTAGGGCATAGTTACTTATTTATTTACTTAGTGCGTTTATTTATTTGTTTATTCACTTAGTCGGTACGCTACGTAAGGCAGACATCAGAAAAAAGACAACGTAGTGGTGCGTTCATGTACGATGGTTCAAAAATTCAAGAAATTTCAAGAAATGAGTAGCAATGTGGAGAAATCCATGTACAAATAGGAGTTGTTGCGTACGAAATGGTCGATTTTGGTACCTCACTTTCTGGTCGATTTTTCGAGGCTACGTTTCAGGCGTTGTACATAGTCTCTGAAAGCGCCGCTTTGTTGTCGTTTATAGCTTTTGTGACATAATTGCCTCTCGTCGAGTTTTTGAGTCGTTTTTCAGTATGAGTCAACGTGACATTCGGATGCTCTACTTGAAAAGAACGGAAAAGCAGACGCAGCTCGTAACATCAACGCTGCATTTGGGAGGATTTCGCTAAGGAACGCACAATTCGCCACTGGTTCGAGAGGTTTCTATCTGGAGATGAATGTCTCGAAGATGAAGACCGAGGTAGGCCGTCATCATTCCTCGACGGCGACCAACTCAGGTGCCATGGTGGAAGCGGATCCAACTGTGAGAGAACGAGCACAGCATTTCAGCGTTGACGGCAGCACAGTCAGTCGCCATTCAAATGCGATCGGAAAAGTGAAGAGTTCGGATAAATGGGTCCCTCACGAATCTTTTTTGGACAGGATCGTGACATGCAAAGAAAAACGGATCCCTTTACGACAATCGTGGTGGTTCTGCACAATGGCTGGACAAGAATGAGAGTCGCAAGTAAATGCCGCGATCAAGTCTTCATCCAAAGAAGACCACGGTGACTGTATGGTGGGCAGTGGCTGATGTAGTCACTACAAGTTCTTGAAGCCTGAAGAGACTATCACGGCGAAGAAGTGCTGTACCGAAGTTGAAGTGATGCACCAGAAGTTTTTGAAAAACGGCTGACTTTGGTCAATTGAAAGGGCCCAATCCTACAGCATGAAAACGCGCGTCCACACGTTTCAAAAATTGTTGTCCAAAAACTGGATGAATTAGGATACGAATCTCTTCCACATCCAGCACACTCACAAGATCTGCTCTCTACCGACTGTCATTTTTTCAAGCTTTTAGATCGTCATGTGAAAGTTAAAATGTTCAGCAACCAAGATTATGTCGAAAATGGCCTCTTATCTTCTATTAATTCTCGTAGTTCGATTTTCACAAAGCTGGAGCGTTTAAGCAACTGTCGTGTTGGAAAAATTGTACTAAATGTAATGGCGCCTATTCCGATTAATGAAATTGCTTCCAAACAAAGTTTTGATCTGTCAAACCTTTCAGTCAAAATCGGTCATTTCGTCTGCATCGACCTAATATCAGGAGTTTTACAGATTCAAGTGCTCTAACAAGGACGGCTAATACTTTCTTTGCTTTCCTTCCTCCAATCTGATTTGATCTCTTGAGGTGTATTAAATAAATAAATAAATGAAAGCACTAAACGAAAAATGTAGCACTCCTCACGATCCCGAAGGAAAGAGCCTCTACTATATTACTCTGACACACGACGTGTGCCAATTGTGGCGGATAACCAGCTAGAGAAATATTATTCTGACCAACAAAAAAAGATGCCAAAAGGAGCAGGAATACGAACTCGGTGATGCCCATTCTGCTCGTCTGTGCTCTGCATTGAGCTTCTGCCTAATTTTCGTTGGCAGCGATCCTACCTTCGCTCGTGTAACATATTTGACCAAAGGCTTCACACCTCTTGCCCTTCAAAGGAAATCTGCTGTGGGCTAAAACATCGATTCCAGAGCACTGGAGGACACGACTGCACTTGCCAATCAAACGGCAAAAACAACAGTAAAAAATAAGAGAAGCGAAGCGGCAGGAATCAGCCCACGCTCGGCCGGACCTTTATTCCGCTGCGCCGGTTGCCGCCAAACTCGGCACTTTGTGGTGCTAACGCGTGACTATATGTTATTCCTAGCGTTTTGAGTCAGTTAACGATGACCCATAGGCGGTTGGTATTTCGCAGTTAAGGCTGGATGACAAAGTAACAGAGATGACGCGAAAAGGAGAAGTGCAGAAAAAAGTAAGTGGAGACGCTCTTTCACAGCCATATCTACGTTAAACATTTTTTGAAGGCTGTAGGGGAGGAAGAGCCTTCAAAGACGGCATCTATGATCTGCACAGCGACCAGAAGAGTGCACAGCAGTACATAGACGGAAAAATTAGTCCTCATTTGGTGTTACTGAAGCAATCCCCCAAATACATTGGTATATTCTATAACGATAGAACAGGACAATATGTAATATATGTTCTTCATACATGGCTTTGGTGATCTTTTGGTCGGAAAACCGTGAGCTCGTCTTGAGCTCTCATAAAACATTACACCAGTTTAGACCATCTTCGATTGGTATAAAATCCGAGAACATCTCCAAGACCATCGAAAAATTTTGCCAGAAGACATGAAAACGTCTAGCGGCACGACGGCACTGGGACGGATGACGACACGTAAATAAATCTATTCTCCAGAAACTGAATAAACTAGGCAAAAAAGATCATGCACATCTATAGTAACACGCAGACCTTTGCAAAAACAAAATACCACCTTGCCAGTGTTCTGTAAATCGATTGGCAACGAGCGAGGTTGGACACCGGACTTCAAGAGATCTATTGTTTCAGGTCCAGGGTCTCTAAAAACCGTATCCCCTTAAACAACTGCGAAAAGATGAGAACTGTCACAAATCTGCAACACTCCTTTTTCCACTGGTGTAGGTTTCAATAGTTATTTATTTATTTATTTGGAATACACCCATGACGATGAGGCGTGTTTGTGGCTGAACATGGATACAACCAAGAAAAAAGACTCAACGTCGAATGTAATGTAGCGAGAGAATTGAGAAAAAGCCGCGGTGAGCCACAGAAAGTGAAGCTCTGCAGCAAGGAATTCTCACTAATCTGTGTAATATGCCGACGTGGGCGCGGGTAGCGCAGTAGGACGAGGTCCGGGATGTCGCGTGACCCGATACCAGCTTCCTGGTTAGGATTTCCCGGCCAGGCCAAGGAAGCCCTTCATCCCTCCCGGGTCGGTGGATTGGTACCAGAGTTGTCTGGGAACGATAAAACGCTCGCTTGTTCACCTGCTGGCCATCGTAAGTCATTGAATGGCCAAATACGCATTGAAATCGTCTTCACGATATCCCGTACAAGTAGGACGCACAGCACATCCCAAAAAGGATTGAGTAACGTCGTCCTTTATCCTCTATACATATTTCAATAAGCTGGCGTGTGGGCGGTGATTCCGCAGAAGTAATTTCTTCAGCTTCTTTTGATTTTTTATCACTCTAAAGATAAAGAGGGCTTCTGCAAAAGCAAAAAGCGAATATTCATAACAGTATTATTATATTGTATATTATATATTCGAATACATAACAATTCATAACAATCTCCGCTCAGCTACTTTGAGAGATCCTGCACCACTGGTAAACGACGTGCCGAGAGTTAATGACAGTCGAACACGGAGGTATCTCAAACTGACTTTGGCTGCCTAAATCGCACAATATTTGCAGACCAACCCATCTCTCCTCAACTCTCTGAAAAAGCAACCGGAGAAAGTAGCGAAGTGGTAAGCTAAATGAAGAATCTGTCAGACTTAAAGTTCTCAGGACCAATACTCACGTAACAGCTGCGAAGAGAACAGCGTTCCTTTCGAATTAATACATAACGAATAACGAATGAAGGGAATAATTTTCTGCTTCTAAAATAGGGCAAGGATGCCGGAAATAACCTTCATGAAAACGCCTGCCCACCTCCAAATGATGGATTTGGTGAGCAGAAATGAAGAGTGACTATTAAACCCCTGCCATCCGCCTGGCTAGCACTCACCATCAGTTGCAGGCCTGCTGGAGATTCTCGCTGCACTACTCGGCAATCTTCCTCTCAACACGCGTCTGCCTGATAGACCGCCCGTGTTAGAGATCTGCTCCGTTGAAGCGCTGAGTGGAGCGTTGAAAAAAGCCGAAGCCCTTGGAGGAGAGAAGGAAGTGAATGTGAGGCGAGGCGCCGGCGATGATGAGCCGCAGCTCTAAGCGCGCCGTCGGGGGTGAAATCCTAGAAGTGTGGGAGTAGGCGCCCACATGAAACGGCGTTTATTTGATTCGCGCGGGCGGGGCCATCCGTCCTGCCCGTTCCCACGCCTTCGCAGGTCGCCGGCGAACCTGGTCAGCAGCAGCAGCGGCTCTGTCTCGGACAGTGCAGCTTTTCTGCGGAAGATGTGGAGGAGCTCTCGTGAATGCAATGAAGAAGAACCCGCCAGCAGATCCCCTCTTATTGTCGACAGCGCGGGTAGCGCTCTCTGATTAGGTGCCGTCGGTCGCGTGGACCCCAAATTGAGGTTCCTGGTTCGAGTCTCCCCCAAGGCAATCCAAGCCTTCCATCGCTCTGAAGTTACTGAGTTGCATCAAACATCAATGAGATAGAAAAACAAGGACTTCTCCATCAGATGGACATCCCATGTCACTGTGCAGGCTAAATATGCACTTATGCCTTGTTTCTCGGGGAAATCGAATACGTGGTACATCCCTCTCTATCCTTATGTTCCGAGAAACTGTTGTACGGATTGTCCTGGAACTTTGTTATTACGGGGGTTTCTGTGAACGTATCTTCTTTCGAGCCTAGAGAAGGAATGTAGGACTAAATTGGCCAATTATTGTCCAATAAACATTTCAGGTTGCAACAGGTTCAAAAATTAGTGGAGGAACATGAAGAAAAAAGTGAAAAGAACGTAATTGTCGTTATCGGATCAGCCGAAGCGCTGGTACGTCACCCTCATAGATGCTAATTTTCAGTAACAATCTCGAAAAACGAGCATCGATGCCGTTATTTAAACTATCTCAGCTTGAGATATGCTCTATTCAAAAATTATTTCAGAAAAAGGCTCACGATTTTTCTCTCAAAACCGCTGAAATTTTGTAATCTGGATAGCTTGTAAACCGATCAGCACACAGTGCTACTTCTACGAAATCCTTTCTTAGACTGCATGGAGCAGAGCTTCAGAAGGATTAGGATACTTGAACTGGAAAGAATCTTCAGACGATGTGACAACGTGGCATCCACTGAATCCCTGGAAGTAGGAAGACTAGTGCCAAGGAGAGGCCGTCGCTTCTCCTGGAAGCCACAATGAGTATCGCACTTGAAAAGTCTAAGATGTTGCGATCTACACCTACGCCCCACAGCTTGCACTCTGATGATGCAGAGGCTACGGAGGAAACATTAATCAGTCTACTCGGCACTTTTCGGGCACCAGCTCTACACCAGCAGAATATGTGCGAAGCACTTTAAAAGCGTATTTGCTTTACACCAATGCCTTACGGAGACAGCACGTTCCTAAATAAGCAGCGCTTCTCTTCAGCACCTTTGGAAGATGTAGTGGCTGGTTGGTCTGTTCGCGAACCGAACCCCGACAGCGATTAGAGGTGCCATCGCTCGACTAGATGTCACCTTTGCCTGGTATGTAGGTGGCTAGCGCTCTCATGGAACCATGTTCCTCCCTTGTCTTTGAAGGCTTTTGTGCTAGGAGAAGGCTTTGCTATATTTTCTCGAGTACTCAGTTTTAAGGATTTATCCTTTACGGCCACCACTATGCTAGTGGCTACAGCATGCCCTAAAAGTGTTGGAGGAGCTCCATCAACAGAGACCTTATTGAAGTCGGCACTACCGTAAAAGACCTTTGATCGTGAAGGCTGAGACGAGCAGCGGACTTACCACGATCACTGTGGCCAAGCGATGTTAGCCGCACATAGAAAGAGACTGCGCAGTTCCTGGCAGCTTTTCAGAGTCCAAGCGGGTTTCTGATGCGTCGTGGAGCTAGTAAGCGCTTATATTGGTCATTGAGGATACTGCTCGTGTGCAGCCTCCTCGCCGGCAGCTGACAATCGCCTCCCTAGCTTTCACACGGCCTTCTTAGGAGTTGGATAACAGGAAGTTTTTATTCAGATGGCGATTTGTGCCGTTGTTGATCTCACACGAAGTGCATAAGTCATGGAGATTATGGCAGAAATAATGTGCTTCCGATTTATGACGACCATTATGCAGGAGTAAGCCCGAGAGCATCTAAACCAGGAAGTAACTGGTTCAACTCCGACGAAAACACGCAGTTGGCGCGGGCGTTATGCAGCGCAGCTTTGATGCAGACCATTGATTGATTCAGGTTCGATTTATGCCTGAGCCGTCTAGGTCCCACTTCCGCACAACACACGTCAATTCGTTTCAAACGTGTTAAAGAAGAAAATTACACTCAATTGGCTGACCAAAGCCAGTCTGTAGAGGTCAGGCACATACTCGAACAGTCCTCAAAAGTAAAGAGCGTGGTTCATCCCATGCAGGAATTGATCAACGTCTTCCTTAATGCATTACCCTTTACGCGGTTTTTGTCGTCCGGATGAAACATCTAACATAACAGCATAAACAAGTAGATCGAATCTGCATTGAATGTGAATGTGAAAAGGATACTGTTGCTTTAGTGAATGGAGAGTAATTACGGGTGCAAGAAGCATTTTAGTAAAAGTTGGTAGTTATATATTAGTTTATAAGACTGAAGAGACTTCGTTAAAAAAGGTTTTCAAATTTCCATGTCTCTACACCAAGGAAGAAGGTTGGCCACAGGATACTAAAAATATTTATTTACTGGAAAACGTTATTTCACATAATATTGCGCGTGTCCCACCAAACTAAAAGTATCAAAGTATCCGCTTTTGCCTTGCTGATCGTAGAGTCGCCCGAGCGAGCGCTGGCAATGTCTTCATTCATCCCTATCGAGTGCCAAAGTGCCCCAATGGATCCTTCTCAATTCGAGAACCATCCTCTCGATCCTCCCTGTGCGACACGGATCGCGTGTTCATCTTGCTCCCGAAGCTCCAGGGTCTGTGAGGCACACTTCATGAATATCGTCACTTGAGATTCAGCTGTAGTTCGTGGCTACCAGATACACAATTTGCGCTTCATCTGCTTGGCTGTGTGTTATGAGCACGATGTCGTCAGCGAAGTGAAGATGATGTAGTTGCCGGCCGTCGACCTTCACTCCCATGTCTTCCCATTCTAGTTCGCGCATGACGTTTTCGAGGGTGGCGCTGAAGAGCTTCGGGGATATGGTATCCCCTTGCCGAACCCCTTTCCTTACGTCGATGACGACGTCGTTGTAGAATGAAGAGATCTTGGTCGTGAATCCACTGTATAGCTCTCGGAAAGATTCTGATGTGCTGAGTATGAACGCCCTGTGCGACGAAAACTTTGATGATGGCTTCATTCGTTCGCAGTCGAATACCTTCTAAATTGAAGGTACCAAAAGCGAAAGCAGAAAAATAAGTACAGAGAAAAGAAGCTCCTTGTTCTAATCCATAGAGTCCCGAAACTATTATTTTTTCACACAAAGGTAAGGAGCCGGCCACTACAAGAACGTGCGGCATCCTCCCCAGTTTTAGAAGCGAGTGCCGGCTCAATAGCTCGACTCACTTATCCCAAGTTGCTTTCAGTTGCACCCCCTCGTTACGGCGCATTAATATACCAATCAGACCGCTCCACTACAACAGGTGAGGATTCGCTTTCCGAAGGGCCAGTCTCAAGACAGCCTCGTCGTGATCCTTTACTCGTACATTTCGCATAGTCGGAACTGACTCGATTTCTGCAAATTCTTGTCCGTTGCAATCATCTTCATTTATGTTTTAGAAATACGTTCGATGTTACCCGAAGCAACACCGAGTGTAATCCTAAGAACACATGGAGAAGTTCGTGACACGTGCAAATCGGTCGATATTCAGGTCAATGTTCTCAGTTCTTAGACTGCTTGGCAACAGGTCATCTCAAAAACTCATCAATCTCAAAAACTAGACAGATTGGTTGCTCTCGACAACAGTAAAAAAGAGATGCCCGGTCAGATAAGAAATAGTGTGAGATGCCATTCAGAAAAATAGCCGAATAAAATTAATGAATCAAATCAGGCCTTTCCTCTTTAATGCAGCGATGCTTCATAATTCTTCACCAAACCACGGCATATTGCCCGGAATGGTTTAATGCTCCAGTGCCGCGTAGGCTTGTTACGGTGGGACAATTTAGTCGGGCCTGACGTTTCGACAACTTCGTTGTTTTCAAAGCCCTGAAAGAAATTCGAAACCTAGGGCTGGACACTCGGCAAAGAATGTCCAAGTTCGACTTTCTTGAAACCTGGGCATTTGGTAACTATGTTTTGCTCTTCTTTGCCTGACAGGTTTGGTATAAATTTCTTTATCGCGACCGACGTTTCGACGAACTCGTCTTTTTCAAGGTCTGAAAGAAGCTCGAAATGTTTGATCGTGCAGAGTTCATTGGGTCAGAAACGTCGCGTCTACCCTTATACGAACAACATGTCCTTAGCAGTGTTAAGAAGAAAGAACACATCCGCCCCCAATAAACTCACCGATATCCCACCAGTGCCAAGAAACCGGCTCAACTGGTCGCCATGGAGCAAGTGAGACATACTGGTCCGGTCATACATACTGCTCCGAGCACGGTGGTATTGAGAATGTATGCGAAGCAGTATACGATATCTCATAGCTCACACAAGGGGATAAAAGGCAAGAATTCACTGGTAATGGAGATGCACTCGTTCCTGTTGACTCGGCAAAGACTTACTTGTCCGACCTGGCAGTCTCAACGTTTCCTACCAGAGTCAAGCGGAATCTCACTGAAGCAAAGCAAAGCAGAATCACGCTGCCAAGGTTAATCACCACGATCAATGCTGTGGGAAATGTCTCACTTTGCAGCTTCAGTAGATGTCAAGCTTGAATTCGATTGCAATACCGCTTCAGGATATGATGCTGACGGCTTCGCATGTCACAATTTAGCTTGTTGGTCTTTAGTCGTAAACGACATCAAGTTTAGAATGATATGGTTCTGAGCCTCAACAGCAGTTATTCAGCCGTCCAGCTCGGAAAGACAGTTCTATTTAAAAGCTGCAATTTGTTAAAGCAGAAATCAGCATTAAAAAATTTATCATGCAGTTGAAAATGAAAATCTCGCCTCCGTAATCCAACGAACAGTTTAGAGGTTTATCAATGTCTAAATTAGGTCAGGCGCGTGTAGGACAGTCGGAGGAGCCGCCTACTGTCGCCTGCACCCGATACCAGGCTCCTGGTTCGGATTTCCCGCCCGGGCCAACCAAGCCTTCCATCCCTCCGGGGTGGGTGAATTGGTACCAGACTTGTCTGGGAAGGATAAGGCGCTGACATCTTCATCGGCTGGCCACCGCAAGTCACTGTATGGCCAAATACGCATTCAAACCGCCTCCACGACATCTCGTAGAAGCAGAGTGCGTGGCGCATCCGAAGAAGGGATTGAGTAACGTCGTCCTTTATCCTTTATTTAGCTTGACTATTGACACGTTTTCTAACGATTGTTTTCAATGTTTGGTATTGGCGCACTATTACGTGCTTTGAATAAATAACAAACAAATAAATAAATTCGTTCGAGTCAATCTAGTGTTATGCAAAACCTTACCCGCCTCTTTCTATAGTTTTTTTTAAACTTCAAGTTATACTGCGTAAATGTTGGTGAAAGGTTTTGTTGAACAAAGGACTGGAGGAGCACTACAATTTTCTGAGCTCCCTAATGCCTGCCACATATAAGTCAAGGATTGAAGCTGAGTACACTACATTCCTCATGCCCGCCATCGGCAAATCAAGGACTGAAGCTCAGGACGCCTGCAAGCTGTTCAAAACTGGGTGCTGAACTCAGCATACAATTATGACAGCTTTCAACCTTACCACTAGTTCTTCGTCCTTACGTTTTTAATATTGTTCACTTATTTATTTCACTTAGGGTGCACCTAAGCATAGAAAGGCAAAAAAACAACGCCAGACCAAGAGCAAAGGTCGAGCAAACCGAATTATGTAATCTTACAAAAAATGCAGCACCGATAGAAATCCCCCAAATCAGAGAGAATTTTTTCTTTTAAAGTACCATTTCGCCGAAACGGCTTTATGGAGAGTACACCTGCTCATTGGTATAAAAAAAATCTTACAGAAGAGAAGTTGCTTGAAGAGATGGAGAAACACCTTCCTGAGTTGTATTAAAGGGGCAAAAAAGAAAAAAGCGCATTTTGTAGTAACGAAACAAAAAATGGGATAGAGGATGTCAACCAAGGCAAAGAAACTAACCGAGGTTGGTCTTGGGCGGGCACTAATTTCATTAAATACTGCCCAGCTCTTGAGCGCTCTAGCGAAGCAATAATAGCGTTATGAATTTTTGAATCTGAATTATGAAGTGTGAACTGTGAATTAAACTTGAATGAGCGTCTTGGGAAGGCGCTGATGTGTCAACAAAAACAAACTGCAACAGCACGTAAATAGAATAACTTCGGCGCTGTAATTATGAAGCTCGATTAAGTCAATGCTTTATTGACGTTTCGGGCTTTGAGCCCCTCTTTCAGGGCTTTAGGCGTCTGTATGCTGTCGAATAAGATCTGCAGCTTTGTTGCTTTTAGGCCTGAGAAAAGGCTCAGTGCACGAAATATCAAATAAAGCATTTTCTAATTCTGGTTTCATAGTTACCGTTCTTTTTTTTGCTGATAAGTTCCGTCCTCAATTATTGGAGAAATAGGGAATATCTAACTGCTAATATCCAGGGTTGGATTCTTCGCGCACGCATATCGCTTGTGAAGAGCAACGCTCTCCCTAGCGTTGCCCGCGTTTGCAAAAAAGAATGCCTGACCGAAAATTATTATTGAATTTTTTTCGTTCTCTACTAGCAAACACCTAACCGGTGACTGTTTCTATGTTTTTGGCTGACTTTTTTACCTGTTTTTTAATTCCTGTTTCTTCTTTGTGTTTGTTAATTCTGGGACTTGGACAATTTGTTCTTGTTTATGCTTCCATTGTGAGCGCACGTTAGCGTGCACACATATATAAATAAACACATAAACAAATAGATTACGAAGCTGAAATAACAACCATGAGGCTTAGAAAACCAGCGATTCATGGAAATAGATTAGTAATGCAATGCCTTCTGGGAGGAAGTAACGATTATAGGACTTCCGACTTGTAGGATTACCGCCCAGATGATATATCCGTGTGTCACGCGATGGCGACGATTTTGTCACCTGGTCAGGCCACCCCTAAAATATCTTCGTTCCTTTCGAAGGGCAGATTCGAGAGGGAGCTCACTTTGGAGCATCAAAGAAAGGTAGACGGAAAAATCGAGAACATGAAGCTCATCCAAAACAAGGGCAATAGACATTTAAAGTTTAAACGAGAAGATCTGAGCGAGACAGGGAAAACACGGCTTGCACTCAGAGCAGCGAACGACAGCGTTGGAATCTGAATCAGCCACTGGAATCCCAGAAGTTTGGCCGAAGAACAAGAGGGGCGGCGTAATTAAATGCCTCGAGCCTCCACCGCGCCCTCAGTCGTTGTTAACCAATGGTGCGTCAAAAAATTGTTTTTGGCTGAGAGAGGTAGCCAAAGGAGAATCGCATACCGTTGCGAGGTCCAGACAGCATTTATCTATGACGTCTGTGTGGACCCGGCTGGCTTCTGATTTCCGGGAAAATCCAGGTCCCTCAGCGACCTAATAGTAGTTTGAGACACTCCACAGTGTTGTCCCTTGTGTGGATGGCTCACACTGGGACCTACTACATACATTGCTCTGACCCATCCGCACAGGACAAGAATGCGGCAGTCTACAGTTGAATCCGAGCCTAAATGAAAATGCAACATTTCCAGATAGGGAGAGGTGCAAGTTCGTTTGCCTGGGAGTGACCAGGTAAGACGCAAAAGGAAGATCTTTTGCAAAAGGGAGTACGTACAGGCAAGTTCAAAGTGCTCAGCAGACACTCATATGTGACCACAAAAAACGACAAAAATCAGGCACGAGAAGGAGATGACACAATCAGCGACTTGAAGCTGGCCAGCGAGGGGAACTTCAGGATCTATCCTGGTTGGGAGGGAGCATCTGGGAGTAAAAAGCTTAAAATAACAAGTCTCTAAGGTAGTTGGGACTATTTTTGTTGATCAAAGTTAGCATAGTCTGATATTTCTGAAATTTTTTAAAATTCAGCTGTCACCATAAGTGAGCACACTGTTTGTGCTATTACAAAATTTTTTCACTTTTTGAGAAAAATAATGGAGCTTGTTCAAGAATGAAAAAGACAGCAATTTTTGACGCAACAAAAATAGAAATTATGCCTCGAATGGATCGTCGCGATGTATATTTGATTGACAGTGTAATTGCTGTTTACTTAAAGCAGTTTACTTGTGCTACTTCAGGCAACAAATTTTTTGATATCAGTCAAATAAAAATCGCTGCGATTTTGTGCTCTATATGTTTAAGATTTTATACGATTTCAAACATTGTTTTCAATAATTGGAGCAGCTGAAATAAAAACTTTCCCAAGTCATACCAAATTCCCCCTGAACAAAATTTTCATTGTTTTTCGTTGTTATAACCGTCTCGGAGAGCAATTATTTTAATGTACAGCTCTTTTTCTATCTTCTTCTTTTTCGTTCTGCTGCCGCTATATTCATTTCGCCTCTCTCCAATTACTGACTATGAGTTTGCTACGATCTCAAATCTTATAAAAGTTTCCTAAACATTTACGATCAAAGGATTGAAGACCACTCAGACTGCAGCATATGTTTTTGGTTTTGCCTACTTTTGTTTGTTTAAGATGCACAACCTGTGCAATAAATGAAATGAAATGAAATGTAGAAAAGCTCGTTTTCATTTGTAAGATGTTCGGCTTAATTTTAGAGACGTCAGGCTTGTTTAGATGAGAATAAAAGGATAAAGGACGTCGTTACTCATTCGCTTTTGGGATGCGCCACGCATTCTACTTTTAGAGGATGTCGTGCAGGCGATTTGAATGCGTATTTGGCCATACAATGGCCAGCCAATGAACAAGTCAGCGCTCTATTTTTCCAAGACAAGTCTGGTACCAATTCACCGACCCGGAGAGATGGAAGGCTTGGTCGGTCTGGGCGGGAAATCCGAACCAGGAACCTGGTATCGGGTACACGCGACAGCCGGCGCCCCCTCCGGCTGCTCTACACGCGCCCATTGTTTAGAATAGTGTCAGATGTGTTTGATTAGAAAAGGGTCCAATTTGTGGTGAAAATGGTATATGAGCAGAAGCATGAGCAGCTATGGCGAGTGTATTTAACTGCAAGAGGAAAATTGGTAATTTGAGTGTTGGTTAAAACAAAAATGAAGCAAAATTGAATATTATTACAGTATGATTCGGGTTGTTACCGCATTTCGCTCCCATGTTGTCATTGCTGTTGTGAGCGCTGTTCCTAACAATAAGTGCTGCTTGAGCCTCCGAAGCTCTTCAATGCCATCATCGAAAACGCCATCTGAAGACTCGAATGGGAAGACATGGGAGTGAAGATGGACTGCCGACAACTGCTCCATCTTCGCTTCGCTGACGACATCGTGCTCACAACATTGACTATTAGCCAAGCGGAGCGAATACTGGGCGAATCGGAGGAGTTAGGCTGCTGCTGAGCCTTATGAAGACGGCGTCCATGAGGAACGGATGAGTTTTTGATGTCCATTCCCGCTTAACGGAGCGAACATCTCCGAATGCTCCGGCTACGTCTACCTGATGGCCAACGACCTTGCGCAGAGCGGAGTAGGAAGAAACGAGCGGCTTGGGGATCTTTCAAGAGCGTCGAAGAAGTCGCGAAGAAGACGAAGAACGTCCGACTCCGTGCCCGCCTATTCGACTCCACTGTTCTTCCTGCCCTAACATACGCCTCAGAGACCTGGGCTATACGAAAGCAGGATGAGCACGCGATCAGCGTCGCGCAGCGTGGAATCGAGAGGACGATGCTCGTAGTGACACGACTCACGCAAGTGAGAGAAGGCCTCCGGAGTTCCGAGCTTCGCCGACGTTCGAAGATCAGAGACGCTGTCGCAATGACCAAGTCGTTGAAAACCAGGTGGACCGGCCACGTAATGCGTTTTGCTGACTCCCGCTGGACGAGAGCCATCACCGACTGGATTCGGCGATATTTTATCTATTATTTATTAATTCGAAGCGCACGCTTAAGAACGCAACACGATGTAATGAAAAAACGCAGCACAACCCGAACAACCGACGAGAGGTAATCACGTGGCGGATCACAAAATTCTAACAAAAACCCTCAGACAAACTGAGAAGATTGCCGCTATAGCCATCAGCATATTAAACCTATTGAGACATATATATGTGATGAAAATAGAGCATGTCGTCACTCTGGCAACCGATCCGTGAATCATAACCTTCCCCCTCTATGCACTTCTCAACAGTGGCTGACCAAATTTTTTTAGAGGATCCGTAGATACTTTTCTTGTGAGGATTTTATAAACCATAGAAAGGTCAGACGGTTTTTTCTCTTAATAAGTGATGTTAGGCCAAGCGATCTTCTTCCCTTCATAATCACTGGGAGTGTGACGACGATCCTCTAATTATGAAAATCGGTTTGAAGATTACATATAGCATTTCCTCGCCAAAATAAACACTCTTCAAATCAAATTGAGCACTTTTCAAATCAAATCGGGCACCCTTCTAAGCATGCCCCATACTTTTAAACTCAATTTGAACATCTTCCAATTCAGAACGAGCTTCTTCCAGGCTAAGCTACAAACCACTACAGTGCCATCTAATAAAAAGCGTACGTGTAAAGCTGCTGAACACAATCCGACGCCTTTTTTATATCCAGCAAAAAACATAAATGAGGCCCACCAACGCTTTATCAGAACTTCTAAGGTTCTAACCGAAAGGCATGCCGCTGTCGGTTCCCCGAGCCAAGATGGCAAACTGAGCCATTCTGGCACGAAGCATGGGCGAGTGCCGATGGCCTAGGTGTCTATACAAAAAATTGACGAGACAACAGGAACGCGGACGATACAGTAGCAATAACTGACAGAAATGAGCTCTACTATCAAAATCGGTGGAGTAAGGAAAATCGAAAAAGGTTAGGTGCGAAAATAGCGAATGGAAAGGTAACACATGGTATGAAAGGCTACTTAACTCATAACGAAAACCAACCTAGTACAAGAATTTATTACAAGACTGGCGCTACATACTAGCGCACTCGGAAGAGAAGCCGTATGTCGTCTTCATCTCCAATCGTAGTTTTTGGTTCAAGCTCCGCCTATGCAAAGTGAGCTTTCCATCCCACGGTGTTGGTAAATTAAATTGGTACCAGACTGAGCTGGGAATGTCGAAATACTGACTTGTTCATCGGTTGTCCTCCGCAGGTCATTGGATGGGGCAATGATGCGCTCAAAACACTTAAACAAACGATATCCAGCGGAATGCGTGGCGCATCCAATATGGAGTGATTAACGCCGTGATTAATCGTTTATACTTACCTTTATTACAAAAAGAACTTGGGAGGAACTCACCGAGGTTCAGCACACACTTGCACCACGCTCAGTCACTCCTCTTCGACTGTCAGCTCAGGATTGAAGCGTGTCTCATTTCCTTTTCGAACGCCACTTACCGCTAATTATAGCCGACGTAGTCGAATCGGAACAGGTGTGTTGGCTGAGCTTCGGCCATTTTTATCCTTTTGTATGTGCTTCTATTTCAAGGTTCAGATATAGGCTGCTATGCATTGCCACGTGAGAAGGGAGGAAAAGAGCCATAAATAACGAGACCTAATGAGAGCTGTTCGAAGCCGATTTGCTGGTCTGCTTCGCCAGACGTCAGTGAAAAAGCAAATTGTGAACGTGCCAGAGAACAACGACAATGGTGACTGCGACTTCTTCTCTTGGAATGCAGCAGACGGAGTAAGGGCAAAAATTACAGCTGAGCCGGAACGAGCAGCTCTCTAATAAGTCCCGCGCATAGACACGAGAAAAGTGCTTACACTTCGACTTAATGCCATTTGGGTGCGTAATCGAATTCTTCGGGGAAAAGTCTGCGCATTCCGGGAAGGACAGGAGAACGGGCCGCGTTATGAACAAATCCTGCTAGCATTCGCATCAGAATCGACGCACCGATTTGAATCTTCATAATCTCCGTACCGATTTGGTGCAGCCTGAGTTCTAGCCGTTTCTGGACCGCCGCTACATCAACCTGCGCATCATAAATAAAAAGAAAAGTCAATATACGTTGGTTTTGCCACTACCTTCAAACAAATCAATTATGCCATTCTCACGTCCAATTGGCCACTTTCTACTCAAATTGGACGCTTTTCAAATCAAATTGGACACTCTTTTAAGCTAGCCCAAAACTTCTGAAATTAAAACGAACTTTTCTAGATTAAAACGAGCTTTTTCTACATTATCTAGAGACTCTCCAAAAAGTTTAGAATAATTTTTTGTTAAAGGAAGCTTTTGGTATGATTTCTTTGAAATTGTTTAGTTTAACTACCTCGATAAATGAACACATTGTTCGAAATTTCATGAAATCTTTATTTTTCAGGAAAAATAATGGCCCAAGACTTGTTTTAGACAGCAGAAAAACAGCCATTTTTTAGTGTTAAAAATAGATTGCGCCATGCTCTTGTTCAAGAAGTCATTAATCAAGAAAAATCACGGCGAGATTTCGAGTGCACGGAGGAATCTGGTTTTTCAGTGCGCTAATTGATTGCTGCATTGTTGAACCTTAAAGAAAAATTATCAAATTATTTATTATTTTCCTCAAAAAATAAAAAAATTACAGTTAGTACTCTCATTCACACAGCTGAACAAAACATTTCAAGGAAAGTTATACCAAGTTTTGCTTGAACAATAAATTATTCTAACCATCTTGGAGAGTATGTAGTTTAACCTGTAAGAAACTCGTTTTGATTTGGAAGACGTTTGGTTTGATTTCTAAATTTTAAGGCGTAGGCTTAGAAGTGCCCCATTTGACGGGAAAAGTATTCAATTTGATTTGGAAGGTGCCGAATTCGACGTGATAATGATATATGTAGAGAAAGTGCAATATGGCTTCGTTTCGCCACTACTTTCGAACGAATCTGTTACATTAGTGCAACATCTCCCAGGTGGTGCAGGGAAATGGTACACTAAAAGAGCGACCATAAAAAAGATTGAATAGATTCAACTATAAAAAAGGTTGAATTGATTAAATTGAAAAGTCTGAACTGACGCAAAACATCGATTACCTCGAAATTGGGTAATTGGGCCAAAAAAATGGAATCGGATCAACTGGTCCGAGGCATGGTGTGCGGATCATGTCCTCGAACATAAAGGACAAGATGCAATGGTTGGCGCTGGTCAATTCCTCAGCAGGATGCGCCACGAGTGCTACAGCTGAGATGTCATGGAGACAATTTGAGCACGTATTTAGCCTATAATATACACAAGTTTCAGTGACCAACCGATAAACAAGCAGCGTTTGTTCTTCCCAGACACTACACGCCGAACCCAGAAAGGTGAAAGCGTTTCGCTGTTCGGAACAGGGCCCAAGCCAAGCACATCGATAAGGAGTAGAGCGGCAGACGACATTTACCCCAGCTGCGCTTCGACCCTCCTGCCGTCAAGCACAGACCACGGAGGTTTCCCATTTCGTGACTTGAAGGTATGCGTACTTGAGGAAAGTGTTCTTGCTACATACATATATACATACACATTTGCACGAAGAATGGCTTGCACGGTGCTGCTGTTGCAGCAACGAGCAATGAAAAAGGGGCGGAGTTCGATGTTTCTTGCAGCCGCAACGCGCCAGATAAGATAATGAGATAAGACCTGTGATATGCCTCCGTTGACGAGCATCAGCAACAAGGAGTGATGGCGATCATTCTATGTTGCTGAGGCCGCGTAACCGTTGTGCAACCGATGCCGGTGTTGCTGATGCGGGTTGCGACAACAGAGGTGTGAAAGCCCCCCCCCCCCCCGCCCCCCTCGTTGATGCCGTTGCTCCTCTGCGTCTTTGCGGTATGCTTCATCATTACGGCATCGGTTGTGCAACAGCAACAACCTCAGTGTGAAAGCCGCTTAAGGAATTCTAAAATGCCCTTCCTCCTCGACTCCAGGGGCCGGATTCATCAAAGTTACTGCAGTAACTTTAACGGAGAATTGTAAGCAAAAGCTCAGATAACGCGGCTTATCAAGCGATATGGTGGATAAGGTTACTGCAGTAACTTTGATGAATCCGGCCCCTGGAGTCGAGGAGTAGGAAAAGAATTCAGGATGGGCGATCGCTGGGCTAGGCACAGTAATTCACGATCGAGAAGAATGGGAATTGTCATAGGAAAGAACAATGATCGAGCGGTATTTCTTAACCAATGTCTCACTAACCGCAAAATGGTAAAGGAGTTACACTTACAGAAACGAGTCAGTTTCCTACAATGGATGGAACACTAATTTCTCGGCAGCTACATACGATGACGAGCGTGATTCAGAAGCGAAGCGGAACTAGCAGCTCTAAGGAAACAACAACTCCAACCAAGCATTCCTAAACGGCATGCACTTCTACTCGACCGCCCGCCTCACTTGGCGCTTTTCTAAGAAGACTTCGGAAGTGGATTATTAGAAGCAAAAAACGACCTCACCAGTGCTCAATTTTGAAGAATTATCACCACGCCAGAGTGTCATTTTTTTGTCAGCATTGCCTCTGATGGACGGCTGCACAAGGGTAAGTATGCAGCTTGGTGGAGTAACGTGCAAAATGGATTGCAGAAAAATTTTAGGATCTATCCTAGTCACAGAAACACCACTAGAAAAGCGAAACGAATACAAACAGTGTGGCCTGTCCCTGCTAGAAAGTTGTAAGGAAAGGTCCTTTCGTGGGCTAGCGTAATCTGTCGTCATCGTAAAATACCATTAGTAAGCTTTATAATAGTTTGTGTGATAGTTTTATTTTTTAGTACCCTTCATGAATTGTTTACGATCCACGGAAATTCGCATGAAACGTAAACAATTCATGAAGGATACTAAAAGGAATGTCAATTGAAAAGTTTATCTCAAAAGGAGAACGTGATGAACAAGAAGTAAGATCAATGGAACATTGTCCTACACTGATAAGAAGGTAAGCGACTGAGGGGTTCGGAAATGACTGTCTGTCTAGTTGACTTTCAATGTTGCCGATGTTGCGCAACAGAGAGAGTCCCCCCACTAGGACAGATACAAATTTTCTTCTTCTTTCGTCGCACACCGCAACAGTTGAGCTGAGGCAGACAGCTCGTAGCGCAGTCGGATAAGGTCGCTGCGGCTCTCACATTGCGAATCAAAGTTCTTAGTTTGGGACTTGCCCAGTCCAACTAGGACGTGAAATCATCCGGTGTCGGCGAACTGGAACTGGCAGGACTTCTCTAGGAGGAAACACTATTGATAAACCTAAGTGTGGTAGATCTATACAAGGCTTCTCTCTCTGATATTTAGCGGGGGTCTTGTTAGGTCTGCGTCAGAACGGCTAGAGCAGTTTAGGCGGATCGCGGAGTAAATCGCGCATCGATAACCTTACACCACGATTAGCCCTCAGGAGACTGCGATGCAGTGGAAACATCAGGCCGTAATAAAGCTCCCACTAGAAACCTCGTGGCTGGCACAAGATGACTAACAATCTTAATGGCATGAACACTAACCTACCAGCTGCTCACGCCAGTTCATTCTATAAACCAATTTTCCATTCGCAGAAAAGGATACATGGCTCATCCCACTCGGAGAACCAAAGAAGGAGGACATTAATCATCGGTGGATTCTGCCCCAGCGAAGTTTCACATGATGGGGTAGTCTCACCATTACTTTTTCTTTTGCATACGTACGAGATTCCTCTTTCAGTTCAAAGGTTTGGAGTTTTTTGTAAAATGTACGCGGACGAATTAAAGGTCTACAAAGAAGTCGAGAACGAAGAAGCTTCCTGTGATGTCCAAGCAGCTATCAATTTTGTACAGAAATGGAGAATCACATGGAAACTACCCCTTTCGGCTAAAAAACCCCATTGTCTTGTGGCACAGTCAAAATATCAAGGTCAAGTACCAGTGTCATTCAGCATACACGCTTAGTGGATCAGTTTCAGTTTTCAGCTTTTAGCTTCCTCGTGAAACCAACAGTATGATGCCATCCGCCTTCCTCGAGGAAGGATGACCTATTGCAGCATTCTGGCATGCAGCAGGGACAAATGGAGACGTTGCTGGCGCTCGTTCGAGCAACTCGATGATGAACGGGACGACAAGTAGTGCAGGTGATCCCACGCAGGGATTGATAGGTGCCCACTCTATTCCCTTTGTGGCTAACGATGCAATCATGGACTGCTCCATGTAACGCTCACTGGGTTACTTCGCAAATTCCGAGAAAGTGAATACGAAAGTCACTTCTTTGATGATTTCCGTATGGGAGATGGAATCGATGGAACCCTGCGCAATTTGCTGCTAATAGTAGCCACTTCTTGGTGATATTATAGCTAGTTACTGAAACTGGAGCAAAGCGAGGAAGACACTTCAGGAATCGCACGTGGATGTGAAGATCTTTTCTTCAGAAATTCAAATAAATACAGAAAAAGGCTATAGGAAGGTACTAAATTACTTCATATGACTTCGAATATTACTGTGGGTAAACTGTTCGTCCCAGTTTTTTCTAACATCACGACCTATATTCAGCTTAGCTCAGGTTGGCCTTCATTGAGGCGACTAGTGTAGTTCTAATAGATTAAAGACAGAACATCGCCTTGAACTTGAAGCCACTCTGGACCGATGACTTTTAAGAGGAAATCAGAAGTTATGAAACGTGCAGGGTTCCTCCCTCATTCTCTCTGAGCTGCGATTCAGAGAAATAGGATCTGGATAAACAATTCAAAGTGCCTGCCAGCAGACAGGCGTAATGAGAAAAAGGCGGACTTGTCCGCATCAAAGAACGACAACGTCACGGCATGATTTGTGGGACTACACAAGCAGATTACTGAAGTGACGTGTTACGTGCCATAATTAGAGAGCCATATAGAGCTTCAAGAGCATGACGACGTCTAGCGGATGTGCCTTCTACATCTCATGACGAAGCTGGGTTCATCAAACCGAGAAACAGCCAAGAGCAGCAAGTACTGCTTGCCTTTGTGCATGTGGAGAGGAAGGGCTGCTGCTGCAGCTCAACGATCGACAGTGTTTCTGAGGAAACAGATGAAGCTTTGAAAATACACTCTTAACGGATGGAACACTTGCGTTGTTCTTAGCGACACTGTCGGATGATCTACTGAGTGGTTCACTTTAGCACGCGATGGGGGAATAATTTGGCACCTTGAACAAAATTGGGAAAGAGAATGAATGAAATTTGTGCCCCTTGAGTGAGGAGGATCAAGTGGGCCACTCTGGCACGCTACTGGGATAGACGGAGACGCTGCTGTCATCTGTTCTTGCTATTCGACGATCAACGCGATTACATGTGATCCTTGCGGTCAGATAGATTGGGTATTGCTGAGCCCCAAGGCAACACCGCCGCTTCATATAAAGGTTTAAAGAAGGTTATCCTCAACCTGACAACATTGAACTACTGCAAAAAAAGAAGCCATTTAGTTAGCCTTACGTCTACCTATTTTTACAAACAAACTTCCAGAGATGGAGGTTAAATCGCCGTAACAACAACAAGGCGCCACGAATGGTCAGAGAACAGCATAGTTTGCTGATTCCCAAGCGACAGCCAACCTTGCCATCTGTGAAGCTCGGTGGTCAAGAGTGACTTCAAGCAGCGAGCTTCAGCAGAAATCCAACGTCATCCGCGAGAAGTGCACGGGTTCCGTCATCCTGCGAGGAAGTGTAGATGACGTCTGCTGGCTGCGCTCCGTCCCGTCTAGCGAGCCCTTTTACTTCATTCGTGCTTGTCTACATGGTCATCTATTACCGGCGGCCGACAAGAACTCTAATTTCGCCTCCGTTCTACACAGGCGACGAAAACAGAGTCACAATGTGGGCGCGGAATTGATCTCGAGTTGCCTTCGGTTCGGACGCCTTTAGTTCCTCTAGTTTAGTTGTTGAACTGGATGTTGTTGTTGCCGTGACAGCCAACCTCAGATGCATAAGCGAAGAATTTCCGAGATTTCTGCTCTTGTGCATCGGCTGCTTGGTACGGGTAAGACATAAGAAAAGGAAAAGATGTAGACAAAGGTGGGGAAAAAGGTATGCAGAAAAAGGTAGTAACCGAAGCCCTTGTTCGTGTAAACATGTCTGCAAAGAAGAGCAAGAAAATGGCAGAGGCAACGAATAGTTCCAGAAAAGTGCATTCGAGGATAAGAATGGAGATGGTGGATTCGGCATGCACAGTTTTCGACGATCACAGGCGAAGTAGACTGGTCGTTGAAGTGTTGAAGTCAGACACCCGCCGACAATCCCTCTGCCGTCTCCCTAGGGATGTTTTGTGAGGGCGTCTGCTGCAGTTCTCCTATTTTTCCATTACAGCAAAAACGACCCAGCTCAATTAAATGACGCGAGGAGCAGCCGCCGTGACGACGAACCACTCGCATTCAGAAGCCAGCAGACGCCAAATATACGTCGGTAGCTACAGTCAATGAGTGAATGAGTGTGCGAAAACCGGGGCGAAAAGCGGGAGTGACCACTCCTCAAAGAACGTGGAATACGCACCCACGTCATACGGGCTCTTACCGGAAAACAGATTCAAGGTTATCCCCACACGGAGGACTGACTCTTTTCTTCAAACTGAATTCTCCGTTGATATACATACATAGGGCAGGCGGAGAAGGCGCCGCTTTTGACATGCACTAGGTTCGACCGAACTCTGCCGAACAAATTCGTCTGGGCTCGATGAGGAATCGGATTCGCCTGAGAAGAATAAAATGCTGCCATCCATCAGCCAACCATCGCTTGTTACGATATCTCCTGGTACACATTCAATCAATGTCCACGATATCTTCCACAAGTGGAAGATTTCGCTGCCCCATAAAGGATGCAGCACACATTCTACTCGTAGGAGACATCGTGAAGTAGACACTAGTCCTTAAACTCATCGTCGATCTTTGAGATACTTCAATATATACATATGTTCTCGTAAAAATTCCGAATATTCGAATCGTGTCGAATACCTAAAACTTTCGAGCGTTCACATTCGAAAAACACGTTATCTGAATATTCGAATGCAAATACTTTGAAAAAAGCGATTTTTCAAATATTCGAATTCGATTGGGATTTTTTTTCGAGTAGGACATTTAAATACCTACTCGACTAGATTGTTCAAACAGAAGTATACCTCAGGACACGAGGTATGTCAGTCGCTAAGCATTAGACATTGGATCCGTCATAATTCGAATCCATCACTGTTTTCAAACCCGGCTGAAAGGATTATGCAAATAACCGCATCTTTGAAAAGATCCGGGTCTTGGTGTAACTCAAATACGAGTAATTTTAACAAGAAAAAGAGTTTCTTACGATCCAAATGACTGACCTATCTTTGGATCCCACATCAGATATCCGAATCGGATAAAACATCGATCGGATGAAACATAAAACATCGAACAAAGACCAAAATCAGTTTTTGAATCATACGGATATCCGATCTGGTAAAAACCACCCCTATCTGAATTGCCCTAACTTTCTGGTGAGCTGGTGAGCTTTCGCGATTTGACAGGATGGAGGGCCGTGTGAGCGGAGTCCAGAAATACAGTTAATTTTGCTGAACACTTTGGAACACTGTGGAAACGTGTGCGCAACACTCATTAACCCCTATGACACCCCACCAGATGTGCCTCTATGGCGCGTTCGATAGGAGTGGCGCCTCATAGAAGCGCTCTGACGGGAGTTCGAGTCCGTATACTGCCAATATTTTTGCACACATTAGTTTGTTGTTGTTACGCTTTCTCGTGATACGATGAGTAAATGTTAGACTATCAATGCATACAACAAACCAAGGCTGTCTATTTGTGCCTTCATATGTGCTAGTTTTCCAACGATGCGTACCGCACCATATCGTTTCTCTGGAAATAAAAGGTCTTATTGAACATAAACTGCGAAACAAGTAAAACACCGTGTCACACCAGCAGCATCTTGCAAAAGCCAGCAACGAACAATCTTCTCCCTGGCAAGGAATGACCACTTCTTCTTCGTTGAACACCTAATCCGTGGGTGTAGAGAAGATCCTGGGTGAATATCTACGCCTCCAACTGCCACCGACAACAAAAAACTAGCACATATGAAGGCGCAAATAGACAGCCTTAGTTCGTTGAAAGCATTGATGTTCTAAAATTGACTCCTGTGATTATGAAAGAGTGCAATAACAACAAATTAATACGTGCAAAAGTATAGGCACCACCCGGACTCGAACTTAAATGCCCGCCGTTGTGCTTCTATGAGGCGGCAGTCCTACCGAATGCACCACCGATCCACTCCTCTTGGGGCGTCATAGGGGTAGATGAGTGTTGTGCACATATCTTCACACCTGTTTTTCAGGTCTTTAAAAAAGGGATCAGCAAAAACAAACTGTAATTCTGAACTCTGTTCACACGGCTCCTGTTCCTATCGCACAGGATGTAGGGCCGTGTGAACGGTCTCGCAAAAGCTCACCTTGAGTTAGGAGCCTTTCCTGTAAGATCTGGGCTTTTCAAGAATTCCTTTGCCTGCAGAGTCCACTTAACCAGGGTTTGAAAAATAACAGATCCGAATTATCCGAATCGGCGTCGGATCCAATCTCTACATACTATGCATGCACCATGCACTTCGCTTGATGTCGAAACCGCGGAGGCATTCAGCCTTCCTAAGAGTACTCAGCTTTATTCCTTAGCAAAAGCAATAGAAGGCTCAACATTTCGAAGTTAGATAACCCTTACTGCCCAGATGATGGGGTTAGCCGCAATTTGAAAGAGCTGGACGCCCGGTTTTGCGCATGTCAAGCATCCGATTGCCTCTAAAGGCGCTTCTCAGCTTGTCAGTTTGCAGTGATCTCCTGCGATCGCTGCTTCGTAGCAGTACTGATCGTTAGCAAGACATTATATACGGAACACCTACTGTAATAGAGGGATTCTGCCAAAAAAAAAATAGATGTTCAAAAAATCATGTCGGGTGAGTTTCAAGTCCTACTTTTAAAAAATGCTGGAGTCGGAAATGGCGCGAAGAAAAGTCTCCCCAGCCGGATTAGGAGTACCAGTCTACCACTCCTTTCCACGATAAAACAGCAATCTCCCTATTTCATTGGGGAATGTAACATAGAAGGAATCTCTTGCTGTGTTCCAATAGGTGGCCATGTTCTTGAATTGACTTAGGCTCTCTATTTTATATTTAAATGCGCTGTAATAAAGAGAGCAAAGTGATACAGAATTGAACGACGAACGGAGAGTTAAGTCTATTGAAACTGCACCGTCTGCTATCCATTGTCGTGAAGACCTACCCAACGAATTGTAATAATCCGATATATAAAATCCGATACAAGCACTACCATCTAGTGCCAATTCGCGTGGTACTCAAGGTGTGAGGATGTGGTTCTGTACGCACGATCGTGCCACATTCTCCTCTTTTGAAGGCACACTGTAAGAGCTTAGGAGACGTTGGACTTCATTGTGGAAGCAGAAGCAGCAGATAACGAAGATGGAAGGGCAATTCAATTCATCCTCTTCAAGCTTCAAGTAGCCGGAATTCTAGCGCCAGGGGACTCGAACCCGCACCTCCTGCAGACCGAGCGGCAGTGCTCTACGCCACTACACCAACGGCGGTGCTTGATCGAACGCAGCATCCACACTACCACCGTCATCATACCGACACGCGGTTGAGTGCTGACCGGTACGAGGTGTATGTAGATGCTGCTGAAGCGCGAAAATATCCTTACAAAGGCATGGAGCTTAGCGGAAAGGCTTAACTGGCACGGCTAGGACAATATGTTCGACGGATTTTTCTCGAGAATGAATTTACGTGTGCAAACGTCGTCAAAAAAGAGCCAGCATTACGTCGATCGCCACTGAAGGAAGAAGAGGTTCTGACGGATCAGAAAAACTGGTTCGTGTGAATAGTGGCAAAGCAAATGTTAATTCCTGTCGCGCACACGACTAATGGTCGTCGAAGAATAAATGCTGGCAGATTCCTTCTGAGCCCTTTCTTCACACTTAGCTTTCTATTTGAATAGCATGTAAGGACCCATGTTGGAATCGAAATAAGATCGAGTTTCATGCAAAATCTTTCGGAAGCTCTGACAGGAAGCTCAAAATTGCTTCCTTCCGCTTATTTTCCATTAGAGCTCGTTCTGAAACAGTCAACATCCGCAACGCCAAAGATAACGTGAATCTAGGGTTCCATTATTAGGACAGCGGCTGGTTCCCTATGTACCCACAGTACCTCAGAACAAATGAGTTCGGATTCAAAGTCTTCTTACAGTTGTCACACAGCTCATGACTCTTGACATGAAGGCTGCTGTGCGTGCCCCTGATCGTGGATGGGTGACATCGGAACAGGCTTCCACGCCTCACCTAGAGGTAGCTACTTCTCTAAGGTTGTTAATTGTTCCAACCAGTAATTAAACAGTATTATAATAATATATAATAAGTAATAAGTGGGCGCGTGTAGCGCAGTCGGAGGAGAAGCTGGCTGTCGAGTGCACCCGATCCCATGTGCCTAGTTCGAATTTCCCGCCCAGGCCAACAATGCCTTCCATCGCTCAGGGGTCGTAGATTGGTACCAGACTTGTCTGGGAAGGACAAGGCGCCTTGTTCATTGGGTGGCCACTGCAAGTCACGGTACGGCCAAACACGCATTCAAATCACCTCATGGAAGTAGAATGCGCGGCGCATCCCAAAAGGGTTGAGCAACGCCTTCCTTAATCGCTTATCCTTATGACTTTACAAAGCCAACTATTATAGATTGTATAGCACGCTCAGAAATAGACGATAATGAATTGCCTACAAATAATCGTTAGCCTAGGAAAGAGGCGATTGTAAGAGGTAACTAGCAATAGGCTAGCTGACCCATTGCATCACTTCTTTAAGTAAGTAATTAAATAGTGTTGTTATGGATATAAAGGGACAAAGGACGCTGTTGCTTAATCCGCTCTGGGACGCGCCACACATTCTGCTTCTACGAGATGTCGCGGAGGCGATTTAAATGCGTTCTTGGCCATACATTGACTTGAGGTGGCCAGCCGGTGAACAATTCAGAGCTTTGTCCTCCCCAGAGAAGCCTGGTACCGATTCGCCGACGCCGGAGGGAGGGTTTGGGGGGAATTCGAACCAGGAACCTGGTATCGTGTACATGTGACAGCCAACACTTCCCCGACTGCGTTACCCGCGCCTCTAGATAGTAATATAATAGTAAAAGATTATTATAAAACATAATAATAGGTGATTTAGTAGGCTGCCAAAGGAGCTACTGGCTGTAGCGTTCACCCGATTATCTAGGTTCTTGGTTCGTATTTCTCGCTTAGGTCAACTAAGCCTTCAAACCATCCCAGTCCTGTGGATAGCCAAGGCAATTCACTGCAGCGGCCGGATACCCCTCCACGTTATATCATAGAATACGTTCCACATCCCAAACAGGACTACTTTGTAGTTTTCTTAGTGAACGCAGACCCTGATCGAGACGATTACACCAAAGAAGGCAACGATTGTCCTTCCAACATCGTTTTTTGAGGTGAGAGAGGAAGGCTGAGGTGCACAAGAACGGTGAGCAACACAATTAGACCAGCAAGTCGTAGAATTGAAGACAACTCAGCCAACAATTACAACTGGCTCGTACTCCACTTCCAGAAGTAATGGAATTTCTGCTAAACCTCTCCGGGGAATTGCGGTGCAAGGGGTCTCAAAATAGGTTCGAAGCAGCTTCCCTTGTTTTAGGCTCAAGCAAAAGCTCTTACCAACGACATTTAAGTTCTTTTTTTGACGGTAGAATACGTTGCACACCACAGGAAACTTGAAAAGGGTCTACTCTAGGGTTCGTTAAACGACTACATCAACGGACTCCGAAAAATAAGCATTCCAAGGTGCTCGGAAGTATAATAACTCCTCCTAGCGCGTGCGTCTGCGTAGGCGCCGGTCTGTGGTCCGCTGTCGGCTAGTCCATAAGCCCTAGGGCTACGTTACGGCTCGAAGACCGGTCGCGGCCCTCCCAAAAAAAGATCTGCGACGAATCGTCTATTTGTCAACACATCGTATTCAATTCGTCAACAATAATAACTGGATTAAGGACGCCTGAATCAGCCGGCGCCGGCAATCCCTCGCCCCCTCCCCCATATGAGACGCTATCAGACGAAGCTGAGCAAATAATCAACGGCCTAATGAATCTGGCACGCGTTTCTCGGAAAAACTATTTTGTAGGCATTCAATTCTGAGGGAGCGGGGAGTAAGAACGCCGAGGTCTACTCCTTTCCCAGAAGTATCCAGATTCTTTCCAGCTAATTTTGTGCCAGGGCGCGTGCAACGCAGTCGGAGGGTGCGCGACTGTCGCGTGCACCCGATACCAGGTTCCTGGTTCGGATTTTCCGCCCAGGCCAACCAAGTCTTCCATCCCTCCGGGGTCGGTGAATTGGTACCAGACTCGTCTGGGAAGGATAAAGCGCTGACTTGTTCATCGGCTGGCCATCGCAAGTCATTGTATGGCCAAATACGCTTTCATGTCGCCTCCACGACATCCCGTAGAAGTTGAATGCACTGGCGCATCCCAGAAGGGATTGAGTAACGTCGTCCTTTATCCTTTATCCTTTTAATTTTGTGCCATAATAAACCTGGAATGTTTTTGAAATATGCCATTCATTTGTAATTTACAGCGGAATATCAAACACGCTGTTGCATCGGCAAGTTGTCGAAAATTAGGTGGGCCGGCTGCGAAATGCGTTTCGCAGACACCCGCTGGCCCCAGAGTCGCCACCGACTGGATTCTCGGGATGTCAAGGAAACACTAGAACGCAGACCAACACGTTGGTCGGACTTCTTCGCGGAAGCTCTGAACGAGCGATGTGACGTTCTTCGTGTCCCTCGAGCGAGGAGGACCCATTGGAGCACTCTGGCACGCGACAGGGACGAATGGAGACGCTGCTGGCGCCCGCTCTGGCAAGTCGATGATCAGCGGGACGTCAGGTGATACAGGAGGTGCCCAACCAGTTCATGCCAAAGCAAACGTTTTTCGATCTCTTGAGTCATGAAAATGAAAATGAAAATATTAGGTTGATCGGAAAGTCTTGATGTAGTTTTATTTTTTTTATTTTTTTCATGAATGAACATACAATGCAAGTCAATCAATAATATGATCAGCATTGTTAGTCATCACAGTGGCTCACCTACTGAGTAGGTCAGCGGTCCTTTTCCCCAGAACGGGCAAGCTGTGAGTTGACGAAGTCGGCAAGGACCGGACTTCCTTAAATCTTCAAACTTTGTGAAAGTTCTCTTACACCAGAAAAACATTAGGAAGCGGGACACGCGGTAATCTGATCTGTCTGAGGTGGCTATGTAAGGAGAATATGGCGGATGGGGTACGGTCTCACAGCCCACCTCCTCGATGTTCTGGCGTTATCACGAAGAAGGTGCACTGAAGGTAGCGTCGGCCACTTTTCCCGAACAGCTACCTCAAGTCTCTGGAGTCGTAAGACACCGGATGATTGCCTCCGGATCCTCTTTGACATCGTCGACAGCAGCGGAGTCCTCCGTTCCTCCAGCTCGGGGCTTTTGGACAAAACGCTATCAAGACTTTCCAATCAATCTAGTACAATACTGCCAACAATTCTGGACACCGTTCAGACGTCCTTTTTGCTGCAACTTTTTTGAAGAGCCTTGAATAGTCGTGACGGATCTTATAGTGCGAAAAAAGGGCGAATTTGAAGGAACCATTCTATGGAGATCCAGTTCCTTTCATCACATGTCCTGCTGTCTTCTATAAGTCTTGCCAAAGCCAAGAACAGGGAACACCTCTATTCCGCAAGAAGAAAAGCCGTGACGAATTCAACGACAGATCCGCTTGCGTCAGATGAATTGTTAATCTGACAGTGTGCACATAACGACGCCTTCAAGACGTCACACAAAATTGGTACATGCGATGCATGCACCCATAAGGATGTTGAGTAAAAACCATTGTCAACTACGTCTCTATGTACGTTGGAACGAGAATAGCTGAAGACGTCCACGTCCTAACCAGGAAAGGTAAATTGCGACTTTCGAACAGATAAACGGTACAGTAGGATATAGAATTTTTCTATTGTCACTGACGAGTACCAGAGGGATCTCAAAAAAGAGATGTGTGGAAGCTCAGTGCATGCGCACGGTCGGAAGTTGTTCAAGGGCGAGTCTAACCATAAGGAACTGATTACGGCTCGGTTTGCGTCCAGGCAAAAAGCACTCCATCTTCCGGGAAGGTGAATTGGTACTGAAAACTAAAAACTGAGAGTTCCCTGACGGGTCAGCAGGTGCAGGATACACAGCAGAGGTGGGCTTTAAATGTTTCTCGTCCACGTATTTTAGAAGCAGAATGCGTACCTCAAACCAGGACTGACCGACGATCTGTTTCCATTCTATTCAAAGGCTCTGCGGAATTGTGTGGTCTAAACTCTTCGAGAGCACGGCTACGTTCTCGGCTATTTTTACCACCGGGCTCAAGTGCCAACCTCAACGAATTCTAAAGGAAATCGACACCTGCGCAGGCGACGAGCATAGCTATAGCCGCTTCCTTGAAAGCAAACATTCTGTGGGCTTCGAACAATGGAGGATCACGTAGGCACTGTCTAGCCGCAGGAAAGTGCAGCAGCAGACGGGGGTGAGATACGTGGGATACGTCGGGACAGATATTGCGGAAGAAAAACTCGGCTCATTACTCCAGTGGTGCGAGTAAACATAATACTGGAAGGAAATTATGCACTGCCCTTCTGCGGTAGCAGACGCGCCACGAACGAGCCGTAGCCCTTTTTCGTCATCGAGTAAGTGACACTCTGTAGCTGCAATGAGGGGATGGAATATGCTGGATTCCTGATCAGTGGGGTAGTATTCCTCCGGAGAGAGACGTGTAGCAGCTGCAGCGCTGTAGTCAGGCAGATTACAAATCGAACAGGGGCTGCGTTCTTCGTCCCGTCTAGTAAGAAATTTTGCAGGTCAAGTTAAGAGATTTTCAAACCGGTACGTCTTTAGACGACAACCTCCGCCCAGCGTGCTGCATCGTAAAAGCACACCTACACTACTTACAGTACAACAGCTGAATACTACCGTACACCTATAGTACTTCCTCAACAGCATGTGACGGTAATTTTGGAAGATTAAAGGTTATGAGTCGTTCAACAAGGCCTTTTACGAAAGATTCTGATCAGGAGGGAGATGCATACAGTGATATGAGTCTCCAATCCCTTACTTGAGTTCCTACGACAGTCCCAGCTGCTGTTCCATTATACGAGGGCTTTTATTTAAATTAAAGGGACGTGATTGTGTACATAGCATGGGATGACGAACGCAGTCGAAGTTTTACGGATGCCCCCTCCCAACTAGGATAGATCCCGTGATTTCTTCTAGTATTCTTCACGTAGAACCATCTTCCTAATTTACCATTGAAAACCAGAATTTTATTTATTTATTTATTGGAGACGGGAATGTCACGTAAACCTTACATAAGTAAGGTAAAAAAAATTAGTAAAATTCAGTGCAACTTTGAAACCGTGCAATTTTATAAGAAAAAAGTGGGACTAATCAGACTGACAAGTTGAAACAAATGAAAACAACAGCAGTGCAATCGCTGCTGCAAAAAGTAGACTAAATGATGAATTTCGTGAAAAAACTGAATGCTCTCCTTTGACTCGACGATCAAGAAAACTTTTGAAACCTTTGAGCGACCTACCGATTGCGCTCCATAATCCCATGCCAACAAATATGAAGAGATAAAGTGGACGAATGAATAAAAGATACACGATAGAGGACAGCGTCAAGCGATCGAGATATCGTGGAGGCATTTCGAATGCGTATTTTGCCCACAATGGCTTCCGGTGGCTGGACGATGAATGGTGTTTTATTCTTCAGAGGGGTGGAAGGCTTGGTTGGCCTTGTAGGTAAATACGAACCAAGCATCCTGGTTGGAGGTGCCGATGGCAACCGGCGCCTCTTCCGACTACGCCGCCATGTGCCTTAACGATTATGAAAACATGGAATAAACAAGAAGTTCGATTTTAGCTTGAAGCTGAATCCCGAGAGTAATGGTTTTGAGCACAAAGAATTTTATAAAGATTTATAAAGACAAGATGACAATCGTGGAGCATTTTTCAGAGACTTATGTCTTCCAGTCTCAACTACGTGTACTTGAGTTCTCAGAAGACCATTCCCAAGATGCGAAAAAGTTTTTTGAAGGCCTTTGGTAGAAGAGTAGCCATTTCTATTTCCCTTTCAACCATTCGTAGCTAAGATGACAGCAAAAGAGGTAGAAAAAGAAAGGGAAAACAAAAACTTCAGTCTATGTGAAACCGTCTTACAAACCCGCCATGATATTCAGCCGTGGCGGGTCAGCCTAAAGGAGACAGCAGGTTTCCTTAATAACGTTGGCGGGGTTCAAAAGACGAGGATATGAGCATCTTCGCATGAAAAACACCTCGCGGACGGTACAAATTTCAATCGCCAGACCATCAACATAGGACGGATCTCCATGGGAACGCAGTCGTCTCAACGATACTCAAAAAAGCAGATCAAACAAACACTCGGAAACGACTTGTAGAGGGAAGCAGTCAGCAGGTGGTAAAGGGGCAGGGGACACACCACCTTCTCACTGTTGTCTCCTGCCCCACCGCCACCTGTTCATTCCTTCCCTGTCAACGAATCGGTGTGCCTGGCTCGGCTGTAAAGATGCGCAGCCAGCAAGTTGCTGCTAGGAACTGATATTAGGCCAGTGTAACTAAGCCTGCCGTTTTCGTAGAGAGCCAGAACCACAGAGGTAGCACCATATATATGTACACCATATAGAAAATTGCCCCTGAGGTGCCATTGTTACTTATCTATTCATAGACGCACGGATAGTGCGTGTGAACAGTTGGTTGCAAGATAGGCATAAGTATCGCACGAATTCTTTCCAGAAGAGCATAAAAAACTGCGAAAATGTCCAATTCGACAGTTCATTAGGATATTAATAATAAATAGCACTCTTTTACCGTGTAAAAATAGAAACGAGAAAAAGGCTCTGAAATTACTAACTACAGTGGGCGGAATGGTGGAATAAAATAAGAATAACATTCAGCAGCTTCTGAAGAACAACTACACATGTCAAAAACAACTTATGTGGATCAACGAAATCAGGCAGAAGCAGAGTAGCGCATCAAAGGATGAACAACGACGCGCTGACTTTCCTCTTTCGAAACCCCTAGAACCTAAATGACCACGGCGTCTATTTATTTATTTATTTATTTATTTTATACACACAATGAGTGCGCCATAAAGTACTCAAATACAAGGAAATTTAGGGGCAGAAAAAGAGAAGATAATAAAAGAAAGGGAAAAATGAAAACAGCGAGACAACGTTCAGCGCTTCCAAGAAGCTGGGAAAATTTAAAGTAATCAAAAATAATAAAAGTTTGTTGTCAGTGTGATTTCTAATAGCACATGCCGTTTAGAAAAACTTCTCTGCACCAGTTGGCTGTGGTACTCTTACAGCTTTAGGTATCATAGGTCTCTGCTGGAGTTTCGGAACATGGGAATGCCAACCATCCTCGTGAAACCAGCAAATTAGAGTAACTGAGTGATCAAAAATTAGACCAGCATGTATTTACATATTAATTTACATATTTGTTAATTCATTGGTTTATTTATTTATTATGAACGTGGAGATCCACGCGTTTATAAACAAACATAACGAGTGAAAGTATACCTCGCATAGAAAACAATGACACAGAGCAATGAAATAGAATGGAAGCTCTTAAGTTGCAATCAACAACGCAACTGTATGAAAAAGATAAGGCAAGCTATTAAACCTCATAAAGACACCAAGAAACTAATTTTCTGAAAGCACTTGGAGCTTTTGCCAAAACATTTCTCCTTGAAGACTTGAGAAATTCTGAACTTTAGTGAAAAAGAAGATGTAAAGTTGGCTTCCCCAAGGTGATGAACTCCTGTCATCCTACTATCCGAGGTGCAGCACATGTGTTGCAATTGTCTAGACTGAGGAAGGTCCACACCAGTATTTTTTACAGATTGAAGAGCAATATGGTTATCGTATCAAGAATATTCGTATAAATCATTCTATCCTCAGCAAGACTCCATTCTGAGTAGCCCAAGGAAGGATTTTTTAATAAAAGAGAAAAAAGTTACGGAAGCGTATACAGAAACGTGAATCGAAGACAAAACCCTCCTCAAGAACCATGATCCTCAACTTAAAAGTACCTACCAGTTTTGAAATTTCCTATCAACTCAGTCACCCTGGGAAGGGTGACTGAGTTGATAGGAAATTCGACACCCCTGGTAAAAATTCGACACCCCTGGTAATCAAGGGACGTGAACAGAGATATCACATTCTATCATACTACATCCGAGCTGTCGGCTGAATTACGGGTGCGAGAGATGTTGAGAAGTCCAGACATTGTAATAGATGAGTAAACAGCGCACGAAGACTTAACATTTGCCCGACAGTTATGAAATGTGAGGGACTTGTGCGTAGAATCCATGGTGGAGGTAAGTTTTCGTCGTACCTCAACACGTTTTCAACGTATCGCCTTTTTAGTGGCAGATCTCACGCCGTTCAGAAATTCAACGAAGCATTTTCTGCAATTCCACACGGATTGGAATCACAACGAGTGGATGCTGAAAGGTCACAGCACATACTTCATCACATTCCTTCCGAATAATGGAATGATACGAACAGTCGGTAGCAGTGTGAATCACTCACATTACCCGGAAACTATACCTCCAGGTCAGATCCCAATTCATCTTCTGAATGAAGGAACTTCTATGCTAAAGTGAAACCCTCTGCGCATGAAAGGTGCGGCTTATCATCTGCGTAAGACTTCCAAGTGGGCGCAAAAAGACGCATAAGTGTTGGCGGTGTATTCGGACAGTAAAGTGCAGAATATCTGGACCCTTTTGCACCAAATCGAGCTCTATGTAGGAGACGAGTAGACCGAGAAGTGAAGCAGGGTATTTATTTATTTATTTATTTATTTACGTACATCATTTCCTTCCATTTCCTCCATCATTCCTCATTCCGTCGTTATGGATGCCATATCGCGTGATCTTCAGCAGCCAGTCCCTTGGACGTTGCTTTATGCTGATGATGTTATGCTTGCTAGCGAAGACAAGATTGAACTCCAGCGGCAGGTACAAGCTTGGTGCGATTGCTTGGAGAGATTCGGACTCAAACTTAATGTCAAGAAGACCGAGTATATGACGACTGACGAAGATGAGTCCAGCTCCATTAAGGTAAATGGCATTGAGCTGCCACATACTTCGGCATTCAAGTACTTGGGATCAGCAATCGCGTCCGATGGCGGTTTACTCGTTGAAGCCAACTCACGCGTGAGTGCAGCGTGGTCCAAATGGCGCTCTCTGACGGGAGTGCTCTGCGACAAGAAGATACCAGAGCGCCTCAAGTCGAAGATCTACAGAGCAGTCGTCCGGCCTGTAGCTATTTACGGAGCTGAGTGCTGGCCCGTTACCAAAGAAATTGAAAGGCGCCTCAGCGTAATGGAAACGAAGATGCTGCGGTGGACGGCCGGAGTTACGCGTTTGGATCGAGTACGCAACGACTCCATACGGCAGAGGTTCGGTGTCACCCCGATATTTGAGAAGATGCGCGAAGCTCGTCTGCGATGGTACGGCCACGTCCTTCGCGCAAAAGGTGACACTGTCCGAAAGACTGGTCTTAACCTTGATGTGCCCGGTAGGCGGCCACGAGGGCGGCCAAAACAGCGGTGGCTTGATACGCTGCATCAGGACTTGAAGATGGCTGGGTTGCACCCTGATCAGGCATTTGATCGGGAGAAATGGCGCCAACATTCCAGGAAAGCGGACCCCGCAACTAAGCGGGACAAACGCTGAAGAAGAAGAAGAAGAAGAAGAAGAAGAAGAAGAAGAAGATTCCTCCCTGAACTCTTCGCTTACAACTAGACACCTTTAATTTTAAACCAAACCCCTCCTATTTTAAAGTGATACTTTTCACTTTAGACCAGGCATTGAAATTTTTTTGTTTTAAGGCAAGCGGCACACCTCGCATCATCTGCCCCCTAATTTTTCCGAGCTCTTGAATCTTATTTGCGTCACAAACAACTCACTAATTTGACCGATGTTGAATGGCTCTCTTGATTTCGTTAATTCCTGTGATGTCCGTTTTTATTGTAATGGATTAGGCTCATTACCTGTTGGCAGAAATTTACAGCTTCTAGTAATTATTATTTCGAAATAATGTTGTGTTTAAGCTGAGTTATAGCAGTGTGAAGTAAGCGGGTTGTTTCGGTGATTAATTTTGCAACAGCCTATTACTTCATTGGGATGCTATCGAGAGAATTTGAATGCGCCGCTTAGGCAATGATTTTTGTCTAAAGCTTCAATGCTTTATTGCTGAGAGACAAACTTCTTGTCAATCTATAGACTCCGAAAGGATGGAAGCTTTGGTACCTTTGCGTCAGACACGAACTTTGAACAGATTTCCGACGCATACGAGAATCAGCACCCTCGGTGACAACAGCAATGATTTCCGGAGCGCTCCCCTTCGAGAAACTTTATAGAGAATAAAAGCGTCTGAAGCCGAATAAGTCAGTCTCCTGAAATGGAGCACGCCTTCTGAGAAATCGATGAGAGCATAATTATGAGTGCTGGGTAGGAAAACTCGAAATTCCTTTTTTCAAAACCGGGCATGAATGGTGAAGAAGAATATCACGTTGCTTGAGTGCAAGAGTCGGTTTCTGAATCCTCAGACAACATCGGTGGGTCGATGAATAGGGTAGGCGCTAGAAGCAGCAACCAGCCGTTGCACTCCAGTCGTTGCACTGATTTAATCATGCTCATCGTCGAAAGAAATGGGCCGAAGAACACGCACTTTGGAGGACAATTTGTCCCTGGCGACGACATTAATCACCAGCCGCAAACGAGGGTCTGCCTAAAAACGGACTTTATTCCGAACGCGTCTTTGCATTAAGGCCTAATTGTAAGGGCCTTTCCGGGTGGAGTGCTCTATTAGAGACAGACACGGGAAAATATCTGCAGAGACGCGAAACGCTGATAAAAATACGCCTGTGCTTCTCTGGAACGGCTTGACAATTTTGAACTCTCTATGGGGCTAGGAGCGCAGTGCAACAAAATACTGCTTCGAAGCAAATACGTTTGGAAATTTTGAACACTGTGGCGCTCGCCCACGCACTGGAACGGAAATGTGAGCTCATATAGGATGATGGTGAGGATAAACCCAACTTCGCCTATGCTGCGCACGAGTCGGCAACGTCTACCCTCTGCACCACACTCAAAGAATAGGCCAATTTCAACATGCTACGTGGCTGTACTGCACTTCAGGAATAGCTCCATTTATTTACTTATTTATACGTGTATAGCAAGGCACACCATTAGAAACACTATTAACAAAAAACGCACTGGTAATAAACACGAATACGCGTGTAGCGCAGTCGGAGGAGGTGACGACTGTAGCGTGTTCACCCGATACCAGGTTCTTGGTTCGAATTTCGCGTCCAAGCCAACCAATCCCTCAATCCTTCCGGGGGTCAGTGAGTTGGTACACGACTTGTTTGGGAAGGGTAAAGCGCTGACTTGTTCATCGACTGGCCACCGCACGTCATTGTACGGCCAACTACGCATTCAAACTGCCTCCAGACATCCTGTAGAAGTAGAATGCGTGGCGCATCCCAAGCAGGATTGAGCAACGCCGTCCTTTTTTCCGGATTTTTCATGGGGATCCAAAACGCTTCGAACGTCTTGCGCGCCGAAATCTTCTATTCGTGTAACAGTATCTTCACGGAGACCGCAAACTTTTTTCGGAATGGCAGTCTATGCTGCACCCACCAAGTAGGGTCTCCATATCTAACGTCTTTATCCACCTTGATGTTCTTTAACTATCTGACACAGGAATCAACCTGTGTTCCCTAGCCATTCCGCCTCACAGACCACACTTACGATGAGGCAAGATACGTTAGAGGTCAAGGAAGAACTAAACAGGAAACCTTATTTGACTCATAGGCAGTCGTGCAGGCAACTGCGATTGCTGTTTCAGGCTAGCCGGAGGGATTTTCACCTCTTCGACTAGGTGGTCTAGCTCATACTTAGGCAAGGCTGCTCACAGAGAATAAGTGAAATGTGATCGTCGTCTTGAACCTAAGAAGTGCTTTGTCTCCTAGTAGAAAGGATTCCTGCAGGTATTACCAGTAGAGGATGTTGAACCGAGTGATTCCACCTCCTAATTTCACCGAGTCAGATTTTGCAGAGGAAACATCCTTGAAGTTCTCAGCACGTTCCTTGTGACACCCAGTTTTTTTTTTTGATGGGATCAGCGAACTGGAGGTTCACTAGAACATTCTCACAGCTCGGTATGCCTTACTGCCTACTTTCATAGAAACTTCAATTGATCTGCACGTCGAGAATGGGTAGCGTTGAGAAGGCGGCTAACATTCAATTCTCAAGGGAGAAAATAGCCTTCCACTGGTTCTTCCTCTAACAATTGTATGTTAGTCGCTTGTCCCTTCAGTGATTCCAAAGCGGTCTCCAATTCTTTGCTTCTGTGTAGCGGCAGTGAAATATAGATTCAGGTAACTCTTTGCCTGGGTGTTCATTGGCAAAAGTCAATGGTTTTTCTTACTAAACAATATGGTAACCTGGTAATCTTTCTCAAAACGAAGCTGACCCTCCTGGATCCTGCTTTGCAAAACTGTTGACACCTCGCTACTGTACTTCTAAGGCTCAAAGTGCTCGGTCGGTGAGCAGCCCGTTCTGACCACTCCATTCTCCGGTGCACCTGAAAGCATTTGTTATACGGACGGCTCTGACGAGGACACAAGCGACGTAGAAGCGCTAGACAAGGGCAAGTCACGATGCGATAGCGATCCATGAAGGACTTTGATCAAGATGCACTGTCGAGAGAAGGAAGCTAATGAAGCTGTTAAGTAGAAACCGGAGAAAAACAACCCCGAGGATCACATTCTGAGCTGGTTCAGTTTGCATGTTGGAAGAGGTCGGAAGATATGAATGGCATCTTGATTTTCACTCCGCTTCCAAAAACGAAACGTATTCAGTAAGCATCAATAACGGCGTTTCTTATTCCAACTTCAGGAGGCGCCGCGCGCATAATATTTTGGGTATGATTGGGGAGATTCAGTGCCCATTTCACCTGTATTGCGAGACTAAGTGAGTGTTTTGCTCTCAAAAGACAAGCGCAGTAAGAGTTCAGTGGACCACCTGAGCCAGAAGCATTGGTTACTCCCACCCATAGCACAATTTCAGGTTAGTTTTCTCGAAGCTCGCACGAAACTTATGACTTTACAAATGGACGCGTGTAGCGCAGTCGAAGGAGGTGCCGGCTGTCGCGTACACCTGATATCAGGTTCCTGGTTTGGATCCCGTCTAGGTCAACCAAACCAAGCCTTCCATCCCTCGGGGGTCAGTGCATTTATACCAGACTTATCTGGGAAGATACAGCGCTGAATTGCTCATCGGCTGGCCACCGCAAGTATGTTGAAATACCTGTGCAAACCGCCTGCACGACATCCCATACAAGTACATAGAATGCGTGGCGTATCCCAAATTTTAGAACACACATTCTACGCACGCCTACAAACGCATAAAAACAGTGAAAGTGGAATGCGTGGCACATCAGAAGAGGGTTATGCAACGCCAAACCCTTTTAGGATGCGCCACGCCGACCTTGATTCTTTATACTCATGACTTTAAAAAGCCAACCATTATAGATTGTGTGGCACGCTCAAAAATAGACGACAAGGAATTGCCTACAAGTAATCGCTAGCCTAGAGAAGAGGCGGATTGTATCAGGTAGCTGGCCATAGACTAGCTAACTCATAGGATCACCTGGAGGCACAGCCACTGAACTTCAAAAATAGCGTCGGAAGCACATGTTCTGCTAAAAGACTTGCGCCCAGCGAAGGCCAAGACTGACCACCAGAACTAATCAAGCTGATAACGTGTAAAAAATACTAGAATGGCTCAGCTTTTATAGGAGAAGAACCTTCTATGCTTCACCTCCGTTTGCCGTCAGAAGGCGAAGTTTTTCTTCTATCGTAATTGATGATAGCGGGAAGAGGCAGAAACAAGAACTAGTGGAGCGAAGGACTATAAACACACGGCGGTCGGACGAGGCGATGAGTGATGACGCCTCAGGAACGGCATCCACGTAGAGGGCAGCACATCCATCCGTACTCGAGTCCCGTGGGACTTCGGGCAAAAAGCACAGCACTTCGCCGTCATTTGATTAAGCGCTGCTTAAAGAACAAAAACTGAATGCTTTTTCACCTTGAACTCGTTCATTAGGGGTGTTTTCTGACCTAAAGACCTAGACTACTGCAGACGACCTTTCTAATTCAGCATCTAATTGTTGTATCCCATCCTAACGAACATTTGAAAAGAAACCCTACCCCTTCTGGGATCCATCCCTAACCTAACAAGGCAGTAGTCTCTCTCTGCCATCATCGGATTAGGATTTAGAAAACCATATGAATCTCTTGAATCCTTTATCCGATGCAGTGATGCTAGAAGATAGATAGCAAAGCTGTCACAAACGGCAGAGAAAGAATAGGCTACTCAGACTAAAATCATTTGGTGTGTAGAAGTAAAGTTGTTGATCTGGAAATGCTGTTCAAGATACCCACAAGCAAACTCCTCATAAATCCTTCGCAATTTTTCGGGGATCAAGTGATGCGAACAAGAAGAAGTAGGCTCCGGCTGCACGTTCCTTTTGCAATGGCTACGATCAGATGTTCATTTTTTACATCTAGGAAGCTGCGGGAGCTCAACTTTCCTTTCCTGTAGAAAACGAAAATCATCTGACCTTATCCATGCGTGCTTTCAACAAATCGCTGTTGACTGAATTCTGTTAATCACAGCTGCTCCCCAGAGTTAAGAGTACCCCTTATCCAGGTTTGGATGCTGTTTTGTCACTTTTTAGCAGAACTTGCTCCTTTTCCTCAGTTGTTTTACGCGTGTGTATCATGTCCACGCTATGAATACGTGAATAAAGCAGTGAACGCCCTCGGCGCCTACGGGCTGGGCTGAAATCAGTACAGCTAGGCCTTTTTCCAGAGAGGGATCAAGTTTTCGAGAATACTGTGAAGAGCGTTTCTTACAAACGGAATTCGTCAAGTGTAGATGAAACCGAGAACGAATATTTCGCTAAAAACAGCCTGTCCTCATGTCGTTGTTGGTTGGTCATCGGTTGGAATTGGCAGACGCTAGGATTGTCTCTACTATCAGTGTTGCGATGGGCGCGTGTAGCGCAGTCGGAGGAGGCGCTGGCTGTCGCCTACACCCGATACCAGGTTCCTAGTTCGGATTTCCTGCCCAAGCCAACCAAGCCTCCCATCCCTCCGGGGTCGGTGAAATGGTACCAGACTTGTCTGGGAAGGACAGAGCGCTGACTTATTCAACGGCTGGCCACCGCAAGTCATTGTATGGCCAAATACGCATTCAAGTCGCCTCCACGACATCCCGTAGAAGTAGAATGCGTGGCGCATCTCAAAAAGGATTAAGCAACGCCGTCCTTTATCCTTTTATCCTTATCAGTGTTGCATGCCAAAGTGATCCACTGAATCTTTCAAGAGATTAGAGTGGCACCTTCTGATGGGCAAACATAAGTACCTTCCGAGATGTTCGTTCCGTGGAGCGTGAATGGGGCGTCTCCCTTTCCTCATGAACATCGTCTTCGCAAGATTCAGCTGCAGCCCAGCGCTTTCACACCTAGGACCGGGAGTGACCAGCATTCGCATTCGGGCTGATGCTTGGTGTTACGAGCACGACGTCGTCAGGGAAACGAAGAGCTCCATTTCTACGCCTTCCCAAAAGTATTAAGCCAAATTCACCACTTTTTTATTTCCTTATAACTCACAAGTCAATGAAGTTGTGTGAGATGTTCACCAATAAGGTGCCATCGCTTGCTTCCATCGCTAAGCCAACTTCCTGAATCCATTCATCCAAAGGTGCTCGGGCCTGGTATCTGTCCACGGCTGGATGTGGTGCTCAAGGTGCACCTGGCCCTTCGCCTTCTTTGTGTCTTCCCCGTCTATGTAGTCCTGGGGACTCAGGAAACAGTAATGCGAATAGGGTGGGTGCCGAACCTGGTCGCACCACAGCTCGACGAGCTTATCCGTCGTCACTTTTGTCCGAAAGGGAGTGACGTTGCCGTAGGGAGGTATCGTCTTGAAGTGGACGACAGAACAAGCGCGAATAGCCGGTCCATTTCTTCAATTTCGTTCAAGATGACATTGGAGTCCATCTTCGTCCCCACGGGAAGTACCTTCCAGTGCACTGACCCACGGGCGCAGATCCAAAACTCAGAAGTTGCATCTTCACTCAGTCTGGTTGCTTGGAAGGGTTAAGCTTGAAAGCCAAAGAAGACGCGCCTCTCATCCTAGGTGACGATGGAGTCCGGACTCCTCAGGGTTGGGAAATGGGCGAGATTGGAGCCACACAGATCGGTGCGCTTCTTTTTCTGCCTTGGTCTGAGATAGGCAGAGGATTCGGCTTTCGTCTGGAAATCAGAAGCCTTTTATGAGCAGTCAATAACTACCAGGAAAACACGCACCCCGTGCAGGGAATGCCTTCAGTTACGAAATATACTGATTCAAAGTTTTGATTCAGTACTTCTGGCTCAACCTGATAACGCATGACCTTTCCAGTGTGGCGCTGAAGAGCATTGGGAATAGGGTAACCTCTTGAAGAACCCCTCTGCATGTTGACGATGTCGTTGTAGAATGGTGAAATCTTGGTCGTGAATCCACCCACTGTACAGCGCTCGAAGGAATCTGATGCACTGAGTAGGAACGGCGTGAGGGCGTCTATGACCGCTTGAGCATCGACAGAGTTGAGTGCCTTCGTAATGGTGTGCATTTGGTCGACCGTGCTGAATCCTCTCCGAAACACTGCATCTTCGCATGGCTGCCCCTCGTTTAGCGTTCTGCTGATCCCCTTTAGAATGACTCGGCTGAGCAGGTGGTAGACTACGGAGAGCAGGCAGACTGAGCAATAATTTCCAGCGTCGTTAAATTCCCGTTTCTTTTACAGAAGGATTAGTGCTAAGTAAATGCCATGCAATCAAAGCGAAGTCAACTTCTCCTCCGACAGTACAGCGCAATTCTCTCCAATCTTGCCAGGCTGGGCAGTACTGCCAATTAATGGATAATAAAGATCAGCACCTGCGAACCGAAAATCTGACGGTGAACATTTGGATCAGAGAACGCTTGCAGAAGACAAGCACCGTCAGTCACGGCGATGGAGAAGAAGCGGGTTTGTTCGGGAGAATGCGGTCGAAAACAAACAGATTGGCGAGAAGACGGCGTGTGAAAATCACTCGACGACCTCGACTTTCGCAGCTCAGCGCCACACTTTCCCGGATCTCCACTTCACGGTTCTTTTGTCAGACAGCGGGGCAAACTGAGCGAACAGGGCATTAAGCAGCTGCAATTTGCTGCGAGAAAAAAACGACATCTTCTATTCAGATGCTGCTTCTGAGCACGTTCTCTGCAACGAGCACGTCCGCGTCGTGTCGCAGATGGAAGTGAGGAGCGAGGAGTCCGATATCTAGTGCACTGGCTACCTAATACACAGCATATTTCAAAAGTCTTTGCGCAAATGATCCAGGCCATAACCTTCCTTATCAGGAACGCGGTGGTAAATGGTTTCGGGCAAATTTCGCACGGAAATTTCTAAGCGGGTTCCATCATTCTGTGCTCTCCAGTTCGCTTTACACAATAGCTACACTGCTTGCCTTCCTCACACCATACACGTTATAGCACAGCTTTTGGGCAAATATGTGAGGTTGTTCTACAACCATCAGATATCCGCCTATTGCCTGTACAAAAGTACCTTTTCCAGCTAGAACAAGTTGAGGTGATTTTTGGCGCACTCCTCATGAACTAAGGCTACCTTGCATTCTATCTAAGTGTCCGAACCGTGTCAAACTACTGAGAACCTCTCAGAAGTGTGCAGTGCCTGAGGCACAGTCGCCTAACGAAATGTAGTCAAGGTGCGGATAAATCTTTCAAACACAAAGAGAGGAGTTCCTCAACAATTTATGCACCACTATTGTCCTGCTGTGAGTGTGGAAGGCCGTCGGAAGAGGAGCCGGCTCAAGCGCTAGTGTGTAGTGGCGATTCTTGTTTCGGGCCAAGCCCTGGCAGACTAAGCGTTCCATTCCCCCAGTATCGGTGAATTGGTGACTTGTCTGCGAAAAATGAAACACTACCTTGTCCACTGACTGGCCGCCGCAAGTAGCTGTCCATGTCATACACTAATTGCGCTGCACCTCCAGGATATTCCGTAGAACTAGAACCCATGGCTCACCCCAAATTGGGACCAATTAACGCCGGTTTTTATCTATTTATTACACGTCTAAGAAGTGGAGCAAAACGGATAACGCTCTGTTTCTTCTCTTTCCAATTTTGTCAGAGAACACCAAGCAAAGCCAGCAACGACTCGATCGCTGTGCAAGTGCAGAGCATATGCCTATACGAATTCGAATTCCCAGCGGTGCATCTGTTTTCACCATCGTCTTAGCGCGGTAAAGGACGTCGCCATTAAATCAATGTTCTATGCGTGTCCAAAAAGGGTAAAAGCGCCCTAGTGAGGGTGGGCTCAAGCGTGCAGTCAAAGTGCATCGGATCCTTTCTCGGGCTGCTTCTGGCACCCACGTAAGATGATGTGGGCCGGCACGGCTGTCGAAGCCGCCTTAGCTGTGCGACTCCATTGCTCTCCACCTAATTCCATCTTCTGTTCGAAAGCTGTTGAAAGCTCTTAGAAGCCCGATCTCTGATCGTCACAGCCCACGTCATGGGCGCTGAATGGGACTCGTCGAAGCGCACTGCAAAGTACGCTGTTCATCGTTCCACTGACACTACAAACCAAGGTTCTTCCAGAAACGGACGTCAGTGATGTTTCACTTTTCACTGAACAATACACTTGGAGAAAAAAGATAGACAATGCTTGACCGGCGGGATAGTTGAAGCGGTATTGACGAACCTAGATCGCACACGGATTTGCACGAGCAACTAAATCGTTCTAGCTTCGGCCTCCGGACAAGCCATTCATCCATGATCACTTAATTGGCTGCAAACTGATCTGCGAAGAATGGAACACTATCTAATTAATTAATTATGGAGACCAAATAACTGTATAGGTGAAACGGACGCCTGGAGAGCAGTCGGAGGAGGCGCCGGCTGTCGTCTATAGCAGAAATCAGGTTCTTGGCTGTGGGTTCCACCCCAACCCAACCCTCATCCCCTCGGGGTCTTCGAATTGGTAGCAGACTTGATCGGGACGAATGAGCATCAACTCGTTCAACTCGGCCGGCCACTGCAAGGCAATGTATTAGCCAACACGCATTCTAGCTCCCTCCATGACAATCCACTCAAGTAGAATGCTTGGCGCATTAAAAAATAGGACTTGTTAACGTCATGCTTTATTCTTTCTCACGGCGTAAATGCCGCTTGCATGAACTAGTGCAACTAGTGCACAGTGCGAGGTTGTTCTCCTCAATGTTTGCCTTTGTGTTTTTCCCCGCTGGCGCCGCGATTCACAAAATATATTCGGTTGCTTAAGATTGCCAGAACCAATTGGAAAGTCGTTATTAAATCCAGACCGCCCACAAAGACTTCTATATCGCTGGGTCACGCCATGTACCTGTCATTGCATTGAATATTCAAATGACAGAACTATTGGATCAATTTGCAATAGAAGTTTTCCATGGACGACGATGAATAACCCAATTCTTTGTTTGAGAAGGTTTGGATGATGACAATTTGGGGAGTCGTCCCTAAGTCGCTGCCCAGATAAACCAGATAACATCTAGTATCATCTTATTGGCTCTTCGAAAAATTGGTGATCAATAGACATGCATGTTCAGCAAGGCTCAAGTCTAAGGAGTAATGCAGAAGATCTAACATAGAATATGGATTCCAAAAATAGTAAGTCTCATTTCTTATCTGAGGTAGAGGTCATGCAACAATTCATCCTCAAAGCGTATCGAGCGCAAGTTCTGGTTCTTCACACAAAACATAGGGCGTGTTCGTCTGTCCTTCAGTCACTAGGGAGTCTGCCAGCAATCGTTCATATTCATACAGCTTAATACGGCGCCGACTCACTAGGGTAGAGAATGGAGGGAGCAAAAGCTCCACTTGGCACAGCAACAACGAGGCTTTTACCGTGTGCAAGCCATTCACTCCTCTGGTGATCTCTCTCATCTGCAAAGCATTTCGTTGTCGAAGCAAAGGCCTTCATCGGGCAAGGTAACGTCGTGGAGGTGAAAGTATTAGGTTTTCCGGAAAGTTCAGCGTTTCGAGTGCTTCAATTTGAACTACCATAACTTTCTCAAATCTTATCGGATTCAGTCGAAATAAGCACCGTTCGAGTCAGCAGTAATTTGCCAACGCGCGCCGGTCGATCCATTCCATCAGCGAAAAAAATTAGATGTTTGAGATATACTAAGTCTACGAAAGCTGTTTTGGCTTGGTCCTGTTTGGTGAAGGTTTTACCAGCGAGAAAGTTCTGAAAGTGTTTGAAAAGGTGGTAGTCAGTTAGCGAGAGGTCTGGAGAATGTGACGGGTGAGGCAGAGCTTCAACCCTTAATTCGATCAATTGTCGAACAGTGATTTGTGAAACGTGTGGGGGCGGACGTTTTCGTGCACAACAATCGGGCATCTGTTGACAAATGCTGGCTGATGTTGACGCAGTTTTCGGTGCATTTCGTCGATTTCCTTACAGAAGGACTCTGCTGTAATCGTTTGGCCTGGTGCCAAAAAGTTGTAATGGATCACGACAGCCGCCGAACACCACAAAGTGAATTACCTCTTTGGTGGAGGTTCGCATTTGGAAAATACCTAGAATACCTTCGTCGGCATCCAATCACCGTCCGAAATGTCTGACTAGGTAGGAAAGTGTAACGGACGAAAAAAAAGATCCTTATTATTCTACCGTTCTTCAGTCCTGCATTTATAACCTCCAGATTCCTACCTGACTCAAAGGAAACGCAGCCTCTCCGTAGAATTTAAGATCTTTGGAAACATTACAAAACACATTGAAGTGCACATTTTATCAGCACGAACTATTCAACAACACCATGGGTGCATAAATAGGGCAGAGGAGGGATCATTGGGGAACGGGGGGGGGAGGAATCGACTAAAGTGAGCCCAGGGACGAACGGCTAGCGCCGCCAGACTCAGACCGTAGCCGACCGCCACATGTTTTTCGGGGCTCTCCTCTCATACCCCGCTTCTCGGCTTAGAGCCGATGATGACCAGTATGTGCTGACGAACGTGGCTGGAAGAGCGGTGTTGGAGTGGAACCACCAAAGAACACAGGTTTGGCCTCCTCTACCGTCGCACTACAAAAGGAACAACATGTAGAAGGGGCCAGGACGGGGAAACCAGCAAGACGAGACCAGTAGGACGTCAATAGTGGAAACGAAGAAGTGGGCCAGGAGTTGACACCAGGTGGGGGACTAAAGAGGGGGAGGGATGACCAGTAAAGCAGACCAGCAGTTAGATCCAGTAAGAAGAAACGGGTGAGGGGGCACCTGGCATCGGAGGACATGTCAACGATATCTGGAAACGCTAGCTGTTAAGCATGAGAACGGTTGCGGAGGTGCCACTTGAGGAACAGAAGTACTGCGCAGCACAAACCAATGACGTTAATGGTCGGTCCGGAGAGAATGTCTATGATGAAGGTACCGAAGTGGTGAACGGCTTGATGCCGATAAAGCACGCAGCAGGTCCTAGGTGTTAGCGAATTTTACGTTTTACAAAAACTAGTTTTATAGGTCAGTGATGCTGCAGTATAGCGCGAAGCGCAGGAGTGCGGAACACGTCGTTACGCGTGTCGGAGCACTTGTGCTCTGCATAAGACAGGAGTAAGATAAAACTGCACAACAGCAAACGCCAAAACAAAAGTAGCTTTTAAGTACCTACGCAGAGAGAACTTGTTTTGCTGTAATGCGTTTGAAAGAATATATGGATTCCGGGAGGGAGGCAATCTCACGAAAGTTGTATGAAGCCTACACCTGCTCTAAGTGTGAAAATTTTAGCTCTTACCGTGGTCTTAGGCTTAGAGAAGAACAATTTATATTGACCCCATCTGGTTATTAAGGGACGCAGAGTATAAAACTGTGAAAAGTTGACTGCGGACTGCTCCTTATAAAGTTTACGAACCATGCGCCGTACGAACCATCGAGCAATTTCCTTCCAGATACCAGGCTCGACAATCGACAATAATTGTTCCTGATAATCGCATTTGGAATAGCATGAAGATCTTCGAGCGAGGCATTCGTGATATCGTCCAGCTCTCTACCAACCAGTGCGGCTTTGTAGCTGGTTGTGACACAGTCGATGCCATACCCGCCGTTCGTCTTCTGATAGAAATACACCGGGAAAAACAGAAGCCGGTGCATCTTCCCTTCCTGGATTAGTGATATGGTATGCCTTACGAGGACATCGATTCCCCGAAGAGCTCATAGAGTGGGTGCGAATACTGTACTCTTGTCCAAAGAGTCGAGTGCAAGCTGCGGCAGGTACGTCGATGTAGTTTCCCATCTCTGTCGGAGCACATCAAGGGTCCGCGCTCTCCCTTCTACTCTTCGTCGTCGTTATGGATGCCATATCGCGGGATCTTCAGCAGCCAGTCCCTTGGACGCTGCTTTATGCTGATGATGTAATGCTCGCTAGCGCAGATAAGATTGAACTCCAGCGGCAGGTACAAGCTTGGTGCGATCGCTTGGAGAGATTTGGACTCAAACTGAATGTCAAGAAGAGCGAGTATATGACGACTGACGAAGATGAGTCCAGCTCCATTAAGGTAAATGGCATTGAGCTCCATATACTTCGGCATTCAAGTACTTGGGATCAGCAATCGCGTCCTATGGCGGTTTACTCGTTGAAGCCCACACACGCGTGAATGCAGCGTGGTCCAAATAGCGCTTTCTGACGGGAGTGCTCTGCGAGAAGAAGATACCATAGCGCCTAAAGTCGAAGGTCTACAGAGCAGTCGTCCGACCTATAGCTATTTACGGAGCTGAGTGCGTGGACGGCCGGAGTTACGCGTTTGGACCGTGTGCTCAACGACTCCATTCGGCAAAGATTTGGTGTCACTCCGATAGTTGAGGAATTGCGTGAAGCTCGTCTGAGATGGTACGGCCATGTCCTTCGTGCAAATAAATGCACTGTCCGAAAGAATGGTTTTAACCTTGATATGTGCCCGGTAGGCGGCCACGAGGGCGACCAAAACAGCGGTGGCTTGAAACGCTGCATCAGGACTTGAAGGTGGCTAGGTTGCACCCTGATCAGGCAACTGATCGGGAAAAGTGGCGCCAACATTCCATGGAAGCGAACCCCGCAACTAAGCGGGACAAACGCTGAAGAAGAAGAAGAAATAATCGCATTTGGAATCTTTCCGTAAAGAAAGACGCCACACCATATCAGAGTCATGGGTTTTAATAAGGGGTTTTAGTTATGGGTTAATATGGATTTTTCATAGCGGATACAAATACCAACGCCAACATTCGAGCAACTATGCACACGTTATCGCAAAGGGATCGCTCTGAGCAGAAGAAGTGGCAGAACAGCTCAATTTCCAGTGTCACTCAGCTGACAGAGGGGCCACTGAACAAGTGGTGGTGAGAATAGAATTAGCAGAATGGAATCTCCATCCAAGTAGAGGTCGCTTTCGCCAATCCAATGAGCCTAACGCACTCGCCAAATTCGACTCGCGAGACGAGGAGAGTTGTTTTCACCCGCAGGGTACAATCGGATTCCAAATTCAACCGGCGAAAACCTCCAACTCCTGGTCGTTCCGCGTAGCCAAGATACTTCCTTGCTTTGCCGGAAGGTATTCCAGGACATTTTTCGGATTCAAGCTAGAGCAGGATGAAGGACAACTAGGAATGACGACAGACTATGGCCACCGACAACTCATCTCGCGGAAGAAAGCACACTCGGAAGAAAGCACACTCGGTTGGACATGATCAGTCGCCGAAACATTTCGTATGGGTTGATGAAGAGGATGCAGTAAAACGTCGTTAACGTTTTTGAGAAGATTTCCAGATTTGTTCATGATTGGCCACTAATATAGGTTGGCGACTAATTTCGTGGACTCTCAAGAATCTTCAGCAAAAGTATTTATTAACAAATAACTAATGACAATCTTTAATTGAAATAAGATCCCTTAGAACGCAGAAGTGCTTCCCATATATCAGGTAGGTCTATCCCACGTCCATGGAATTATTGTGCTTTTAAGGCCAAGAATCTTTGGAGGTGCATTTTGACCCGGTCCACATTATTAAATTGTCTTCCAACCAAGAAGTACTGCGCCGAACTAAAAATGTGGTAAACACTCGGCGCAAGGTCTGGGCTGTAAGGTGGATGAGTTTGACGCTCCCCGTCAAGGTCTTCTATTTTTTGAGGCGTCCGGTTCGCTACGTTCTCTCCGTTTGGTGGTGTCAAGAAGGTATTAACTTCTGGGAGCTCGTCAAGAGCGGTTCCAGCATTAATGCTGTAATCTACTCTTCTCAACCTGGCCGCGCGCAGGCTGAACTCCGCTGGAATCGGTTCAGACAGATTTTCAGGAGCGGAATTATCTTTCAGCAAGATAACGCCAGATCACACGTCACGAATCGGGAGCTTCAAAAAACCGAAGACCTTAGCTGGGAGCGGTTCAAATCAGTTGCATTAAGCCTCAAGTGGCTGGTATCGAGGTTGTGAGCTGTCATAACGATGTTTTGTTGCGATCAAAACTTCTAGCGCCAAGCGGGACTCGAATCCGCACCTCCCTCTAACCGGGCGGGAATGCTCTACGCCATTACACCACCGGCGCCGTTTGAGCGAACGCATGTGTGCTGTGCGCCTAATGACTAGCACCTTCATAGCTCGTTGCAGCGCTTCTTGGTTGGAGAACGACTTATTAATGTGGACCATGTCAAAATGCAGTTCCAAGGATTCTTGGCTTCAAAAGCACAAGAATTCTACAGCTGTGGGATGGGCCAGGTAGCTGATAAATGAGAAGCAGTCCCCCTTTGGTTGAAAACTGTTATTTGTTATTTGTTTATGAACGCTTTTGTTGAAGGCGCTTGAGAGTCCACGAAATTAGTTGCCAACCATAATTTCTAAAGAGTGCCCTGCAATATTCGCATAAAAACGTCTTTCGTGAGAATTTCTTCCGCATACATTCATAATTTCCGTATGTCTAAAACTGAACTGTCCTAATGAATGTGGCCGACCGCAGATGCATGCACAAGGCAGGTCTACAGTTGTCGAAAATTGTGTAGTTTTCAGGACACTTAAAGCTCAGTCAGTCAATTAAAATGCTAGAATATCAAACCGTAGAAGAACCGAACCCGCGGCGTCCCTCGCATGAAGCAACGCCACTACCCACTGCGCCCCAACGGTCTTGCTGGTGTACAACAGACACTCAGCGCTGACGCAGCCGATTCCACAGTAACTTCAAGGGCCCAGTACTCCCTGGGTTAAACGAGTTGGCAAGAGGAAACATGTTTTCATACTAAATGAGGGGTGGATATTCTTCCTGTAATAACCGCTGTCCTTGTTCAGACATAGCTTCAGTCCCTTTTCTCGTGAGAGCCGCAAGCAAAAGGTGGAAGAACACCAAAGGACATCACCAGGAAGGACCATATGGGTATCAATGCTGCGACAGATCACATCCTGAATTATATTAGGTCGTTGCATATGAAATGGCAGAAAATTTGACAGATCATAACTGCTTGGAAGCAATTTTATTAATCGAAATAAGCACCATTACGATTGATACACTTCTGTCAGTGTGACAATAGTGTAGGCATTCCATCCTGCTAAAAATCAAAACTGCGAGAAATAATAGAAGATGAGAAGTCATTTTCGTATCGTCTTGGTTGCTGACCATTTTATTCATCTTACGACGACCTAATGCTTTAAAAGAAAGATAATCGGCAGGGAACAGATCTGGTGAATAAGCCGGATGTGGCAGAGCTTTGAGCACCCCAATATCACGTAGATCCATACTGTCAAAACGACGTCAAAAACTCAGCAAGAGGCAATTATGGCACAAAAGCTATAAATGGCAAGAAAGCGGAGATTATGCGCTTTCAAAAGTTATACACAGCGCCTGAAACATAGCCTCGAAAAATCGAACAGAAATTGAGATTACAAAATCGGCCATTTCATGTGCAACGACCTAATGCAAAATGGCACGATTACGTTGAGATCAGCGCTCAGTAAGAACAAGAAGAAGAGGAAACCTCTACATCATTACAGAGCCACGGTAGAACTAGTGCGTGCTGATCGAAGTCTCGCGAAGAGGTGGTTGCACAGCAGAAGTCTTTCCAATCACGCTTGAGCAACCCACACAATATACAGCCCGCACTGAATATTTCATCGACTGCCAATGTCGAAACGTGGTGCACCCATTCAACACGCCCGAATACGAAACGATGTTAAGGAATGAGAGATTTTTGGAGGAATTTGGCCACAAAGTCACGAGCACGGGCCATTCTCGTCGAGTTGGTTTACTGATTGCCCTTCGGGCAGGCAGCTAATGTCGAAGCTCTGGATTTCAGTAAGCCTCGTCTTGTAATTTGCTGCAGAAGTCTAACAGGTCTCAGGCGGACCAGGATTTGTCGAAGTCATGCCGCTGAGGACGACATGAGTAGTAGGGCAGAGTTTGGTCGCAGGTCTATTTCAGGTCTCTCCCCTGAGAGCGGCTCCACTTCCAAGCGGCGTCCTTATGCGCCAATTCACCGAGGAGTCACTGCAAAACAATCTTTTAGCCACAGGGTGAATCTATATGTGAAGGAGAATCCAGAGGGTCTAGCAGAATATCTTTATTTTCACTTTCGTGTTCACTTCGCTTGCACAATGCAATCGTTGGAAAACAGTCAATGTACACTGACAAGTGCAGGTACAACTGCCAAAAAATCAACGCAAGCAAAACCCAGCTATAGAAGAAGAAACAGTTCAGCAACAATGTCAAAACGAATAGGGAATATGCTGCCTAAAAAAATCTCATTCCAACGCAATCTAATACCTTCTCATTCGTCCCGTGGTAATGGAGTCTGGAGGTGTTCCGCAACTTTTAAGCGAAAACTGCCAGCTCTACTTCTGAAAGACATTGTTCGCAATCTGGTTCTGGGACGACGAAGAGACAGCTTTTCAGGTCCCTCGTGTTTATTCGCTTTAGAATACTCATAAGACCGCAGCTTATGTACAAGACACACATCCAACATTTTCTGTCGAGATTCCAGGGTCGGTTTGTTATTGTTATTTATTAATTTTTTGTTATTTATTAATTTGTTTCTCTGTTTCTAATTGAAGCTTTTGGTATTTGCTATTATAAGAAGCTACTTGTTGCGGTTAAAATTGTTTTGTGAATAATTTCTCGATTCAAGATATATCTTTTTTCTTATATGGAAAGAACTGGATTCAGTAAGAGGATGAAATTAATTCTTACGAGGGAGGTCAGTGAACTCGGGCAGGAGATTCTGAACGAGACCTATATGGCCTTGTAGGGCATCGGACGAGGATCACAGAACTGTGTTTCGTTTTTGCAAAATGCCCCCGGGTGGTCCAAAATTGGCAAAAAATGTTATCAGTTCAGGGCGGACTGGTAAGGCAAAAGTAACACCTGAAATGGTCCTGTCATGCTCAGAACTTGACCTACAAAAGGTTTGGTGCTTATATTAAAGTTAGATTATAGTAATACGACAATTTCCTACGTTTCCTAGACGAAGCTGCAGTGTAATTCAACCTATTCATTTGCAACGGTGGTGGCAGAGAGTGAATGACAGAGTGGATAGCGCAGCGGACTTACGGCAGGGGGTCGAGGGTTCGATTTCGGGGGTGTCTGTGCGATTTGCTCTGTGGAGTGCTCCCTTTTTGGCTAATAAAGAGTACATTTTGGCTTCGGAGGATACCTTGCTCGCTTCCTAACCTCCTAAACATTGCCCACGGGAGTTATTTGGAGTGCTGACCACGGATATGATACCTGTTTTTCAAACTTCGGTATATTACGACAGGTTTCGGTAAATATGGGTGTGTAAAGCTATCTGCGTTAGCAGGATCGCTTTCTTTTCCAATGTGGTTAAACTTATTTTCCAACCTTCGACTTCACCCTTCGATGGAAAGTAGTGTAAGAAAAGTGATAATTTAGAAAAAGAATGACAGATTCGTGGTTAGCAGCTTAAATAATTCTCATAGGCAAAGTCTGGGCGATATCGGTAGTCATGCCTTCGTCGCCCTTAATAACCACTAGCCAATAATACGTAACCTACCGAAGCCAAAATGTACTGCTTATTAGACAAAAAGGTAGCGCTCCACAGAGCAAATCGCTCGGACACCTCCGAAATCGAACCTTAAACCTTAGCCCAGCCGCAAGTCCGACGCGCTATCCACTCGGCCATCCAATCTCAGCCACCATCGATGCGAATGAATCACTTGAATGCACACTGCACCTTCGCCTAGGAAATGTCGTTAATTATCATATTACTATAATCTTACTTTAATTTGAGCACCAAACCTTTTGCAGGTCAAGTTCTGAGAACGACAGGACCATTCCAGGTGTCACTTTTGCCCTATCAGCCCGCTCTGAAGTGATACATTTTTTGCCATTTTTGGACCACCCGGGGGCATTTTGCAAAAACGAAACACAGTTCTGTGATCCTCGTCCGATGCCCTACAAGACCATATAGGTCTCGTTGAGAATCTCCGGATCGAGTTCACTGACCTCCCTCGTTAGTGTTTAGTGCCCTAAAGGTCCTTGTCGTTCGTAGCATGGCTGAATTAGAAACATTTCAAAAACGATTTCCAAAATCCAAATTTTTGTCGTGATGGAAGCCTAGGCCTTAGACAGAGTCCACAGCTGATAACGTGCACTCGTTTGTGATGAATGGATGTCTTTGATTTGTCTCCACACAAAATAAAGTACTCAGTTGCAAACTGAGCTATTTCAGATTATTTCTTTATTTCTTTATTTATTTATTGTCATACAACCTTGAGAAGTGTTCGTAACTAAACAAGAACACAACCAGGTTAAAGAAATATGGAATTCGAGGGTATAAAAGGACAGGTTGACGTACCGGAATTAAGGTGCAAAACAACAGCTTTTTGTGGAGAGAGAATGCTGACCGCTCACAAATCTACGGCTTTCTGAAGGAAGCAAACGTCCTCGAGACTTCCAATAGTTCTGTAGATTTTCACATCAACACAGATTCTCACTGTAACATCGCACTGCTGCCCCATGGAACGAGTGATCCATTAGAAATAATAAAATTTCAACAGGGTCGAACTTACACATATCTCTATTGTTAAAGTCAACTTTGGGTGTGATAAAGTATTATCAACGTCGAGGAAAACGGAAGCATCTCTGTATCTTCTGTCCTGAGACTCCATCCAGTCATGCACGCATTCTAGGAAATGGGTTTGAACAGATCTACCGGGAGAAAAGCCATGCTGATTAGGAGACATGATGCTGTTAGCATAAATGTAGACAAACATGTGTTCCATAAGCACTTTCTCAAAAAGTCTGCAGAATACAGAAATAGTGTTGACCGGCCTGTAGTTCCCAGGATTGCTGGGTGGAGGCTCCTGCCTATGAAATGAGGAGATGAAGCACTGCTTCCAACGCTGAGGAATCTCGCTACTCATTAGTAATAGAATAAAAACGGAGGCAAGCTCATCGCTGTTGAGTGAGCCCGTAAAAGACTGGAAGTCGTTTGAATGTCAAGCTAGGGCACTGTCCGTGGGAGGACTATATACGAATTCACATTTTCAAGACTTTATTGGACTTCGTTCACTCACTAAATGCTTTTTTTCAAGAATATCTGATTATGAGTAAGTGCATCATCCAAAGAGAGTGGAACTCTTAAGATTAAGTTGAAGTTTTCAATAGGTTTCGAATTCCATCAATATTTACCAGTATAAATATTTAGAAAGACTTTGCAAAAAATAGAATTACTCAAGAATTTCGCGTTAAAAATCCTTTCATTACTTTCTCGATCATGGTATCTTGCCCTTCTACAAAATTTATTCGCTTTTTTCTGACCATGTGTTCTGCTTCTACATGCTAAAAGACAATGAAAATTTTTATTGTAAATATTTATTCTCCTACATAGCCCTCTCAGTATAGTCAACCTCAACTTAAAGCAGAACATCGCTAACATGCGACATACTTTTTCACGTTTTCAACACTTTGATTTGCCTTCTCGCAAAACAAAGTGCTCAATTGGAAGCTGAGTTATTGCTAGTTATTTATTTATTTATTTATTTATTTATTTATTTATTTATTTATTTTCATATTTAGTCGTTTATTTATTTGTTGTCATACAGCCACGGGAACGTGCCAAACCACGGTTGCTAGCTAAATGTGAACAGAACCAGAAAAAATAAATAACTAATTCGAGTTAGGTCTGCAGCGGAAAAGAACCTTCCGAGGAGAAAGCACACCGCAAAGAACGCTGTGCTGAAAGGAAGTGAACTGAAGGAAAGGACAGATCCACGAACATCACGAGCTAGATCAATGAAATCATTCAATGCGTGATATGCTGAAAAAAAACCTCCCACCATTGTTAAGCATAAAAATCGCTAATACGAAGATCTTTGCAGAATAGGCTGTATAAGGAGTGCGTTTAGCGCAGTCGGAGGAGGTGCCGACTGTGGCGTGCACCGCATACCGGGATCCTGGTTCGGATTTCCTACCCAGGCTAACCTAGCCTTCCATCCGTCCGGGGAATGCTACCAGACTTCTCTGGGAAGAATATTACGCTGAAATGTTCATCGGCTGGCTACCGCAAGTCATTGTATGGCCAAATACGCATTCAAATCGCCTCCACGACATCCCGTAGAAGTAGAATGCTCGGCGAATCCCAAAAGAGGTTGAGTAACGCCGTCCTTTATCCCCTACCCTGTACGAGCAGCTAGTTCTGTAGCTTTCTGAGGATAGCGCCAGCAGGTACAAAACGTTGTGCATAGTTCGATCTGAAAACTCAAGCCCTTCTGACCGTTTAACCAGCATCTGAGTGAAACGTGCTAACTGTCAGGCCCAGCCCTAGACATATGCTACATTCTAGGCGTGTGGATCATTACGGTTTAACGAACAAATAATGGGTTAAATAGAACGAAGGGACCGAAAACCTATAGCTGCTCGCCTCCACAAAGCCACCTTGTCACTCACTCGATGCCGAAAACAACTCATTAGGCTCGAAAGAAGCAGAAAACTGAACATTTCCGCCGCTTATGACTCTTGATCAGTTTGAGGGCCACCGAAGAAACCTTGACGAGACACGGCATTTCGTGATGACAACTACATGTTACACATCGCATGCGCTACGACCAACAAAGGAAAATTCAAGGTGAGAAGAAAGATTAAGAAGAGAAGATTCTTATGAAGCTTGATCATCGAAATATCTGTTAATCAGCTAGGAAATAAATCAATAAATAAAAGGTAAAACGGATAAAAGACGGCGTTAATCAATCTCTTTTGTTTGAAAAAATCAGGAATCTATACATTTTTTTCCAACGAACAGGTAACAAATCTAGTCCTTTACAATAAAAACTGAGATCACAGGAATTAACGAAATCAAGGAAGACGCACTCAACATCGGCCACATTAGTGAACTGTTTCTGACGCAAATAAGAACCAGGAGCTCGGAAAAAGTGATAGACAGTGGAAGTGATAGACACTCGGGAAAATATGACGGGTGAGGGGAAACTTCGATACCGAAATGAGTCAATTTTCGCCGAGTGATTTGTAAGGTGTTTGGACTTGCGTTGTCCTGCAACAGGAGCGACCCTCCCCAGTTCACCACTGCCGGCCACATTTTTTGCGAATTCTCATACATTTGGTCTAAACCACAGCAGTAAGGCTCTGCTGCGGCTGCTTTACCAGGTTGCAAAAAGCAGTAGGTCGCAGGAATTAACGAAAGCAAGAAGGACACAACATCACCATAGAGTAAGCATAACTTTTGAAGGTGAACGTCGGGTTTAGGAAAGGATGTTGAAGGAGCATCCTCATCTAGCGTGAGAAATACTCTCCTCCTGTTATCGTAGAGGACCAATTTTTTACCTACAGCTATCATACGGCCTAAAAAGGCTCATTTTTAAAGCGAACTAGCAGGTTGTAGCAAGTGTCGAAACGTGCCTGTCGCTGCTCATCGGTCGCTCATGGGGCACCCACTTCAACATCTTCTGCACCTTGCCAATCCTCGCCAAATGTCTTACTACCGTACTGTGATGTACGCAAGGTCCTCTGCTAAGGTACGTGTATTCGTCTCCGGATTCGCTTCGATGGCTCTTCTCAAAACTTCATCGTCAAGCCACGACCAGCGAGCGCGGTCCGGTTTTCTTCGAGATCAAAATCGCCAGAAGCGAATTTTTTGAAGCTCACTGCTCATTCGCAAGGAAAATCCGTATCAAAAGCACTGCTAAGGCTACGAGATGCCCTTGACGGGGAATGTTCCAATTTAAATTCGTAAAACATGATGGCTCGATAGTCGATTCATGATTTTACGGAGCCCTGGAAAAGGTCGGCTAGAAAAATCAGGGCGACGTCCACATATGTTTTTTGAAAGAGCATGAAGAACCTACCGAACGGTATGTGTGGCTTTCCCTCAGACTGACTTAGGGTAAGAAACGTATTTATTCATGCATAGCTCAAAACGGGTTTTAATTTTGCGACAGCCTAATAAATTGAATATGAAAGACACGATTAACACATAAAATAATGCAACCGTGTAAGAAATTTTGGAGGGAACAACATGGCTCACACTGTAGTATAATATGAGTTATCTTTTTTCGTAGCAAGTGGTGAACTACAGTGGAGTTATTTATGATAAAACGATAGGTAGATCAGCTGATCGTTATATGATATGTAGCTTCAGTTCAGGAAAGTTCAATTCTTTCATAATTCTAACAGAACTTTAATTATACTAAATTATAAAACATAAATAATTTATTGCTTGATGCACCGGTACCCCTTACTTGTTGCGAACCCATTCAACCCGCCATCGTACCTAAATGACTCCCACTTTGAACTTACATTTCAGAACGAAAATCGGTAACTAATAGTAAGTGAATAGGAAATACATATTGTAGGCGGATTAGAATTTGGTCAATGAATCATTGATTTATGTTTGTTGGTGATATAAATAAATTCACTTTGAAAAATTTGAAAAGCGACATAACTTATCTATGGTAACAGCCCAATATATGTAGATATTTTCCGTTTTCTGACCAAGTTTTGCCCATTTCCCCACTAAACCCAGAAAACAGAAATTACCCCTGGTGACCGCACCATACAGCGAAAAGTAAAAATTGTGGAAAATCCCAAATAGGCGATTTTGACCATGTTTCCTAAAACGAACATTCCACGACTTAGCAGAATCAGGCATGGCCTGCAGCCTGTCGCTACTTATGTAGACCAGATCACCTACCTGCCAGATCGGATCATGGAATTCTTAGACGAGGTGATGACTGAATACGGAGCGGATGACCAAGCACCTTCTAAGAGTTCATCGACCCGTGACGGCCCGAGTCTCACGCTCGTGGAATCATGGGCCAAGAATATGTAAATAGATTGCCTTTACTTTGACCGCGAAGATTAAAATCCCATTTCTGCACCGAACCATTTTAAGGCCAAAGGGCTCCCTGGTTGGAAGCAGAGAAGAAACAAAAACAGCCTTCTGATGCCACACGCCGTCTCAACAACAGCTTGGCCTCGTTGCTTCGCTCTGAGCCGTGTTCCCAACCACCTCCGTAAGACGCCGACGGGAACCAACCGTTTAAAATTTTATGAGCTTTCGCGCGTGCTAGGATAAATCCATTCAGCTGCGTGCCGCAGTTGAGCAGAGATCCTTAAGCCATATCGGAACTGCTCCGGCCGGGGAGGGAAAGCCGAAGAGCGCCCTATTTCCAACAGCTATGCGACCGCGTGTTGATGGCACAACAAGGCAAATAAGATTGCAATTCATGAATGTTTACGTGCGCCCCACCCTCGCGCCGACCACCCGCAGTTCATTTCTCTGACGGAGCACGCCTGCGAGGTGGAACGGAGAGCCGGCCGGGCCGTTGAAATCGACGCCCCTCCTTCCGTCTCGAAAGCAGCGAAGAGACCGACTGAACACTGGAACGGAGAGGCATAGCTCCTCTGGCGGCCGTGACTTCCTCAGGAGCTCGTCAAGAACTAAACCCTGGGTGGAGCCGTAATTGATAGTGCCATCATACCTGATAATGATAATGAGTTAAGGTGACGACGATATGTGCTGAGTTTAACTACTAAGAAAAGCTGAATACGCCAGAAATTCCTTATCTGACCATCGCACATGACATGCTTTGCTATGGTTTTAATGCTCCAGAGTTTCTGATTCTGAGTTCCTACCTAGGCAAACCAAATCTTCCATCCCTCCGAGTCGGTGAATTGGTACTAGACTCATCTGAAAAGGACAAAAATTGCGTTGTTCATCAGCTGGTCACCGCACGTCGTTTTATAAACCAGATACGCTTTCAAACTGCCTCCACGATATCCCGTAAAAGTAGGATGCGTGGCGCATTTCAAAAACGGATTGATTAATGCCCTTGTCGTTTTTCCTTTATCAGGTGTTCAGCGGCCTACCGGCCGAAAAAACTATCCATTTTGGAACCCGTCGGCAAGGAGGTACATCAAACATTAAAATTTTGTATATTTGTTATTATATTATTTATATATTTATTTTTCTACTACATTTTTTAAAATTTTTATTGATTTTACAGAAATTCTTTATTATTTTTCTTAAAAAGCGGTTACCGGCTTTTCACCTGACAATGAGTGAAAGGAGCGCGGCAGATGACAAAACAGAGCACAGACTGCACCGGCCACCCATTCACTTCCTGCTGGCTCTCTAGCACTGACATCCACCTCCACTTTGCAAAGGCTGCGGAACGTGACCCAGCCCTGACGGGAAAGATCTAGACGTGTTCCAAGGTAGTAGTAAATTGTTTAAAAATCCAATGAATAAAAAATAAAAGTATAATTTATTTCATAATTCTTGTTGAAAAATGAATTTTTTCCAATATTTCGAAAAGATTTATTTTATTGTAGCAGGTGAATTTTCAAAAAAAAATTAAGAAAGCTGTACAAAACTTTCCTCAAGCAGAAACTTATTCTAACCACGTCGGAAAGTCTGTTCTGTTTCGTTTTGATTTGGAAGACGTCCAGTCTGATTTCAAGAACGTTGCTTAAAAGAGTGTCCAGGTTAATTTGGAAAGTATTCAATTTGGTTTGAAATAAAGTCAGGTTTGACGGGGAAAACCTCTGTAACAGATTGCAAGGCGGAGAAGATAAAAAAGAGAACTCAGGATGGATGGCAGGGCACCTTCAGTGAGCCGTGGTGTGTCAGAACGACACGTCTTTCGGCTCACAGTGTCAGGAAAGAGTACCCGAAAAACGAGATCCGTGCACGGAGCGGAGCAGGCTCGTTAGCAATGGCGATGTGATACGGCGGAGAGCCTTATTCAGACTCGGATTGTTGTTGTCAGAGATCAAAGAGTAGGCGGAATGACGAACAACAGGGAAACCGAATCACGGACGACGCATTTAGGCGAGGGCAATAGATTCGCCAGTCTGGAACCACGATATATCAACAGTTTTCCAGTTGAGTTTAAGGTTCTGGCTATTTATTTATTTATTTATTTATTTATTTATTTATTTATTTATTTTACGAATGCATAGTACACAGCACAAAAAGGTGATGTTGTGAGCTAGCCTCTTGCAATAAAAAATAAAAGGTTCACTTAATGACTGTCCTTGATATGTACCCCACCACGCGGTGGAAGAAGTGCATATTTACCCTTAAAGTTGAGGAAGTGCCGGTCTTTCTCGACCTTTTTTCGAATTCTCTCATTAACAATGTTTTTTGAAGGACTCCGATCTTTTCGGGTCCTAATTCTTTACTGTTTTTTTTTCTCATTACTACAACTTTCTCTTGCCTTCCGAAGAAGTACAGTTGGTGTACACCTTGAAGTGCAATAGTACTTAACAAATCATAACTCTTTAAATCTCAGCATTTTTCTGGGAATGCTATTATAATAATAGTGGACTGCGTGACGTCGTTCGTAACTGACAGAGTGTATTTATCAGAAATTGGGAACAAGAAATGTCGACCTCATGCACAGTCCTGTACCAAGCATCAATAGAACGGAAAGACAGTAATAATGGCAAACGATTAGCCAAGCTGAAAACTCAGGGCAAACTCGTAAAAAAACTCATAAAGAGAAAAAGGAAAGCACGGACTGGAATTTGTTTTTTTAAATAAACGCTAACGTCATGTCCTAAGAGGCTCCACAACATTTGTCTGCCTGTTCCACCAAAGAATATCCTGCTTTGTTTTTTCTTCTCTTTTAGCAAACCGAGGAATCCACTTTGTTAGGGGTATGTCTTAAATGCTGACACTATTATCAACTTCTAAGAACGCCCTTGAGAAGAAATCTCTCCACGAATATAGGTAAATTGAAAGCTGTTTATGTGCTCTTTAGCACGTTTTTTCCTTTTTTTTATAGAATATAATGTTGTATTGAGTTCGGGTGGTTATAAGGAGGCGAGTATCGCTAAGGCAGCGCGGACTTATGACCGTTTGAAATTGAGTGTCTAAGATTTTTTGCAGCACGATTCCTTGTGTATGAAATAATGCAAAAATGATGAAGGAGCATAGCGACTCATTTTCCAGCCTCAATTTTATCAACTACAACATCCTTAATTCCACTACATTTGCGTTACGTTTGCGTGCTATATTTGTGATACCGCTACGTTGTTCACAAGTATAAAATGAAAATGAGAATTTCTCGGCTTTAAAGAGAGGGGACGTTGAATCAGTATAAGGATATATAAATATGTAGCTTGATAATGAAACTGTAAAGTAGAAGTTGAGAATAAACGAACGCCCAAAGAGAGGGCAAACGCTGAACCGAAAAGATCTTCTTGAAGCTTAAGAAGTGCGTATGAATGAGTCACCAACGAACATTATTTATCGAGAAAAGGAAAGCAGGTTCAAAGAATATGCAATGATGCCATGATCTGGTGACTCGGTCCACGTAATACGTATGGAATGAATGAGCTGATGGTTCATCTCATCCTTCGGTGATACACAAGTTAAGCTGTGCTTCTTTTTCCATTAGGGGAAGACAAAGCCTTTGCGTTGATTAGGACAAAAGAGCCTCCGTTGCCTCCGTTGATTAGGACAAAAGAGGCAGAAAAAAATGTTGGAAGAGTAGAAGAGAAGGCATCGTTTAATCCTCGATTCTCAGTCTAACGATAAGGATTAATTCTGCGTTGCAGGACATACGTAGCTGACCGCAGTTCTTCGTAACAATAGTAAAACGAAGAAGGTGATAGTATTGCACGGTGTTCAGGCGTTTAGCGCTTAACGAATGGCGGTAAATTTATGACCGGCCTCCTGCTTGGTTAAATTTTGTCCATTTTCGTGCATTTTCAATACAAGTGAGCACTGAATTTCTACACGTAGTCATCACTCCAAGGTTTTGTTTTTTAGAATGAAGGGAGGTTTATTTTTTATTGCACTCAAAGAGGCGCATAAAGGTGCAGGTTACTATCGAATGTGTGTGCCCACCATGGCAAATGCTAATAGCGACGCTATGGCCATAGTATCTTAGCGCTGACTCTTACTGTATCAAGAGGGAAGAATTTTCAGCTTTCCAGCAATTGAATCAATTGACGTTCGCCATGAAAGCACCCGATGAGCACATATTCATTTATTCTCTGACACGAAAAAAAATAAATGAACTATCTTGTGTGTTGCCAAAAAATCAACATTTGCGAATTGCTAGGGCAATTTTTAAAGCGAGCATGCGTTTTCGCATATCTTTCCTCATCAACTGTACGAAAAACATAAGGGTGGAGAAAATTAGGAAAGGCAACTGCAGCTAAAGAAGGCACATGAAGAAAACGTCTCGAGAAGGACACAGAACTCCTCGCTACCGTACGATTCTTGGAGGGTCGGGGTGGTTTCAAAACAATTCTGACCTGAGACATCCACGTTAGTTAATCACAATTATTCAGCGCATGCACATAGGCGTAAAGGACTATTGAATGTTGCTGAAATGAATAGCTAAAGATCTAAATTTTTCACATTTTTCTGTTGCTGTAAGGAAGCGAAACTTGAAACTAAACAAGGCGCACATCAACTTAACTGAACTGTGAACAGAAACCTATGCGTGTGAACAGTGGAAGTGTATCTGTTCGCAGAAATCTGAAGAAACCGACCATCTTCAAATTGCCACATTTGGCAGAAAAGAGACGTCGTTGACCACGTACAGTCGTCTTGATTTGTGGCCTCTTGGGATCTTTGCAAGTTCATTTCCAATGACCGGAAGTGACCTACACGGTTTAAGACCAACAGCCGCACTGATCTTTTACCTCTCATGAGCTATACTCACAGCTCTGTTCTCTAGAATTGTTAGAGAAGAAGTCTGGAAAAACGAAGCTGTAGAGCTGGAAGATTATGGCTGACAGTGGACTAGTACTTTATGCAAACGACCGGTCTGTGCACCTCTAAAGGATCGTCATGTAAACTTTGGGCCAATCTTAGATTAGAGCTTGTCGTCATACTATATATTAAGCAAGCCCATCCCTAAGCGCTAACATTTCTCAAATATCTGGATCCTTTCTCAAAAGGAAACAATCGTAATGGAATAGCATGATTTCAATTGTATCACTTAAGTTCTTGAGACAGCTTAATCTCTAAGAGTCTTTCACATCAGAAATCGGAAAATGTATCAGTTTTTAGAATGAGTGAATACGCGCCTCCTGAGCTAAGCTATTGCATTTTGAACATAGAACTCTTTGGTACTTCATTTACTCTAGATAGAACGGATTTCTTTTCTCTATAGAATTTATTCAACTGCTAAAAAGACAGAGAAAGTATGTTCATAGGCATTTTGCTAGAAACTTCCTAGCTATAGATTTGAAAACCTAAAGCCTCACGTCTTCGATGAATTCACTAAAATTTGGGACTAGAGAAATTCGGGAGGGGGGCGTTCGTATCGGCTGGTTGTAGGCGCCGCGGCCGCGTGCCCAGGTGGCCATACCTGCGGCGTCATTCCCCTGCGCGCCGTCTCCGCTCACGCTCTGACAACCGTCGCGCGCGCGGCGAACAACGGCCCGGCGGAGGCCGTCGTCGGCGGCCCCACGACGGTGGCCCGACGGGCGAGCGGAGCACAAGACCAGATTTGCTGGGCCTGCAATCAATAGGATGTTCAGAGGATTTACAAAACCTGTTAAAGATATATGGTGGTGTGGAACAAACATAGCTCTACATCAGAATTTCGAGCTCTGTCTCATGAGCTCTACCTCAAGCTTATCAATGCCACCGTTGATGAGATATTCTTCAAAATCAAAACTGAAAAATAATTCTTCGCAAACCTGCGACGAAGCTGTGAAGGGTATATTTCCAGGCTAAAATTTCACACAGAATTCAACTACGTCGTCTAAATACCTTCTAGAGGAGCTGTTTTTTGAAGAAAAAATTGTGTGCATCACACCGTTGGGGACATGTCTCCAAGCCAACATTCTACGCAGAATTCTATTACGATATTTATGTTCGCAAATACAGTGTCTCAAAAACGTATACACTGTTTGAAAGGTGATAACTTTGCCTTGCTCAAAGTGAAGATACTGAAGAACTTGATGGCTCATATGAAAGCTTAAGAAAGTAGAAATTTTCTGACAAATGGGTGGTATGGGTTGCGCCATTCACTCGTATGAAACCTTGCATTTACACTCGATTGATTGCTTTCGCTTGAATGCTGCTTATAATTTCTCCACAAAGTGGCAGTTTCGATTGATGTGAGCTTCTTTAAAGATTCGAAGGTTAGAAACACACTACGGCTTGCGAGGAATGCAGGGTATCTTAAGAAATTCATATACTATTACAGTGGTTCTAACATTAGTACTGGTGAAGCTTGTGAAGATGTTTGACACCCACATGAAAGTGCAGGGTAACGAAATTTCTGTGGCATGCAAATAGTCTAGATTGCGCCGTGCACTCGACTGGACCCTTGCGTTTCAAACTTGATTGGGCTGGGCTGAGCGCTTGTTAAAATCCTGTTACTACTTGGCTACTAACCTGTGTTGTGCCTCTTTTAACGTTTAGAAATTGACAACTACGCGAAAGGCATGTGACATGTGAATTTGTCGACTGCACAATTGATCGATTTCGCTATCGCTCTAATAGCCATCTCGACATATCTACGCCCTTAACAAAAGTCAGGCCCGGCTCTAGGCTTTTCTTCGAAGAGAAGGAGTTTATCCTGAAGTCCCATTGGAAGTTCAAAAACACCGTCGAAGTGCATAGGCGATTCAGCTGCATCACTATACTATAGTCCACTCACAGAAGTAATGAACGGCGGTAAGCAAGGATTGATTAATAAACATGTCCTACCCCTGGAGGCACTGCTTCCATTGCTTGGTAGCCGCGAGCAAGGAGGGATTAATAGTCATGACTTCAACCCCTGGAGGTATTGCCTCAGGGCTCGCTAACAGCAAGCAAGGACCGATTAATAGTTAACCTCGACCCCCTGGACCCACTGCCTCCAGGAGGTCGAGGTCTTATGGGAGGGCAATGAAAGACTATATGTGTTCAGAGACCTCGATTACTTCGAAGGCTTAAGTTTCGCACCGCTTGGTTGGCATCCAATCGATAATTCGATCAATATCGGTTGATGGCGATCGAAACTTTAAAAACGAACTTCAAATTCGTATTCAAAGACCTCGATTACCCCTAGCGCTGAAGATTCGGATCTCTGAATGACATCCACAAAGAATCGATAATTTGGTCAATATCGGTTGATGGCGATCGAAGCTTCAAGAACGAACTTCAGATTCGTGTTCAGAGACCTCGATTACCCCAGCGCTGAAGCTTCGGATCGCGAATGACATCCACAAAGAATCGATGATTTGGTCAATATCGGTTGATGGCGATCGAAACTTCAAAAACGATCTTCAGATTCGTGTTCAGCGGTCTCGATTATCCCCACGGCTAAAGTTTCAGGCCACTTGAATGACATACACAAAAATACAACTCTTTCATTTGTAAAAGGATAGGATATCAACTTTGTGATTGAATTCTGCGTAGAATGCTGGCTTGGAGACATGTCCCCAACGGTGTGATATTTATAATTTTTCTTCAAAAAAGAGCTCCTCTAGAAGGTATTTAGACGTAGTTGAATTCTGTGTGAAATTCTAGCCTGGAAATATACCCTTCACAGCCTCGTCGCAGGTTTGAAAGAATTATTTTTCAGTTTTAAATTTGAAGAATATCTTATCAACGGTAGCATTGATAAGCTTGAGGTAGAGCTCATTACAGGGTGCGTAAAAAGTATTGACGCAGTAAATGGCGGTTGTGGAAATAGTATTGCGCAGTAAGTTTTAAAATATTCACTTGAGAAATATGGAAAATGATCTTGCAAACACGACAGAATAAGTCGTAATTGACATCGGCTCCTTTACTGTGAATACAGGAGCGAAAACGACGGAAAAATTCATGAGCACGCGCCGCAAGTATTCGCTTGCATTTTGTTCCGTGCTTCGAACAGGGTAGCCTTCTGCGACTGGTCACTTCTGTTGAAAGTAGCACAGACCTCATTCTTCAAAATCACCTAGAAAGAGTAATCCAGCGGATTCACGTTTAAGCTGTGCTCGCCTGAGAAGCAGTCCACACCTGCGCGCCTTATCCGTTTGCCGTTATTGGACAAAGATTGATAATTTTGGGTTTGAACGTTATCGTGCTTGAACATCTTGTAATCATCATCTGTTATGACAGAGCCGTGGCTGACGTTTGGGTTGCTGACCTCTTTCCTCACCAACCGTTTCGAACAGCGCCTAAATCTCTTGTTAAGGAAGTATTCAGCTGTCTGGGTAACAGACAAAAAAAGGGCCACCGTAACGGTGACGATCATGTTTCTTCAGTTTTTTTCGTGTTTTTTTGAGCACAATACAGACAACAAAAATAACACATAAACACCTAGAGGGGTAGAAACAGAAAGCTGGAGCTGAAACAAAAAGTAGGTGCGTCAATACTTTATACGCACCCTGTAGATAGAGCTCGAAATTCTGATGTAGAGCTATGTTTGTTCCACACCAACATGTATCTTTGCAGTGGTTTTGTAAATCCTCTGAACATCCTATTGATTGCAGTCCCAGCAAATCTGATCGACCTGTGGCTCCGCTCGCCCGTCGGGTCGCCGGCCTCCGTCGGGTCGTTGTCCGCCGCGCGCGCGACGGTTGTCGGAGCGTGAGCGGAGACGGCGCGCAGGGGAATGACGCCGCAGGTATGGCCACCTGGGCGCGCGGCCGCGGCGCCTACAACCAGCCGATACGAACGCTACGCACCCCTAAGGGGGGTAAGGGTAGCCGGTAGAAGAGCAAATTTCCTAATAGCGATTCCCAATAGCGCTTATAGCAATATAAGGCCTACTTTCTTCACAAACTGAGCAGGAACTGCTTTCTTGAAATTAACAAAGAAACGGGAACGAACCGAACGCCGTTGTCAATAAGCGTAAACTGCTTATTGACAGGCATCCGCATGAAGCTCCGTAACATGTTGCGTTCTTCAGCTCTAACCATATGCTCGTACTGGTTCCGCTCGTAGTGTTCTCAGTGTTGTGTATTAGTTTCTTTTCACATTGGGCTGCTTTTATTGTGGATTTCCACGTACATATAACTATTAGGTTGTAACGAAATAAATGGCACTGAACCACTGTAAATTTAAACAGTTAATATCTCGGCTTGTAGGCAAGTTTATTAATCGAAATAAAAACCTTCTGATTCTACACATCTTTGCCAACGTGACACAAGCTTTTCTATCCCAGTAGCATACAAATCAGAAGTTCTGGAATTGACGAAATCTTTGAAGGCACTTTCGGCATCCTGTTGGTATTTGAATATTTCCGTACCAAGAAGTCGCCAAGAGCTTGAAGAAATGGTAGTCTGTTGGCGAGAGGTCGGGAGAAAACGGAGGATGTGGTAGAGTTTCAATGCTCAGCTCATTCAATTTCTGCAACGTCATTCGTGCTACATGGGGGCGAGCATTGTCGTGCAGAAGGAGAACTCGCCTTCGATTTACCAGGGCCGGCCGGATATCCTTCAACTTTTTCATCATTTCTTCAATTTCAATGCAGTACTTCTCTGCCGTGATGGATTCACCGGGAGGGAGGAAGCTGTGGTGAATAATTCCCAACGAACACCACCATACTGTCACCATTACTTTCTTTTGGTGCAATTCCGGCTTCGCAAAAACCTTGGGGCTCTCATCGCTGTCCACTCACTGTGCCGATCGTCGCCTGTTGTCGTACATTATCCATTTCTCGTCACAGGTTACGATGCGATCAAGGAATGGGTCCGTTTCGTTCCGTAGAAGCAGTGCGGACGAGATCTCATATCGGCGGTTTCTTTGCTCCTCAGACAGCTCGTGAGGCACCCATCTTTCCAGCTTTTTGGTCTTTCCAATTTCCTTCAGATGTCGGGCAGCTGTGTTGTGACTGACACCAGGAACCTTCGCTATCTCCCTGGTACCTTTGTGTGGATCCTCCTCTACCACATCTCTCAGCTTGTCCTCATCAACATCACTATGCCTCCCACGACCTTCATGTTCTTCCAAGCTCTCATCTCCATTCCGGAACTTCTGATACCAACGATACGCCGTCCGAATTGTGGAACATCCTTGAGCGAATGCGGCGTTGATCTTCCCGTCCGCCTCCTTAGCTGTAGTGCCCAGCTTGAATTCATACAAGTAAATGCCTCGGATTACCCTTTTGTCCATCTGCAAAAAAGTCAATAAAACTCTAAAGTTTTCCCACTTTTACATAGAAAGTTTGATACTCACCGGTAGAGCAAAGTTTGCGCTTCTAAATGATATGCCACATGTTACGGTTTGTTCTTGATCAAACGCGTAAAGACGCGCCAAAAAATGGCGCGAGCCAGTGCCGTTTAATTCGTTACAACCTAATAAATATAACTGGCGCAGAAGTATTCACGATGTGTCCAGTGGTGACTCGTTTATTTATTTATTTATTTATTCGGGAACGCACGTAAAGTGTGTTTAAAGCAGCTAGTTGTCCTAGTAAATAATACGAAATAGGCCATATCCATATCATATTCCCTAAGGACAACAAAATACTAGTGAAAAACGAAAAAAATGAATGGAGGGAAACCGTGCAGTCTCTATGAGAATCCTTGCGAGACAGGCGTTTAAGCAACATTCGCCCTTTACATTAAGCTCAGAAAAACTGCAGACACACTCGGAAGCATTCCATTTATTACGAAGGTTGTACCCAGCAGTGAGAGACGAAATAACAGGGCAGCATGCCCACATTAGACTGCAAAGGTTAACTACCGCACATAAATCAAGATTATGGCATCGTGACTCCACATTGTGTTTGCCAGGCCATTCCAATTCTTCTTTTTTCTCCAAAATAACTCGCTTTCAACCATGGCGCTGAGCGTTGGCCTGCGACTAAGGAAGTTGAAACGCGCCTCAGCGTTATGGAGACGAAGGTGCTGCTCCGGATGGCCGGAGTCACGCGCATGGACCGCATTCGAAACGATGTCATTCGGCAGAAGTCTGTGTCGCTCCGATAGCGGACAAGATGCGCGAAGCTCGCTTGCGATGGTACGGCCACGTTCTGCGTGCAAAGGAAGACAGCGTCCGCAAGATAGGCCTCAACTTCGAGGTTTGGAAAGCGGCCTAGAGGGCGTCTGAAGCAGCGCTGGTCCGATACGTTACATATGGACTTGAAAGTAGCTGATGTCCACCCTGATCTAGCGCTGGATCGAGAAAGGTGGCGTCATGACACCAGAATAGCGGACCCCGCCACGAAGCGGGACAAACGCTGAAGAAGAAGAAGAACTCGTTTTCAACCAGAAACCACACGTTAAACGAACAGGGTGATATGGCAGACGAGGTAGGGAATCGCATGCTGTTCGGTGTTCACAATAGTCAACGCCCAGCAGGCACAAATTTAATATGTATGCGAATTTTATACTTATGGCTGAAAGGAGGCGAAAACTGTGACAACACAACACCGGCAGGCGGCGGTGTTGCATCGGATCGACGACAGAAACGAGAAACGAATAGGGGATAACTGAGGAAGAATAGATATTGCTAGTCAATGAACATAAATGTAATCAAGAAGCACTGCTATGACAGGAGAGAAGTTAAACTTCGTGCGCCTCAGGCGTTGAACGAGCATGAAAAAGGGATCTGAAAAAGGGAAGAGGGACTGATGCAAAGGTCGGCAGGGCTGCTGTCGAACACATGAGAAAAGTTGTGAATTCCAGATGGATCTCTCGCGCTCTGCGAAGTTTTCGAACGACGCGCCGACACCGCGTTCTCGGCAGGTGCAGGATGCGGCATATAAATTCGTACAAACTAAACTTTCTTTTTCAAAATTGATTTATTAACACAAAATACAGAGGGGCTAGGAAATTCTTTTAAACACAAATAGAAGGATATCTCAAGAGCAAAACTACACAGTATATCCTCCGCCGGCCGCGATAACCGCCTCATCCTTGCGCACGCCCTCTTTAAAAGAGCCCGGTCCATATCTGTGAATGCTGCTTCAACAGCGGTGGGAAGAGATCTGATATTGAGGAGCCTTGCCTCGTCAGCAACCTTATCGACCACGCTCCAAACATGATAGTCTAGTGGACTCAACTCCGGCTCTTCCGTTAGACCAAAACATGCCCAAATTATCGGACAGCCGGTTTGGACTTGATAGCTCGTGAGCCGGTGCGTCCTGCTGGAACAGGAGTGCGCGTAATTACGATTTACGATTTACGATTTTACGATATACGGTGATTTTTGGCAAATTTTTACGATCTACGACTTACGACATCGTGATTTTTCGTGAATGTGATCTTCGGTCCACGAAAGACAAACGCCCACATAACGTGATACAGTTCGGATTATGAAGATGTACCCACCTTTAAACACTTTCCTCATAGCTCATTGCCATTTCCTATTCACTTTTTTTATGCTCTGCTGTGGCGCTGTGACAGAAAAACCCAGCTTAGTGGATAGGCTCCTCTAGTTAATTCTTGGTAATGGAACTGATCTAATTTTTTTCTGGTCACACTCTAGTACAACATCTCACATTCGAATGGCATTTCATTCCAGTTCACAGAAAGACATGGAAATCCTCCTTGCACTGGAATGAAGAGGAACACCTGCTGAACCATATTCTATGCTGCAACCACCGCCGCCTAGTCAGCTTGTGACTTTTTCACCACTTGTTCACCTCATAGACGACTCTGTCCAATGCACTCGAGTGGAACTCATGCAAAGCCATCAAGGAATATTGGACCTCATTGGAGGCTGCGGAATAACTGAACTATTGGAAAGAGTAAAACACTCGTTTCGATCTGACTATCACTGCACGTCATGGTGCGGAGCGTATTTACGTATGAGGCGCGCCTTAAATAAAATCTCTCAAATTTTCATGATAAAAATGAAAAAGTTTAGCACCTTTTGTCTCGTTTTCAGTGATTTGATTGGGGCTGTTGCGTTCGCCCTATGCGATCCGTTCAAGAATGCTGAAGACCGGGCAAATGATACGATAGCGTTTGTTGCAAAGGTAGTGGAGAGCAAGACTGGCGAATCCAAGCAGTCATTAATTAGTAATGCAATATTTTGGAGTTTCCGAAATTCAACAAGTCGAAGCAGCCATGCGGGCGAAGGAAATGCTGAACATAATTGGCTGGTATCGTCGAACGAAGTTTTTTCATTCCAGAAGTTGTGGATGGCATCAAAAATGATAAAGGACATGTCGTTAATCAGTCCCTGTTCGAGATGCGCCATCCATTCTTTCTACCTCTGTGGGATATGGTAGAGGTCATTTGAATGTGGGTTTGCCCTATAAAATGAATTGCGGTGGCCAGCCGATGTAGAGATCAGTGTTTTATCCTTCACAGGCAAATCAGGTACCAATTCACAACCGAGCAGGTATGGAAGACTTGATTGTCAGTGGTAGGATACGAATCAAGAACTCCTATATTGAGCACGCAATAGCCGTCCTCCTCCTTCTCTACCATCGGTTTCCCCTATATGTTTAAAATGCACCTTGTACGAATCAGTCAAATCACTTTCAATTGAAGCTGTACCTTGCTTCTCTACTTTCCTTTTAAAGAATGCCACAGAAATATCTTCTTTTATAATTTTAAGTCAAAAATCCGACTATGATGAGTGTCCAAAAATGTGATCATACTCTTTCAATCTTCACACAATTCCTTCCCGTCTGCTACAAAAATGCTGTTGGGTAGACTTCAAAATGGGGGAAGGTTAGAATTTTAGATGTGTCATACCATAGAAATGTGTCATGCGCTCACTCAGTGGGAGATGCTTGTTGGATTATTTGTTCAAATACTGTTTTCGTGGAGTTGGCCAGCGATCTAACTTTTTTTTTGGTTTTGGATGGAATGGTTTTTGTTGGTTTATTAGGAGTTTTTGCGGTTGTTTCTATAAAGTCATAGTTTTATATGCAAGCCAATGGCTAGTAGAATGACAAACACTTTTGATCGTCCAAGCAGCGTATGCTTTTTATTCGGACACCCTGTATTGGCGCCTTTTAAGATAGCGTTTTGAACAAGCAGTTTATCTTGGTTCTCCAAAACTTGTCCAGCTTGATTGGAAAGGTTCTAATTGATTTTAATGGCTTCTATCCTAATTAGAAAGCGTTCAGCTCGAGCTGAAAACGTCTCAATAAAACATATATAGCTTCGATTAGCTTTAACATAATAGAAAAACAAGGAATTGGATGCACATAAGTCAGGCACCTCTTACGATTTACCGTTTACGATTTACGATTTACGACGATTTCTTCGTAATTACGATTTACGATTTACGAAATTTCGAAGTTCATTTACGCACACCCCTGCTGCTGGAAGACTTATGCCTCCCTGAGGATAAAGTCACCATCTGTGGTTCCACTGCGGTCTGCAAAACTCGCAAAACTCCAGTTTCCCCAACGATTGCACCGAGTCCACCAGAATCCTCCAGAGCCTGAGCTTTTTCCACGCAGTTCTTGACACGCGTTCCCGCGATTACCGTTTGCGTCGACGGGATCACGGAGCCTTCCTCAGAGCTCTGAGAAGCGTTTTGAGAAGCATGGCCACATCATCGTAAACGGTTGGTCTCGAGTACCCGAAGAATCGAATTATTCAGCTGTCGGACGGCCGGCGCGAATACTTTCGGTAATCGCGGCTCTTCGGTTGCACCCCGCACTTGTGTGGAGCATTGAGACCATTCCGAGGTTATGACTGTTTATTAAGGGCTTCTCGCTATCAAAGCCGCAAACGACCACCTCTGGTGGCATGAAAGCTTAAATCTGGAGAAATCTAGATGCAGGAAATTTGCATCTAGATTTCTCCAGATTTAAGCGCCGCACCCTGTATACAATCGACCACGCTCACAAAGCAAGAAAGCACATATAACACTGCCGGAAATCCAGCTAAAATGCCTATGCCCTCCCATGACACACTTGGGAAAAGTACTCATCACAACAAAAAACTGAAAAGATCTCTACAGATTTCCAGTGTTATGTTCGCCAAACTTAAAGTGCTTGAAAGCCGCTCCGCGCATTTTTTTGTTGGAAATCTATGCTGCTGGCATATTCCGCAGTCCGCTGTCGTGATTTTTGTTTTCAATTATCTACTCAGATCAGCCCATACCTTATCTGCGAAGCGCAGTTGGCGGGGGGGGGGGGGGGGCGCCAGCTGGCAGAATTCAAGGTCTCAACACTATATCTAATCCTTCCATTGATCTGATGCTAAAGTGATATTAGGGTTCACCTGTACCATATTTGTCACCAGTCTACCCGTTGATCATCGAGTTGCTCGAGCGGGCGCCAGTAGCGTCTCCATTTGCCCCTGTAGCGTGCCAGAGTGCTCAAATGGATACTCCTCGCTCGAGGGACACAAAGAGCGTCATATCGTTCGTTCAGGGCTTTCGCGAAGAAGTCCGACCAGCGCGATGGTGGGCGTTCTAAGGCCGGTTTCATCAACGACTTACGTAACTTTAACGGAGAATTGTAAGCGAAAAGCTCAGATAACGCGGCTTATCAAGCGATATGGTGAGCGATAAGCCTCGTTATCTGAGCTTTTCACTTACAATTCTTCGTTAAAGTTACGTAAGTCGTTAATGAATTCAGCCCCTGGTGTTCTTTTGACATCCAACGGAATGCAGTCAGTGACGACTCTCGCCCGGCGGGTGTCTACGAAGCGTACTTCGTGGCCGGCCCACCTAATTTTCGACGACTTGGCCCACGTGGCAGCGTCTCTGATCTTCGAACGTCGACGAACCTCGAAACTCCGGAGGCCTTCTCTCACTTGCATGAGTCGTGTCACTCCCAGCATCGTCCTCTCGATTCCACGCTGCGCGACTCTGATCGCATGTTCACCTTGCTTTCGTATGGCCCAGGTCTCTGAGGCGTATGTTAGCGCAGGAAGAACAGTGGAGTCGAATAGGTGGGCACGGAGTCGGACGTTCCTCATCTTCTTCGCGACTTCTTTGACGCTCTTTAAAGCTCCCCAAACTGCTCGTTTCCTCCTGTTCAGCTCTGGCGCTAGATCGTTGGTCATGTTCACTTCGCGACCCAGACACACGTACATAGCTGGAGCACTTTGAGGTGTTCGTTCCGTTGCGGAAGAATGGGGCATTAGAAACTCGTCCGTTCCTCATGAACATCATCTTCGTAAGACTCAGTTGCAGTCCAACATCTACTAGAATTACCTCCGAGAATATAACAACTTTTGTCCATCGTCCATCAAAAGCCATTCTATGTGCATGCCAAAATGCATACTAAGCCCTGCCACGATATCTCGCAGAAATACAGTGGTGACGCGCCAAACCAAAAAACCCTCAATTCCCGCTAAATTCTTTATCATCCTTAAACTACAATTGCGAAAGGAAGAATGCAAGAAAGTACAGCGAATAGGGAACGCTTTATTCTTCTCGGTCCTCAAACTTCTAAGGAGGTTTTCAGATATTTTGTCATCTAATGGCTACGCATCTGCTCAGATAGATCTGTGTGAAGAATGTGAAGCCCTTAGAGTTCCACCCCCACCGACAGCGAGAATGACCAAAAGAGCAAGGATCGGAAGCTATACGGAGCTCGGCTATCCGACACCTTGGAGGGCCGGACGGCTATCGCAAACAGCCATTAGGTGAGCGCTCGTGAGAGGAGGTGTTAGCGAGTTAGCCGTACCGGGATTTGATCACCTAGAAGTGCCCCTGAGAGAACGGCGCTGAAAGCTTTCTCGCCCACGATCCCCTCGAGAGCGCCAAGCACAGCATCGTCATGAGGCGACAAGCAACACACTTCGGGAAAGGAAGAACGTCCAAATGTCGGAACAATTGTTTCAGAACTAATTCTAAAGGGCGCCACGTCGCCGGCGCAAGGGTTCCTAGTTCGGTACCCGCCCTGATCAAGCAAGCCTTCCATCCCTATAGGAGTGGGTGGATTGGTACTGAGTGGACAAGGAAGGGCAAAACGCTGGTTTGACCATCAGGTGCCACCGCAGCTCATTGTGAGTCCAAAAACGCATTCTAAATGCCTTCACGACGTGCAGTAGATGTAAAAGGCGTGGCACATCCCATATAGGTCTAAACTAAAGCCGTTCTTTACACTTTACCTTTAATTCGCAGAACAAAGATTTACATTCTGTTGCCTATAAGAGGGACTTCACACTATTCTTCTGCTGAAATGTTTCCTCCGTTAACATCGAAATCCATTAGTGCCGCTCTTGCTGGAGGTGCTCAATGTAAAGTCATTAGCCTTCCAACTAGCCGCAGACGTTGATGGAAAGAAAGAGTGTTGCGATGTGCTGCTGAGAATCAGGACGAGTTCTTTGTCGTCTATTGATTCGAGATTAGCCTTGCCTTGAGGCCTGCACTTTAGAGAGGGTTAGGCTTTTCCAGCAACGAAGCTCATTTAGAGAGGAGCTTTAGTGAAATTCTCTTCGAAGCGCAGCGATGGGCCGCGTCTTTATCTGCTTTCGGCTCGCCCCTATGACTTTCTCTAACAAGGGAGGATCTGAAGCGCATGTCTGAACGGGGGAGAGCGGGTCATATCGGAAGAATCTCCACCCCTCAATTATTATAAAAATGTGTTTCTTTTTTGCCAAATCGTTAAACCCAAGAAGTTCCCGTGGAATCGGCGCCTTATGAGCGCTGGGAGTTCCTTGTATGTCCGCGATGCCACCGCTTTCAAGCGGGTCGGGGCGCAGTGGATAGTGGCATTGCTTCATGCGAGGGAGGCAGGAGGGGTTCAGTTCCGATGTGTTACGGTGTTTTGCATTTTTTATTAGCACTTGTTGGTTGGAATTTGAGATCCTGACATATGTATCATTTTTAGACGTTTCCGGCGCATTTCACAGCTGTATGCTGTGGAGAGTAACTTTCTTGCGACTTGTATGTTACTGATCGGTTTTCAAGCGAAAGGCAATGAGAAAGGTATTCGACATGCTATGTTCTCCTTCTATGCTCTCCTTCTTTGAGCATGTCCTCGTCCCACAGATGCCCGATAGCTGTGGTCTTACTCTGGACACATGGACCGGCTTCTCGAATCACATGCTTGCAAGCAGTGGCATCGCGGACATACAAGGGACCTTCAGCGCTCATAAGGCGCCGATTCCACAGCCACTTCAAAGGCCCCCTACTTCTTGGGTTTAACGTCTTGGCAAAAAGGATACACATTTTCAAACTAATTGAGTGGTGGAGATTCTTTCGGTATGACTCTCCCCGTTCAGACATACGCTTCAGACCCTTCCCTTGTAAGAGCGCGTGGTAGCGCAGCTGGACGAGCCGCCGGCTGTCGCGTCCGTCGATTCCAGGTTCATGGTTCAGGATTCCCGCCCAAGCCAATCAATCCCTCGGTTGTGGGTGAAGTGGTACCAGACTTGCGTGGGGAGAAGGAACCACTAATGGTAAGCCGTGGTGTAGGCAAAATACGCAGTTAAGTTTCCTCCACAACATCCCGTAGAAGTAGAGTGCGTGACGCACCTAGAAAGAGATTGATTAACGCCGTCCTTTATCCATTTATCCTTTGTGACGTTCTTTTCAGGGAAATCGTCCCTCCTACAACACCGTTCACCTCTGAAACCTCTGAATTTCAGCCAGTCTTCATTTCCAACTAGATCGCAAGTCGAACACTACAAATTTTTGGCAACCTTCTGCCCCAGCCCTCACCGCTGAAAGCGTACTGAAAATTGAATGTGTTACTGTGTGAGTGCTAGAATTCGCTCCTGTTGCTGATGGATTTTAAGGAATGTTCTACGAGAACTTGCGTGTTCGTGAAATTTAAGCATAGCCTATTTGAATGGTGTGGTGACCATCCAGCGCACTATGTTCTTGGGATTTTTAAAGATAAAGAGGTATCCAAAGACTCAGCGTCTCTTCGCTTCACGAGAATGTCCCACGTCGCGGAGATGAGCCACCAGAAGATTGCCGAACCTAGAAAGAGGTCTATCCCACGATCCTTAGTCTTCCAGGTTGAGCCCTCCTGCTTTGCTCCTTGAAGCATCATCTTCGCGATGAAAAGCACTTCAGATCCAGATTTCATCTCCTTTAGTTAGGAGTCCAATCAAAAGTAACTCCACAGTTTCAATCGAATAAACTTTATAACAATTTCAAACAGTGCGAACAACTTTCGAACAATTCGCTGTGCATATTTAGAAAACAGGACTTCAACGAATTCAATGAGGATTTACAGGGCAACAATGCTGCTGCTTCGTATTAAGTCACATAGAGTGTGTCTCAAAAAATGTATTCACTGTTTGAAAGGCTTTGCTTACAATAAAGGTACTGAAGGGACTCATATAAAAGCCTAAGAAAATAGAAATTTTCTGACACATAAGCGATTTGGAACGCGCCAGGCACTCGTCTGAAATTTTGCATTTTACATTCGATTGAACGTGTTTCGCTTGAATGTTTGTTATAAATTCTTCACGAAGTGATCGCTTCGATTGATTTGCGCATTTCTTAAAATTGAAAACTTAAAACACACTATGGCTCGCGACAAATGCAGGGTATCCTGAAAAATGCAGGTACTATTTGAAAAGTTATAGCATTGCTGTTAGTATTGCTTTTGAAGATGCTTGAGACTAATATGAAAGTACAGGGTGACGAGATTTCTGTGGCGTGTAAACAGTCACGATTGCGCATGCTCTCGCCTGAAACCTTGCATTTCAGACTCGATTGAATGTGCATGAGTTAAGCTGTGATGTGCTTCTTTTTATGTTTGGAACTTGGCAATTATGCGAAAGACAGTGACATACGAGTTTTTTGATTGCACAATTTAAATGTGAGCAGGAGCTCCATTTTCCAAGGATTCTATGGACTGATGAAGCAGCATTCAAACTGAATGGAGAGGTTAATCTGGATCTGCAACTACTGGGCGACGGAAAACGTTAAAAGATGCACAGCACAGATCAATACGGCCAAGTATGAGCAAGATTGTAACAAGCATTCAGCCCATGCACAACAATCAATCAAGTCTGAAATGCAAGGTTTCAGGCGGGAACATGGCGCAATCCTAACCGTTTGCGCGCCACAGTAAATTCCTTACCCTGCGCTTTCATACGAATCTCAAAAATCTTCAAGAGCTTCACTAGCAGCAATCTTAGAATCTTTCACATAGTGCCTTCATTTCGTCGGCCCCCCGCATTTTTCGCAAGCATTAGGGTGTTTTCTTAAGCCTTAAGAGAAGCACAAATCAATCGAAACGTCCACATTGTGAAGAAATTATAACATGTAATCAAGCGAAACACAATCAATCGAGTGTAAAGTGCAAAATTCCAGACGAGTGCATGGCGCATTCCATACCGCTCATGTGTCAGAAAAGTTCTATTTTCTTAAGCACTCATACGAGTGCTTAACTTCTTTAGTACCTTTACAATGAGCAATGTTATCACCTTTCAAACAGTATTCTATTCTGAGACACCCTGTATTCTATTTGCAGCCAGTATGTAGGGTACTATCCAATTCAAACAACCGTACCACTCCGATAAAACACTCCAATTCAACAATCTCGTACCATCATGGTCAACATGGAAGGACTAAAACATGGTAGATGCTAAAACAAACATGGTAATCTATTTGAACACGAAGAGATCAACAAGGAATGCTCAAACTGTTCAAAAAGGCAGCATAACAACGGGTTGCGTATTACTTGCGACGGATTCGAAAGACAGACAACACGTCGAATACGTCAGATTAGAACCCGCTCATCTCTAGGAATTAGTGTTAAATGGACAATAGAATTTTGCGAGTAAGGAAGAATTAAGTCGGAGAATTCAAGATAAACAAGGCGTTTAAAAACGAGGTAGTTGAGAACGAGCAGCGAAAATTTCAAACACCTAACATTCCAATATCGACATTCCCGTACCTTCTTCGCAGATCCTTCATCACTTCGCTGCTTATTTTTCTAGCCAGCCTGAAGAGAAAGCTTTCTTGAAAGGCACGACATATCGATGCTCTTATCTAAGTACGCTGATGTAAGAGTCCTTGCCCCGATATCAAAGGTAAGTGATTGTCCCACGGGGTATTGTCGATGATGCGTTCGATCAACCAGTACCCGTGGTGTAATGGCGCGGAATCCAGCCTGGTAAGGAAGGGAGCGAATTCGAGCCCGTCCCACGCTAGAGCTTTGTATTTTTGATATATTCGTATTTATACGTATTTTGTGTTCGTATTTTTTATAATCAAACACCATTGTAACATTACATAGCTATGTATTTGGCGCTATGATTTACAATGAATTTCTAAACGCACATATGCACCCAGTGATGATTTATTTGAGAACCAGGGAGACAGGACCCACGCTCTTTCTCATTTCACTTTACCGAAAGTAGCAGCAGGGCCTTGTAGGTTTCTCAATGGAACCTTCCGAACTAGCATCTCAACGCTATCTGCCATTCACTGCGACAAACAAGGTATTCTCTTTCACTACGAAGGCATTTTCGTACCAGTATTCGTATCTCCGTGCGTGGCAGCGGAATCAGAGAAAGCGTGGGCTGTACTGTGTGTACTAAATCGAGTTTCTTGGTTAGGATCCCACCGAGTAAGCCAAGCCTTTCATCCCTCCGTAGTCGGTGACTGGTACCACACTTGTCTGGGAGGATAAAACACAGACTTGTCTGTTGATTGGTAGCTGCAAGTCATTGCATAAGCCAAATGCCCATTCTAACTCCACGACACTCCACAAGGTACAACAATGCGTGGGGCCTCCTACAAAGGTTTGGCCTATGTCATACCATCGCTCACCCCGAGCGATGCCTAATGATATGCTTCCATATCGATCGGGCGGCGCGATGGGATCGATATGGGAGCATATCATTAGGCGTCGCTCGGGGTGAGCGATGGTATGACAAAGGCCTTTGACTACTGCCAGTCTTGCCCGCTGGTTTCCAGTTTATTGCCATCAACCTTCCTAAAAGCTCACCCTATTCCTTACAGTTAAGCAAATGTGCTCTACAGACGAGTTTTCTTCTTAAAAATGTGTTCACCGTTTTGACCGGTTGCCATCATCAAACTGCTATCCTTTTAGCTTCACTGAACATTTGAACTCCATTTCAAAGCGATGAAAGTGAGAAATTTCTGCTGCATTAAACGTTGAAACTGCCATTTGCGTTAGTTCCAATATTTTCTGGCTTAAACAGTAGAGTCAGTCTTTTATTCGAAGCGCTCTTCAACAAGCAATTGCATGCAGCTGGGAGCTTAAATTTGCTTAGCAAACCTCAGCTGGGAATCAGACCTTAGTAGTGAACCAAAAGAGGGGGTAGTCGTGTTATGTTGCACTCGAAAAAGTTGCTTGGCTGAAAGTCTCCGATTTTCGGTGACGATAAGGGTCATTAATTACCGGGCCTAAGCCGACCAGTCACGTATCTACAAAGATCGATGGAAAACTTCTGAACGAGGAACCACGTCGCTAACAATTTATGGTTCACCTCGAAGAACGGATATGACGTAGCCTAGTAATCGTACTAGCACTCAAAATCAAGGATCGAAGTAGAGCTTCAGCAGGGCTAAGATTGGAAACCCATGTGGTCCTTTGAGAAGCAGAGAAGCCCAAAGCTAATGACAATCATAATGACAATCAAGTGTCACAGCATAGTGTAAATCTCCCAATCGCCCTATTATTAAAAGAAAGCTAAGAAACTACTGCAGTAGAAATGGCAAGGATTTTACCCAAAAGGAGGTACGTTTTTGGTACTGCCTGCATATTGTCACCAGGACTTAAATGCCACTGGTGTTCTTACCGAATAGTTGCTTCGTTCTGCTCTTTTTCCAATGGAGCGGAAATCTTCTTCGTGGCTGCATTGACCTCCACTGAGGGATTCCAGTTTTCTCCTGAAGACACTTGAAATGATTACTTCGTACTTCAGGATAAGGTATGTGTTTAACAATACCCATAAGGTTGCAAACTAACTTCTATGTGCCACGAGAGCAGATGCCACGGTCGACCTCGAAGAGATTTTCTTGCTATTTAAAGCAGCAGCTGCATAAATTGAAGGCATTGAAGGAACGCTACGGGTTCGAGCAATTTTCTGGCGCTTCTGAAATATTTCGATCAATGCTATCACTTTCTCAGAGCTTAATAACTGAAAAACCAGAATAATTCCGTGTTAAGGCGACAGTTGTCACCTTTTGCATCTCCGGCGTCAGGAGATAGCCAGGACTTCTGTGCTGGATTTGAACCAGTGGCCGTCGCAGATGCAACGGTTGAGGGCTGAAGAACTGCGGACGTGTCGGCTTTGCTGCGTTACGCCTTGCACACTGAGCTTCGAAGGCGGACTGAAAGGAGAGCATACAAAGACTCCATAGTTACGTCAAGGAAATTTAGTCGCGTTACCTTCGACAACTTTTCCACAACAATTTCATTGAAGTCGTCAGCGGCTCTTCTTAATTCGGAAACAACATCTTGCTGAAAATTTTGCGAAACATGGCAGTATTCAAAAGCGGGCAAGTATCAAATATACCATCAAATGAACAATAAGCTCACCTCCTTCTTGAAGGCATCACCCGTTGTGCAATCACAGAATGTGTACAGCATGTCACAAAGCGATGTCGCAAACGCCGAGATATTCGATATTTGAAATGCTCTGAACATTCTGGTTGAGAATTTGAGGTGCCTGTCCACGTCGCTTATTCAAGTCCAGATGGAAAGGTTTGAAGTTTAGTTTAGATGCACATGAATGATGTGCAGACTTGATGTGAAAATGCCGATCGAGAGATACAGAAGAAAGAAAGGCACTCCTGTACTTTAACGACTCCAGAGGTGCAGGATAAATAAGGATAAAGGATAAAGGACGGTGTTACTCAATCCCTTCTGGGATGTGCCAGCGCATTCTACATCTACGGGATGTCGTGGAGGCGACATGAATGCGTATATGGCCATACAATGACTTGCGGTGGCCAGCCGATGAACAAGTCAGCGCTTTATCCTTCCCAGACAAGTCTAGTACCAATTCACCGACCCCGGAGGGATGGAAGGCTTGGTTGACCTGGGCGGGAAATCCAAACCAGGAACCTGGTATCGGGTGCATGCGACAGTCGCGCCTCCTCCGACTGCGCTACACGCGCCCTGGAGGTGCAGGATAGGTCGAAAAATGTTTTTGGCCCAAATATTTGGGGTTGCTGATCACGAATCTGACATCCGTTTTCGAAATTTCTATCGATTACGGTACGATATGTTAGGTACACGCGACTACGGTCACGGTCACCGACTTCACCCCACCCAACATCGTCTATAGGGGTTATCTGGGGCGCTAACCAGAATCTGAGATTCATGTTTGACGCCTCAGAATGGATTCCTGGAGGCACATTGAATATCGACAACCTAGTTGGCATATCCTTCTGCAGAATCTTTGTTGGTAGCTCCAAAATACCAGATTTCACTGTAATTGACCGAATTAAAAGAGGAAGGAGATTCATGATCAGCACCCAATATAACGCCTATTGGCGAAGTTGGAGCGAAATCGGTGACCAGGACCCTAGTCACCCGTACCTACCAACCGACTGTAATCGGCCGAAGTTTCAAAAACGGATGTCAGACTCGTTATCAGCACCCCAAATAACCCCCCCCCCCTCCGGGGATCCGCAAACTTTGATTGAGCTTTCTTCGATCTCTAGAGTCGTGAAAGTACAATAGTGTCGAATGAAAACATAAGAAGCTTTTTTACCGTAATTCTGATCAATGCTTATAGATCTTAAGTCCAATAATCCAACATGTTTCGAATGCTAACATTATCTATGATATCAATGTGTTTTCTAAGATAACAGAAAACGAGTATCACAAGAAATATCTCAATGAGTGCTTTCAATGCAGGCCACATTAATAAAACCCTACCATCCGTAGCATCATGTGATGCGATAGAACGCTAAAATAAATATGTTTATGCCCGATGCTGTTTTCTTCCCAGCCCAAACAACAGAAACGCAACTGCCACTGAAATAATGCAAACTTTTGGAATAGTTGTGTTTAGTTGAACCGTTTCCTTCTTTGCTATAGTGTTGTGAGCAGTTGTACTGTACATGCGTATGCTTGTAATAAATGTAAATGTAAATGTAAACTTCAAAAGACTGTGAACATACGATGAAATCCTAGTCGTGAATAGTCGTACCAACTGCAGTAACCGTCTTGCCGCTGCTTCATAGCTGAAAGCAATGGTAGAGCACAGAAATCGCAATAATACTCGACAGAATTCGTTAATGCATTACAAATTCGTGTAACAATAAAATTTTTAAAAACCCTCGCACGTAGCTCACTTCAGTGCAAGTGATTCTTTGGGGATACCACTCTTCCATGGTACACCTTCGTGAAAAGGCAAATAAACGCCCCCTAGGTCAGAAGTTACGGAATATCAACGGAACATGAAATTCTTAATTTCATGTAACACAACGCCACATGGAGCTGCTCACATAGCGACCCTCTCCCTCAGGAGCCACTTGTCGCTTCCAATTTGTTGACGTCATTGTAAGCAATCAATCAATCTTTGGTAATAACTGGCAGTAGCGGAGATTTGAGGCAACGTTACGTTAAAGAACCAGAATATCTTAAACGCTACCGTTGTCGATCGACTTTCCTCGAAGCAATTCGATCAATCTGAAGACGTGCAGCAAAGAGAAGTGATGCATCTCGATTATGCTCGGGCTCGCAGTGGCAAATACTGAGATCAGCTAAAACCATAAGATTAGAGGCATCCAGAAAGTATGACAATGCCCTATTCCTACCAACGCTCCTTTTCGAGGTTTTTTGCGATGAAAATCTCAGTTCAACTTTGGTGCTCGCCTTCCCGTGTATCACATTTTTTATTCACTGGGCGTGACCCCTCTTCCCATGTAATCACCTCAGGACCATCTAGAATACACCAGCTCCTTTTTATCCTCAACTATGTACCTTATTCCTTGCCAACTGGAGTTGCAAATAATAACAATAACGCCATCTCACTAACGGCGCCTCACACGCTTGGCCTAGCGCTTAACTATCAGCCTTCTATTATTAGGCACATATACCATATTTTCACGTCGAATTGGCCACTTTTCACGTCAAATTGGACACTCTCCTAAGGTAGCCTAAGGCTTTTGGAATTAAAGCGAACTCTTCCAAATCGAAACAACCTTGGGCAGATTAAACTACAGATTCACTAATATGGTTAGAATAATTTTTTGTTCAAGAAAAATTTGATATAACTTGCCTTGAAAATTTTTAGTTCATCAGCCCCAAGATGTGTAAGATTTGCATAAAAATTGAGGAAAAAACAAGGATAAAGAATAAAGGACGGCGTTAACCAATTCCTTTTGGGATGCGCCACGCATTCTACTTCTACGGGATATCGTGAAGGCGATTTGAATGCGTATTTGGCCATACAATGACTTGCGGTGGCCAGCTGATGAAAAAGGCAGCGCTTTATCCTTCCCAGACAAGTCTGGCACCAATTCAGCGACCCCAGAGGGATGGAAGGCTTGGTTGGCCTGGTCGGGAAATCCGAACCAGGAACCTGCTGTCGGGTGCAGGCGACAGCCGGCCCCTCGGCCGACTGTGCTACACGCGCCCGAGGACAGAATAATAAATTAAATTTTGTTTTGAACCGCAACAGTGCTTCCGTCATGTAGTATATTAAAGGATTGGATCGCGCCATGCACTCGAAAAGGAAGTCACAATGTTCGCTTGATTAATAGCGTAAACACTGCTTACATGCAGCATCAACATGAGGATATGTGCGTTTTTTTACAATTGTTTATGTCCCCCAATCGAATAAAAACCGCGACGTTTCAGAAGAGAGCATGGCACAATCTCTGTTTCGGCACTAAAAAATAGCCGCTTTCCTGCTCTTTAAGAAAAGCTTTAAATCATTGTTTTTTCCTCAAGAAGTAAAAATTTTATAAAATTTCAAACTATTTTTCTCTTATTGTGAATGGCATTAAAACTTCGAAGAAAGTTATACTAAAATTTTCCTTGAACAAAAAATTACTCTAACCTGGAGGGTGTCTAGTTTAATGTAGAGGAAGCTGATTTCGATTTGGAAGAGTTTGTTTTGATTAAAGTCCCAGGCTAGCTTAGAAGAGTGTCCACTTTGAATTCCTCAGCAGAGCGAAGATGGCTAACCAGTCTTTCTTTGAAGAAGGTGGCAGTAAAAACAGTACCAGTGAAGAAGGGGCCAATAAAGCAGATCAATAAGGGGGCCAGTAAAGGATACCAGTATTTTCTCTCAGTGTCGTCCAACGTGTGTCGGTGGACGATTGTGTCAGACGTTATGCAACATGCGTCCGGATTCAGAAGACATAACACGGACGTTGTATATCTATATGTTGAAACGTCCAGATCCGGAAGACTTCCCACACATTTGACTTTGTGCAGCAAGCGATGGATATTCAGAAGACATTTCAAAGGCTTCGTGCAACGAGTGTTCGCGTGCTTGACTCGCGGTTCGTTTCTTTGTCGGCACATGGGTGTAAGGTGGTGTTGGACGGAAGTAGAAAGAACGACTAAGAGTGTTATTGCCGTCGCACAGTAAACGTTATCGGTACCAGTGGACCAATATCGATTGATTTCATCTATGAACCCGCAGATTAAGCACTTCAGTTTGGTTTCCCTATGCTGATTTGCCACAGAGAAAATGGGTATCTCGATGTATATGCGACAGAGGGTGGACAGGCTTCATAGAAACTGTTTCGAAGACTGCCCTACCATACCCCGATTAAAAAAATCAGAAAGAGATATAAAGTTCAGGAGAGTTCAAATCCAAAAGTAAATTAACCTGACGAAAGGAATGTCTGAGAAGAGGCGTCAACTGCGTGTACAAGCTCTTCAAAAGTCTGCTGTGTCGTGTCCTCTCGTCTCGTCACATCCACAGTGGGAGTACCAAGAGCAGCTGTAGAAGACTGAAATTCCGACAGAGCAATTAAACTGGAATGTACTACACTCCAAAGCCTGCGCCGTTCAAGCACTTCAACGAAAACACGGACCGTGGCCTCAGATTGCATTCGTGCGACCTCAGCTTCAACGCTGAGGGTCCACCTATCAATGAATTCTCGTTTGTCGAGCATCAGCGCAAGGAACTCGTCAGTGATCTCGTCCAACACTGCTCCGGACCAGGCCACCATCTACAACAAGCGCACCTATGCGGAACAAGCGCCAAACACTTACTGGGGCAAAAATGTCGAATACTCAAAGTAGAGATGCATATGAAGCACGGTGGCAAGCTGAGAACGCGATCAAACAAGAATTTTATTCTGTTCGCGCAAATTGCTGAGCACTGAGAAAACATGTACAACGTAGAATATGTGGAGAGCTTTCATCTGAACCAAAATTGCCTAAACAAACGATGCTACGACACACAAGCTATACTAATAAAAACAGATTTCTGGTTTACCTGCATATGTACACAGAAGGTCATCTAGCCACTGACGAAAGAGGCATAACGTTGTACCTGATGCAATAACAACTCTAACAATTGAATGCCGACTCACTAGAATAATGACATAAATAGCTTAGAACTAATTCTATTTTTCTGACTCTTTTGGAGATATTGTTGGCGGCAACGGCTGCATTTCCACGTATCCGACTCGCATTCCAACACCCTCAGGAATATTCCTCTCTATGTACTCCAAGAACGTGCTGGCTGTGCTACCCGTAAGATTTAAGACCTGAAAGACCAAAGCAATTACAATTCAAGAACAAAATGATGAAGCCATTCCAAAAGGAGAAGTACAAAACTTACCTCGAACTTTGTGATGTGGGTACGTGTCTCGTAGTGGAGTTTGTATTTTTTATGAACGAACTTCGAACGCAGAGCAGGCTGCACCCAACGAACGTAAGGTAGGACTTGAAACCGACCGCGGGTTAAATTCAGATGAGAACACACGCTCTGAAAACGGATTTTTGCAAGTGTTGCGAAGAAGCATGTCTCTTCTAGTAACAGGACGCAGTAATTATTTCTAAACAGAATATTGAAAACATTTCTAAACTGTTTAATATCGTCGCACTGCAATTGCCCTCGTCTTTTCCCAAGCTTCGCATTCCATACTTGATGAAAAGAGTAGCAAAATACGACAAAAGACAGGCTGCACTGAACGGAAACCAACAATGACAGACAATACCCATTTTGTCCATGGATTCGAAGAAAACGCCGCTAAGAGAATATCCGCATTACAGAAGCAATCCAGCACAAGAGTAGAGCACATTCATCGGTATCTCCTATCTTGCGGGATTGCTCGAGTGAGAGCCAACAACGTTCCCATTAACAGTCGCGTGGTAGCGTGGTCTAGTGAATCCTGATCGCAAGAAAGAGAAAGAAGGGCGGTGAATGTTTTTAAGGGCTTTTGCAACAACAAAACAACGACCATAAAGTTAGTAGGCCTCCTGGTGTCCCTTTGAAATCTTACGAAATTTAGTATCTCGTCCTACATCTGTCGCGAAACACATTGCGTGCGTGTCACCTGTACAAGCTGTCGTCCCGTTGATCATCGAGTTGCGGGCGCCAGCAGCGTCTCCATTCGCACCTGTTACCTGCCAGAGTAGCCCAGTTGATTCTCCTTCCTCAAGGGACATGAAGGGCGTCATATCGTTCCTTCAGGGCTTTCACGAAGAAGTCCTACCAACGCGTTAGCGGGCATCCTGGTGCTCTCTTCAAATCCCGCGGATTCCAGTCGGTGACGGCTCTCGTCCGACGGGTCTGCGAAACGCACCTCGAGGCCGGCCCACCTAATTTTCGATGACTTGTCCCATCCAACAGCGCCTTTGGACTTCGAACGTCGACGAAGCACGGAACCCGGAACCCTTCTCACTTGCGTGAATCGTGTCACTAGCAGCATCGTCATTTTGATTTCCGTCGAGCAACACTGCGAGCGTGTTCATCCAGTTTTCGTAGCACAGGGTACCGGGTTTCATTTCAGGAAAGACGGTTAGTTGAGTAAGTGGATAGGGGCGTCGTTCCCCTTTTTTTTACTCTTCTTCAACGTTGATGAAAGCTCCCACAAACTTTACTTTCCTGCTGCCCAGTTCCACACTAACGATAAGCTCTTGCCAACACGTTAATGCAGCTAAAAAAATCGGTACGCATCTCTAGCCCGAGCGACTTAGATGCAGTCGTGGACTTTGAACAAGCTCCTAGCGTCAATGTAGTCCTGCAATATCGTACCTCCCGTTCGAGGTAGACGATATGAATTCAATGATTCACGATCCCAAAGCACATTCCAGACATTCGATAACGCTGGGCAACATATTAGTGGAGCACAAGCCAACCATGAGCAAATAAGCAGCAACTCGTCGGCCAAACCAGAAAGAAGAAAGGAATTATAAATTTCTAGGGAAAGAGAAGGTAGACTTAAGTGAAGCACTTTAGTAAGGACGACCAGAACGGTGTGAAGAGGTAGGTCTCAATTTTGTTACTCCTTGAGGAGTGCGTGTTTTTCTCCATACTATTAACCTATTTAGAAGCCGATTTAGATTTCATTAGACATGAGATATAGGGCTGTATACAAAATAAAAATAACCCACCTCCAAAAACTTGGTATACGACTTCAGTACTTCTGGATCATGACCACGATATTCCAATTCAATGGAGCTGCAAAGCGTTTTGCGTCAATCTGCATCTAGTTCACCAATGTCATCGAGCTTCACACATATATCTAACATAACAAGCGCGGGAAATTAAATTTTGTTATTGATTGTGGCGATTGCGTAAGGCAATATAAACACAGTAACAATCACAAAAAAGAAGAGAGGGACGGAAACAGACAAGCAGTGAGACAGTACTCACACACAATCACTCTATTCAACCCACTTCAGATCTAAGCAAAAAAACTTTCACTCGGCTTCTTAACTGTCTCGGTGTTAGGGGAGTACGAAGGTGATTAGAGAATTTCAGGTACAAACTCCCTGCCCCGTAAGTATAAGACATTGCTCATGAATTGGTTCTTGGGCGAGTAGTGTATGACTTTAAAGGTTGGAATACACAGGTGAATACGAACCCGGAATTCCTCCATTTCTTTCACAGGCACCTATAGCGTGGTCGGAGACACAGAATTTGCGTCAACTTCTTCCAGTAAATATTGTTGCACTATATTATTTTCTCTACACTGGTTGAATAAGTAAACTATAGAGAGCAACCTACTATTTTTGATGAACGTGATAAGTAGGTGGCGGAAATTTTGGAACAAAGTAGCAGTCAAAACCGAAACAGCAGTTGTTTGGCAGTAGAAAAATAGCAGCAGCAACTATTCCCCTATGACACATCCAATAATTTTTCGAAAGCTCACTGGCAATCTTGCAATAGCCTTTAACGTTCTAACGCTATAGAATGCCAGAAATTTCGCGCTATAGGGACTTCTAGCTGGCGCTTAAGGATATACAGAGATCGGTTCCCTAAAAGTGCTAGTGGCCAATAAATATACGCCAAAGAGTGGTGAGCAAGAACCTAGACAATCCACTAATTCTTCCGCCCAGATTAATTGATGACTAAAAGAATGCCAAATCTTCAAGAAATCGTGGAATTTCGTACCTGTACAACTTATCCGGCATTTGGCACTCGGATGGGCTTGTAAGGTCTCTAGGGTTCGGTTGCGCTCCACCTGCTGTTGTCTTTACCTGAACATGGCGAGTTCCTAGCATTATAAACCATGAACATGGATACAAGTCTACTAAATTACTAAAGTAATATGCCGACATCTTAGAGCGAAACTTCAAAGCATGGCGTTAACAGGGGAGGTCTGTGAAATTATCTCAACGATTCTTGCCAAGATTTAATGGTGTAACAAGGCGTCTAGCAAGCAGCACAGGGGTGAACTTCGTTTTTGCAGCGCGCCACTGGGTAGTCCAAAAATAGCGAAATTTGATGACTAGTAAGCTCTTTTCATCTGGCTGTGGGCTCGAGATAGAGACCACCGAATTAATCCATGTGCTAAAGAAATTCTGGCACACATTTGTATTGATATTGGAAAGCTTACACGAATTCGGTTTAACACGTTGACGACAATGCGTCCGAAATTGGGACGCACCTTTTCGGTCGCGTCGGACTATGCGTCCCAAGTTGGAACGCACCTCGAATACATTTATTTCGAAACAACCGATTTGGCTCAAACGTCGCCTAGGGAGGTTTGCTAGGATGCCGAACACGAATCTGACGCCCGCTTCACAGAATACGACCGGAGACCAGCTATATCGACAACTAGGGTGGTCGGGTCAGAATCACCGATTTGGCTCAAACTTCGCTAAGGAGGTTTTTTGGGATGCTGAAGATGAATCCGACGCCCACTTTACCGAATACGGCGCGCTGAGGTAGGCAAGGTAAATGAGGGTGATCAGTCGTCTCATTCTCGAAGTAACCGGTAATAATTAAAGTGCACTCACATCAAATTTCTGACTTTTATAATGGTGTTCAGCACAAATTTTTATGGGTGGTAATACTTGTTCAACGACACAAAAATAATGGATCGATTGTTGCTGATTAACTTTGATGATCGATTATTACTGGTTAATTTTGAGGCGCGATGTCGTACCTCACTTTATCGCGTACGCGCTATGCGTGATTTTCACATGCAGGGCACGTAAAAATCACGCATGTTATCAATGATAAACGAACTGAGAACAGTCTTCTTACTTATAATCAACACCCTAAGCAGTCATACTAGGCGAAGTTTGAGCCAAGTCGGTGACTTTGACCCGATCACCTTAGTTGTTGACATGGGTGGCCTTCGGCTGTATTCGGTGAAACGAACATCGGATTCGTGTTCAGCACCCCAAATAACCCTTAGAGTGACGTTTGGGTTACGGGATGTTGTGTCGTGAGAGGCTTGGTCCCACACGACAGACGCGTGCAAAATCGCTCTGGTCGTCAACGTGTTAAAGTGAGCGCGGCAAAATGACCACCACTGGTTGCGTGGGAGAGGATACGTACCCCGAACTCCTCTACATGAGTTACTAGGCGACAAAGTTTTGTCATTTTTGGACAGCCCAATGGCCCGCACCAAAAACAACCTTTGCTATTGTGCTCCTTGTTAGATGCACTACGAAACCTGAAGGTTCTGCTGGAAATCGTTGAGGTAAGTTCCCAGACCTCCCGTCTAACAAACGCAACATCAATGGAGTATTTTACATACTGTCACAACGATGTTTTGTTGCGATCAAAATTTCTAGAGCCAGGCGGAACTCGAACCCGCACCTCCTTCTGACCGGGCGGGAATGCTCTACGCCTTTAAACCACCGGCGCCGTTTGTTCGAACGCAACATTCACACCTCGTGGGACCGATCAACACTCATCCGTATCCGGGATGAGCTGGCCGCCGACATCAGCATGGGACCAGTTAAGCTGATGGTCTTGATAGAAACAAATCAAATCAGTTTCTTTAAGCCTCAAGTGGCTGGTATCGAGGTTGTGAGCTGTCACAACGATGTTTTGTTGCGATCAAAACTTCTAGCGCCAGGCGGGACTCAAGCCCGCACCTCTCTCTGACCGGGCGGGAATGCTCTACGCCTTTACATCACAGGCGCCGCTTGGAAACATCGCTGTGACAGCTTACTACCTCGATACCAGCTACTTGAGGCTTAAAGAAACTGATTTGACTTTTACATACTGGTGTAGGCTAATACTACTCACCGATCTTGACACAGTAAGCGGAAAACTCCTGATCGCGCTTCGAACGTTCCCATATATTGAAGACAGCATGTCTGAAAAGGTTGAACTGACTGAATCCGGGGCTCGAAAAGCGACGAATTTAACCAACGGACTTGATCAGATAACAAACAAAAAACGCTGAAGTAATTATAAGGATAACAGCAGCCCCTTCGATCAGAAAGAGGTTGTTGCATATCAATACAGTAGTGGAGCCCAAACCTTCGAGCCAACTCTGCACCTATAATGCTACGCCCTACTTTCACTGAATGACATGGATGCTAATCCTGTCATCGGCACACTGGCAGGGGTATGGGCATAGCCTTAGTTTCTTATATTTTTACCGATGTATTGCACCTCTTGATCCGCAATCAACTGAAGTGTATGATGCGACATACAAGGAGGAAAAGAAACACAAGTGACCTCATTTGAAGTAGTTTCTTGCAACACAGAATTTCATACCATATCACTAATCATTAGCTCATCGCGTGGAAACCACTCCCACAAAATGTTGCGTGATCTGCGTGGTAGTATTAGCGCGGCCACGAAAGACATGTGAGGATGCCTAACCTGTGGAGTGGGTGGGGTTGATCACGGAAAAGGATTCAGCTGAATTAGGATCGTTTCGAGGTTCGGTGCGACACCTTAGTACTCTACTTCAACGACTATGAGAAAACAATGCAGACCCTGCTACTCGGGCTAAACAAAGCAAGGAAAGAGATAGGAGTACAAAGCAATCAAGAGGTTCATTAAAGAAGAGGTATTGTAAAGTATCAACTGCGGACGAAAATCAAACCAGATGGAAATCTGACGCTACTGATCGAAGCGTCATCTTTCACCGCTAGAAATCGATGAAAAAGAGACGAGCTGGATAGGATAGGAAACAAGAAACTGTTGGAGTAATACTGGTTTCCGAAAGGGGAATGGGAGCAGTCGCTGATTGGTGGGGTTGCGCAAGGGTGGTAGACCTTAGCATAGGGAAGACGACAAGGAAAGGCCTTTGTCATAGGAGAGCACCCTCTCCCCAAACCCGTAACGCATCGTATGGCTTAGAACCTCTCAGAGAAGCTACTAACGCCGCAAAGAGACAAATCTCAGTGCAATCCCAGTAAGGGAGTGCACCTTATGACGGGATGTGCGTGCTACACCTCGTCTTTTTGGCCTGTCCACCCCCAACCCACACGGCTTCTTCGAAAGTATAGTGGCTGCCTTACCTTGTACATTGTCAAATGTGTTTTCATGTCAACTATTATTTAAATGTGTATAAGGTGTATAAAGTGGATTGGGATTGCACCTAAATCTCTTCAAATCCGCGCGTTGACCCATGTGCTCGGAGCGTGCGGAGAATTGTCTCATTTTCGAGACTTGCCAGAAACCGGAGGAGGCACCGACTTCGTGTGCCCCCAGTCCCTCCCTGGCCAACTAAGCCTTCATCCCTCTGATCGTGAGGTCGGTGAATTGCTGCCACACCTGTGTAAAAAAGGGGAAAACAGTAACCTGTCCATCGGCTGACCACCAGAAGTCATTGTACAGGCCAAATAAGCATCCGAATTGTTTCTGTGATATCGCATAGAAGTAGAATCCATAGCGCATCCCAAAAGGGAGTAGTGAACGTCGTGACTTGTCTTTATGAGCCTTATGTCGATGACAAAACAGCAAGCGGAACGGTCAATCACATCACACGACAATCGTTGGACCAAGATGACTGTGGAGTTGGCTCTACAGAAGTCCAGCTTATCGCGCGAAGGGGAACAGAATGATGAGTAGAAACCAAAACATGTCCCTTTCTCACCTCTCCTTCATCTTCATCATCGTCATGTCTTTATGGCAAAGAAAAAGCTTTGAACGATTCTGCAGAGCTGCGGGAAACGACTTCTTATAGAACGTCGTTTTCCGCAGCACAGCATTTTCTGAACAGCAAGCACTTGAATATTCACTTCCCCCTTGAATGCATTAGGAGTGAGAATAGAAGCGACCTTAGCGAACCGCTCGTGTTTCCAGAATCCGATAATATTGACAATGTAAGCTGGTGGAAGAGGTTTGGAAGTCTAGAACCTTGTTTGCTAGGCCACCCACTGAGATGTTGCACTTATACATGAAAATTAGGTGAAGGTAATGGTGAGGTTGGTACAACACAAACTTATGGTCTCGCAGAAAGAACCGCGAATCTTTTTAGCGACTCAACTGAAAGCCTTCACTATGCTTCAGACAAAAAGACGAGGCGTTTGACGCCGAATAGAGTTAGTTAATACCCGGGAAATACAACACACCACTCATGCAGAAGTCACCGCGAGAAGTAGGGCTGCGAAGAAAAGCGGATGCGCTATGGCCTGCAACGGGGATTGGAACCTCATTAGGGCGTCGAGCGGAGCAACCTATACTTATCCAGCGGCGCTCCACGGCCAATTATCGCGCTCGATTTGAAGCCTCGCGTACGACATTGCCTTTTCTGGATCGTTCGCGCATATTCTTGAGAATAACTACTAACTACCGGCATCGTAGTGCAAATGAACACGGCAGGGTGCAAATCTATAGCGGGAAGTCCATCTTGTAGTTGCGTTTTTGATTTTTTCTCGAACACTCGAATGGTTTTGAATGCTCACAAATTTCGATTGCATTCGAAAAACGCGTTTTTTTGAATACTCGAATTTGAATGCGCCCGAAAAATGTGATTTTTTAAATATTGGAATGCGAATACTTCCGAAAACGCGACTTTTCGAATATTCGAATTTGAATTTGGAAAACCCAATTTTTTGAACATTTCACTTTCGAATGGTTGTCGCGAATGCCGCGGTTGTTGGTAAATTCTACCGCGGCAGATTGCCGCCGGGGGCGCAAATAGGGTCCAGGGGGTCACCTTATGAAAGGTGTCACCAACAGGAAGAAAACGATACAAGGCACACTAATAGTAAAGAGAACAAACAAATAATGCTGTAGCTCTGTTCTGTGCTCTCTTCCGCGTCAACGGGGGAGAGCACAGATTTAGGCAGGGGAAGGGACTCTAGGGTGTGGCTCAAGTGATGCACCCGTGTTAGAATCGCCTAAATCCTGGAGTTCCCTCCCTTGTCCAATTAGGAAGCACATAAGACGCGGATCTATAATCGAAACGAAGAGGAAAGACTGCATTTACATGCGCTGTATGTAGCTACTCGCTACGCCGGCCCGCCGCGCCATGCTGTGGTGACCCCCCGGACCCTATTTGCGCCCCGCCGGGAACTGCGGCTACATTAACTTAAGCCCTACGCACACTTTTGCGGCAACGCAGTAGCCTTATCTTTAAGCATAGGGCAGAGACGCAGAATCGCCGCGCGAGGCAAAACTACCCCAGTCGGGACCGCCGCCGATGTGCCGCCTACGCGGCAGGCGTGGTGCCGCCAAAGCGGCAGTAGCTGCCGCAAACGAGGCAGCGGCAGCAATACATCGAGGCATTATTGCCGCTGCAGCCGCTTTGCTGCCGACAATTTCTGTCTGGGCTCTAGCTGATCGTGGCGGGGTCTAGAATGGAAACTGATAGTGATAATAATGAAACCGCGTTGGCGATCGAGTGGGGCTGCAAAGCAGAGGATGAGTGCGCCTAAGCGGCAGTTTTGCCTCCTGCGAGGCTCTTTCGGCCCCAAAAGTGTGCGTAGGACTTTAGCCATAAACTTTCGAGAATTGCTCCCGCTGAGGGATGTGATCGACGCTTCACTGATGGCAAGGCGGCATACCACAGAACTCTGACGCTGGCCTAAACCTTCCATCCCTCCGGGGTCGGTGAATTGTTACTAGACATATCTGGCACGACATCTTGTAGAAGTACTGTGCGTAGCGCATCCCAAAGGTGCTAATTAGCGCCGACCTTCATCCTTCACCCTTTTATTATGTAATGCTATACAGAACTAGGACTTCATTAATAGGACTCTGATTGTGACGCGGATTTTTCAGATCTTTCCCGTTACCGGTGCAGTAAGCGGGCTGCTAGTTCAAGTGCATCACCCTCGTCTGCGCCTCATCAGAAACATAAATGGGGCGTAATCTGTGTCGTGTTGCCCAGTTTTGTTCATACGTCGCGAGCAGCAGTACGTTTTAGAACTCTTTACCTAGGTAGATATATACTATAGTTGTGCCCGAACGAATATATTCGAATAATTTATTCGAAATATTCGATCATTCGGTTTTCTTGATTTTCGAATATTCGTTCGAATTCGATTATCGATAATTTTCAAAAATCGAATATTCGTTCGAATTCGATTATCGATAATTTTCAAAAGTCGAATATTCGTTCGAATTCGATTATCGATGGTTTTCAAAAGTCGAATATTCGTTCGAATTCGAACATCGAAGGGAGCCATATTCGAATATTATTCGAATCGAATAGTCAAACTCTATTCGATCGAATAATTTTATTCGAATATCGGATAAGCCTGGGCTGGTAGTACGAACATACAGATTTCGGTCGCGCGCGCGGCGGCCTCTGTCGCACGTGCGGCGAACCGCCACTGACGCAGAGCTCTCTAGGTGGGCTGTCAGGGGGAAATGGAGCTCTAACAAACTCCCGAGGTATGCTATATTGTATCTAGATATGTGGCTTTAAGAAGTGGAGCTTCTTGTCACAAAGGGACCCTAAATCTTTTCACAATGGAAACAACTGAAAATAACAAACAAATCCATATCGATTGGTGGCGATCCATACTCCAAAAACGAACTTCAGATTCGTGTCCAGCGACTTCGATTGCCCCAGGGCTGAAGCTTCGGGCCGCTTGAACGACATCAACAAAAAATCGATAATTTTATCCATATCGATTGGTGGTGGGCGCGTGTAGCGCAGTCGGAGGAGGCGCGACTGTCGCGTGCACCCGATACCAGGTTCCTGGTTCGGATTTTCCGCCCAGGCCAACCAAGCCTTCCATCCCTCCGGGGTCGGTGAATTGGTACCAGACTTGTCTGGGAAGGATAAAGCGCTGACTTGTTCATCGGCTGGCCACCGCAAGTCATTGTATGGCCAAATACGCATTCATGTCGCCTTCACGACATCCCGTAGAAGTAGAATGCGCTGGCGCATCCCAGAAGGGATTGAGTAACGCCGTCCTTTATCCTTTATCCTTTTTATCGATTGGTGGCGATCCATACTCCATAAACGAGCTTCAGATTCGTGTTCAGCGACCTCGATTGCCCCAGAGCTGAAGCTTCGGGCCGCTGTCGATCGCCATCAATTGTTGAGTATCGCCAATACGCCAGTGTGACGGACGGACTGAAGTACGGAAACACACGCGCACTACTCTTTTGTATATAGTAGGATTCGTTCATTCGAACAAATTATTCGACTATTCGATCATTCGAAAATTTTCGAGATCGAATAAATTCGATCGTTCATTCGTTCGAAAATTTTCGACGTCGAGTTTCATTCGTTCGGAAATTTTCGACATCGAATAAATTCGCTCGATCATTCGATCGGAAATTTTTGACGTCGAATAAATTCGATCGTTCATTCGTTCGATAAAATTTCGAAAAAGCACAACTATATTATATACTGACGTTCGGTGGAGTTCCCGCAATGCACCCGTTTGAAAGCACCGTCGCTTCGAGATCATGCTATGCCGTAGCGACGGCGGAATAACACTTCCTGAGCAACGTGACTGCCGAACGGACCCAACTGCACTCATTCAGGTACAATGCCAGCATCGCTGCCGATCCGCGTCTTTGTGTACGGCACGCTGAAAAGAGGCGAGCCGAATGCGAATGTTCTGTCCAACACCGAGGGATGTCATCGATTTATCGGAGAAGGGCGAACGAAGACACCTTACCCTCTTATCGTCGCCTCGAAGTACAATATACCATTCGTGTTGAACGAACCTAACAAGGGATATGTGAGTCCGCTACTCTTCAACTGCGCTTAGGAAAGAGATAGAGACGAGTGCTTCGTCGTGGGTATCTCTACCCTCTATACCCGCGGGTTGCATGCAAGCACCGATGTTGCTTTGTGCAGCATTGCTACCACACTCTAACCTGGGCGTAGAGGAAATGTTTCAGACGTGCAACGCATTCTCTTTGCGTAAAACGCCTGTTCTTCGTGTAAGGACCTGTTCATACTTCGCGACAAGAGCGACTGGGGCGACGGATGTAGTGTGGTGTACGTAAATAATTACGCATTTCACACGACATTCGTTGCGGACGGAGTGTGGAGTACGCAATTATTTACGTACACCACACTATGTCCGTCGCCCCAGTCGCTCTTGTCGCTCTTGTTGCTTCAGTCGCTTTTGTCGCGAAGTATGAACAGGCCCTAAAGCCTCGTTTATAGGGCGTCGCAATGAGAGTTATCGCTATTGACTAGGTCGCGCGGCCTAATCAGTAACGGTGATTGTCATTGTTGCGCGCCGCACGGCCAACGAAATATGGCGGAGTGGCGTTCTACCCCCTGTCATTTAAAGAGAGGTGTGGCAAATGTCTGCTTCCCCACTTCCCGTAAGGCAACCACCTGACTCTCGAGTAAGCCCAGAGGGTTGGGGGTGGGCGGGCCAGGGGGACGAGGGGGTATAACGCTCGTCCCCCATGAAGTATAAGCATGGCTTAACCCAGCGAGTTTTCCGTTGCAGGATTAGGTTTCTTTGTGTGCCGGCCTTCTGAGCATGACTGTGTTCCTCCCGTCTAAACTGCTAATAGAAAGTTCTACACGTGAAAGCTACCCACACTAGGATGTTAAAGCAAGCTGTGCTTTGATAAATTAAGTGAGAGTGAGAGATATTACCAACACAGTGGAGACACTTCCTTCTACGCCCAAGCTTGGATACGGTAATGAATTCTAGTGGGGCACAGTTTGTGATCTTGTAGGTTTTGCGGGAAAGTGAGCGAAAGAGGAATATTGGGCAGTAGACACAAGGGTGGTGATTTGACACAAGAAAGCGATAGAGTGACAGTAAGAAAGGTAAAGGTGTGACGCCTATCTGGAAAGTGTTGGAGTGTTTCGAAGTTCAACAATTGTAGGAGAAAGAGCAGTACTGACAGAAAATGACCGTGTCGCGCAAACAAGGGCAAATTTCAAAAAGCCATGTTGACCTTGATGCGCAGAGTGTCTGTTCTTTTCAGCAAATTCAAGGCGAAGTCTACGAAATTGACACGGTTAAGCTCCAAATACTCGACAACCTTGAGGCATATCCCACGTTGTACTGGAGACAGGAAGAGAAGGTACGCGATTCTAAAGAAATGGATGAATAACCAAAGTGAAGGTTCCCTTCTGCTTTCTCGGTCATTGTTACAAGACTATGGTAAAGAAGTGCTCAGGCGCTTGTCAAGTTCTCCGCTCCATAAATGATATGCTCGGGCGGACGCCATCGATACCTGCATTCGTTCCTGCCGCGTGTCAGAGTAACCCAGTGGATCCTCGGGCTCACATCATCAGCTTGGTGGCGGGGTCCGCTCTTCTGGTGTGGTGACGCCATTTCTCCCGATCAAATGCTTGATCGGGATGCACACCAGATATCTTTAAGTCCAAGTGCAACGTGTCTAGCCAACGTTGCTCCGGGCGTACTCTAGGCCGTTTTCCCGGGACTTCAAGATTCAGGCCAATCTTACAGACGGTGTCGTCGTTAGCGCGAAGGACGTGGCCATACCATCGTAGACGAGCTTCGCGCAACTTGTTGGCTATCGGGACGACACCGAACCTCTGTCGTATGGTGTCATTGCGAACGCGGTCCAATCGCGTTACTCCGGCCGTCCACCTTAACATCTTCGTCTCCATTACACTGAGGCGGCTTTCAATTTTCTTCGTCACGGGCCAGCACTCAGCACCGTACGTACGTCGCTACTGGGCGGACGACTGTTCTATAAACCTTCGACTTGAGGTACTCGGGTATTGTCTTATCGCAGAGAACCCCAGTCAGCGACCGCCATTTGGACCAGGCTGCACTTATGCGCGCATTCACCTCCAACTTTAGGCTGCCATCGGGCGTAACTGTTGATCCGAGATACTTGGAAGCTGTGACTCGTGAGAGCTCAGCACCATTGATCTTGATAGATCTGAGCTCATTCACATCCATCGTCAAGTACTCCGTCTTTTTGACGTTTAGCTTGAGTCCGAACAATGCCAAGCGATCGCACCATTCCTGTGCCTGTCGCTCGAGTTCGGCTTTTACATACAACTTGTACCGCCAGTGTATGGATGGGACTTCTGATATTCTTTTGACTTTGCGAGGAATTCTAGCAATTGCTAGTGTTGTCCAGCTTGTGTCAACGAAGCGCATTACACTGGCTCACCAGCAGGGATAGTTCTCTAGTTTTTTGTTTTAATCGGAGTTATAAGGATTGGCATGGCATTTATTTTAAAAATTACCACGTTTCTTGGTGTGGAAAAAACTATTAAATTCAGATTCTGTTGTCGAATGGTGGTGAAACGACAGCATGGATATATTTGATGAAAAAATGGAGACCAGATATATATGAGGGAGCCTCACCCATGATGTCAAACTATTCCAGCAAAGGCGATCACGGCAGGGAATATGTGACCAGGTATGTGATTTATCACGTCTTCTGAAAGATTTCAAACGTTATCCATGATTCATCTTAGTTTCGGGATCGGAGATTAATCGAAGATCATTGTGTTTCTTCGAAAACTGGAGTGATAATTTTCCAAACATATATAATATAAGTTTGCTGTCTCATTCTTGTTTCTCTAGGACCGGTCGAGGTGTTCTACACACGATCAGCTGTGGGAAACAAAACGCAATCCTTAGAAGCCACTAATATAGTGCTATTATCCCTCATAGTTGTGGACAATATGGTGTTTTTATATTGAATATATAGGATATAAATGGTTTGCTGCAACCGCTGTCAACATATTGAGCCACAAAATAGTTATCGTATTTCTGCTACATAGGACGCATGGTAGCGCAGTCGGAGGACGCGCTGGCTGTGGCGTGCGCACTATTCCATCTTATAGATTCGGATTTCTACCCAGGCCATTCACGCCTTTCATCCCTCCGGGGTCGGCGAATTGGTACCCAGCTTGTCTGGGAGGGATAAAATTGTTACCACGACATCTCGCAGAAGTTGAATGCGTGGCTCGTCGTGCGAGGGTTTTTCTTAGCCCCTTCGCGACAATGTTAGACAATGTTGTCCGAGCCTTATTTGCGAAATCGGAACACTTCAGACGATGTTAGACAAAAGCGCAAAAATTCTTCCAGGAACAATTCTACACCATACACTGACCAATCAATAGGTGATGTTTGGACTAGTTTTGTTCTCAAGGAAATTTGCCAATAACAGTGACGGCCGTGACAGGCAAGCGAGAAAGCGCTTTGTTGCGAAGGAGTTAACTTCCTCTACCCTTTTATTTTATCCTTTATTTCTACTACAAAAGCTACATTTTTATCCTCTCATCAATAATGGTCCGCACAATGCTTTAACGACGACGTTGTGCTTATGAGCCGCGCATTTTATTTATGCGGAATGGAAACGCTGAGAATGTGTGTTTGGCTCACGAGATTGGCGAGTAGCGCAGTTAGAGAGTGTGCCTAATATCTTGAGCAACCCAACTTGATTCACAGCTCGGTTTACGCCTGACCAGACATGCGCTCGGGTTGTAGAACTGGTACGGTGGCCCGCCTGACATGTCTAGGAAGGGTACAACGCTGATTTGTCCATCAGCTGGTCACCACAATTTATTGTGTAGATGAGATACGTATTCATGTTGTCTCCAAGGTGTCCTTAAAGGTGGAATACATGGCGCATCCTGTTAGGGTATTGATTGACGCCGACACCATCTACCTGGTCAGCGCAGTGACATGTGATGGCTAAACCAATGGCCAAGTCGACGCTTCATTCTATCCACACAAGTTTGGTAACCGGAGTAAAAGGCTAGTGTTGTCAGGGTAAGGACGTAACCTGGAAGCGATTCCTACTATGCTACTTGTGCACGATCTTTCGGAATACCTGAGATTTAGACTTCGACTGCTGGGCGTGGTGTCACGAGAGCCGCCAACATTGATCACCCGCGTTGCCTAATCGATATCGACTGTACTCACACAGACGACTAGGGGACATAACAGTAAACGCTCTCATAATCAGTCGTCTCGCTGATGTCCGTGGGTGTAACACGAAGACTTTGGAATCAGGGGTTCATTTCACCATTCGTCTACAATACGTGTAGATGACGCAGCTGGTAGACCATTGATTTGTTCAAGAGAGTGCCAGCAAGTCTTCGTTTGACAGTGCCGTCAGCCATGATAGCTCACTGGCTCCTGAGGCTCAGCATTTCCTCAAATAAGTGCAAGCACTCTTCCGACGCTGTAGTGCTCTTCACAAAGTCCGCGGAACACAACCAGTCTTTGTGCACCATCACCGAATCCCAACCAATTTTTGATAACATGACTCAAAGGGCAGCGTGCTTTTGGTCGTGGAATGGGTTGGAAATTGACGATGCTTGCCTTAACCCGTGTATGTTTGTTACTCAGGGTATTGGCAGCCTGAACACTCGTCCTGCAAGCTTCGGGAGTTAACCCACCTTTCGTAGAACCCAGGCTCCTAAGACACTTTAGTTCAGAACGATTAAGTCGAAAAAACTGGGCACGAAGCCGGACGTTCCTCAGCTTCGCTACAATTAATTCGACGCTCTTGAAAGCTCCCCAGTATACATTGTATCCAAATGAATCTTCGAATATCCGGTCTGATATATCCGAACCATCCAGTTATTCGTAGGTCTCAGAATCACCGTAGTCCGAATCATCGCAAAATTGCCGTTATCGAAGTGATCCAATATCCGGAGATCTGTGGCCGGATTCATCAACGACTAGCCCGCAGGTGTAGGGGTAGAGATACCCACAATGAAGTCTGCGTCTCTCTGACTATTGTCTTATCTCTACCTGACTCTTATCTTACCTCTACCCCTTATACCCCGCATACCTACGGGTTTAATTGTTGATGGATCCGTCCCCAGGGCTCGGGTCCAATGTACATTTCCCAGCCTGGAGCTTCGGTGTTACGGTTAGTTTCAGTCTCGGCAAACAGTCGTTAACCATGTTGATCTCATGACAGACACACAAAGCAAGCGTTCCGGCATGCTCCTTCCGCTGAACAAGAATCGCCATCTTCTTCAGTTGATCATGAATATCACCCTCTGCTTTTCTCCCCTTCCACATTCAGTCGTCACGAGGATTTCTGTTAAAATGTAGGTAATGTAGTCAGGGAAAATAGTACTCGTAGTCAATGTTCTTCACATGGAAAGGCGGTAACGCGTAAGCAAACCACAACCAATCACAGCACCGGTCGTACACGCCCCCTCGGCGTTCGCGTTACCACCTTTCCATGTTTCACCAGTCCCTATGAAGGAGCCACATTAACGACCAGTAGCGAAAAAAAAAAACTGCTAATAACCCCTCCTCGTCCTCAATGAGGAATGGAACCGCATCGGTATTTCCTCCCAAAAATTTCAGCGATTATTTTATTCCAAGCACCACCAATGCCCATTACAGGTACGCTCGAGCAAAAGAGATGCTTGAATGCGGCTATAACCTCCACGCCGACATTTTCGGCACCGATCCGGCCGATCCACTCACCAAAGCCGCGTCGCGGGCAAAAGCCTCCGAGGACGCGAAATCTTCACCGAAGAGCTAGTATTTAATTGTCTTCATGTTGCAGCGAGGACTGTCGAAACGATGACGATCTATGGAGCTAATGTGCTGTGATAATATCACGGGTACTTCTCGATAAAGCGTTCTGGTTGCCGCCTGACCCGACTGTCCGGCTGGAACGCACCGCAGACCGACTCCATCACCATATTTATTTCGACTTTTTGCTGCAACAAGTACTCATTTTGCGATGAAAATACAGGTAGTCACCCCAGAAGAGGGCGCCAACGCATGACGCAAACAGTGTTAAGACTGCTGACAGAGAACAAGATCGTTTGCGAAGATGACAGGTCAGGCATATATCCACGTAAATCTCTGAAAACTATCGCACGCTATCTCATTTATGAACAAATACAATCGGGAAAACAACAGAATGATGGACCGAGAAACGGGCTAGCCAGTTTCAACCCTACCTCACCTAAGCGAATCAATAGTCCATTGACACCAATGACAAAGAAAAAACAACAGCAAACAAAACTCTTAAAACGGGGGAAGTCGATACACAAAACTGCGCACAAGAAGTGTCGTGGTACGCTGCGGTACGCCAGAGACAATTAGTTCGGCCCACTACGGCTCGTGATAAACTGATACGATGCTTGTGAGAGAAAGAGCACGTAAAACCTTGACGGGAACAAATGGAGAAGGAAACCAAACCTTGTAAACAAAGGAGAATATCAGCTTGATCACAGCAAGCCTGATCATTAGCTTACGCTCATATTTGTATATATGCGCCGTCAACAAACATGGTCGAGGCACACCTTGGCGCGTTGCAACAGCCTAGTTTCTGTTCCTGAGCTGCGGTGGTACGTATTTCCCCGGCCTAGGTGCTTCGGGTTCCTTCTCGCGAACGATTGAGGAGGCGGCAGCAGCAGTCTGTGCGCTCTGAGCAGCCACAGCCTGAAACGTAGCCGATGAGTAGAAGACTCCTCAACACCTATTCTTATAGGAGGCCACAAAAGCTGCAACTCGACCTCGACATAATAACCTGCGTTTATCATTCCAATATTCGAAGCGAGAGACTAAACTATTACCCTGATAGCATCCATTCGATCACGAGCTGCTCCTGGCGGGGCGCCTGACGCAGTGCTCCACCGATTTATGTTCGACAGCGGTCGATTTTCCGAGTAAGAGCTACCGCCGCTTTTCACCCTGAACGATGAGTGATACCGCTAAGTTACAAGAATATCGAAACCAGCAGCATCCGCATGTAACATAGTATACAACGTTGGATACGCACCAATAAAAAGAGGGTATGAAGCGCTTCTGAAACGGGGAAAGCGAGACATATAAGAAGACTGTGCACCCTCCAGTTAGTAAAAGGAAATGAAGTGTTTCCTTTCTGCCTATTCATTAGGCCGAACGAGTGGGTCCTCAAAGTTTACCATGAGTAGCCAAGGCGTCTGGCTGTCCTCATTTAGCAATGAAGAATCACTTGCGCGCTTGCTACCCAAAGCGGTTCGGGGCGCAGATTAGAGGTCTAGTTTCATGAAGCTGATATCGGAGGTTCAGTTCCCGCGTCTTTCAGTGTCATTCATTTCTATTGTTCGGTTGAGATTTGAGACAGTCTGACTTCTGTGCGGTCTTCAGATGTTTTCTCCACATCTATATAAGCAGATGCCGCGGAAAGCAGCCGTGTTGTTCATTACTAACCGCTATTTAAGCACAAGGCAATGAGAGGGATATTCTACACAGTATTCAACGTAAGGGTAGCGCATGAAAATCACGGCTTCTTATAGCTTCTACCCCTACATGGACAAATGAACTCAAGAAAAACCATCCTGCTCGGATTCTTAAAGAAGCCCGGATGCGACGTCGTATATGCAGCCTTGGATAAGCAGCTGGCTTTTCCACGCAAGCAAAGCACAGCAGTTACACGGAACCCACTGTTATTGCAACTGCTTTGCCATCTTCAGCTTGTCATATACCAGCCCCGTACCTTTAGGATGTTGCTCCTAAGGAGAACGCACAACGACGTACGAGTCGAACCCTTCAAGTCTTTATGAGAAACTGCATGACTGAAGAACACAGTCTAGCTGGACCCTGCCGGTGAAACCTGATGGTATAGCTCGAATACGCAAACTCTTTCCTCGGGGCATAGTAGCTTGAATCGCTGCATGATTCGAGAAGCGGGACCGAGAATCGAGAACCAGGGTACAGCAATCAGGCATCTGTGGAAGGAAGACATACTCGAAAAAAGCGAGCATTGTCCGTATGAAGAGGTGTGCGTTAGAGGGGGACAGTACATCGGTACTCAAACGCACGTGCAACGTGACTTGGCACTTCTCAGTAGTCCAAAATCTGACGCGTACTTACGTGCAATGCATGTTGCAACGACGTTGATGTTGCAACATGCACCTTGGTCCCGAAACCAAGAGTGTATGTACGCGAGCTGATGTTGATGAATCTGGCCCCAGGTCGAGAACCCACGGCCTGCCCTAACCCCCCCCCCCCTACGCTCACTGCGCCGGGATCAATTCAAAGAGTCGCATCATGCAGTTGAAAAACACGTGCAGAAGACACCTGGAGGTTGTACAGAAGTCGGGCCCTTTCAAATCTTAACAGATCACGACCAATGCGCAAAAATGCCGCACAGGACTAAAACCAAACCTCCCCATGAAATCACACCACTATCCACTTGAACCCCTTCGGGCGCGTATAACTAATTTACTTCAGCGCTCGTGAGCGCATCGCTGAGCACCAATAAATAGCTGGAGAGCCTACCATCCTCCAGATCCTTTCGCTTCTTCTTTCTTATCCTTTTCGATCTTGCTGGCATCAGCGAGAGACGGGAACATTTCGCTGTTTGAAATGTCTACCCTCTGGGTGGACGGGCGCATCTGAAACAAGAAAACTAATTAGAGACCGCCAAATTCCAAGAAGTATGAAACAATGACTGTTTCAAAGTCAAGCAGGGACAGCCCCTGAGTACTTGTCTATAAATCGGCGTCCATTACAATCTATGCACGTTCAATATGGCACAACACGATGTAAAAATATCGCATGTCGAGATGTAAAAAATCACGAAGGAATGATCCAGAAGACCTCACAGGACTCCGAAGAGAGGGGAGGGAGCACCGTACTTAATGTATTCGCTATGGCAAAAGTTAGAACAAGCTTTACCGCGACCGCAGCGAGCCTAAGTGACTTTCTATACTAACCATACATAAGTAGCATACACTGAATCCGAATGAATTATTTCCGGATATCCCGTCGTATACATCTCAGTCGAATCACCTTATTATCCGGTGGCCTCGAAATCACCCATATTCGAGTTACACAAAGTTATGGGATTGCAAAATTCTTGCCATCCAGAATCATGCATTTATCCGAGGTCTGCAGTCGTAATCCGATTCATCCAATTATCCGAAGATTTGGGGTAGGAGCCAATGTATAACACGTAGACGTGCTCGTTTTATGTTCTCTAGACAAATTCTGGATATTCTGCACGATAAAAAGGAGGTGGAAGCAGAAGCAGAAGCACACACTAGGTAGAAGGAAACGGGTCAAATTTTAAGTGGGACCCTAAGCGCAGCTTTGGAAAAAGAACACCTTCCGAAAAAAAAAACAACCACAAAACAGATTTAATAGACACAAAGCGGCTCAAGACAGGGCAGCGTAACGACAAACTCGCAATGACCGAAAACGACAACTTACTCCCATACTCCTTTGAGCAGGGATGACGTATGTCGACTTTGTCTTGAACGTCGCAAAGTGGTCATCGTTCTGATGATCCTCTTCTTTCTTCTGAAACCAAGTAAAGACTTCATACTGCCAAATTTCTGCAGTTTAATAAGCACTGCAAATCTAGAGAAAGGGATCCACTTTGTATCCTTTCCATAGCTGACAGCGTTATCCAGACCACAACGAAGTCAGGTGTCTTGCAAAAATACGCAGCCGTACCGATCTTTTTGTTTCAAAAACTTTACGCACAAATTCTCTGGATGTTATGAAGGGGAACAATGTGGACCACTGCCCTAGACTTGGGCTCAATTAGTCGCAAGAATACAGAAGAGCTGTCTTCACAAATCAAAAAAGATGATTGAGAACCGGAAACCTCAACCTCCACTTGTCCCCACGTCTTCACTGATTCGGAATGGATCTTCTGATCTTCGTCGTCCGCATGCTCTTCTTCGGCCACGTCTCCACTTTCAGCACCCATGTCCTTGATTTTTAGACCTTCTAACCTGAAAGAAGTCATGCAACTGCAGTCAGAATCGCCTGTACTGCCATTCTGCCAAATCCGTTCCCACTAGATCACTTCTTTATCACGTTATAAAAAATGGATCGCAGTTAAAATTAAAAGACACATCACATCGTGAGCTCACGCCACGTCGTTAACACATCTTGAGGTGTAAACCTCAAGTCGTCATTGATGTCGTGTAAGTACAATGCACGCCGTACTGATACGACACCATTGATGACTTGTAGTTTGATCGTAAGGACATGCACTGTAGGTGGATTGCACCAATACCGCTACCAAATGTCATGGAGTACGCGCGTAAAGACGTGCGTTGGATGCGAAACGCGCCAGAGGATTGATCAGGTGCAACTTATGTCTGAAGACATTAACCCCAATTCTGCCCTCGCTCAAACTTTTATATGAATCGCATACCTTCCTTGGTTAGTGTCAGTGTAGTCGATCCATTCGCTCTCCTCGCCGCTAGTCTGTCCACCACCGGCGCCGTTCCCGCGCGTTTTTACTTGATACTCTACTTCTTCAGCGTTGCGGATCTCATTGTCCAGCTGCAGCTGATCACTCTCCTCCTGAAATTTATTGCGCACGTCAGGAGATGCAAGCTACACACTCTCTGAGGTGACACCAACGCACCTGTCTCTTGACTTTGAGCTCAAGTATGTGTCCGACATCTTCCATCTTGACGACATTCTTCTTCTTCTTGTCCTTTTTCTTGGCGAAAAACGCGCTCAGATCATCCGACATTCCTGCGCCGTTTTGCTGCAACTTGCTTGCCTCACGACGGTTATTTTTGGCGTGCGAGATACTTTTGCAGTATCAAGACGATATCTGAAATGAATCCATGATGGATACAGTTACTCCAGCATTTGAGCAGCCAGAAACAAAGTATACCACACTGCAATTCTAAAGAAGGCTGTGGTCAGCTTTAAATTCCCTGTCATCCACAGGCTAGATTCATCAACCGCCTATCGCCGTCTAACGGTGAAAATACCGCTAAAACCTGGTGCTAATAAACATCATATCAGGGGTTCGGCGGTATTTTCACCGTTAAAAAGCGGTAAGCGGTTGATGAATCTGACCCCAGGTCTGATTAACCTTCATAACAATCTCGCAGATCGTCATAAGGCAATCAAATCGAACGCAATACAGTAGCCTCCATCGGTAGTAAATCACAACGTCTCACGGATAAGGCAGCTCTAAAGCGCTTGGGGGGCATCTTAAGATTTCAATAACGCGCAAACAAAACCAAAGCGACTATTGCTAGTAAAGAGAAGGGTGAAACGGAACGCAAGCGAATATGTGACTGAAGTGAAGAGAAACGTATATATTAAGATGCGTCGTATCAAGCTACGCATCAACCGCGCTCGTCATCGAATGCTAGGTGAGTCCCTCAAATTACCAGAGCGCTGAGTAGGCTTTAGTCTTTCGGACCTATCCTAGTGGGAGAATCGCACTTCACTTCGGCCATTAACGAAAGCCCACAAAATTGAAAATAAATAGTCATACGAAGATAGTATGAACAGCTCGAAGTTCTCAGTTATCCTCAATGTCATACCGATTTGTATAAAATTGAAAAGTTTTAATTAAGTCCGTTTCGCCACTAATCCATGCGAACCTTTTATATAGCGTCTCCCCGGTGGCTCATGATCTAACGACAGTCGATCATGGAATATGCTTCAGTACACTGAGCTTGTGAGTGGATAGCAGTATTTTTGCATATTCACAAAACGTCTCCCTGTGTGTGGGATTCATCTTTGTAGCAGTGACCCCCCCCCCCCCCCCACCACCTGTTGGAGTAGGTAACCTCACCGCCTGTTGGGATAAATCCGCGCTGTCGTTGAATAAAGACTTACTTACATTGCAACCACCGATGCTGGATCAATATAAGGGTGGTTCCAGAGGTATTTCGCAAGGTAGCATTCAAATTTTACTCAAAAGGTACCCCAATAAGACAACAGATTTACGGCACACCGTTAGATTTTAGCACTACATGGTTTTGCGGTGCTATGTAGCGATGAACTGAAGAAAATAGAGAATGCATCCCACTCCAACAAGCGATCAACGTTACGGAGAGTCCAGCAATCACATGGAAATTATCCGCGATCTGTGTCACTTCTGAATACACCTCAGTACTTAGCACTAAATCTTTAGCCGATTTAGGTCATTATTTGTGGCCGAATTTGTCTATGAGCCGGTCGGTCATGCTGAATGTAAACCTGGAATAGTTGCCACTTTTCCATGCTATGAGACGTCAAAGTGTGAGGTGGACCCTCCCGATTGGACTTACACCCAGATTCCTTAGCTGCTCAACGTTTTTGTCTCAAATGTATCGCTGCAAATTCTCCGGACGTTATGAAGGAGGGTGGGCTTTCCGTCCTAAACTTGCTCCTACCTATTTCTTCTTCTTCAGCGTTTGTCCCGCTTCGAGGCAGGGTCCGCTATTCTGGTGTAGTGACGCCACTTCACGCGATCAAATGCTTGATCGGGATGGATACCAGCAACCTTTAGGTCCACATGCAACGTATCAAGCCAACGCTGCTTCGGCCGCCCTTTAGGCCGTTTTCCGGGCACATCTATGTTAAGGCCAATCTTCCTAACAGTGTCACCACTAGCTCGAAGAACGTGGCCATACCACCGAAGGCGAGCTTCACGTAACTTGTCAGCAATTGGAGCGACACCAAACCTCTGGCGTATTTCATCGTTACGAATACGGTCCAGACGCGTAACATCAGCCGTCCAGCGCAGCACTTTCGTTTCCATTACACTGAGGCGAGTCTCAACCTCCTTGGGCGCAACTAGTGGACGAGGGGGGCAGTCCATCAGTACTCGAAAAAGTAACGGGTTTTTACCCGTTTCACCTAGGCCCCTCTCGGTGCAACTTGCATTACACGCACGTACGCGTACAATGGGGGAAATTCCACGTCACCAAACCCGACCGCTACGCTCAAGGCGGTCGAAGCCAAGGACTGCCTCCCCCGTCCACGTATTGCGCCCCTCCTTGGTTGCAGGCCAGCACTGAGCTCCATACATCGCTACTGGTCGGACGATGGTTCTATAAACCTTCGATTTAAGGCGTTCCGGTATCTTCCTGTCGCATAAAACGCCTGTCATCGAGCGCCATTTGGACCACGCTGCGCTCACGCGCGAGTTCATCTCGAACGTCAGACTACCATCAGACGCAATTGCAGATCCAAAGTACTTGAAGTTTGTCGTTCGTGCTAGCGCAGTGCCATTGATCTCAATGGACCTGGCTTCGTTTACGTCTGTCGTCAAGCACTCAGATTTTTTGACGTTTAGCTTGAGCCCGAACATCGCCAAGCGGTCGTACCAAGCTTGCACTTGTCGCTCGAGTTCGCTCTTCTCTTCGCAAGCATTATGTCATCTGCATACAGCAGCGTCCAAGGGGTAGGCTTCTGAAGGTCTTTCGAAATGGCATCCATTACGACAATGAATAGAAGCGGGGAAAGCGCAGAGCGCGCTGGTGAACGCCGACAGACATAGGAAACTCCGCCGATGTGCCGGCTGGCGCTCGCACACTACTCTTTGGGCCAGAGTAAAGTATGCGCACCCAAAAAAAAAACAAACTAAACTAAACTTGGCTCCCACCTACATTGACTCGAAACATAGAAGTAACGTTCGCTACTTACAGCGCCTTGTTCAGCGTCCACTATTTCACCGACACGGATGAAGGCAATGTGAGAGAATGGTCGACGACTCACTCAACAATGTTTTCTGCAAAAAATGATAACCGCTGTGATAACCAGCACGATATCGATAACCATAACAATGAAGTGAGACACGGCCACACTGCCGAATTCCTCAGCCCCAGCAGAACGGTCGTTGAGGAGGGGACAATGACAAGATGCTTCCCAAAACAAAAATAGAAGTTTGGTGCTAATTGGGTTCAATAGCGGAAGGACCACCTTGTGCATCTGACACAACATTTGAGACTTCATACCACGCAGGTGTTTAGTACCCTTGCGTTGGCGACTAGCCTAGAGAGGTATTCACTTTCACTCTGGTGCCGATTTTATTTGATCGTTATTCATTCTCCGATCTCATGCTCTTTGTTATCCATCTTGATGTTCATTAGACGATATTTCTAGAAGGGAAAGAAGAAACGAACAAACAAGTGGGTTCGTCACAACACACGACACACGGTTTCGCTCACGTAAAACGATTCCACACACGCAGATATATTACAGCCACTGAAACCAGCGCCGGTAGCTCCTACGCAGGACTACAGTGAAGCCCCGTCAAGGGCCTGCTTGTTTCTGGGAAAGAGGCGAGAAACATGCGTGGCCGGTGGATTGCTCTGATCATTTCTCAGTGCACGTCGCGCTATTATGTGATCGATTTCGACGTGGGCGAAAAAAGCAGGCACCGTATCGAGCGCTGAACGACTCTCCTAAACGCGCACGATGACGTGCAGCGGCAAGCAGCAGACTTCTAGTCATCAGAGCTACACGGAGGAACAGAGCTATTGAAAACACCACTTCAAAGGCGTGGGGTGAGGGGGGGGGGGGGGGAGGAGACACCGAACAAATCAACCAGAATTTGCTGCCACCAGAAGGCGTTCGATTGGAGCGCGTTCAGTCCTTTAAACTCTCGTTACCATACAAACTACCTTTGGCGGATCTGGGGAATAGATAGAACCGACCATGAGAAGCAAAGTGATGTCAGCTTTGTACATCAGTTTCAACCTGAACTCCATCAGAGCATTTGTCCTAATTTCTGCCAGGCAGACTCAACTATTCTCCGCGCACTTATTCTATTAATTAGTTTAGTTAGGTTTCCGAACGAATTGCGCTTTTGGTATCTCGTGTAAAATCATTTAGATGAGCGACCATTGAACAACAATGTTTTCTTTCAGTAATGTGTTTCTTCGTTTCAATCATAAAATGTAAACCAGGAACACTATGTTGCAGGTTCCTTAGATAATTACAACAGCAATATTAATTGTTATACAACACCCATGGGTGAATGTTAAGGTGGAGTTAGGACTATTGCGACTGAAGTTAAGAGCGAATGTCTGAAGACTTCTATGGAGCCGTCAGTCTCCATACCGACTCTTTCTGAAGTTTCCGCGCTACCTCTTTTTAAATCTTTTTAAATCTTTAATTTCCTTAAAGTCGTACTCGGTACGCGTGATAATAGGAAGTAGTGCTTGTCCTTATAGAAGTACATAAGACCCCACATAATGCATTCCAGACTTCGATCCGCTATTAGCAGCTGGATTGCACAGCAGGGCCGCGGCACAAGACGTTCTTACTAGGGTACCACGTTCTCAAACCGTTACCGTAGCGACAATTGTCGCGGGACCACCACGTCTCGGTTCAGCGCTGGCATCACGCCAACTGCACGGTAATCAATAATGGAGCTATAGAACTATGGAGAGGTTTCGTACTGTTTGAGGCGGTTCTGGATGGAACATTTTGGGAGGAAATGCTAGTTGGCGGTTCTACAGAGCTTAACTGTAAGACTGCTCAAGCAGTGCCACCTATCAAGGAGAGCCTCCAAACTAGCGGTGAGCTTTTGCGATGCAATTTTTACAGGATGTAGGGACCCGTGTGGGGAGTTTGAAACCACAGTTACTTTTTTTCGGAATGCTCTTCTGTGGTCGAAAAAAAAGCGTGTGGACGCGTGAGCGCGAAGTTCTCTAACCTGCCATAAGAACACGGGAAATCCACAGCAGATGTGTTCTAACCTTCAGGAATGTAAAACGAGGTCGAGCTATACATATGTAGTAAATATATGGGTTGAACATCTTAGCTTTACAATACCCAACGATCTAGTAGACGTTTTAGGTGACTGTTACTAGTGATCGCCTTCAAGGGCTATGAGCTAGAGCACACATGCCTGAAGACAATGAAGAGTGATTTGGGCACTAATTAAAAGTTCCGACTCCACCGACAAGACTTCGGTCGAAAAATTTTTTTTCGCTGAAACGTCGTCTAGGGGGGTTATTTGGGGTGCTGATCACGAATCTGACATCCGTTTTTCACGATTCGGCCGGAGACCACCCATGTTAACGGTATGGGTGGTCTCCGGCCGAATCGTGAAAAACGGATGTCAGATTCGTGATCAGCACCCCAAATAACCCCCCTAGACAAAGTTTCAGCGAAAAAATTTTTTTCGACCGAAGTCTTGTCGGTGAAGTCGGAACTTTTAACTAGTGCCGAAAATAGAATCGAAGCAAGTAAACGACATAAAAGAAAGGTTTGTCTGCCCTAGTCGGGAGGGGCAACCGTTGAGCCAAGCTAGCGCTCGTCTTCTTAAATTGGCACTAAGCAATGCTCTCAAACGGATTCAAGTGGAGGGAATTGTGAGGGAAAACACGCTAAGCGGCTCATGGGGGTTCACCATGTAAGACAGCCTACCGCAAATAGGCTCGGGGGCCACCTTTCTACCCAGTGGTTATCTGTAAAACGATTCCGACGAATGCACCCCCGAATAGTTACCGTATACCGGCTGTCTGCGCCCTCCTAGCTTAGAGATCGCGCGTCGGCATCCACGTCGCCACGTTCGATCAATGTCTTCCATGCCCGGGATGGCACCGGCGGCAAGCGGGTCGAGGTGCAGTGGAAGTGGGGTCGCCTCATGAGAGGGAGGTGGAGGGTTCAGTTCTCCAGCGTTGTGGCATACTTGCATTTCAGCTTCTTGGGGTTTGAGGGGCTTTGACGTGTACGCAATTCTGAGGCTTTTTTGGCGCATTTTTTCAGCCGTATACGTTTCGCTGCTCGAAGAGCGCAGAACCCAGCAGCGGACTCCCCCTGGGTGACGAAAGCAGTTTCCACACGAGCAGCTTGGATGGTACACAGCCTGGAATCCCTTCCCTAGCCTGGTTCCCTGTAATGCTAGGCATGAAGGATTTCGCGCTCCATCGCCATCGCGCGCTTAAGTGATACGGTAAACATTCGGGGTGTGTTCGTCAGGATCGCGCTAGTGTGATTATGGCAAGCGCGCACATGTATGTCTAAATACACAGAAATGGCCCAGTTCAGTTCACCACAAGGTGAGACACACCAGTGCTGCATAAAATTCTAGTTTCGTACAGCACAACGCGTTGCATAGAGGAGTGTCCTATATAGTGACCCTCCCCCCGTCCTACTTGCGCCGGCAGCCCTAAACGGCACTGACACTTGCACGGTGCCATGCATGGCCGGCCTGTGCTGGCATCGAAAGGCATGGGTTCGCCACGCTCTGAAGTTAGCCGATCCACATCCCGAAGTCGACTCCCTTGCCTCGTACTGTGGCTGAGCTGATGTAACAGCATTGCGATGCTTCGCCTTTGCGATACGAGCACGAGTCGCCAAGTACCCAGCACCGTTAACAGGCATAAAGTATCTAGCGAGAAGAGCGGGCTCCGTGACTAATGTACGTGTTGCGTAGCCGGTTACGCTCCAAGTCAAGAAACTGCTGCCGCAAAAAGTCCCGCGTCAACGGCGTCCAGCACAATTCTCACTGTCAGTGCTATCCCTCCAGCGACTAGCTGGGTCCTGGCAATGTGCCCACCAGCTGTTGACAACTTCCCAGTAGAGCAACAGAAAAAGCCCAGTAATCCCTACAACGCTTCGCCACAACCATCCGAGGGGAAACTGCTTCCTGACACGATTTCGAAATGAGAGGTCGAAGACCAACAGTGCCACGTACCACACCCGCTGTCAGCGCCACCCTTGTTGAAAGCAGTGCGTGAAGCAGAAGGCAACCAACGACCCACCTTCGGAGGCACTTGCTGGACGAGAAAAGGCGACGACGACACTTGTACCGATTCCGTGAGGCCACTTCGCATGCCGGGTTCACGTCGAGTGCGTGTTCCGCCGCCGCGCTCAGACCGGCTGCTGATTCACTCGTCCACGCGGGACCACCCGCGGTGGCGCAGCGGCGGACCCTTTGATGGTGCTCGGGTGACGGGGTCGACAACCCATTGCGTTCTGTGCAGCTGCTGAGGAGGTCTCTGCTGTAGAAGGTATGGGGTCTCTGCTGAGAAGACGGTTCGTGGACAGGAAGGAAGTTCAGAGCCGCAACTGCGCCCTCCTCCCTTATCCCTGAATCTACTTGTCGACCCTCATGCTCGTGGACAACACTAGTTGTTAAGCGTACGATGGAAAATAGCCCATACAAATTTCTCGTTGAAAACCCGACCGTCGCTACTAAACGGCCAATAGTGGCGACGAGTTGTCCGCCGAAATGGACGAGTCTCCATACAGTACTCGGCCAGTCGTTACGGCACCAAGCGAGCTTTTGTTCTCTGCTGTCGTGACTCGCGTCCGACAAGTCCTCACAGGTCGCCGTCGCTGGGCCGGGCCGGTCGATCGACCTGGTCAAACCTGGTCAAACGCGTCGATCGACACGTCGCCACCGCGGAAGCTTCTAGAAGCCGGCAGAGACGCAGAGGGTGCGTGCCTCTGTCGTCTCTGACCGGCTGGGTCGCCAGTCCTGCCACCACCGCTGAGCGGTGGTCGTCCCCGGGCCGGGCTTCGTCGTCGCCGTCGCCCGTCGCCTCTGAGGGCAAGCACTACTCGTCGGTCGGATCCTGGCTTGGTCATCATCGAGATCCACCTTCCTATTCGCTACGATCGTCAACTGTCATCCTCGTCGCTAGCCGCCAGTCGTCGTCAAGGAGCCAAGGATTCGTCGCCGTCGTCGTTTTCCACAGGTAACGCGGGGCCCCTGCCTGGCCTCGTCGGTCCCGACTTGGCGCAGGCCACGGGACCTGGGTCAGGCAAGCCCCGCGGGTCGCGGTCCTGATCCCCTTAGTAGGTTTGGGTGCAGCCTGGCCCGTAACTCGTAGGATAGGTCGCCTCCATATTTTGTTATGTTATGTCGGTCATCAATCTTTAGCTAATATAAACTTATAATTCAAAGGCTTATTATCCAAACTCATGAGGTGGTCTGCCAGGTTATCTGGGTCAAGTCAATGGTCAAATCAGCGTCGCAATTGGAGGGATCGCCGGGGTCGGGGGACGCTTCGACCAACGGGGATTCCTCCGGAGGAAGTCAACATACGAAGAGACGCTATCATGTGGGATTACAAGGTCGCATCAAAAGGGCACGCGGCAATCAAGATTCGCTAAGGGCCTCTCGGGTAGGAATAACCGCGTGGCAGCTTGAGCCCACTGGTCGCGAGCCGCGGATCGAATATGCCACAGTTCGGGCCGTAGAGGGGACCTCGGCCTCCACCGATGTACGGGCGGAGGTCCCCCCTGCGGCACGAGATGGTGCATCGGTCCGAGGTTCAGTGTGGGGAAACCCACACTGGGCCCTAGTGATCGGACCTCCGCGTTGGCTCGCAGGCATTAAGCCTTTTCGCCGCGTCCGGTGTGGAGGTCGCACAAACTGGACTAGTGCAGGTGCCGCTGACGGAGGAGAGGAGGGGTAATGCCCTCCTCTCCTCTAGTAGCCGTGGTTCTTACCTGTGCACCTCGAGTGGCACGAGCCAGCACAGGGACAGCCGTTATACGTCGAACCACAAGTGCTACGCCGCGCGGATAGAGGGAGCAGATAGTCGGACTGACCGACTGGGAAACCTCTCTTGGACCTTGTCGCCGTCGCAAAGAAGCATGCAAACGGGACCCGGCAGGAGACCCCAGGTTCAACAGTGCGTAGCAGCTCCCCTAAGGCAGGTCTACAGGGCTACGTACTGTCTGGCAAGTTAACCCATTGGCAGTATTTACTGTTGTCGTCTTAGGTCCCGCTCGCAACTTCACTTGGTCCAAGGCTTTAGTCGTCATGCATTGTCGTAGAGCACACGCTGTTCAACAGTTTCGTGCCTCACTTACACACCCTGTTTCATCTAGGCCTACGCGTGTCGCAATAACACCATTCACTTGCGTACCCACATTTGTGTCACAATAGCTCTCGCGTATGGCCGTGTAGTCGCTATATTCAGCGTGCTTGTATGGAGGAGGCTCCTGGCCAGAGCCTTCCTTCCAGTCAGCCTACGCTTAGGTCATCTTATTTTAGACTCGGGTTTCGGCAGTACCACCTCCTGCCAATAATCTTTTCAAAGTCAAACAACGGCCATGCCTACGGTTTCGTCGTGCAACGCTAACCTACCCAAGGCACTCACGGCTTGGAGACGCACAGAGGTCCTCCAGACCATCTCGACCAGGACTGTCCGCGCGACTCGACCTCATGCCGGTTTTGCAAGCAGACCAATCATCACCCGGCATTCTGCCCCGTAGGGCATGCGGTCATTCGGGATGTCCCCATAGAGCGCTGGCATATGTGGCTGCGTCGTGCACGTCGGAGTGCAGCTTATATGCGTTGGGTGCTGCTCTGCCAGTCGTTCGAAAGAAGTCGCTATAGTCCTTTCGAAGAAGGATAAGGTCACTATCGTGTCGTTCGGTCGCTGTCGTCACATCATGGTCGCTGTCACATCGTGTCATGGTCGCTGTCACATCTTGTCATGGTCGCGGTCGCATCCTGTCATCGTGTCATGGTCGCCATACATCGTCGTCGTCAGCGCGAACATCATGGTCGCTGTCCAACATGTACATATGTAAATATTCCGTCGCCACCATCCACCTCATCAACAACCTCATCAACTGATACTCCCTTATCACCTCAACCACTTAGCCATCACTTATGTCGCATCACTTATGTTTAGTTGTTGTTATGTTTACTGTTATTGTTGTCTTTCTCTGTCGCATCCACATCATTTTTACTTTAACTCGTAGGTCGCTCGCCGTCCCAAGCCAACTCGTCATGCTTACCCACCCCCAGGCTGCATCTGTCACACCCGCCGTGGCGCACGCAACGTGGCATCGCCCGCCACGCCGCCACCACCTCTGGTCATCCTAGGCTGCGGTGTTGACATGTCTGTAAATTTTCTAGGTAAGCTTCAGGGCCGTGACTATCTGTGGACCCTTCTTGCCCCCCCCCCCCCCCAGTGTCGTGACTCGCGCCCGACAAGTCCTCACAGGTCGCCGTCGCTGGGCCGGGCCGGTCGATCGACCTGGTCAAACCTGGTCAAACGCGTCGATCGACACGTCGCCACCGCGGAAGCTTCTAGAAGCCGGCAGAGACGCAGAGGGTGCGTGCCTCTGTCGTCTCTGACCGGCTGGGTCGCCAGTCCTGCCACCACCGCTCCCGCTGAGCGGTGGTCGTCCCCGGCCGCTCCCGCTGAGCGGCCGGGCTTCGTCGTCGCCGTCGCCCGTCGCCTCTGAGGGCAAGCACTACTCGTCGGTCGGATCCTGGCTTGGTCATCATCGAGATCCACCTTCCTATTCGCTACGATCGTCAACTGTCATCCTCGTCGCTAGCCGCCAGTCGTCGTCAAGGAGCCAAGGATTCGTCGCCGTCGTCGTTTTCCACAGGTAACGCGGGGCCCCTGCCTGGCCTCGTCGGTCCCGACTTGGCGCAGGCCACGGGACCTGGGTCAGGCAAGCCCCGCGGGTCGCGGTCCTGATCCCCTTAGTAGGTTTGGGTGCAGCCTGGCCCGTAACTCGTAGGATAGGTCGCCTCCATATTTTGTTATGTTATGTCGGTCATCAATCTTTAGCTAATATAAACTTATAATTCAAAGGCTTATTATCCAAACTCATGAGGTGGTCTGCCAGGTTATCTGGGTCAAGTCAATGGTCAAATCAGCGTCGCAATTGGAGGGATCGCCGGGGTCGGGGGACGCTTCGACCAACGGGGATTCCTCCGGAGGAGGTCAACATACGAAGAGACGCTATCATGTGGGATTACAAGGTCGCATCAAAAGGGCACGCTGCAATCAAGATCCGCTAAGGGCCTCTCGGGTAGGAATATCCGCGTGGCAGCTTGAGCCCACTGGTCGCGAGCCGCGGATCGAATATGCCACAGCTCGGGCCGTAGAGGGAACCTCGGCCTCCACCGATGTACGGGCGGAGGTCCCCCATGCGGCACGAGATCTGCCTAGGGCCTGTTCATACTTCGCGACGGCAGCGATAAGAGCGACTGGAGCGATAGCGACAGCGCTCCGATACTGACTTCGTCGGCAACCGCTCGGTTTTAATCGATTTGCATGTTTTCCACGGGCGAAGAGTCGTTCTCGTTGCGAAGCCTAAACAAGCCTCCACCACCTCCGGTGACGAACGAGCTAACCATGCAGATAGTGCTCGCAGCTGACTTGTAGTGGAGATTTCGATCTAGAGTTTTGAGTTTTCTCCTCCGAATACGCCTAAGCGTATCGCACGCGGACCATGTTTGCCATTCAGCGTGGAATGCAGCTGCAGCAGAAGAAGCGCCGGTTCTTCCTGCTTGACACAACGACAACGGCACGTTTCTGAGAGTCGGCATTGAGAATACGTGTCACCGATGTCGCGTAACGGATATCCAGATTCAGAGCACGCATCGCCCACGTCGCTGGATAAGCATCATAATTCATAAGACATGCCATTGAAGTCATTTTAAACATCTTATTCTATGGCACTCGCTGAAGCACAGGCCGAACAACCACTTGCTATTGGGTGAGAAGCTGTCTCAGTAAGAGTGGGAGGCCGCACCGATTGGCCTGGTGAGAGATCCCAGCGCGATTACCTGAACTCCGTTGACACTCCTGTGGGTGTGTACCAGTGGGTCGGCTCCTGTTGCTAGAGTGTTGCAGGATTCTTGTGCAGCCATATATCCACATATATCCAGCTCGTACCTATATATATATACATATATATTATATATATTATATATATATTTATATATATATATGGGCATTCGCATATAAGTAGGTATATACTATGTATACACACGTATATACAGAAACAGGTTTTCATTCCAATAGCAAGTGGTTCTGCGGCTCCTCGAGAGCGGATGTCCGAGCTAGTACCCGAGCAAGATAGCTGTGTAACCACCTGATCTTCCTTGCCTACTGAGCGGAATAACTTGCATCCACTTAAGACGACATGTTTTGTGGATAGCGTGAGCAGTAAATACGCCGAAATGTGGCAGTTTATCCTGACTGTAGAATTCTGGGAGATTTCTCAAGTAGTAATCGGTCCGGAGAGAAGAGTATTACTTCTCGGTGCTTTATGCACTTAATGGAGGGCAAGAAGAAGAAGCCTCCGGCAAATAGTGATCTCACCAAAGTGAACGGAAGCTGAGGTCACCCTTTCGCAACTCACAACATTGCACCGTGATACATTCCGATTGCCGAAGTCAAGTAAAACCCAATTTAAGCAACTGGACGAAGCAAGTTGTAGCTACTTGAAACTGACTTGCCATGTAAAGCTGATGTGCTTCATACCCAAGCAAAGAGCAGCGAGCTGTTTTCAATTTCAATTTGTTAGGGACAAAGCCACTCATAGGTGAAAAGCTTTGCAGCAAAGTGCTGCAACAGATTTCTTGGGGGGGGGGGGTCGAGCGTTATACCCCCTCGTCCCCCTGGCCCGCCCACCCCAACCTCCTGGGCTTGTTCAAGAGTCCAGTGGCTGCCTTACGAGATAGTGGAGACGCAGACATTTGCCACGCCTCTGTTTAAAGGGCGAGGGTAGAACGCCACTCCGCCGATTTCTTGTATCTTGCGGGGGTTATCATCGGGTGTCGTCGATGCCCTGTGCTACTTGTTGATTTCGGAAAACACAAAAACATGGAGAACAGGAAATTTGGAGGAATGATGACAGCGCATAGTATTGGTTGGATTACGACAGGTTGTCGCATGGTCCTGGAACGATCACCTGATTACTGTGGGAAAACTCGTCCAATTTTTCCCATCGCTACCCTTGGCTGCTCGGAAAACTTTAGTCAAGATCCTTGCAGCATGAGGACTCCTAATTAACATAACTGTATCTTTAGACCTCCAAAATAAGGTGCTTGTGCCCAATTTGGCGAGGATGATTAACCTGCAAGTGGCGTGCTTGCATTGCGCGCGAGTTACTTATAACTAACCGAAGTGCAAATTAAGGGTAACTTTCGAGCAAGTATAGGCGCAGCTTCAGGGGCCTTATTTAGCTTAGGCCCATGTTATACTTCGGCGACGTTGTGTTGCGCGGGCTGCTACGCACTGGGTGGGGGGGGGGGGGGAGGGGCGCAAATAGGGCCCAGGGGTCACCTTATAAAAAGTGTCACCAACACGAAGAAAAAGAAACAAGGCACACTGATGGTAAAGAACACAAACAAATAATGCTGTAGCTCTGTTCTGTGCTCTCCTCCGCGTCAGCGGAGGACAGCACAAATTTAGGCAAGGGAAGGAACTCAAGGTGTGGCTGAAGTGACGCATCCGTGTTAGAATTGCCTACATCCTGGAGTTCCCTACCTTGTCCAATTAGGAAGCATATAAGATGCGGATCTATAATCGAAATGAAGAGATAAGGCTGCATTTACATTCACTATATGCATTTACTCGCCACGCCGGCCCACCGCGCCATGCTGTGGTGACCCCCCTCCCCCCGGACCCTATTTGCGCCTAACATAGGCCTTACTGGCGCCTTTCAGATAATCTGTTATGTTACTACAAGCTTCAAGGTCGCATGTAACCAAAGCAGGCTTGCAAGTATGATACCTAGAATGGGTTGTGCTAAAGTTGCAAGCAACTATCAGTCACTGGGATCGCAAGTAACTTAGGCCTATGTTATACTTCGGCGACGGTGTTGTCGGTACGTCGGCGGCAGTGTTAAGGCCCCCACAGAGTTCTGCGGCAACGCCGCTCGCCGCAATGGTTAAAGGCCCCCGCAGACTTCTGCGGCGAGCGGCGGGCGGCGGACGGCGAAATCGCTGACTCAGCGGCTTGACTCATCATCAGTGGGAGCGGTGACGGCGAGGTACTGTACTGTTTCTAGTCGGGACCGACTGGTGCTTAACAATAACGCGCCCCGATGACGATCGCGCGCCCGCATCGACGTCTCCGCTCTGGATCTCGCCGCGAAAGGGCAGAGCGCAGTGCGCAGACAGACAGACGCTGGAGCGGCGCCGCCGGGTGGAATGATTCAAGTCATTTCCGCCAGCGACGCCGCCGGTGCCGCTGGGCGACGCCGCCAGCGACGCCGCCGGTGCCGCTGGGCGACGCCGCCGGCCGGCCAGCGGCGCCGCTGGCGGCGAGCTCTGCGTCTCTGCCCTATGGTTAAGCATAGGGCAGCGGCAACGCCGCAGAAGTCTGCGGGGGCCTTAAGGACAGGGCAGGGACGCCGCCGGCGGCGAGCTCTGCGTCTCTGCCCCATGGTTAAGCATAGGGCCGCGGCGCTGCCGCAGAACTCTGTGGGGGCCTTTAGGCCTATGGCCTATGTTATACTTCGGCGACGCTGTTGTCGGTACGTCGGACGTCGCTGACGCGTCGCTGACGCGTCGCTGAAGTATAACATAGACCTCACGTAGAACGCGGAAAGATGCACGTAAATGATGGGTAGATGCAATCAGGGGCCGGATTCACCGACGATTTACAGCAATTTAACGGAGAAAATACAGCCGAAATATCTGATAGCGCTTCTCATTAGGCGATATGGTGAAACATTTTGACGCGCTATCAGGGATTTCGGCTGTATTTTCTCCGCTAAATTGCTGTAAGTCGTTGATAGATCCGGCCCCAGTCCGCTTAACGGTCCACGTAGCCAAAGCAGGCTTGCAATTACCTAGGAGTGTGCGAGTAGGTTGTGCGTAAGCCCTAGTTTACAGTTACGCCGCTGCGCGGCGCGGCACAATGGTCGGGATAGATATCGACCTGGCGGGGCGAAAAATCGATATCCATGGCGATAGTGGTGCCGCGCCGCGTGGCGGCGCAAGTATAAATTAGGCCTAAGCTACTTGCACGGGACTATCAGTCGCTAGGCTTCCAAGTAACTTATGTGATACGTGGAAAGATGCACGTAAGCAATTGGTAAATATGGTCAGTTCATTTGTCGATCTGCCTGGCGCGGAGCGGTTGCCTGCGCCATGTGACGCCCTCGAAGAGTCGCGAAGCGCGGCGAAGTCTAGCTTCGTGGCTTCGACGATATTTTTGGCCAGTTTCTTGTCGAGTGAATGGGAAGAGGGGAAAAATATGAATGGGTTGGTGCAGGTGGCTGTCGGTCCACGAAAATGACAATTTTAATTCTACTTCTAGTTGACATTTACGGCACGTTTTCTAATTCTCGACGCGCCTTGGACAATGTCTACGGCACGTCTTCTGAATCGGGACGCTCAAAAACGCGCATCCTAAAGCAAGCATCAAGAGCCCGCGCTTCCTCTGCCGCCACAGCATCCGATGTTGAACGGAAAATCTTACGCGCGCGGGATACGCTGAGGCGTTCAAACATTACCCAAACATCATGGGCGTGCATGCAATTTTCACACGTCAACATGGGCTCTTTTAAATTCTGGGTGGACGTTTTTCGCTTTAAAGCTTGACATGTTCCATGTCCTACTGGCGTTGAATCTTGGCATGTCGTTTAACAGTGGTGTGGGATGTCGTGAAGCTGTGTAGAGCCAAGATTGTTATCGAAGCTTTATTCGGCTTACGTTTCGGCGTAACCGCCTTCTTCAGAGTCTGGAAATGTCAAAAAGAGTCTGAGAAATTACTCGTCCAAGGATCATTTCAAGCTGGACATTTTTTAATTCAAATTGGACACTCTTTGGAGCTAGCCTAAGACTTGAAATCAAAGCGAACTCTTCCAAATCAAAGTAACCTTCAGACAGGTTAAACTACAGACTCAATAAAATGGTTAGAAAAAGATTGTTCGAGGAGAATTCGGTTTAACATTCTTGAAATTTTTTAGTTCACCTGCTCCAGCAAGGGTATTATTGTTGTTACAGGATGTTTTGTTGCGATCAAAACTCTTGCGCCAGGCGGGACTCGAACACGCATCTTCTGCTTTCCGGGCAGCGATGTTCGCCTTACACCACCGGCGCTGTTTGACCGCACGTAACATCCGCGATACCCTCCAGGTCTGTCAGCACCCACCCGTGATACGGGGATGGGCCGGCCGCTGATATCAGCATGGAACCGGTTAAGCTGAACACCTTACTAGTACAATGCTTTAACACATTTGCACAGTTTTGATCGCAACAAAACATCCTGTAACAACATATAGCCTCTCTATCAGCCGCTCCAGGCTTAAGCAAATGTGTTAAAGGGTATTATTTTTTTAGTTTACTAGTTTCTTTATTTTATAAGTTTCTACGCTCTTCAATAGAACTCTTAGCATGACAACCAGGGTCCGTATTCATCAACGACTTACGTAACTTTAACGGAGAATTGTAAGCGAAAAGCTCAGATAACGCGCCATATCAAGCGATATGGTGAGCAATAAGCCGCGTTATGTGAGCTTTTTGCTTACAATTCTCCGTTAAAGTTACGTAAGTCGTTTATGAATCCGGCCCCAGTTCATCCTAGACGTCGGCTTAAGTCTCTACTGACTGTGAGATCCTCAGCCAGCCTACGTCCAAAATCAAGCGACGCGAAATCTGAGGGGACCTCAACGCTTCACCCCCCCCCCCCCCTCTAATCGTATCGAAGATCCCCGGAAAGATGAACGACCTACTCCACCTGAGCTAAACCCGAACCAAGAACCCGACTGAGATCCACGCGACAGTCGCCGCCTCGTCGGACAGTGTGTCAGCACGAGCCCATAAAAGTTCTTACTGTTGTCGCCCACAATGCTTTGTAAGCGATTGTGGACAGGCAGAACTGTTGCTCAAAAAGAAGGATCACTAACTGGGAAAGTAACACTCAAATGACATTTACGCTTCAATCAATTGAACACCTCGACACACCAGAGTATTTGCACAGCACGTTTTCAACATCGAATCAATCGTACAGTTCTTCGCAACTTACAAGGGAAGGATACTAGGTGACCATGGGACTTTGAGATGGGATGCATATCTCGGGATGTGGCTTCAAAAATGTGTTCCGTTTCTGCCGTATGCATTTATGAACAGAGTTATGGACCATTTTCATAACAGGCTCCTTTGCCCTCTAGGTCCACGCAGAGCGGGCCAATCACAAGAGAGCGAGCTGAAGTAGGGTTGAAGCTGCGCTGCCTGCCGACAGTGGTGGCGCAGGGGTGCAGCGGAGTGGTGGGACGGGTGGTTCATGGTTCGGCTCACCTGTGGTGCAGGACTTCTGCACTTCCTAAAAAAGATCTGCCACGATCAACCAAAGCTCTCTATGTCAAATGGCGAAGTTTGGGCAAAATCGATTACCATCATCCTACCACCCATATTTACAAGTGGGTGATCAGTGTCATAAATAACCCACTGCTCTTACAGCGGCTGCGCTAATGTATTTTTTATCCGCTGCGGTCATTGCCTGTTATGTTCTGAACAGTGTTAATTCACAGTTGCTAGTGTAACGCATTGTTTGTCTTCTCGCCATGTTTTTAGCAACTATTCATGACAAATTGGATCTCCGTGCCAGTATGAAGCTGTCAGTATGAGGACAAGTCCTTTCTGGCGACCTTTTCCCTTGCGATTTGACATAGAGAGCTCTGGCTGATCGTGGCAGATCTTTTTTAGGAAGTGCAAGAATCCTGCTTCACAGGAGAGTCGAACCATAACCCACCCTATCACCACGCCGCTCCTCTACCCCTGTGCCACCACTGTTCATCGGGCGGCGCAGTTTCAACCCTACTCGAACTCACTCTCTTGTGACTGTCCCGCTCTGCGTAGCTCTAGAGGGCAAAGGAGCCTGCTATGAGAATAGCCCATAACTCCGTTCAGAGATGCGCACAGCAGAAACGGAGCACACATTTGGAATCAGCGTTCGAAGCAGCATCCCGTGATATGTATCCCATCTCAAAAACCCGTGGTCACCTAGTATTCCTTCCCTTGTTAGAATGGGCCATCAAACCTTGCTGTAGCTGAAGAGGCCAGATTTTATAAACATCGAAAGGATAGTGAGAATGAATTTTTGAGATGCCCTGTACACTGCCTCGTAGACGTAAACGCTTCATGAAGACACTATCTGCAGCTCGCCTATGAACTGGAAGATTCAATGTCTTTCCCGCAATTCCATTGCCAAAACCAGCCTGTAGATACGACCGTCATAAGTAGGGTAAACTGTCCTCAGCATAGCGAGCTGCTATCACTAGATCAGTTCCCTCTGCATAAATCAGTACTCCAGCAGAATGAAGTGCAGAAAGCATAGATTTTAATCAATTTTATATGATCAGTAAATAGACGATATTTACACATACTTATATAAGACATAGCAAGAAAGAAAATGAATGCAAATAGCACCGAATGAGAGCTCCCTTTTTGAAGGTAAGAAAGTGAGAAACAATTGAAAGGATATGGCCGTCGTCGTTTGAAACACAACTCGATACGCTACTCGTAGAAGGCGGAAGTTGGCAGAGATCAACCCTTATAGCTGAGCAATCGAGCCACAACAAGATCTGTCGAGAAAACAATGTCTACCAGTCACGACCCCCGCCGAGGTCCTACACGAGTCTGACTCGTGGGCCTGTCCAACGGACGCTAAAAATCACAAAAGCTTTGATTACAGTGAAAAAACAAGCACATATATAGCTATACAGGAGCATCTAGGATACAGTCAAGCTCCTTCGCACGTTCTCAACATTCCGGAGCACTCGCAGGGTAACAGTTCTGCATGTAGGGGTAGTAGTAGGGCAACGATGGGTAGAACGGGTTTTGGTAGTAGTTGTACCACTGCATCGAGAGAGCGTCGCTCGCTCTCGGCGCACTCTGATCCGTCGGCGGAGCTGCCCACGGGAAGAGAAGAGGGTTTGTCAGGGGGACCTCGCACTTCACCGTCATCTCCACCGACATCGGGGAGATGCGCTTCGGCGACGGTTCGCTGCAGGCGGGGCTGGTCGAGGTGCGTTTCCGGTCTCGCTCGGAACCCTCTCGAAACCCCTTTGCGAACGGGTTGTACGAGATCTTCAGCTGCGTCACTTCGCTGTTCTGGTAGGCCGTCACTGCGATGAACGTCATGAAGTCAAACCTGAACGAGGAGCAGTAGGAGGTAAAGTGGTGGGAGCAAAAGTGAAAGTACTAGAACGAAATTTCGTTGATTTTTGGTTCAAGCACTTTAGGACGTCGTATTTGGCGACTGATGGGATGGTTAGGCTTTTAGGCATTTTCTTGTTCGGCTTCCTGTTCATACTATGGAAGAAATATAATTTTTCCGAGATTTTTTTGAAACGTTGGTCCAGCGGGTGCACGGCTTTGTCAAAGATACAGCCTTGGCAGAGGACAAAACCCTTCAAATACGTTGCCTACTTCGGTCGGCTAACTACACACCACCTCAAGGACTCTGCAGCACCTAACAAAACCATGTAGCGCTGCCATCTTGTATTTTTTTTAAAACAAAACAGAAACAAAGATGATGTGGTTTACACCAAAATGAACAGAAGTGATGTGGACTGCTAATGAAGACAGCTCACATGTACTATTTTCGGATCTATCCTAGTCGGTGGGGAGCACATAATTAAAAATTATGCAATAAATTAACTTGGGATTCAAGGAGCAGCTTCAAGTAGGCAAAATATTACCAAAAGAAGTACCAAAAACAAGCAAACAAACAAAAAACACATCAAGAATCACCGCGGTTGTAAAGATGTTCTGGCGGGCAAGGCGTATTCAAATACAGCTGACAGCCGCTTGACATGTTATAACTAGGATCTGTCACGGTGAGGGGCACACATATCTTTACAACCGTTGTGATATTTCGTTTCTGCTTTGTAATTTTTTGTCTTTTTTGTGAATTTTTTTTCAGCTTGGGCCTTATTTTGCCCTCTAGAACCCGCTCTGTGAATCATAGCTCAATTTGCTGCATGACTTTTAGTTTTGTGCTCCCCTCCCCGGGATATGTAGGTCTTTGGTCATACCGTTTCTGTTTATTTCGTTTTCCTAGGAGAACCCTTTCCAACTAGGACAGATCCATGATTCACACTAAATCCTATCTGGTACGGTTTCTATCGATAAAAATAACTACACTTTTTGAATGAACGTGAAATTTCTAGCCTCTCGGCTAAAACAGCATTGTCTATTCTCTAATAAATAAATAAATAAATAAATATTCTCAGGCCCTACGATAATAAGTTTTTCGTTGCGTCATATTACGAGATTGCGCCGCTCACCGGCAAAGTAAAAGGATAAAGAACGGCGTTAATGAATCTTATTTTGGGACGCGCTGCGCATTCAACTTCTGTGCAACGTTGTGGAGCAATTTGAGTGTGTATTTGGTTTATACAGTGAATTGTGGTGGCCATCCTATCTACGTGTCAGTGTTTTATCCTTTCCAGACGAGTCTTGTACAATTCATCGACCCAGGGGAAGAAGAAACCTGGAGTCGGGGACATGCGAGAGCCGACGTCTCTTGCGCTTGCACTACCAGTGCTCAAAAACGTTAATTTTTTAAACTAAAGCTATTATCCAAAATAACAAGATTTTCTGCCATTTTAAACTTCAGTTGTTTTTTCTCTAGACACCACACAAAGATAAACTTTTACCATAAAATTTCTTTGGCATAAAGACTATCTTGACTTCCTTGCAAGTGTCCATTTGAATTTGGGATAAACCTACTTTTTTTGCCCAGTTTCCCTTATAATTGTGCAGTTTGAAGCAAAAAAAAGAGATTGCCTCCAACAAAAACGTTTTACCTTCTTCTAATTTCAACACCAGAGTTGTAAATGAGAAAGCTCGGCATTAATCCCATATGCGTGTAGGCGCCACGCACACCACTACTGCCGAGTATGGTGGACGCGGAATGAAAAATATTTTACCTGTATAAAAGTTTGCGGTGACCAAATAATGAATATGTTGATGTATCAATTAAAACATATTAAATCAGACCCCACGAAATACACAACGCTTTAGATGGATGCATCCTGTGGCCACGAAATGAAGCTGACAGTATCCACGGTCATTCTTCAAACCCTCTTACTATTAGGCATCTCCCACAGGTAGCGTGATATCATTCAACTGGGTGCGTAGTAGCGAAGTCGGAGGAGGCAGCACCTGTAATCCACCCCGAATCAGTGCTTGGTTCGGGTCTCCCGCCGAGGCCAACCAAGCCTTCCACCCCTCTGACTAGTCAACTCGGCGAATTGGTACCAGGCTTGCCTAGGATTGACGAAAAACACTGAATTGTCCATCGGCTGGCCAGCGCATTCATTGCGTAGACCAAACACGCACTCAAATGGTCCCCACGACATGCCGTCGAAGTAGAATGCGTGGCGCTTCCGTAAAGGGATTGACTAGCGCCGTCCTCTATCTTTTGCCATTATCATTCACATTCGTTCTGGTTGCTTGGATTAGAGAATAGAAAGTGCAGCCTACCGTATGGCGGCAACGAGGCAAGTTGGATCCAGTGCTGGAGTGTTCTGATCCATCCACATTATCGAGTTCGTCATGTGGTAGACGTACAGGACCGGCACGTATTTGTGCATGGACTGGAGAATAACCTAAAACGGCAACTTTCAATTTGTTCTCATCGCTCGTCAATATTTCTTTATGTTTTCCGTGCTCTCCAAGAACCGACAACTTCTCTACCATGGAAAAGACAGATATATAGTCATGCTTAGAGACACCTTGCTCTCACTTCCTTCAAAAGCCACTTGCTATTAATTATGGTTACGACCAGATGCAAACATCACTTTGGGTGAGATTAGATATCAAGATGAGCATTAACGGATGAACTTCCTATCACTACTGCCATCAGACAGTTCGCTAATTGACTTGCTAGAGGGCTGCTTAAGGTACTTCCGTGTACACAAACAGATTAAGACCTTATCTCATTTGCGATCGACTGTTGTTCAATTAGCGCCCAAATATTCTGCTGAAAATCGAGAGATCAGCGAAACAAGCAACAACGAGAGCGGGTTCTGGAACAGGTAGGTAGACGACCTCAAGTGATGTTTGAAACATACGTTAGGTTTTCATTAAAATGCAGAGCACATACGTTAGCCAAGTTGCCACTTCCAAGTTCCTTCAAGGAGCTAGATGGCATGCAGCGAAAGAGAGGAACCTATTTTGCCTACCATACCATTGGTGGTAATACCAGCATAAGCAGTCATCGCATAAGGAAGCGTTGCACTAGAGCGAGGCCGCCGATTTTCCAAAAAGGGGTGGATCCACATCGCGCTCGTTGAAGTTTCCTCGGAAGGAAAGACACAACTCAGAGAAAAAGGTCACCAGAATCGTCATGGAATACGAGGTCAGACTTAAAGTCATTTTTTTGCATTTCCAGTGATTCATAGGCAGTAGCCTCGACAATCTCGGAGTTTTTCTGGTCTCTTCAGAGCACTCGTTCGAAGTATTTGATTTCATGCCGATGGACGGGTAAAGAGGTCAAAGAGCTTTACTGTTAGAAATGTAAGGGACCACCGGAGCTCATGTAGAGAGTCAACGGCTCAAGAGACCATCCATTGCTTAGGTGTAATCGACTGGTAGTGACGGAAAATGTCGGAATTGGTCAAACTGCTTCCACAAGCAGCGACCAGGCAGAAGAAATGTAAGAAAAAATAGGTGGTGATCTTGAGCGTTTGCTAAAAAAGAAGACCAAGAGATTCTATTACAAGGGGCGGTTTTGAGGGAAATGTGGCTAGAGGATCAGTGTAGCTGCTTAGCAGATGCAGGGATAATGCTAATTTAATGCAGAATGTAGGAAGACCAGAGCGTGTGAAGTGAGAAACTTAATAAGTTTCCAAAATAGCACACAAAGGAAGATAGGATAGATTAAAAAACACTGTTGAAGCCAACGGTTTAGAGAATTCAACGTCGGCTGTTCTTGTAAGGCAGATAAAATTACCAAAACTACCACCAAAAACCATTTTTTGATGACTGATTGATATATTCTCTTTTTTTCACTATTCTTCATGTATTCTTCATTTCATCGTCCCGTTCCTCTCATTTCCAATGTGTCGTTTCAGGGAGAGCCCCTCCCACGTTGGCAGCTAGTCACACGGTGAACAAGGTCTTACATCCCCGTTCCTCTGAGATAAACCAGGAAAAATCCTTCTGTAGTCAAAAGTTCGAAGCACGGCTGCCTCTGAGACCTAATACGGCCTTGACTCAGCTTTGCTTAAAAGCAAAAACGGCTGTTGAAATCGAGGAACTAGCCTTTTAACTTTGAATGGAGTTTTACACGACGTTGCGAACCCACCGCCCATGGACACGACCGCCATTCGCTTGAAATTGAACTGTATGGGGATCAATCTCAACATTTTTCGTCAAATACAAGGCTCCCCTTAGATTTTCAATGTTCTTCCCTTCTAAGTGCAAGTTTCAAATCGGGTAGTTTTCTGCTATCTGAGAACCAGGGCTAAATTCACCAAGCCTATAGAGTCACTGTTAACAAAAATCGGCTACTAATTTCCGCTGAAAAATCTAGCTACGAGGTGCACTTTCCCACAACGCTCTTAGTCTACTCCCAGAACTCTTTACTGCTACTAAAGAGACTTGTACCCGTGAAGTACCCGTGTTACAGGTATGGGTACCCATGTTACAGGTAAGGGAGCGAAGGCAACATCCACCCCGTCAGCAAAAGCACTTCTTCTTCAGCACAATGGAGCACTTGTGTGCAGTGACCTTGTTACAAGACCCTACGTAGCCAGGGGTAGCCGAGAGAGCGGCTCAACCGCTGCGAATCTCCCCCGGAGCATTCTCGCCGGCTAATCGGTTGTTTGGCCGACGGCAAACGGTGAGAGCCCACACAATGGCCTGCGTAGCATGGGAAAACGCTCGTCGCCCAGTCGCGAAGTTCAGAGTGGCATCGGCGGTGATGGATTTGACAAGATTTGTCCAAATATTCGCCGATAGGTGGCAGATGCGCGTGCCAACAGCTGGGACGATGGGAAGAGCCGCGAGCCCTGGCGGGAAGGCGGACTGGAGCAGAGAGGTGAGGAGACCCACATGGAACGGATCGTTGTCCTGCTGATTGTTGGTGACCTTCACGCGGTCGAACGCCACCGTCTTGCTCATCCACGCTCGTCCCGTGTCGACAGCGCCGTCGTGATGAGGAATGCTGCGAGGAGCCGTTCGAACCTCTCCCTTCCCGTTTGTGGACCAGTCGCCGGCGCTGAACTTGTACCTAAAGAAGACACTTGCTGGAAAGTTAGACAATGAGAAGTGTGCTCGACACTCTACCCATATTGATAGCTTGACGTTGAAGTAAGATTTAATTATTGAAAAACGCTGTTTAGGACAAAATGCGGTAGACAAATGCCTTCTTGATGTCACAAAACAAAGCTTAAAGTGTATATGCGGTCATTTCTCAATAGCTCTTATTGCTACTGCCTCTCCAACGGTCGGTTTATAGCATGGTATCACTCAGCTGGGTAAGTGGTAGCGCAATCACAGGAGCTCCCGGTTGTTGCCTGCACCTCCGAGTCAAGGTTCCTGGTTCGGGTTTCCCTTAGGCCATCTGGGCCTTCCTCCCTCCTGAGTCAGTGAATTGGTCCCAGAGCTGTCTGAGGAAGACACTGAGTTGTCTATCAGCTTTCCACCGCACGTCATTGTATAGGTCAAATGCGCATTCAGATTGCCTCCATGACATCCCGCAGAAGTAGAATACGTAGGAAAGGGATTGACTAACACCCACTTGTCCTTATCCCCATTCTATGATTTGGAACTGAAGCAAGAAGTAGACCTCGCCTATCTCCGTTCTGGAAAAAATCCTTTTTATTCTATATAAAATTCCGGAGGGACGGAAGGCCATCCGAACCACGAATCTTTCGCTCGGGTGCACGCGACAGCCGCCCCTACTCCGACTGCGCTAACACGCGCCGAAACAATAGTATAATGAGGCGAATTAAACAAAAAGGTTTTAGAACAATTGAGTGAGGTATTGGAATGCAAACAAATAATTAAATATTGCTTGTGGGTACAGCATTCCGAATAAACAGTCAAAGAAGCCTTACCTCATGTCGTCAACACGTTCAATGCGCAGCATAATCGCGTACGACTCGTCCGGATTCATGCCATGCAGTTTGTACTCGATCTTGGGAAATATTTTTCTGAAATAGAAGAATATGTCACCATCACAAAGCTGTGTAGGCCGGCCGTTCAGGCCACTTGGAGGCCTGGGAGATCCAGCTCGCCTCCTTGCTAAAGGCTAGCTCCTCTATTTTTTCATATGCGTTATTGGCAAAAACTGAAGCCTTGAAACTTATACTTCTCGACTAGCTAACGACGTCGAAGATGAAGTGAATCGAAGGCCCAGCAAGAGGTTCATTGCAGTAGAATATTAACGACAGCCGCTAACGACTTCCTTAGAGCGCTGTGATAAGTCTCATGTGTCTAGCTCTCCCGTTCCTTAACATGCACTTAATCTTGACATAGCTTAGGAATTTGCAAGCAACAGAGACACTTTTCCTCAGCTTCGTAGAGATGACCACATTTGACCCCTGCATATAAACTGAAGCGGCCTGTGGCCAGTGGAAGAAGAAGGAGTAATCCAGGGACCAGATTCATCAACTGCTTACCGTCCTCTAACGGTGAAAATACCGCCAAACCTGTTGCCGATGAATGTCATATAAGGCGGTTTGGCGGTGTTTTCACCGTTAGAGGGCGGTAAGCGGTTGACGAGTCTGGCCCAAGAAAGGTTCTGGATGGAAAGTAGCAGAAAATGTCTGCGGCGAGCACAAGTTCCCTAGACAGTCCGCAAACGATCTTATAATAAGCCTCGGATGAAGGTTCTAGCCTAGATTCACTACGTACAAGTGGGTTGAAGCTTACCGGCCACTCTTGGTGACGATCATCTCCGTGGTGTGCTGGTGGAACTTGCGCCACAAACTCTCCGTGGTGAGCGTCGCAGTGATCGCCGACGGATAGTGCGACATCTGAAGCCGTGGCTTATAACAACGAATGGACAGCGCGGGCATCAACTAGGAGCAAATGAGCACGACTATTGAAATTATAGGGGTTATATGGCAAGGATGTAGGACGGAATGCGGTTGAACAGGGTGTAAAGCATCACGAACCGGGCAAAAGTGCTAGGAGCGTGATAATGAGGGCTTGACGGCACTCGGAAGTCCTAATTACCATATCGGCCCAACATCAGCCATCCACGCCCCGCAGCCGGCGATCCCGCCCCGATCCGCCGCGAGAAGACGGTAGGAAAAGGATGCTGGAGAGAAGCCGAGAGGGAGGGGCGAAGACCTGAGGAAGAAGAACAGGGACTGACACGGGTTAATAGCACTTCAGAATGTCACTATCAGACCAATTAGTAACATTAACACCAGTCACCTAGGCATAAAGGATAAAGACCGGTGTTAATCAACTGCCGAAGGGGTGCGCCACGCATTCGTCTTCAACCGTGAAGGCGATCCAAATGATTGTTCGGTGTATCAACCGACAACCGCAATGCGCTTCGCAGACACCCGCTGCACGAAAGCCGTCACCGACAGGATTCCGTGGGATGTCAAGAGAACAGCAGGACATACATCAACGCGTTGGTCGGACTTCATCCGTGAAAACTCTGAACGAACGATATGACTCGTGTCAGTCGAGAGAGGAGGATCCCTTGGAGCACTCTGGCACCGGCAGGACATGGAGACGCTGGTGGCACCCGTTAGAGCATTTCGATGATCAACGAGACAGCATGTACCGCAGGTGCCAGGTGAACAATGGGTGACAAGTTGCTGATTTATTTTTATCCGACGATAAAAAAGGATGTGGAGCTTCTTAAAAGCATTTGAAATAGCTTTACTAGGAAGCTCATGATGAGATGCTTTTGAATGGACTGCAGTATTACTTCAAGAGTTCAGCTGCAAGCTGGTTTCTTTGGTCTACCATTGCTTAAGAATAAAAGAAAAATGCTTACATTACAACAATGAAATAGAATCGCTAAAAACTGTCTATAAATCCAACGAATTTCCTCGAGAAGATACTGACAAGGTCTGTAAGAGGTAAGCTAAAGCTTACGGTCTCGATTAATCGGGAATCATATCAGACTTTCTATGTTGAAATGCGCTCAAAGAATTTTGATAAAATAAAAAATAAAATAAATAAAAAGAACCTTTTGCTTGATAAAATAACTCAAAAAATAAAAAAAGAACCTTTTGCTTGCACGAAGACCTGGGTCGACTCTCTGTTCAAACCTGTAGAAGGTGTCTCTCAAGCTTATATTGTGGACTGTTCTACCATGTCATGTTGATGATGCGCTGTTTTATTCGGTTGATGCTTTCCCTTGCATGTTGCTGTATTAGATTGGAAACTGTATCCCTGCCGTTTTATTGTACATTTTGTTCTGAGTTTCTCTGAAAGTCTTACAAACAATGTTATAAACTTCTCAAAAGAGGATAATTTACCCTATTAGAATAAAATGTATTCATTCCTTTACATTTCGACCTTTGCTTATTTTTAGGATCAATAAAATGGATGTACAAAAAAAGGAGTAAAACACCAGTGCCTACAGCTCCTTCTCAGAGACCTACGTTTGAGATTTTTTGCATAATGTTATATACCATTCGAAAAATGGTAGTTGTTTCATGGGAATGTGCGTTGGGTTTTTTTTCGTTCGGTTTGATTTTCGTTAATTTTCAGGGCATTTAAGTGGACATAGGTTTTTCTACCTTACAGCTCCTTGTCGATGGTTTTTTGGGCTGTGTCATATGTCCTTAGAAATAGGTCCTTAAAAAGAGAATGCTTTGTTCTATCGAAAAGTGTGTCGTGTTTATTTGCTCATGCTGATTTTTTTCAATTTTTAGCGGAACGTTGAAAGAGAGAAAAATTACCTTCACCACTTTTTTTCTCGTGCGATGTCGTATGTCATTTGAAAGAGAATGTTTTGTTCTTTGGTCATTCTTAATAATCTTGCTTACTATTAGTTATTCAGGTTAAGATCTTAAAAAATGAACCAAAGAGTAGGTGAAAATATTGCATGTCTTCTGGACACTCCACTTTAATGCACTGAAAAAAATGAAAATCAAAATGAGCGAAAAAAAATCGCAGCACACAAGTGCTTGTGCAGCAAATTCTTCTTCTTCCAAGAGTGTGTAACGATGTGCAAAGAATCTCAATATGTAGAGAGAAGAGGCTGTTGGCGAAAGCCATTTTTCTTTTTTTGGCCTTCCATTTTATCGGCCTGAAACTTCGCGAAAATCAAAACGCAAAAAAGATAGAACATACTTTCTGATAGAACAAATTATTCTCTTTTGAATAGTGTATAACACTGATCAAAAGACCGCCAGCGAAACTTAGAATAAAATGTGAACAACGGTTGGGTATATTGTAGTTTCCAACTTATCGAAACTGAAGTTTTTGTGTTGTTGTATTGTTCTGTTTCCAAATTTACTTAGGTCAGACTCTAGTCTACGCCTTGAATAAATAAAATAAATTTACCACTTCTCAAATGAGTTCGGTGGCAATTGGCAGACTCCGGAAGGAAGGAAGAAAGACATCTACGCAGACCAAGAACCTAGACTCGGAATACGCGCAAGAGCCATCGCCTCCTCCGACTGTGCTACGTGTGCGCATGTAGCAAATTCAGGCACCAGTTCAAGAAAATGCATGGAAGTGGCCTCTTCAAATGTTGAAGCGAAAGTTGTAGGAAGGGGAAACGAAGAAGAGGAAAAGAGAAGGAAGGCGATTATGGCGACGACGCTTCCAATCAGCTGCCCCAATTCCCGATGTTTCCACAAAAGCGATCAATGTAATGGCACTTCACAACTGGTTTGGAAGCGAGAAGCGAAGCTTACAGATGACGACTATAAATTCATATGGGTCTTTTGCATACAATTCTGGACTATTAGGGAACCAGGCAGGAACACCATTTTTTGAAAAAGGCTCGGAAGTAGACCGCTGCGTCAACTGTAAAGGGTGTCGCAGTCAGTCAGTGGACAGGTAAAATTCTTTTCGAAATGGACGCTTTATTAGGCATCCTCCTGCTTTGGGAGCGGATGACGCAGTACCGGACCGGAACGCTTCACCCATTCTGGACGATGAATGGTCAGATGTCTTGGAGGAATAAAGAACCTAGTTGCTCGCAGACCAACCACGGGCAATTGCTGTATGGAACTAATACACATTCGTACCGCTCCAGCGATGTTACATTGAAATAGAGCGTGTGGCGTATACTAGACGGGAAGCGAATTATGGTATTTGCCTTACACGCTCTGCTCCATAGTGTTTTCAACTCACATGTTGGCTAGCATCAAGCTCTAGCTCACTACAAATAGAACTCCCCCTCCCTCCTAATGAAGTGGTCGTAAGTGTAGTGGTCTGGTCTGGATGGATAATGACGAAGAAATGTTGCAATAAAATGCTCGTTAGACGCGTATTTGAACCGAAAGAGAGAAGACAATGCAAGAACAGCAATAAACAATTGCTTGTTCGAGGATGAACATTAGAACTCAAGAAGTGAAAAAGAACGGAAAAAATAAAAGGTACATGCTTTCAAAACCTGGCCCTTGTCAATTTGCAGTTTAGTTGTCATGAACTTATAGCATTTTTACACCAAATTTCTGTAGCAAATAATTGTTGCTATTGGTTGTCTTAAACTTCAGCAAATCTGTTGCCGTCTTCTAAAATTTGACAAATAGACCCGACCTTAAGATGCCTTGCAGTCTATTTTTGAGGTGATCTTCACAGTAAAGGATAAGAGCAAAGTGTCGCGTTACTCATTCCCCTCTGAGATGTGCCACGCATTCTACTTCAACGGGATGTCGTGGAGGCGATTTGAATGCGTATTTGTCCATACAATAACTTGAGGTGGCCAGCTGATGAACGAGTCAGGTCTTCAACCTTCCCAGACATGCCTAGTACCAATTCACCGACTCTGGAGGGATGGAACGCTTGGTTGGCCTAGGAACGGAAATCCGAACCAAGAGCTAGAATCGGGTGTACGCGACAGTCGACGCGTCTTCAGACTGCTCTACCTCGTGCGCGACGCTACTAGCGCGCTTGATTAATTTTTTGTGTAAATTCATTTCACTCGAAAACCGAATTTCAAATCCGACGCCATGAAACAACCTCTGGCCTCTCAACACCACCGCAGGGCTCTGCCGGGTGGATGAGGTGTGAACGACCGGAACTGGGGCGAGTCTCGGTCCGTAACACCGAAGCCGAGCGCTAAGTCGCACCTTATTAGTGTAATCGCTGTGAAAACACACCGATTAGCACCGCAGCATAGCTGCGAGACACGGCTTACTGTAATTTTGGTGTTCATCCTAGCCACACCTAAGTAGTGGCTGTTGATGGGTAGAGAGGATCCAGTATTTTTCACTACTCCATTCTCCATTTATTCCTTTCACTTAGAATATCTAGCACTAGATGTTCAAGTTCCCACTGTATACAAACTGAGCATTTCTCAGGATCTTAGAATATAACCTGACGAATTTTTTATCGAGCGACCGTTGAGGGAAGTACTTAGCGGTCGCTCGATAAAAAGTCTCTACTGGATCTATCCTAGTGAGGAAAGGACACCTTTGTTTGTCACTTGGTCGAGGACTGCAAAGTTGAACATTTTATTTATTTATTTTTAAAATGAATTAAAATAAACAAATGGACCAAAATGAACCAAGCCAGAATTTTGAAAAGGCGAAACACTAAGCTGACTAACGAGTGTACTTTGCCTTGTAATTTCGCTGCAGAAGGTGGTCGCACTGGTTGCTTTTCTATCGGTGTGTTCTGCCGACTATACGTTCGATCCGAATGAATCATTTTCGAATATCCGCTTCAGATATCACGATCCGAATCATCCAAAATCCGAAGCCCTCGAAATTGCCCGTATCCGGCCCCTTTGAAAATCCGGGGTCCACAAAATCGCTGTTATCCGAATCATCCAATTATCCGAAGATTTTCGATCGGATGCAATGTATGCCACCGATTATGTAGGATTGATCCTCTCAACTTAGGTTAGAACACTTTGGAAATTGTGCTGCGAATTCGTTACCATGATCTTCTCATCATTATACAATGCGATCATCGTCAACGTGAGGAGGGGTATAGGAAGGGATAAGCTGCGCTTAAAGCTCATCAGACTCTCCGAACGTGCATATCAAACACAAGAACAGATTTTTATGAAGGCGATGCTCCTGCGGAACGGAAGAGTTTCTGATGCGCCATTCGTACTGAACGAATACACCTCTAGGTCCTCCCTATCTGTGGAGCGAAGTCAACATTCGCATCGATTTGCTAATCGCAGCGATGAAGGGAGAAGACGACAGATATGGACACTTTTCAGGAACGTCCAAGAAGTCGTGAAGAAAACGAAGAAGGTACGGCTCCGCACTCGGAAATTGAGGCTACCCTACGTTATGTGCTGCCATGAAACCAGCTGGACGATAACGACAACGACTAGGTTTCCCCAGATATAAAGATACCACAGGAACGTCCACCAATGCCTTAGTACGGCTTCTTCCAGGAAGTATGAAACGAAAGATATGACGCTCTTAGAAACCCCCGAGCGAGCGAGACTAATTGGGCTACTCTGGCACATAATAGAATGTCCACGGCGATCGAGAAAATCGACGATCTGCTGGACGCAGGAGGCAGTTATTTCTTGGCACATGCATAGTTTCGATAGATAGATGTATTATGAGAGATAGAGATATCGTGCACAATAAACGACCGTGAAAATAGGCGAAAATGCTACCTCTTCGAGGGCGAGCGGTGTTTCACCACTGGTTTGGTCCTCCGTTTTTAAAGAGCACTGCATCGGTACGTTTCTGCACTAGAGCTCTGGAAGCAGATATTTTTATAGAAGGATGCATTGATAGCTCTATTCAAAGCAAAGTGGTGGAGAACGGAAATATCAATAAAAACTCTTCGTCTGCATCGGATTCATGGTTACATTAGTGTCGGCTCATTTTAGAAGTGTTTAGTTATCAGTGCACCGATCAGACACGATAGGGCTCAAGAAAATCATTTCCTGAAAGTGAAACGGGACCGATCTATTCGATCGTCTGTTCCACGTATGATCGGGAAAATACAATGAATTGTAAAAATGCTGCGACAAGGCTATTTGTTATCTCCAAATTCCCTCTCTTGAAATCTCGGCATAAATAGTTAATGTTTTCTTGTCAATACTGTGCCAACAGGATGGGTTCAAGATGCAGCCTAATGGTTTTCATATTTACTAGGTCGATTTTTGTTGCTTGTTTTGTTTTTTCCTGTTTACAATGACTTTAACTTATGTTTATAATAACATTTGTTCTGGTTTTCTTGTTCATGGTTATCCATGTAGTGATAAATAAATAAATAAATAAATAAATAAAACAGGAGGTTTTTAAGGTGGATCTTCACTCGGCCTAACGTTTTCACGGAGTCGTCTTCAGAGGCGTATAGATCCACCACCACCATAGCGCGATCGCCCTCTATTAGAAGACCAGTAAGAGCGAAAGAGCTATTTCTTATGACTATATCACACAATTGATCGAAAAAATCCTTCAAGATTGTCCGAAGTCACAAAATAGGCTGTCTTTTGTTGAGGAAAAATCCAGCTTGATTTGTTAAATAAACTCGAAGGCGAAGCTGAAAAAACTGAATTCCAGTTCTAAAGCAGAAATCCCTCCTCAGTACGGCCAGTTGAACAATCGGTCACGTACTTGCTGATCGCTCGAAAAGGGGTAAAGACTGCAGATTTGTTTCAAAGGCAGCGGTTGCAATTTTGGCTAACGCAAAATCGACCAGATCTCCCAAACAAGCTATAGAATATGACGCTTGGTGCCAGAACATTCTTCAAAAGTACGCAACAGCTCAGTTTTTGAGCTTTTCGCAGGTCATGCAAACCGACGAAGACTTCGAGTCGTAGAGAGGAACCAGAGAATGCTTCCGAAATAGTGATGAAAAGGTTAAAACATCTGAGGCGGAATTGATGAGGACCACCCAAGGTGATATCGACAGCCATGACAGATCATTGATCGCGTTATAAAGATCTACCAAGTATTTCAATTCTCTCAGCAAAGACGTGGTATGTGGATTAGCTGAGGCTGAGAAGATTTTTAAGGCCAGAAAGTGTCGATTTTATAGCGAAGCCGTAAAACTATCAGTTAAAGGACATTGTGATTGCGCCTGCATAAACACTACACAGGGTGCCTCCAAGAAACGTTATCACGGTTGTATGACCATAAACTTCTCACCGGCTTAGTTACGGCAAACTTATACATCTTACATTCAGAGATAAGAACTGTCTCACTGTTCGCTTTGAGAATGCACATTCGCTGATACTCTATCCCCGTCAAATGTTACTTGATTAGTAGTGTAGGTGTCACCCTTATAAAATTTTGCAGTTCAAAAACGTGCGGTTTTTTACGGGCCTGTGCCGAACTTTAATTTTAGCTGCAATTTGGAACATGTCGCGAATGTGGGTAGCAAGGAGGGCGCCACAAATCAGGTTGCATCAAATGAGCGTGCCATTCGTAGAACGGCCAGTACCATGCGATTGGCTAGTGTGTGGTTGATCGGGGATTTGATTAGCCATGGTTTGTTTTTAGCGGATTCCCTACCTCAATGCTGCTCCCATTCGCGACTAGGGCCGACAATTTTGATTCACTAATTTTGTGCAGAGCTTTCAGTGATAACTAACGTTCTGAGAAGTTTACAAAGGTTGGGTAGATACGCTATTTCTCCGTCATGAAAATGTTTCTTGTTGGAGTCTACAAAGTATTCTGGCTATTCAAAGCCATGTATTTTGTTACGATCAGCAAAAAATTGAATCCGAGTTGAGCTACATCCCGCTGGCGGATATGCGATCATGGATTGAAAGCACTACTGACAGAGAAAGAACACTCCTCATTAACCGATCGCGGTAAATTTTATGGTCCTCTACTACACCATTGTTTTAAGATTTGTTTCAGACGAGAAAATTCATTCCTAATCCAAAAATGATGTGGATATCATGAATTCAAGCTCGCTTCAAAATGATTATTGAAATGGTAACACTAAAACTTGCTGAGTTCTACAGGCTGCAAAATTCTAACACAAGAGATAGCCAGAGAAAAATCAATTTTTTCAAAGCCAAAGGCTGTATCGGTGCTTCCTTTCCCACCCCAAGGGCCGCCTTAGAGTCCTTAGATTCCCAAAAAAAATGTGCTTCCTAATTCATTAGCTCAGTTTAAGACGGTCGTTGACAGACATCTCGTAGGATAACTAAGTAGTTCTTATTTTTATGCGTTGTGCTAGTGTTCGGTTTTTTTATGTGTTTTATGTTTTCACTGTGTGTAATTGTGATTATTTGTACGTTCAAATAAATAAATAAACAAATCAATAAATGTTTCCAGCTCTAACCATAAGTCTTGTAAGTAGTCATAGATGAACAAGATTGTTGCGCATTCTTTAATACATATGTAGTGCTACTGTAAACAGCACTTGTACCGCGTACCTACCCGTTATTGAACAAGTGCGAATCGCGACCTCAAAAATTACCTCTCCTTCAGAAGACATTTGTAGTTCTGCTGCTTACAAACGAGTGATAAATTTTTGATGAGACTAAGGAGATACAAATTTTATGATCATTAAAATTGTGATCAAATTTTTTGGACACACTTTACTAATATTTCAACGACAAGGTGTTCTTAAGTCACGGCTATGAGATAGATCTGCTGCGATTACATGAAATCTCAACTTGACAACTTAGGAGAGTAGTCGTTTTTGCAGGCGGTGCACCTTTTTAAAAGACAAAGGATCACAGCAAGGTAGAGTGGGCAGGAAAACCTGAAACTGAGAACGACAGGGTGTGTCCAGCACTCGGAGTAGTCCTATAATGTTGTCACCGAGGCCTTTGGCAATGCCGCGACTGCTCAGAATGCGTGGTTCTCATCAGGGAGTTCAATTCACAGATGATTACGGTTCCACAGCCGCCTTTGACGCACCGACTCCGCTGACACAGGTTCGACACCCAGAGGCGATATTGCCGCCCGTTGGCGGTGCTTCTGAAGTCGTTTCCTGCAGGAGGTTGTGTTCCGAATCACAGTGTGAGGATAACATACCATTTTTACGTGGAATTGTACACCTTTCATATCAAATTGGAAACTCTTCTAAGCTAGCCTAAAAGTTCTAAAACCAAAGCGAACTCTTCCAAATCAAAATTGGCTCCTTCTCCATAAAACTAGAAAGTCTCCAAAAAGGTTAGAATATTTTTTTGTTCAAGAAAATTTCTGGTATGATTTATTCGAAGTTTTAATTCGCCCACCCAATAAGTCATTGTTTGGATATTTTTTGAGATTCGTATTTTTTGTGGAAAACTAACGTCTGCAAGCTTGCTTCAAAGAGTAGGGCGACGAATATTTTTTAGTTTTAAAAAAGAGATTGTGCCATGTACTTAACTAAGACGCCGCTGTTTTTTTCGATTGTCGGCAAAGCCTATGTTTCCATAGGGTTTCACATCTGTAAACGATGTAGCGAATATAATTGTAAAAACACACGTTTCTACACTTTAATATTTCATGTAAAGATCACTTACACTGTCAATCGAATAAAAAACGAACTCTTTCGAATACATGGAGCAATATGGTGTTTCAATGCAATAAATGATTGCTGCTTTGTCGCGCTTTGAAACAAAATCTAATATACTATTTTTTCTTTAAAAATTAAAGTTTTTGAAAATTCTTGCCACATTCGATCGACTGAACTAAAAAAAATTACGAAAGGTATACGAAATTTTCATTGAACAAAAAAAGATCTAGGAGGGACTGCAGTTTAAGATGTAAAATGCTTGTTTCCATTTGAAAGACGTTTACTGTTACTTCAAAGGTTTTAGGCTAGATTAGAAGAGCGTCTAATTTGACACGAAAAGTGTTCAATTTAATTTAAAAACCTTGCAACATGATACGAAAGTGTCAAATTTGACGCGAAAATTATATAGAAAGAAGGCCTCTATTTTCAATCATTTTTGCAAAAATGAGAGTTTTTCAGAATGTTGGTAAAAAACATGTTTCAGGTAATAATTTATTTATATGATTAGTTCACTGAACAGCATTGTACACCTATAGAAAACAAAAGGCAGAAGGCAAAGGAAAGGTCTGGATCCAAACATAATTGCAAAAGGTTACTAATGGGTCCATTATCTCTGAAGAAGCTCGCTTTTAGTGGAAGTCCTCATATACAGGATGCACCAAAATAACGTGGACAAGGTTTTTTTTTATCATAATTGTAAAGCAACCAACAATTCGAGAAAACAACAACTTACTTTACTTTGATACTTTGATGGTCCTTTTGTCGGCTGGAGGTCTTCTCATCGGGGACCACAACTCTTACAGACCGCTCAATCTCTGGCTGCTTGCATCCAGTGAGGCAGACTCCGCTCTCTGAAAGATCTTGAGAATGAGTCTGCCCATCGCGTTGGCGGTCGTCCCAGTGGTCTCTTATGGTCTCTCGGGAGCCACTCTATGACACGGAGACTCCATCTATCGTCCTTTCGTCGAAGCAGGTGTCCGGCCCAGCGATATTTGGACTTCTTCATGTACTGCAACGGGTCTGCTAATTGCGACTTCTCCCGTAGCTTCGAGCTTCGTAGGCCTTCTTGCCATTGCTGACGAAGGTTTGTCCTTAGAAGACATCTCTCCAGTGCACGATGCGTAGTTTGCATTGCTCTGGCGATTGTCTTGTTGTCGGGCCAGGTTTCAGTCGCGTAACACATCGCAGGCAGTACAGAGGCGTTGAATATCGAGGCCCTGAAGCCGGCATCCTTGACCTGATCGGTGACTTCGCGAATCGAACTGAAGGCTGCCCATGCTGTGCGTCTCCTGCGGACGATTTCGGGAGCGAGGTCGTTATCCATGTTCAGCTCTCTTCCCAAATAGACGTAGGAGTCGACCCGTTGTAGAGCGACTCCATTTAACCTTACGAGTCCCGTGTCACACCACTGGTTGACCATAAACTGCGTTTTGGACATATTCATGTCCAATCCAATCTTCATACCTGCCACATTGAGCTCGCTCAGCATTTGCTCGACTTCTGCCATGCTGGTAGAGATCAGAACAATATCTTCGGCGAAGCGAAGGTTGCTGATCCGTTTACCTTCGACAAGGTAGCCTTTATCGTCCCACTTCAAGTCTTTCATGGCATCCTGAAGTGCCACTGTGACTAGCTTAGGAGAAATCGTGTCATCCTGCCGTATTCCTTTCCCGATAGGAATTTTAAGCTTACGATCGAACAACTGGATGGTGGTCGATGTGTTCGAGAAGCATTCGTCGAGAAGTCGGATGTAGGGCGATGGTATACCAGCGTGCACAAGTGCGTTCGAAACGGCGTTGATTTCCACAGAGTCGAACGCTTTCCGGTAATCCACGAAGACAAGGACAAGTGGGAGGTGGTATTCGCGGCTCCTCTCGATGAGCTGTGAGACAGTCTGAATATGGTCCATGCACCATATTCACGAAACCCTGCTTGCTCCACTGGCTGATATTCATCCAAGCAACGCTCCATGCGGTTAAGCAGTATCTTGGTGAAGATCTTGTACACAACCGAGAGAAGACTGATGGGTCGATAGTTGTTGATATTCTTCTGCTGACCTTTTTTGAAGATTAAAACTGTTTTCGACTCCTTCCATGAGTCCGGAATCCTACCAAGTCGAAGGTAGTGGTTGAAGTGCTTGGCAAGAAGTGAGCAGAGGACACTGCCACCCGCACGAAGGAGATCAGCAGAAATGCCGTCCGGTCCGGGAGCAGTGCCCGGCTTCATCCTTCTGATGGCATGAGCAACTTCTGATTCCAGAATGGGAGGTACTTCCTCAGCTGGTGGCATCAAGCATTTCGGGACAGTGATGGAAGAACGGAACAGATCTGTATAGAATTCTTGAACGATGGCCTCCATCGCTCTTCGAGACGTTTGCGTTGTTCCATCCTTATCCACAAGGGATGACATTATTGCCTTCTGATCGCAGAGATCTTGTTTGCAGCGCTTTATGCTTGAACCTTTCCCAGCGGCTTCTAACAGCTTCAATCTTCAGTAGGCTTGAATGGACTCCTTCACTGCAATTCGACAGGCCTTCGAGATGGTGACTTTTTCCAGATGGGAAGCATTAGGACCCAGTTCAACAGCTCTTCTTTGCTCCAAGAGTTTAATCGCATGTGCGTTGAGTCTTGAAGTAGATGGTGATGTGGCTCCGCAAAAGCTGCTAGCGCGTTTCAACAGTCCTTTGGAGAGAAGGTCGTAGTCTTCCGATGGATCTTCAAGAAGATTCCAATCATACGACTTTATTGCATATTCCAACTCCTCAGACTTGAATGTGGGGATCCTCACCGGTGCCGGTTTATGAGTGTCACGCTTGAACATCCTCTTTTTGAGAGTCAGCTTCGCACGGACAAGACGGTGATCCGAGCCGGTGTCAAATGAAGGCAGCACGGAGACGTCGAACAGACTCCAGCGTCTGTTTGTAAGAACATGGTCGATCTCCGAACGTGTTTCTCCATTTGGGCTTTCCCAGGTCCATCGTCGGTTTGAAGGCTTCTTAAACATAGAATTTCCATGGTAGAGACAGCACGCGGATAGGAAGTCTATCAGGCTCTCTCCGTTTTCGTTCCTTGAGGAAGTTCCATGTGGTCCTTGCCTCCATTCGTCGTGATCATTTGTACCGACGATAGCGTTAAAGTCACCAACGACAACTTTGTTTCTCGTCGTTGACAGTCCTTTCGAACAGCTTGTAGAATTCCTCCTTTTCTTCATCTGTGGCCACAGATGTTGGAGCATATCCATTTGTGATGGAGATGGTTCCTTGATCTTTGGTTTCCAGACGAAGAACAGCTACTCGCGGACTGACGATCTTGTAAGAGGTGCACTGTCGAATTGACGAGAAATCCAACTCCGCCAATATTCTTTCTGTCCACCTTTGCTCCGATTATGAGAAGCTCGTTGTGGTCGGTCCTTCTTATGGTTTTCGTTCTGCCTTTCGTTTCCTGCAGGGCGATAACGTCGTATTTGATGTTGCGGCTTTTGTAAAGCAGTGTCCGAAGATCCTGCTCAGATGCGATCGAACGACAGTTATAAGTGCAGACGAATAGGCAGTTTCCGTGTCGTGGTGGGAGGAAGTTTCCGGTAGTCCGATCCAATGACGTCCTGATAGTTTAACTTCGAGATTAGATGGCCCCTCGCCGGAGGTGGATGCAACCGACGTCGTAGAAGTCCACCTCCGGTGCGCGGAGGACTGGGGCACGGGTTTAGTTGTTTGAGCCATAGCGGTGGTCTGGTTACTCACATGATACATTGATATAAAAAATGCGAACTTCCTGTAAATTTTTGAATATTCAAATGATTTTGAACATCGAGAAATTTTTAGCATTAAAAGACATTTGTGTGCCAAAAACACAAGCTTTTTTCTGAATATTTGAACATGATTACGCAAATTCGTATGAAAACCATTCCAACACTTATTCGAAAAGGTTGTTCAGGCATAACTGTAGCCAGTGAGTAATGAGCAGAATCTTGAGGCTCTAGAGAACATTTTGAAAGAACTTTTTAACGTGTCCCTGTGTAGTGAAGCTGTGGGAAAAGTAATAGGTAATAAATAAATGTAATAAATAAAATCCACGGATCTCCCTCGATAGAGAGCCTTCGGGCTCTCTTGTTAAGAGGGATCTCGGGCCGCTTGTCGCAGGGCCACGTGGCGCGTCCCTGGGTGGTGGATAGGGGAATTAAACGCGAACCAAATGCGACCGTGTACTGCCCAGAGACGCAGGTGGGATGCAGGGGATGGACTCCTTGCTCCTGCTGTGTCGGGTCGATGCGTTCCTTGTGCGTGGGAGCGGCATGTTCGTGCACAGTGTGCGTGGATGTGTCCGTGACTGTGCGGATTGTAACTGTGTCGGCTCGGCCAAAAGCTTGCACTCGGTAGACTGGGAGTACATGTAAGGCGATTCGAGGCCGCCTTAAGTCTCGCCCCGTCCCTTCGGGCAGTCTGGCTGGCTGCCTGGAGTACCCCGCCCGCACGACAGAGCCTGACTAGCTACCCGTGTTGTATTCCAGTCAAACACAGCAGCACTAAAGGGCCTCATTCCCCTGACCCCGAAAGAGCCCCCATTTCTGCAGCGATGGGAAGGACGAGTACGGAGAGGCTGCTAAAATCTCAGGGCCTAACCAGGCTGCGCAAACTGAGAAGGACTGGGATGACGATCTGTACTTACAACGCCCGCACGCTTGCGTCGGAAGCATCCGTCGAGGACCTGATGATGCAAGCCAGGAAGATCAAGTACGACGTCATCGGACTGACCGAGACGAGAAGACACCACGCCCTACACGCCGCCTACGACTCCGGAGAAGAACTGTTCCTCGGAACATGCGACAGCAGGGGAGTAGGCGGCGTTGGTGTCCTCGTCAACACGCACTTGGCCATGAACATCGATTCGTACGAGTCTCTGACAAGCCGAATCGGACGTCTGCGACTGAAGCGATGTGGCTCCGTGCCAGCCTTGACTGTGTTCGTCGCGTATGCCCCAACATCCGACTACGACGACGAAGACGTCGAGGCCTTCTACGTGGAGCTGGAGAAGTTCTATAAGGAAGATCACACCTTCTACAAGGTGATCGTCGGCGACTTCAACGCCAAGATCGGGCCACGAAGGTCGCCGGAAGAACTTCACATCGGAACCCACGGTTTGGAGTGGAACGAGCAAGGTGAAAGGCTGTCTGAGTTTATCATGTCGACCAAGACCATCCATGGAAACTCGCAGTTCCAGAAGCCTCCCTCCCTACGATGGACCTGGGAATCCCCCGGTGGCCAGTTCCACAACGAGATCGACCACATCATCTTCAATCGCAAGTATTGCCTGACCGATGTCTCCGTTGTCCCCAAGTTCTTCACGGGATCGGACCACCGCCTCCTTCGCGCGAGGTTCCGCTTTTCGCGTCAAGGAGAGAAGGCCGCGAAGTTCAAGAAGAGGAGTCCCAGAACGACCATCAACTGGGATCTCTACACCTCTCTTGTCAGCCTTTGGGAAGATGCCGTCATGGACAACGTCGACAAGGAATACGATCGCTTCGTGCACCATCTCCACGATAGTGCTATGGGAGCCGAGAGCTTGAAGACCACCAAGAGACGCCTGTCTCCGGGAACTCTCGAGCTGATACGCCAGCGTGGAGCAGCACGAGCGTCAGGCAACTATCAACTGACGTCCGAGCTTGCAAAGCTATGCAGAGCGGCGATAAAGGAAGATCTGAAGGAGAGAAGGGCGGAAGTGTTGGCTGAAGCAGCAGAGGCAGGGCTGAGCATCCGCAATGCCCGCCGGAACTTCGCCAACTTCAAGACCAAGATGACCGCTCTCCGACGTCCTGACGGAACCGTCACCTTTTCCAGAAGGACCATGGAGAAAGTCATCCACGACTTCTACTCAGATCTCTTCGATAGCCACGTCCACCTGCCCCTACGCCATCTTCCGCAGGATGGATACGTCGTTCCCTCTGTTCTCCCTTCCGAGATCCGACACGCCATCTCGTCGGTGAAGAAACGTACAGCACCCGGTCCTGACAGGATCAGAGCTGAACACCTGAAGAACCTCCCGCCAGCGCTCATCAACACCTTGGCGCGGCTCTTCACACGCTACCTGTCCGAATGCAAGGTTCCATCTCAGTGGAAGACCAGCAAGACCGTCTTGCTGTACAAGAAGGGAGACGTGCACGACATTGGCAACTATCGCCCGATCTGCCTGCTGTCCGTAGTCTACAAGCTGTTCACTCGAGTCATCCTGAATAGGATTAGTAGAACGCTGGACGAAGGACAGCCATGCGAACAAGCAGGATTTCGGAGAGGATTCAGCACGATCGACCACATACACACCATTACGAAGCTCATCGAAGTGTCGCGAGAGTATAAGCTGCCGCTGTGCCTTACGTTCATTGACCTGAAGAAGGCATTCGACTCCGTCGAGACTGAAGCGGTCATGGAAGCCCTGCTCACCCAGGGCGTTCCTACTCAGTACATCAGAGTCCTTCGAGAGCTGTACAGTGGATTCACGACCAAGATCTCACCATTCTACAACGACGTCGTCATTGACGTGAAGAGAGGGGTTCGACAAGGGGATACCATATCCCCGAAGCTCTTCAGCGCCACCCTCGAAAACGTCATGCGCGAACTAGAATGGGATGACATGGGAGTGAAGGTCGACGGCCGGCAACTGCACCATCTTCGCTTCGCTGACGACATCGTGCTCATAACACCGAGCATCAGCCAGGCGGAGCGAATGCTGGCCGACTTCGATCGTGTATGTGGAAGCGTTGGACTACAGCTGAATCTTACGAAGACGATGTTCATGAAGAACGGCTGGGTTTCTGATGCCCCATTCTCGCTCAACGAAACGAACATCTCCGAATGCTCCAGCTATGTGTATCTGGGTCGCGAAGTCAACATGGCCAACGATCTAGCACCTGAGCTGAGCAGGAGGAAACGAGCGGCTTGGGGAGCTTTCAAGAGCGTCGAAGAAGTCGTGAAGAAAACGAAGAACGTCCGACTCCGTGCCCACCTATTCGACTCTACCGTTCTTCCTGCCCTAACATACGCCTCAGAGACCTGGGCTATACGAAAGCAGGATGAACACGCGATCAGCGTCGCGCAGCGTGGAATCGAGAGGACGATGCTCGGAGTGACACGACTCACGCAAGTGAGAGAAGGCCTCCGGAGTTCCGAGCTTCGCCGACGTTCGAAGATCAGAGACGCTGTCGCGTGGGCCAAGTTGTCGAAAATTAGGTGGGCCGGCCACGTAATGCGATTCGCAGACACCCGCTGGACGAGAGCCGTCACAGACTGGATTCCGCGGGATGTCAAAAGAACACCAGGACGCCCACCAACGCGTTGGTCGGACTTCTTCGTGAAAGCCCTGAACGACCGATATGACGCTCTTCGTGTCCCTCGAGCGAGGAGGATCCATTGGACCACTCTGGCACGCGACAGGGACGAATGGAGACGCTGCTGGCGCCCGCTCGAGCAAGTCGATGATCAACGGGACGACAGCGAAACAGCGAAACAGCGAATAAATAAAATAATAGGCGATGTAGTTTATCCTATTCAGAGTGTAATAATTTTCATTACGAGAAAGATAAGGTGCTATCCGGTCGCCAAGGCGTATCGCGACCTATAAAAATTGTAGTGTTCACTTGTCAGACAATAACGGATGATTCCCAAGAGACGTTGGTGACTTCCCTTTCATAGGGTCCACCTCTCTTAACATCTTGGTCTGTGATCTCTACGTGATGGGAAAGTACAAAAACGCTATTTATGACCAACAACAAACCCCTTGGTACACGTCCTAGTCAACCAACGAGGGTACCAATAGGGGCGGACAAGCAGATGGTACCGTTAATTGAAGACCATGCGAACGTAATCGAGCTCTTTAACCACCGTTTTCCAATCGCGATAGTCGAAAGCGCCCATGGAGCAGGAAAAGCTTTGTGCGTTGCTGTCACAGCCCCTGCAGCCTCCGGTAAGTGAATGTCAATCCTCACTGCTTCGATCCAAACAGTGCTGCAGACGACATTGCAGAAGAGATCGGAAAAACTTGGTGCCAACATGTCCGAGCGGCACGCTGCATATGTGAGCGAGTAGTTGGTGTCGTGACTCCTATCAATCACGATACCGTATCCTATCAGGCAGGCGCCTGAGACTGGACACTGCCGCGAAATTAGAAGGCGGAGCTAGCAGGGCAGTCTAGTGACAGTTCGGCCTGGTGAGCGGTCTGGCCAACTTGCTCCTGCTCTCTTATCCTGTCCAGCTAGACCAACTACGACTGGAACCGGTTTGGGTGTCAAGAGAGCTGCGGCTCCATGAGTGGCTCCATTCTCTCCATTCACCTGCAACTATGGAAACTCAAAACCTCATCAGCAAAACTCTCGCAACGTACAACTAGTTATCACTCTTTCAAATTCTTCTCGACAAATAAAAATTCCCAGAACTCGTTTTGATCATGCAGGAACTTCACACTGCTCAGCTCACTGTTATCGCCATGCGCTATCAGCAGCATCTCTGCTAGCGCCTGCCCACCCGTCATCTAACTCACATCTTATATTTTCCTTGAGTTCCGCGGAACAGAGCGTTTCGCATTTCTTTCCTCACGTCATGCTCTACAACGTTTAATGACTACGCCAACTGCAGAATCGGCCGTTCCCCCTGTTAATCTGGGAACGACGAAGCAGCGTATTACCCGTCACTTGAATCAGATTTGCCGCATTCTAAGCGAGTGCGAAGTCTACAGCGTAGGATGGGATTCTTCGCAGAGGGCAGATCGCACAGAAATATTAAGTTTCATCAACGCAGGAAGAACAAAAATCACATCCATTCTTAATAAGGTTCGGAAGAGTTTGAATACTATCATCTTATTTTAAACTGCGACTCCTGAAAAAGTTTAAGAAATAAAATCTATTAACTACGTTAAAGGACTAGAGCTTGCACGCGAATTCGAGTCGTATATCGAATCCCAGGCAGTGCACAGCATAGTAGAACACGCATACGACTTAGATAACGGCCTCGAGATTCGAATTAGCGAGCTCGGCACAGCCTACAGCACATGGCTTTTCCAAAATTCGTCACATACTACTCACAGGACGATCAAGCTAGAGGGATTTTGTACATGGTAAGTACACTAACTTGTAGCTCAGTACAAATCATAGAGACACCTCTAGATTTGCGCGCATTGACTTAGCGGATCTCATGAACAAATTCCATGAGATCTATAACCTTCATCTAGACAACAACAAACTCGACCTTTTCAAAGAATTTGATAAAGCAAGGCAATACCTAGGGATTTTGCGTTCTTGAGCACCAACAATAACGTTGTAGTTGAACAACATAGGGACCACCTTTACGTCGAGCGAACGTTGTCAAAACGGCTTGAAATACTAGTAGATATTTTCTTCCTAGTATATGAGTCAAATGTCGTCTTGTGCACGGTAGCATCGGGGGTAAATCTGACCCCACAGTTTGGTCTGTTCGGGGCTACATTATGCTATACCAACCATGGGATACACTGCACATACTGGGTGGCTCTTCTCAGCTTCCCGAGGCAGTGCTGGTGACACTCTTACACAGGTTCGATAAGGCCTTCACTCTCATAGAGGACAGAGTAGACACCGTACGTTCGAATTTAATTAATACCGACAACAGTAGGCTTATGTTCAATCCACAACGGACGTCGCTAGTAAGAGAAGGAACATTCCCACCTGTGCCAACTAAAAAGTTCATCGTGTACATGCTCCTTATACTATCTCTGAACTCGGAAATGCTCCGTGATCATGCGCTGATGTGCGATACAGTTACTGACAAAAGAATGGCGGCCCTTCAGCACATATATTTGCCCAATGAAGCAATTCCAGCAGCATTCATTGATACCCCAGCACTTCTATTTCATAAAAACGGGCAGTAAGCAGATATTGTGCGGATTCGGCTCAGTCATCTAGAAAACTACTTCGAGGGTAAGGACATCTTGGTGATTTGCCTATGCAAGGATAAGAAATTCCTCTGTTAAATCTTTTAAGTGACGCAGGAATCACTGTATGTGCGGTGGATAGTGCATAAGTCACTAAGCGTGCGGTACTCATATTATCCACAACTAGAACGACTGCACTTGAAGAATATCATTTTTCACGGATTTCAGGCGCCTGAATGTAGCTCTGCCGAGAGCACGCGATGGTCTATTCATTACAGGATCGGCTCGGTGCCCGCGAAGTATGGAGAAGGTGACGCCCTGGTGCCTATGTCTCTTATTTAGAATCATAGAATCATTCTCTTCGTCCGTCTTGATTTTTGTTTTTAGATAGGAGGCGATACAATGGGAGACGAGCAAATACCACAACCCATATAAGATTACAAACCGAGCAGATAAGAGAAGGGATCGTCTCCAATGTCGTGCTCACCTTCGCCGAATTCTACCACTCGAGTACTACCACCATATCGTACGAACTCCGTGGTATTCGAGAAGATCCGTATTTCCGCCTGAGGTCATGTGTCATGTCTAGCATTTGGATAAAGCAGTGCTGTGTCGGAGCTGTGTAGGCAGAAGTGTTGCCCATGCGGATCCGGTTAGGGACGCGTCCGAGGTGGATTAGGCCCAGCACCGAACTTAAAAGTACTTTAGGGGTCGCCCGTCCGTTGGCGACGGGCGACCCCTAAAGTACTTTTAAGTTCGGTGCTAATGGTCGATTGTCATTTTTCCATAAGTATGGCCGATTTTATTTTTCACTTGTAATAGACCAATCGCTTCAAATGTATTTTGGTTATATTGTTGATCGCTGTACAATAAAGAAGTGAGATGATGGAAAGACAATCGCGACGTAAAAAGAAAAACGATATAACCGACGATTACGAAGGAAAATCCTCATTACAAAAACAAAATGTCACAAAAAACAATGAACAGCGAACAAAGGAAAACGCTTAAAGTTGTAACTTACATGAGCTTTTTAAGCATTAACAACCATCAGCCTCAGCCGTCTTTCGTTCGACATCAACGTCTCAGCTACCATTCCTTTAACTCAGTGTTCAATCAACCTTCCTGAAGTCAGTCCTACCTGATCTGGCAGGAGTGTTGTAACGTTATCACATTGCTCAAGCTTAAACTGTGTCGCGGGCGTGGGATCTTTGAGGAGTCACTCGGACACTTTGCCATAGGTCTCGCTCTCGACCTGCCGCTGACTTCGACGTCGGCTCTCCCTCTGGTTTCCCGCAGGCCCTCCCTACCAGACGCTCTAGCAAACAAGGAAGGATGCAGAAGTTAGTGATCGAACAAACAAGTATTCTAACCATTGTAAGTATTATCGGCGCAATTAATATATTTGCATCACCGATGCAGTTTCTAAATTAAATATAGACGAAGGTTTAGACAAAATTACACAAAAAGGTTCTAACGGATCTCATGTTTAATGTAGTCTTCTCCTGTCTTTACACCTATTCTTCGCGTACGTTTGTATGATGTGCATAATCATGTAAACTCATATAGAAGAGGTGCTGTGTTTTATTTCCACTGCGGCATCGTGCTTCCGAGCACTTTTTCATGACATTCATAAGCTAAGCCGCCCATAATGTAACTCAATCAAGACAAGAACAACAAAATTAGAAGTGTAATATGCTTTAGATCATAACATTATGACATTGTATTGATAAGTGGCAGTATATTTAGTGTAAAATAAAATAAAAAGTAATATATAATTAATTGTATTATGGAGCATCAAAATAGTTGAACCGTGGTGTAGTCCAAAAAGGAAGCCCCGTTTTATAACACGGTTAATGTCCAGTGCTAAAGAATCCGTGATGAGTATAATCAGGGCCCGGATTCATGAACGATTTACCGGCGGGTAAGTGCAAAATTTACCCCCACTGCCCACTTACACGCGATTCATGAACGCGCGGCGGGAAAAATCCGAGGTAAGTGTCGAGGTAGATGCTACCCCGTCAGCGCGTCGGGGAACATTTACCTCCAAGGCGAGGGTTTTGCTCCGCGGCCAACTTCTGACCCAATGCATGCCTCCGCTGGCCCTTAGCCAGCTCTGAGCTGGCCTCCAGCCGCAAATTCAATGCCTGGCAGGGGCGCCTAGTTGCCATGCGCACGTCTTTCGCCACACTTCGGTGAGTTGTTTTACCTTTTGTTTTTCCCTATTAGGCTTGCATTCCATGATTTTTTGGGCTCTGTGGACCATGGCGGCCTACAATGCCTCTTATTTTTAAGTGAATTGCTTCCTTTAGTGGCATTATGGGTCGGCTTGGGCCACTATGAGCCTAGTCCACCATGCAAATCGTAATTTACGATTTGCGTGGGTGGACTATGCCCGTCCGCCACCTTAGCCTTCCTTGGAATATGTTGTCTATGGAGGCTACTGTGGTGGATGGCACCCATTATTAGTCATGTAAGCCCACATTTACCATTGTTCCCGTACTTCCTGCTATGCTACTAGTTTCCACCCCTCTCCCTACCTCCCCTCCCCTCGCCCCACCCCACATTTCACATTTCATTTCCCCTAAATACGATGCTGCTAGTGCCGGTGCCAGCGACATCCCAGCAGCAAGTGTGACTGCTTGGTTTCGCTGTTAGCTGATGCCAGCGGGCCAGCGGAGGCATGCACATTGGGTCAGGAATTGGCCGCGGAGCAAAACCCTCGCCCTGGCCGTCATGAATCACAAAACGGAGGTAAGTTCGGGGAAAGTGGCGGGTAAATGACCGTCGAGGTAAGTGGGGGTAGACTTTACCTCCGGCCGCGTTCATGAATCCGGCCCCAGAGGAGTACCGAAAGTGCATACATAGTTAAGGTTTCCAGCAACGAAGCAGCCTTGTGCCTTATCCGTTCTGCCGCAAGACCTCCTTGGGCTGATGTTACACTTTTTGAGAGTTCGAAGAAGTCATTGCAGTGGATGTGGTAATTGTATGGTGGACGATATTCTTCTTTACAGAGGATGGCAATGCGTATAAGGTTATGAGATGCCGATTTCCCTCCCACGTGCAGCAGATCTTTGAATGTTCTTTACCTTCTATTGAAAAGTGGTAGAAACCCGTCTTGATCTGGAGTCTTTGATGTTAGCTCAATCGTAGGAAATGACTCACCTCTCAAGAGGATGGACATGTAAACACGAAGCTCAACGCACCAACGATATTAACATTCTGCGCTGAAACGACCGAGCTCTCACAGGAGCGTCTCTATCTAGTTCTTTTGTCACTTGGGGTTGACCTGCTTTGCTTTGTCGCAGCTCTACAATGTAGTTATGCGAGCTCAGCACCATTGTGCCCGCACTATATCTTCTGCTGCTGATGAAGCTGCTGATGAAATAAAACACTTTCAAACGCCGGAAGTCTCATGCTAGCGTTAATGACAACAACGAGCAAAAATCAGTTTAAGAGCTGTTTATCCAGAATGAACATGAAGCTGCAAATTTTGGAGCAAAAGAATGCGATATAAAAACGGAGTCTGCGGACAAATTCCTCATTAAAGAACGCAAGCTAACGAACACGAAAAATAATTTAATCAGCACAGTGCACTAGAAAAGAAGCAAAATAGATATTCAGCAAATCTAGCATTTCACCCTGGGTTACATCTAAAACATCCGTAGTAGGCATGTGGCTGCAGGACTTATTGTTAGTCAACAGCCAAATGATGCTGAGCAGGGAACTGCCTCAGGTGTATGTCTCAATGACGAAAATGAATACCACCACGATAATCTCAAACCATGAAATAGTACGAAAGAAGTTTTACTTTTGCAAGGTCCTTAAACCCAAGGAGTTAGTGTTCCTGACAGACCGTATTGAGATGCACTGTCAGTACACACCTAACACGTTTGTGTGCGCCCCATGGAAAGATAAGGAAGGTGGTGAAAGATAACGGTGAAAGCCCATTCTTGATTCCTTTTAACGTAAGTGTAAGCTTATATATAAGCAGCTCGGCGGCTCAGCGAGAAGTGGCGGTGGTTCATAGGTGTAGGGTTAGGTGCTCGATTACAGCTCCTCGTCGGTCTTTTGTATGTTTTAGTGTTGATTCCTTGTTTGGCATCTATCACCTTCTCAACTTTTACTATGCATATACTCTACTATAGGCTACCAAATACGTGTTCAGTAAGAGATTTAAATCAGCTGCCCCTTCTACAGGGTGCGTCAAATGTTCTTGGACACATGCGCCCAAACGACTGTTTCAAAACAAATCCGATGAAATTCACAAAATTTATTACTATTGAGCAGGCACATATAAAGAAGCAGTTAAGTTTCGAAATGGCCTCCTTTAGCGCGGATACACGCCTTCAATCGCTTGGGGAACGCATCCACAGCGGCACGCAGGGGGTCTTCCTCAATTTTTTTCCAGGCTTTCTCAGGGGCTCTTTGAAGTCAAGCACTGTTCGTGTGTGATGTTGCATAGGCCTTGCTCTTTAATATAGACTAGATTGTGTAGTCCACTACATTGAGGTCTGGGCTGTACGTGGGTGGGGCCACTCCTCGGCTGAGATTAAATCCGGAAATTTGTTGGCATAAAACTTCTGTACCACTTTAGCCTTATGAACAAGCGCGAAGTCCTGTTGATAAGTCCAGTCGCTATTTTTAAAAGGCACATATGCCCAAGAAGGAATGACTTTCTTCAGGATGTCCTCTAGGCCGTTTTATAGTTAGTTTTTTTCTTCGACGTGCAGTTTCTCCAATACAGTACGCAAACTTTTTGCATCAACAAAACAAAAGAACAAAAGAACATTCAGGCACGAAAATTTGGTATATGAGAGGGTAAGAGTAGGGCAACAGTACCACATAAAAGTTGGTTGAGCGTGTCGCGAAGCGCAACAAATGTGCACAATGGTCAGAAAAGATTTCATTCTATACGATTTAGTTTTGCTTAAGTTATCTGCTTGCTGATCAGACGTTTTGTTTACAGATTATGCTGACATTCCTTCTCTCGAGCTCGGTCCAAGACCGTATAAAAGCACAGCAAGAAGCCGAGATGACACCTTCCTTCTTCGATTCGACTCGACTCAAGTCGCCTGGACCCTTCGCCTCCAGCTTCAATACCTGCGACCAGCCTTCGACCGATCAAGAGGACTTTCAAGAGGACGCGGAACTCAATACCACCGGCTAGGTACTTCATACCGATACGTCTCGCTAGTCCCTCAATTATAAGGAGACTTTACAGATCTCCTGGCGTACCGAAACCCTCTGACTCCAGCCAACTCGGACGAGGCCAATTCGACCTGCAACACGACGTCTCCGGACCAAGAAGAAGTCAGCAACATCGACATATTAATCCGCGGCAGATTTGGGAATAAACATATTATAGTTTTAGGTACTCCACCGCGTGGCCAGTCAAGGAACGACTGTTAGGCGAGCGACCCACAACCACAGAGCGAAGCAAATGTTCTTATATAATGAGCCTGAAATAGACGAGTCCAAGAACTTTTGACGCACCCTGCAAATGCGACACTTTGTATTTTCTACTGATTTTTGATAAGAGCCTTGACTACGTGGGGAACGAAGTTTCTCAAGCAGACAGAAATAAAGCAATTACAAGAGCACATGATGAAACCAGTCCACAAGTCGAGAATGGGTGTTCGGTTGATCTCATCAGCATGTGCCCCACACGATCAAAGGACAGCCGACCGTTGCACAAGTCCAGCTATACCCCACTGCCCGTCGAAGGTGTAGAGCTAGACACACTAAAAATGACGGGCAGGTAGCTACTCCAGCCTAGTAGGTCTGCGAATATAGGTCACCGTCACATTCTCTACGGTGGCACGTTGGTCTTGAAACCCCTCGGGTGAGCCGACCATTTAAAAATTGAAAAATACAAACAGATTTGTTATTGAAGTTTTGGTGCAGGAATATCAAAAGGTTGATCACGACGGTTCGCCGTGACGTGAGTGTACGCGCTCCTGACTGTGAGATTATCATGGGTAAATCTGAAGCGGCACTATGCACTTTTACGACTCCTAGCTCCTTGGTCGAGTTCGAGAAGTGGTAGACGAAAATTTCACCCAAACGTTGCCTAATGGGAGTTATCTGGAGCGCTGAACACGAATATGATATCAATTTTTGAAATGTCGGCTAATTACGGCAGTTTAGACGTGTACACGCGACCCCATAGTCACATTTGAGGGTCCCTAGCTCCATGGGTTCAAGGACTTTACCCATATTTTTACTAGTTGAACCCACATTTCTACCAGTTGAAAGGTGGGCACTTTCATAGTGGTATTCGTTTTTGCCGTTCAGTCACAGACAGATCCCTGATGAGCTTCAGGCAACTCTTTGATTATTTTGTTTCTTCACGCGGTTAGCTCTTTTCAACGTCTATTTTGTCCAGATAATTGTTTTTGTCTTTTACGTGATGCACTCGACTTTAAAATCTGAAACAAACAGAATTCATATTTCAATTCGATTCTTACCAGTCCATTTGGTTATTTATAGGCAACGTGTTCGCTACGATTCGTTGCTTCTGAATCTTTCTCTGCTTAGAAAATGGAATTGCATCCATGGCGCACTTGAATTTTAGTTCCGCATCCCGTCCACTGTATCACTCTGACCGTCTGAACTGTTCCCGTACTTGAAGATGAAACAAAAGGCCACTAGAGTGGTAGTGATGCATTTCAGACCGACCGAAGGCGATAAATGTAAAGTAAGTGTTGAGATACTTAGAACTGCAATGTTCGCGGTATATGATGCAATTCGGCGGATGATGGCGCAGCCAGGGTAGGCGGCACCGTCACGTACGCAATGAAACAAGGCTATTGGTTCGGTTTTCGTGTAAGCCAACCAATTCTTTTCTGTCATCCCGTCGGTTAGAGCAACGAATTAGTCTGGGAGGATTAAAATGTTGACCTATTCTTCGTCTGGCTACTGCAAGCCATGTATAGGCCAATTACGCATTCAAAATGCTTCAACGACGTTTCGTGAAAACAGAATGCGCAGCGCGTCACACAAAAGGATTAATAAGCACAATACCTTTGCACTAATCACAAGGTGAAACTAAACTGGAGTTACCTGCGTATTTGTACGCAGCGTCCGTCCTAGGCCTGTCGTAATGGTTGCTGCAGAAACTAATGACTTAATCGTTAATGCAGTGTTTACCTTGGAGATTGCTTTAATGTATTTCCTGCATAGCTTTGATTTTAAGCAGTAAGTTTTTCTGAAAACTATAGAAAAAAGACAAAAAAAGAGACCTAGCCAACGAATACTTTTTAGGAGGTTATCCAAATGTGATAGCGAGTTTATGCCTTAACGGCACACGATCTAGTGTCCAAACTATGTAATGGCAAGTTATTTTTTGTTTAATTATAATATATAGGAAAACGTTTTTATTGAAACTGTAGCAGTTTAGCTATGTACTTTTATAATACATTTTTTGCAACTTCATGTTATCGTTAGTGCCGAAATATTTATTTATTTTTGGATGCAGTACATTTCTTGCACAAAGGAACAACCACGTAAGAAAAGAAAAAATAAAAAGATAAACTCATTATTGCTCCAGAGCAACGACATGCCTTATAATAGGTCATAATAGGTCGGATAAGGCAAAGCGCTTAAAAAGGAAGTAAGCGTCATTGAATACAACATTCTATTAACTAAAGTTGGCAAGTAAGTTGACAAAACAACTCTCTCAGGAAACCCTAGAGGTTACTCCAACAGTAATCAGTTTTGAAGGCCGATAAATGCGTTGTTAGAATGTTCCGACTGGGCAGTTTGTTAAAGTCAAGAAGCACTCGAATCGGAAAACTTTTGACCCAGACCTCAGTTCTAGAAACTGGGATCGTAAGCTTGACCTTGGAATCTGTTGTAATAAAGCTTCTCAACGTAAACATATTTTTAAAGCTAGCTTTAGCTCAACCCTTCCTGTTAAGAATTTGAAGACCATTACAAGATCATTCCTAGTTCGCCTACTCTGCAAACTTGGTAGGCCAAGGTAAATAGTGAGGACAGAGGAAAAAGGACGGCATCATTCAATCGTGTTTGGGATGCTTCAAACATTCTACCTCTACGGAATTTCGCGGTGGCAATTCGGATGCGTACTTTACCTACACAGTGACTTACGGTGGCTAGCCGATTTGTAATTAAGCGTTTTATTTTGCGAGTCTGCTACCTATTCTTCAGAGCAAGCAAGTCTGCCGGCCAGAAGTTCTGTGCGTTAAATTTCTTTAACGAAATTTTTCAACGGAAAATTTTCGTTAAATTTAGTTAAAAATGTAATCAGCTGCAAACTATTATTTCAAGTGAAAAAAGGGAAACCATATACGCTCCAGCTTCAACAGATCAGCAGCTAAAGCTCAAGGAATTAAGTGTTACACTTCAATGTAAAATAAACAACTCCCAATCACCAAAGTGTAGACACAACGTCAACAAGACTTCAGCAATATATTATCTACAGGATGTGGAATAAGAACAGATACGGAATTATCATTCAAGGCAAGAGTACCTAGTTGGCTGGTGCCCGCATCACACCGGCAAGGCATCTTAAAGTGCGCGATGAGGCAGACCGCGGAATTCGCCCTTCCTAGTTCTTTGCGAAACCGTTCTGTGTGAACGTATACAATCTCGATGCGGGCACCAGCGTACTAGGTACAGAAATGATTCATAAACCACACGAGATTGGTAAATGCGTTTATTGGCCGACGTTTCGGCAAAATCGCCTTCTTCAAGGGCCTAAATGAGACAGAACATTCGCAAAGTTGAACGACCAAATCCCTCAACAAAGCCTTACAGGAAAGTTGATGTAGTACTACTCAGCAAACCAAAGAGATCAACTGCGAAGAACCAACCTTAGGTGGATCCACGGAAGTGGAGAAGAGACCACAAGCTAGGCAGTCGGTACTTTAGATCGTGCCTGTGTTGTGGAGGTATTGGTTTATATAGGGCAGTGACTGCCCTCGCACTGACCCAGGTCAGACCGCGGCCCAGACCTAGGTCAGCCCACAGAGTCCCAAAAACGGGGAAAGTTCGCTGGTGATCGCAAGACATTCCTCTTTCCGGTTAATTTTTGGGTTTTTAGAATGGATCCAAAAGGCCTCCAGTGTCTTTCGCGCAGTGATGTCGGATTCCAGGCCAAGAATTTTGACCGAAATGTCGAAATCTTCCCCTGCATGTCTTTCAACCCGATGAGTGCCCAGTGGAGTGGACAGCCGCGACCTGGATTTGCCCTGCAGGTGTTCCTTGATCCGAATGTGGAGGGGTCGCGCCGTCTCTCCAACGTATTGGTCGCCACAGGCGCAGCAAGAGATTAAGTAGATGGTTCCACTCTTGCTGCAGTCGCCCGGTTTCCCCCAGGGACAAACTACACAATTAGGGGTCACGCACTCTTGGTCGTATATGCGGTTCCTGACAAGCTGCTTCTTTAAAGTGTCAGGTGGTATTTCTACCAGCGAGACGAGCTTGTCTAGGTCACATCTCCTCAGGCAAAGCCTTACGGCTTTGCTAACCTCATCGGAGAGGAACGGCATACAGAATGCTATTTTGTTGTCCCTAGAGTCTCCGGAGACTCCTGAACGAGAGATGTTACTGCTGTGGCCCCTAGTGAAAGGACCTAGAGGAGTATACCCATTAGATACAGCAATATCGCGCGCCTTATTGATGGAGTATTGTCTTTCCATGGCACCTGTGCAGACCTCTTTTGCTGTCCGAAACATGTTACGGACTACCGCTCGTTTGGTCTGAATGGGGTGTGAGGAACAGTAATGGACTAGGATGTTCCTGTTGGAAGGCTTGCGATACCACCTTGTTCTATAAGATCCATTGGCAATGGAGATTTCGACATTTAGGAACGAGAGCCAATTATTTTCAGGCTTCTCCCTGGTGAGCCTTATGTTTCGAGACTGGTTGTTCAACAGTTCGAAACACTTATCCATTTCCTGTTGTGTGGAGCAAACCACGAAACAATCGTCGATATACCTGCAGTATAGCATAGGTAATCGACTCAGGATGGGGCTCTCAATTTTAGCCATAAATGCAATGGCAAGAACAGGTGCCAAACGCTGTCCCATGGCTAGTCCCCTAGTCTGCATGTAGTAATTTCCCGACCACTTAAAAATGGTGCAGCTGAGACACTCTTTAAGAAGTGTCATAAAGGATGGAATGGAAAGACCATGCAAGCAAAGGCTTTGTTGGTGTTGGGTCAAGAGTTCGAAGACAGCTTGCATGGCGGAGTCATTTGAAACGTTGGTGTATAAAGATTCAACGTCGAATGACTCAAATGCGCAGCTTTCACTAAGCGTAGTATTGCGGAGGTGGTCCAAGAACATACGAGTGTTGCTAAGATGAGCAGGGATATATTTAAGGAGTTGAACCAGGATTAGATTTAAAAACCACGAAATTCTATCAGTAGGTCCCCCTACGCAGCTTATAATGGGCCGAACCTTAAAATTGGAGGGCACAGATGACGCCAGATCGTCGCTAGAGAGTTTATGAGTTTTAATGAGAAGATATAGAACCGGGCAGGAAGGCGCGTCAATTTTTAGGCGGGATATAATAGAAGGTGGTATGTTAGCATGTTTAGCTGTGGAAACCCAGATATTGTTTAGTTTGCGGCATTGAGCCGAAAACTCTTTGAGAGAGGAAGGGTGGTATAGGGAGGCATCGCGTAGGTGCAATTCGGTTATGGCCCTGTCCAACTGCTGTGGTATCACCACAAATTCGCCCCCTTTGTCACTTACCGACAGCCGTATTATGTTAGACCGAATGAGATCCCGTATCTCACGGATTCCGCGGCTTTGGCTAGGAGTAAGGTTAGATAAGAACCTGGTTTTACTGTAATGGCAAAGAATGTTAAATATGCCCATTGAGAATAGCCGGAACTTAACATCGACGCAGCTATCTGGTTCCTGCTGTCTGTAGGTGGTGTGCGGGAAGGGAGGTGCGACTGCGGACATTATGGCGTTACTAGGACGTTGACCCCCCTCTCTATCTAGTTTAGCTCGATGTCTAAGCCGGTCTTGCAAGCACTGGAGATTTCCGACAATCGTACGCGAAACTGACGCTGATATTGGCCTGGATGGTGAAAAACTAGGACCCAATTCTAAAACCGAACGAACGTTTTCGGAAATAGCAACGTCTCCTACCACTGTAACCCTGTTTTTGGGAGGCACTGTGCCGCCTGCAGTAGCGTCGTGGTCACAATGATGAGAGGTGTTGGTTGGTCTAGGTTGTATCTCTCGGTATCTGCTTAGTAAGTCATCAAACTTTCGCTGCAACTTCATCTTGGAATTAGATCGAACAAAATCGCAAATTGTTCTAGACCCACTTACAACTCTTTTCCAAACGCGATCGTCCAAGTATCGAGCACAGCACTGTTCTTTTGAGATACACTTCTTGATCTGGGTGTACATTTGCTGCTGTCTTGTTCGTAGCGTAAGGCGGAGAACTCGAAGGTTGATGTCGATCACTCGGCGATCGTTTGCTGGAAGGTTGCACTGCTCGTGAATCTGCTTGCCGGCGATGAAGTTCGGCACGAGTCGGTGTTGAAGGCAACGACGGAGGAAGTGGATCTGCTGTCGGGCGACGACGATCTTCTGCCGCATTGACAGTGTCTCTCGCACTAGTCGGTAGTAGATGGCTGGCACATTGCGCAACAGTCTCCAGGTCCGACTATCGTTGAATCTCGGCATCGGTGTTTGTTGTTTGTTGATGTTGATAAGCCACACGAGATTGGTAAATGCGTTTATTGGCCGACGTTTCGGCAAAATCGCCTTCTTCAAGGGCCTAAATGAGACAGAACATTCGCAAAGTTGAACGACCAAATCCCTCAACAAAGCCTTACAGGAAAGTTGATGTAGTACTACTCAGCAAACCAAAGAGATCAACTGCGAAGAACCAACCTTAGGTGGATCCACGGAAGTGGAGAAGAGACCACAAGCTAGGCAGTCGGTACTTTAGATCGTGCCTGTGTTGTGGAGGTATTGGTTTATATAGGGCAGTGACTGCCCTCGCACTGACCCAGGTCAGACCGCGGCCCAGACCTAGGTCAGCCCACAGAGTCCCAAAAACGGGGAAAGTTCGCTGGTGATCGCAAGACATTCCTCTTTCCGGTTAATTTTTGGGTTTTTAGAATGGATCCAAAAGGCCTCCAGTGTCTTTCGCGCAGTGATGTCGGATTCCAGGCCAAGAATTTTGACCGAAATGTCGAAATCTTCCCCTGCATGTCTTTCAACCCGATGAGTGCCCAGTGGAGTGGACAGCCGCGACCTGGATTTGCCCTGCAGGTGTTCCTTGATCCGAATGTGGAGGGGTCGCGCCGTCTCTCCAACGTATTGGTCGCCACAGGCGCAGCAAGAGATTAAGTAGATGGTTCCACTCTTGCTGCAGTCGCCCGGTTTCCCCCAGGGACAAACTACACAATTAGGGGTCACGCACTCTTGGTCGTATATGCGGTTCCTGACAAGCTGCTTCTTTAAAGTGTCAGGTGGTATTTCTACCAGCGAGACGAGCTTGTCTAGGTGACCTAGACAAGCTCGTCTCGCTGGTAGAAATACCACCTGACACTTTAAAGAAG
>OX375867.1:26171011-26314540 GCA_947359475.1 Heligmosomoides polygyrus bakeri
AAGTGTATCTCAAAAGAACAGTGCTGTGCTCGATACTTGGACGATCGCGTTTGGAAAAGAGTTGTAAGTGGGTCTAGAACAATTTGCGATTTTGTTCGATCTAATTCCAAGATGAAGTTGCAGCGAAAGTTTGATGACTTACTAAGCAGATACCGAGAGATACAACCTAGGACCAACCAACACCTCTCCTCATTGTGACCACGACGCTACTGCAGGCGGCACAGTGCCGTCCCAAAAACAGGGTTACAGTGGTAGGAGACGTTGCTATTTCCGAAAACGTTCGTTCGGTTTTAGAATTGGGTCCTAGTTTTTCACCATCCAGGCCAATATCAGCGTCAGTTTCGCGTACGATTGTCGGAAATCTCCAGTGCTTGCAAGACCGGCTTAGACTTCGAGCTAAACTAGATAGAGAGGGGGGTCAACGTCCTAGTAACGCCATAATGTCCGCAGTCGCACCTCCCTTCCCCGCACACCACCTACAGACAGCAGGAACCAGATAGCTGCGTCGATGTTAAGTTCCGGCTATTCTCAATGGGCATATTTAACATTCTTTGCCATTACAGTAAAACCAGGTTCTTATCCAACCTTACTCCTAGCCAAAGCCGCGGAATCCGTGAGATACGGGATCTCATTCGGTCTAACATAATACGGGCTGTCGGTAAGTGACAAAGGGGGCGAATTTGTGGTGATACCACAGCAGTTGGACAGGGCCATAACCGAATTGCACCTACGCGATGCCTCCCTATACCACCCTTCCTCTCTCAAAGAGTTTTCGGCTCAATGCCGCAAACTAAACAATATCTGGGTTTCCACAGCTAAACATGCTAACATACCACCTTCTATTATATCCCGCCTAAAAATTGACGCGCCTTCCTGCCCGGTTCTATATCTTCTCATTAAAACTCATAAACTCTCTAGCGACGATCTGGCGTCATCTGTGCCCTCCAATTTTAAGGTTCGGCCCATTATAAGCTGCGTAGGGGGACCTACTGATAGAATTTCGTGGTTTTTAAATCTAATCCTGGTTCAACTCCTTAAATATATCCCTGCTCATCTTAGCAACACTCGTATGTTCTTGGAACACCTCCGCAATACTACGCTTAGTGAAAGCTGCGCATTTGAGTCATTCGACGTTGAATCTTTATACACCAACGTTTCAAATGACTCCGCCATGCAAGCTGTCTTCGAACTCTTGACCCAACACCAACAAAGCCTTTGCTTGCATGGTCTTTCCATTCCATCCTTTATGACACTTCTTAAAGAGTGTCTCAGCTGCACCATTTTTAAGTGGTCGGGAAATTACTACATGCAGACTAGGGGACTAGCCATGGGACAGCGTTTGGCACCTGTTCTTGCCATTGCATTTATGGCTAAAATTGAGAGCCCCATCCTGAGTCGATTACCTATGCTATACTGCAGGTATATCGACGATTGTTTCGTGGTTTGCTCCACACAACAGGAAATGGATAAGTGTTTCGAACTGTTGAACAACCAGTCTCGAAACATAAGGCTCACCAGGGAGAAGCCTGAAAATAATTGGCTCTCGTTCCTAAATGTCGAAATCTCCATTGCCAATGGATCTTATAGAACAAGGTGGTATCGCAAGCCTTCCAACAGGAACATCCTAGTCCATTACTGTTCCTCACACCCCATTCAGACCAAACGAGCGGTAGTCCGTAACATGTTTCGGACAGCAAAAGAGGTCTGCACAGGTGCCATGGAAAGACAATACTCCATCAATAAGGCGCGCGATATTGCTGTATCTAATGGGTATACTCCTCTAGGTCCTTTCACTAGGGGCCACAGCAGTAACATCTCTCGTTCAGGAGTCTCCGGAGACTCTAGGGACAACAAAATAGCATTCTGTATGCCGTTCCTCTCCGATGAGGTTAGCAAAGCCGTAAGGCTTTGCCTGAGGAGATGTGACCTAGACAAGCTCGTCTCGCTGGTAGAAATACCACCTGACACTTTAAAGAAGCAGCTTGTCAGGAACCGCATATACGACCAAGAGTGCGTGACCCCTAATTGTGTAGTTTGTCCCTGGGGGAAACCGGGCGACTGCAGCAAGAGTGGAACCATCTACTTAATCTCTTGCTGCGCCTGTGGCGACCAATACGTTGGAGAGACGGCGCGACCCCTCCACATTCGGATCAAGGAACACCTGCAGGGCAAATCCAGGTCGCGGCTGTCCACTCCACTGGGCACTCATCGGGTTGAAAGACATGCAGGGGAAGATTTCGACATTTCGGTCAAAATTCTTGGCCTGGAATCCGACATCACTGCGCGAAAGACACTGGAGGCCTTTTGGATCCATTCTAAAAACCCAAAAATTAACCGGAAAGAGGAATGTCTTGCGATCACCAGCGAACTTTCCCCGTTTTTGGGACTCTGTGGGCTGACCTAGGTCTGGGCCGCGGTCTGACCTGGGTCAGTGCGAGGGCAGTCACTGCCCTATATAAACCAATACCTCCACAACACAGGCACGATCTAAAGTACCGACTGCCTAGCTTGTGGTCTCTTCTCCACTTCCGTGGATCCACCTAAGGTTGGTTCTTCGCAGTTGATCTCTTTGGTTTGCTGAGTAGTACTACATCAACTTTCCTGTAAGGCTTTGTTGAGGGATTTGGTCGTTCAACTTTGCGAATGTTCTGTCTCATTTAGGCCCTTGAAGAAGGCGATTTTGCCGAAACGTCGGCCAATAAACGCATTTACCAATCTCGTGTGGCTTATCAACATCAACAAACAACAAACACCGATGCCGAGATTCAACGATAGTCGGACCTGGAGACTGTTGCGCAATGTGCCAGCCATCTACTACCGACTAGTGCGAGAGACACTGTCAATGCGGCAGAAGATCGTCGTCGCCCGACAGCAGATCCACTTCCTCCGTCGTTGCCTTCAACACCGACTCGTGCCGAACTTCATCGCCGGCAAGCAGATTCACGAGCAGTGCAACCTTCCAGCAAACGATCGCCGAGTGATCGACATCAACCTTCGAGTTCTCCGCCTTACGCTACGAACAAGACAGCAGCAAATGTACACCCAGATCAAGAAGTGTATCTCAAAAGAACAGTGCTGTGCTCGATACTTGGACGATCGCGTTTGGAAAAGAGTTGTAAGTGGGTCTAGAACAATTTGCGATTTTGTTCGATCTAATTCCAAGATGAAGTTGCAGCGAAAGTTTGATGACTTACTAAGCAGATACCGAGAGATACAACCTAGACCAACCAACACCTCTCATCATTGTGACCACGACGCTACTGCAGGCGGCACAGTGCCTCCCAAAAACAGGGTTACAGTGGTAGGAGACGTTGCTATTTCCGAAAACGTTCGTTCGGTTTTAGAATTGGGTCCTAGTTTTTCACCATCCAGGCCAATATCAGCGTCAGTTTCGCGTACGATTGTCGGAAATCTCCAGTGCTTGCAAGACCGGCTTAGACATCGAGCTAAACTAGATAGAGAGGGGGGTCAACGTCCTAGTAACGCCATAATGTCCGCAGTCGCACCTCCCTTCCCGCACACCACCTACAGACAGCAGGAACCAGATAGCTGCGTCGATGTTAAGTTCCGGCTATTCTCAATGGGCATATTTAACATTCTTTGCCATTACAGTAAAACCAGGTTCTTATCTAACCTTACTCCTAGCCAAAGCCGCGGAATCCGTGAGATACGGGATCTCATTCGGTCTAACATAATACGGCTGTCGGTAAGTGACAAAGGGGGCGAATTTGTGGTGATACCACAGCAGTTGGACAGGGCCATAACCGAATTGCACCTACGCGATGCCTCCCTATACCACCCTTCCTCTCTCAAAGAGTTTTCGGCTCAATGCCGCAAACTAAACAATATCTGGGTTTCCACAGCTAAACATGCTAACATACCACCTTCTATTATATCCCGCCTAAAAATTGACGCGCCTTCCTGCCCGGTTCTATATCTTCTCATTAAAACTCATAAACTCTCTAGCGACGATCTGGCGTCATCTGTGCCCTCCAATTTTAAGGTTCGGCCCATTATAAGCTGCGTAGGGGGACCTACTGATAGAATTTCGTGGTTTTTAAATCTAATCCTGGTTCAACTCCTTAAATATATCCCTGCTCATCTTAGCAACACTCGTATGTTCTTGGACCACCTCCGCAATACTACGCTTAGTGAAAGCTGCGCATTTGAGTCATTCGACGTTGAATCTTTATACACCAACGTTTCAAATGACTCCGCCATGCAAGCTGTCTTCGAACTCTTGACCCAACACCAACAAAGCCTTTGCTTGCATGGTCTTTCCATTCCATCCTTTATGACACTTCTTAAAGAGTGTCTCAGCTGCACCATTTTTAAGTGGTCGGGAAATTACTACATGCAGACTAGGGGACTAGCCATGGGACAGCGTTTGGCACCTGTTCTTGCCATTGCATTTATGGCTAAAATTGAGAGCCCCATCCTGAGTCGATTACCTATGCTATACTGCAGGTATATCGACGATTGTTTCGTGGTTTGCTCCACACAACAGGAAATGGATAAGTGTTTCGAACTGTTGAACAACCAGTCTCGAAACATAAGGCTCACCAGGGAGAAGCCTGAAAATAATTGGCTCTCGTTCCTAAATGTCGAAATCTCCATTGCCAATGGATCTTATAGAACAAGGTGGTATCGCAAGCCTTCCAACAGGAACATCCTAGTCCATTACTGTTCCTCACACCCCATTCAGACCAAACGAGCGGTAGTCCGTAACATGTTTCGGACAGCAAAAGAGGTCTGCACAGGTGCCATGGAAAGACAATACTCCATCAATAAGGCGCGCGATATTGCTGTATCTAATGGGTATACTCCTCTAGGTCCTTTCACTAGGGGCCACAGCAGTAACATCTCTCGTTCAGGAGTCTCCGGAGACTCTAGGGACAACAAAATAGCATTCTGTATGCCGTTCCTCTCCGATGAGGTTAGCAAAGCCGTAAGGCTTTGCCTGAGGAGATGTGACCTAGACAAGCTCGTCTCGCTGGTAGAAATACCACCTGACACTTTAAAGAAGCAGCTTGTCAGGAACCGCATATACGACCAAGAGTGCGTGACCCCTAATTGTGTAGTTTGTCCCTGGGGGAAACCGGGCGACTGCAGCAAGAGTGGAACCATCTACTTAATCTCTTGCTGCGCCTGTGGCGACCAATACGTTGGAGAGACGGCGCGACCCCTCCACATTCGGATCAAGGAACACCTGCAGGGCAAATCCAGGTCGCGGCTGTCCACTCCACTGGGCACTCATCGGGTTGAAAGACATGCAGGGGAAGATTTCGACATTTCGGTCAAAATTCTTGGCCTGGAATCCGACATCACTGCGCGAAAGACACTGGAGGCCTTTTGGATCCATTCTAAAAACCCAAAAATTAACCGGAAAGAGGAATGTCTTGCGATCACCAGCGAACTTTCCCCGTTTTTGGGACTCTGTGGGCTGACCTAGGTCTGGGCCGCGGTCTGACCTGGGTCAGTGCGAGGGCAGTCACTGCCCTATATAAACCAATACCTCCACAACACAGGCACGATCTAAAGTACCGACTGCCTAGCTTGTGGTCTCTTCTCCACTTCCGTGGATCCACCTAAGGTTGGTTCTTCGCAGTTGATCTCTTTGGTTTGCTGAGTAGTACTACATCAACTTTCCTGTAAGGCTTTGTTGAGGGATTTGGTCGTTCAACTTTGCGAATGTTCTGTCTCATTTAGGCCCTTGAAGAAGGCGATTTTGCCGAAACGTCGGCCAATAAACGCATTTACCAATCTCGTGTGGCTTATCAACATCAACAAACAACAAACACCGATGCCGAGATTCAACGATAGTCGGACCTGGAGACTGTTGCGCAATGTGCCAGCCATCTACTACCGACTAGTGCGAGAGACACTGTCAATGCGGCAGAAGATCGTCGTCGCCCGACAGCAGATCCACTTCCTCCGTCGTTGCCTTCAACACCGACTCGTGCCGAACTTCATCGCCGGCAAGCAGATTCACGAGCAGTGCAACCTTCCAGCAAACGATCGCCGAGTGATCGACATCAACCTTCGAGTTCTCCGCCTTACGCTACGAACAAGACAGCAGCAAATGTACACCCAGATCAAGAAGTGTATCTCAAAAGAACAGTGCTGTGCTCGATACTTGGACGATCGCGTTTGGAAAAGAGTTGTAAGTGGGTCTAGAACAATTTGCGATTTTGTTCGATCTAATTCCAAGATGAAGTTGCAGCGAAAGTTTGATGACTTACTAAGCAGATACCGAGAGATACAACCTAGACCAACCAACACCTCTCATCATTGTGACCACGACGCTACTGCAGGCGGCACAGTGCCTCCCAAAAACAGGGTTACAGTGGTAGGAGACGTTGCTATTTCCGAAAACGTTCGTTCGGTTTTAGAATTGGGTCCTAGTTTTTCACCATCCAGGCCAATATCAGCGTCAGTTTCGCGTACGATTGTCGGAAATCTCCAGTGCTTGCAAGACCGGCTTAGACATCGAGCTAAACTAGATAGAGAGGGGGGTCAACGTCCTAGTAACGCCATAATGTCCGCAGTCGCACCTCCCTTCCCGCACACCACCTACAGACAGCAGGAACCAGATAGCTGCGTCGATGTTAAGTTCCGGCTATTCTCAATGGGCATATTTAACATTCTTTGCCATTACAGTAAAACCAGGTTCTTATCTAACCTTACTCCTAGCCAAAGCCGCGGAATCCGTGAGATACGGGATCTCATTCGGTCTAACATAATACGGCTGTCGGTAAGTGACAAAGGGGGCGAATTTGTGGTGATACCACAGCAGTTGGACAGGGCCATAACCGAATTGCACCTACGCGATGCCTCCCTATACCACCCTTCCTCTCTCAAAGAGTTTTCGGCTCAATGCCGCAAACTAAACAATATCTGGGTTTCCACAGCTAAACATGCTAACATACCACCTTCTATTATATCCCGCCTAAAAATTGACGCGCCTTCCTGCCCGGTTCTATATCTTCTCATTAAAACTCATAAACTCTCTAGCGACGATCTGGCGTCATCTGTGCCCTCCAATTTTAAGGTTCGGCCCATTATAAGCTGCGTAGGGGGACCTACTGATAGAATTTCGTGGTTTTTAAATCTAATCCTGGTTCAACTCCTTAAATATATCCCTGCTCATCTTAGCAACACTCGTATGTTCTTGGACCACCTCCGCAATACTACGCTTAGTGAAAGCTGCGCATTTGAGTCATTCGACGTTGAATCTTTATACACCAACGTTTCAAATGACTCCGCCATGCAAGCTGTCTTCGAACTCTTGACCCAACACCAACAAAGCCTTTGCTTGCATGGTCTTTCCATTCCATCCTTTATGACACTTCTTAAAGAGTGTCTCAGCTGCACCATTTTTAAGTGGTCGGGAAATTACTACATGCAGACTAGGGGACTAGCCATGGGACAGCGTTTGGCACCTGTTCTTGCCATTGCATTTATGGCTAAAATTGAGAGCCCCATCCTGAGTCGATTACCTATGCTATACTGCAGGTATATCGACGATTGTTTCGTGGTTTGCTCCACACAACAGGAAATGGATAAGTGTTTCGAACTGTTGAACAACCAGTCTCGAAACATAAGGCTCACCAGGGAGAAGCCTGAAAATAATTGGCTCTCGTTCCTAAATGTCGAAATCTCCATTGCCAATGGATCTTATAGAACAAGGTGGTATCGCAAGCCTTCCAACAGGAACATCCTAGTCCATTACTGTTCCTCACACCCCATTCAGACCAAACGAGCGGTAGTCCGTAACATGTTTCGGACAGCAAAAGAGGTCTGCACAGGTGCCATGGAAAGACAATACTCCATCAATAAGGCGCGCGATATTGCTGTATCTAATGGGTATACTCCTCTAGGTCCTTTCACTAGGGGCCACAGCAGTAACATCTCTCGTTCAGGAGTCTCCGGAGACTCTAGGGACAACAAAATAGCATTCTGTATGCCGTTCCTCTCCGATGAGGTTAGCAAAGCCGTAAGGCTTTGCCTGAGGAGATGTGACCTAGACAAGCTCGTCTCGCTGGTAGAAATACCACCTGACACTTTAAAGAAGCAGCTTGTCAGGAACCGCATATACGACCAAGAGTGCGTGACCCCTAATTGTGTAGTTTGTCCCTGGGGGAAACCGGGCGACTGCAGCAAGAGTGGAACCATCTACTTAATCTCTTGCTGCGCCTGTGGCGACCAATACGTTGGAGAGACGGCGCGACCCCTCCACATTCGGATCAAGGAACACCTGCAGGGCAAATCCAGGTCGCGGCTGTCCACTCCACTGGGCACTCATCGGGTTGAAAGACATGCAGGGGAAGATTTCGACATTTCGGTCAAAATTCTTGGCCTGGAATCCGACATCACTGCGCGAAAGACACTGGAGGCCTTTTGGATCCATTCTAAAAACCCAAAAATTAACCGGAAAGAGGAATGTCTTGCGATCACCAGCGAACTTTCCCCGTTTTTGGGACTCTGTGGGCTGACCTAGGTCTGGGCCGCGGTCTGACCTGGGTCAGTGCGAGGGCAGTCACTGCCCTATATAAACCAATACCTCCACAACACAGGCACGATCTAAAGTACCGACTGCCTAGCTTGTGGTCTCTTCTCCACTTCCGTGGATCCACCTAAGGTTGGTTCTTCGCAGTTGATCTCTTTGGTTTGCTGAGTAGTACTACATCAACTTTCCTGTAAGGCTTTGTTGAGGGATTTGGTCGTTCAACTTTGCGATCTCATTTAGGCCCTTGAAGAAGGCGATTTTGCCGAAACGTCGGCCAATAAACGCATTTACCAATCTCGTGTGGCTTATCAACATCAACAAACAACAAACACCGATGCCGAGATTCAACGATAGTCGGACCTGGAGATGATTCATAAAAATCAAACTAAAAGCCTATCAGTAAAATGTTAACACGTTATCGAACTCACGATTTTCGCGTGCCTTTTGCGCGGGAACAATCATTTTTTCAACGTCGGGACCGTGACACGACATTATGTCACACGGTCCCACACTGCCGGAAGGGTGTGACACGTCGTCAACGTGTTAACGTTAAGGAAAAGTAGCTTTCCAAATTTTTGCTATTAGTGTTTTTCTAAATTCGTTAAAAAAAACTTCCAACGCCCAAAAACATTCTCTCTCTCGACTCTTCCTGGTGGCGAGCAAAAGTGTTCTACGATAATGTTTTAACACAATTGTTGAAACCTGGAGTGGCTATTATAAAGGCTACGTGCTGCACAGAATGATTGTTGCGATCAAAACTATTACGCAAGGCAGGACTCGAACCTGCACCTTCTGTTTTTCGATGCGATGCTGCGCCTTACATTGACCGCAGATAATATACGCGATATCCTCGAAGTGCATCAGCACTCACCCGTCACATTATTATTAGTGAGGCGTTCAGCTTTGCCGGCTCCATACTGATATCAGCCGCCGGCTCAACCGGTATCGCGATGAGTGCTGACACGCTTCGAGGATATGGCGTATGTTACTAGCGGTCAAACAGCGCCGGAGAACAAAGAAGGTGAGTGTTCGAGTCCTGCCTAGGGCTACAGTTTTGATCGCAACATGCAGCATATTCTAGAATAAGTAATGCCAAGTGAGAATAGGCGTATCTTACGAAGAGGTTAGACCACTAATCTTTGTGAATTCATTGACGTGCTTGCGGGCTCGGCGAAGAAATTTCTGGCCCCAAAATACATGATCTCCAAATATTCAAATGCCCCATAAAAGACATGAGAATAGCATGAGAGCATAAAAATATTCTTGCTGATTTCAATAGTTTTTCAGGATCTATCCTAATCAGGAGGATGAGGCCTGCAACAATAGTGAGGACTAAGGGTAAAAGTGATAAACTTGCTGGGAAAAAAGCCCGTCAAAAACTCTGTTAAATTTCTAAAAATTTCCGTTATGTCGTGAAGCCAAATTTTAACAAAAATGCCGTTAATTCGTTAAAATCGCTAAATCGATAACCGTTAAATGTGCACCCCTGATCCGAACCTAGAACCCGGAATCGGGTGCAAGCGTCAGACGGCTCCTACTCAGCTGCGTTTCCACGTGTCTGAAAAATCCTTGCCTTTGTGTAATGGAAGTGATTTAATTTATGAAGGAACAAAACTGCTGCTTATTACGTATTTCTCATCTTATTTTTCCTATCAAGGGGCGCTCAACAGATTATATGTCGGAATCCCACGTCAACGAACCAACGAGCCTTTCCTCCACTAACCATTATTTTGCATAGCTTTCTTTCCTCTTCTCTCCTTTGTTCCTGACTTCTCCTTCTTATGTCCTTGCTCGTGATTCTTCTCCTTCATCCGGTGACCTTGAAAAGTAAAGGTGCCCTCTGTTTATTAGTTTTCTTTTTCATAAGTTGAAGCGTGTTCTATATAAGATTCAGTGAGCGTATTCCTCTGCCACTTGGAAAACCTAGCAGCATTAATTCGAAGGATAGTTTTTGATGCAAAATAAGAACAACCATATATACAGATTTATTTCAGTAGCGATTTATAACGCCTTTGGATCACATATTGCTAGACAACCAATGTTACGTATGAGTTTTGCAGAACAACACGGCTAACCTGGAGATATACATTTGTAGGCGTGGCACGATGCACGGTCACAACAAGGAACAAAACGACCCGATAGAACATTTTGGTAGGGAGCCAGTCTATACAACGAACAACAATCCTAGAGACACTAATCAGTTATCCAGAGATTTAACTCAAAACCGAGGCTTTCAGAAGCTCAGTCTGTCTAGCCAACTCCTAAAGTGCTTAGTGGAAGTCGCATCCAGCAACCTAGATAACCTCCCAGAGTTCATGTACGAAAACATAGAGCGTACACTTGCGCGCTGTCGGCTTGACTAGATGGAAACGGCGCTGAGACCCGTTTCTTTGCTGAGTCGCCGTCTGCCATTCGAGTAGGGATGGCGTCTACTTCGGTGCGGCTCCAAATCGTGCTAGGAACGGATTCAGCATGTAGGAGTAGGGGTTCCAGTATGCTGGATAGAAGGCGGACCACATTGGCGGCACGGGCAGTGGCGACGGAACCGAAGCGACCGACATCGGCTTGTCGAACAGTGCCGCGTAGGGATGCTGGTGCGGCGAGTAGACTCGTTTCGGAGAGGGAGCAGCCTGGAAGAAAGCTGATTGGATGAGGGTATCTGTGAGAGTTAAAAATCTACTTTTTTATTAATCACGCGGGTGTTCTCGTTCAGTATTGCGTTCACCTAAAGCTAGCGATGGCTTCTTTACAGCGGCTCAAAACATTAATTTCGGTACAGATATCACTGTAGAAGATCTCTGTAGGTACTGCTGAGAGCTGTATCACATTGCAATCAATAGGTTTAACAGAGATCTTTCAACCTTCTCATGACCGTTAGCGTAAAGCTTTAGACTTCTTATGACGTAATGGTGAACACAAAGTTCTTAACGACACGTGCATGTTCTACACTTTTTATTAGGTTGAGTCATAAATTTTGCAACATTTCTGTTTTTTTTTTTCTGGAACTCAAAGTAAACCCGCTGAAGTAGTATAGTTTGTTTGAAAGCTTGTTTCCTAGTGATCATTTTGAGTTATGAATCGTTAATTTTCCTCGCGCTGTTTAGTGTTTAATAAAAGTTTTATTCACTAGAACGATGACCACTTAAACTTAAAGTGAAAATGTGTGTGATTTCATTTTCAATTAGTTCAAGCTCGGCAGCAACCCAACGACGGGGGTCAAGCACATTCACGAAGTCACCGGCAAATTTACACCTAACCGACTAAACTATTGAAGATGGTATCAGCAGTTTCCTTCCGCCCAGAAGGGCATCAAAGACAAACCACTCTCGGGAATATCAACTGTTGTAAACTAAGCGCGCCTGCGCCAATCCATCAAGTCGAATTCTTCTCAAACCACACTAGGACTGTCCGCAGATCTCCACATCTCTGAGTGAACTACCTCCTGTCGGCTGCAGAAGATTGGAAGGTTGCCAAAACCGTCTTCGTCGGCGCCTCGTGTTTTGACAGAAACCCGAGTAAATCGCCGTGCTTCTGACTGCCGTCAGCTCCGGCACCAGTTCAGGCGACGGAGCCTGGATCGAGTCCTTACCAGCGATGAAAACGAGAAGCTTCACTACAATTGTAGAGCAATGGCTGGAACGTAACGAGCTGGGGGTTTTGACGTCAACACCGGAGCTCCACCGAAAGAAGGTCCTGCTGTGCGTTTGGTGGACGTGCAGTAAGTGGTCTAGTGTACCGCATGCTACTCAACGTAGTCAAACCATCCTTTGCCAACAACTCGTTTAGATCCTAGATCTGGACCTAAATCAGACAACCACCATACACCCCGGACATTGCGCTGTCTGACTGCCATCTGCTTCGGCCAACGGACCACTTCCTTCATGGTAGGCGCCTCGCCGAAGTCGATGAGATCAGGGCGGTGGTACACGACTTCTTCAGGTCGAAGCCGACCAAATCCTACAGAGATGTAATCCACTCAGTGCATGAAAAGCGGAAGAAATTCGTTGAGAATAACGGCAATTACTTCGTTTAAGTCAATCATCATTATTTTGTGATATAATCTTATTTTTGCTGGAAGACAATTTTGTTGCAAAATTTATGACTCAACCTAGTATTAAGCCTACAACGTCTGTTATAGAAGTTACAAGCTGTTACATGGATGTTTGATTACACCCAAAACTCTTGCGCCAGGCGGGACTCAAAATCTCATCCTCCGCTTTCGGGCAGATACTACGCTTTAGACCACGGACGCTGCCTGATCGCACATAACATTGTTGGTCGTGACTAACGATAAGACACGTGCATGATTTTGGTCCAGGTAAAACTTAAAAGTCGTTAGGGACCGGATTCATCAACGATAAAACCCGCGATATGAGGTATAAGGGGTTGAGATACCCACGATGAAGCATTCATCTCTACTCCATATACTGCACATATTCGCGGACATAATTTTTGATGGATCCGTCCTAGACTTAACGATGTCAATGAGCCGACAATCTGGGTCGAATTCAGAAACTATCAAACCCGCGGGTATGCAGGGTACAAGGGTTGAAGATGTTCACTTATTCATATTTATTTACTTAATTGTAAATTTATTTAATTACATGGGCGCGTGGAGCGCAGTCGGAGGAGGCGCTGGCTGTCGCCTGCACCCGATACCAGGTTCCTGGTTCGGATTACCCAGGCCAACCAAGGCTTCCATCCCTCCGGGGTCGGTGAATTGGAAGCAGACTTCTCTGGGGAGGATGAAGCGTCGACTTGTTCATCGGCTGGCCACCGCAAGTCATTATATGGCCAAGTACGCATTCAACTCGCCTCAACGACATCCCGTAGAAGTAGAATGCGTGGCGCATCCCAAAGGGAATTGAATAACGCCGACCTTTATCATTTATCCTTTATTTAATTACATATTTATTATGTGCCTATATGTATTTTCTTTTTTATTCTCATGTACTTACGATCAGGCATTTATCTCTACCCCTTATCTTACCTCTAGCCCTTATGCCCAACATATCCGCGTAGTTTTTGATGAATCTGGCCCTTACTTAGCTGGGGAGTGGTCAGGGTAGTTGGAAACAAGGTGCACGGAGGATTGTAGATGTGCCGAAGGAGAAGTGAAGAAATAGAAGAAATGTCTGACTCTGTGGCAACCTATTCCAACGAACATACCGAGCCACTGTTCTTACTATGTTAAACTGTTCTTCAGAAGTGTGAGAACTAAAAAATAGGATGAGCTGGCAAGCGTCGTTACAAGAAAAGGATCGAAGAGGACTACGTTTGTAAATAACACGGTATTCACCGCAAGAGAAGTCAATCATTGTTCCAACTTTCACCGGGTCAGGAGCGCTCTTGGTTGGACAAGGTTGTCGCAAATTAAGTGGGTTTTTTTGTGTTGCAAAAGCTTTCGGCGTCACTCACTGGAAGAAAATGGCAATAGGTTGGACTCCACTGCAGTCATCGATGTCGATTTTGATAGAGTATTCAAGATGATAGAGAACGGATACTTCAAGGTAATAGAATGGACTCTTAAGATCGAAGATCAGAACTCCGAAAAACACCTTGGGCTGACTGCTTCGAGGATCTGAATAAGGATGCCAATACCACGCCATTTATAACCTTCGAAGGACGGGGACGAGCAAACCGTTCGTGGAAATGAGATCAGATGAGAATTAAAATGCTAGGTATGATATAGATGCTCTTGCTCCGAAGTAGCCTTGGACTGATAAGAATTTGGCGCAAAGTTACTCGATGACCCGCAGCAATTTTTCAAAATTTCAGCCCCAAGTGGGTGCTTGAAAAAAACGGTACTGCCGATAAGGTAATTAGAAAACCTCTGCACTTGATTAGTTACAAATGCCGATTGTTGCATCCTCGGCTGTGATAAAGGCAAGGAAACACAAGCACGATTTTGCCATACGGCCACAAAATCTACACCGTAACCATAGGCGACAGGTGAGGCATACTTTGTGCAATCGCAGAACCACGCTATGGAAGGAACTCCTGGGTGGATGTCATTCAAGCTGCTCGTGTGGAAACTGCTTTCGGCACTCAGGTAGAGTCCGTGGATGGGTTCTGCGCTCTTCGAGCGGCGAAGCGCATACGGCTCGAAAAATGCGCAAAAAAATGCCTCAAGATTACGTTCTCATCAAGGACCCTCAAATCTCAAGTAGTCAGCTGAAATGGGAGTTTACGACAACTTAGGAGAACTGAACCCCCGACCTCCCTTGCATGGAGCGACCCCCTATCCACTGCACTAAGACACACCTGCATCGGGTGCCATCGCGGGCGCACAAGACATCGATCGAATGTCAACGTGGACGCCTACGCGCGACCTTTGAGCTGGGAGGGCGCAGACAGCAAAAGATTACGGTGTAGAAATTGTGCTCGTATGGTGGAATCATTTCTTACAAGGAAACCGCTTATTCAGATTTGAATAGAAGGAACGAGGCGACTAACCGAGCAGTCTTCCGGAGTAGATCTCTTCCGCTCACCACCGTCTCGAAATCCTTTGGCGAACGGGTTGTGTTCGATTTTGAGCTGCGTGATTGTGCTGTTTTGGTAGGCCGTCACGGCAATGAACTCGGTCTCGCGAAGTCGTATCCGGGCAACCTGAAGTCAGGAATTTCATGTTCATTTCAGGGTACGGTATCAGGTATGTTGGTTAGAAAAATGACATGAATGGCGCAATCTCCAATGACTGCAATAGATCATCCGGCTGTTTGAAAAGCGCTACTGTAAGAGCGGCATCCGTTCTCACCTGTTTCGGTGGATGACTCGTCGAGGCGGAAAGGAACGGCGACTCGCTGTGGGCGATCTCGAAGATGCTCAGCACCGGTATGTACTTGTGCATCGACTGGAGGAAGATCTGGAAGACGTGACTGATTATTCGATGTGTTCCCCCCACAAGGAAACATTCTCAATGTCCCGTTCTTTCAAGTGAAACCCGTTGTACTGAGCCCCACATAGAGGATATGGTCGTTTCGGTCGTTTACGAGCGCCGCGCGACCGTCTTTTAATAGCCGTTATGGTCTCCCTTCTGGGGCATTTATGAACTCGGATTACGGTATTGCGGTTACTGGGGCATCATCACAGGAATTCTCCAGTTCTTACGATTAGTCGGGCGCACCGCTAGGAAAGCGAACTTAACAAAACACACACTAATAGGCCTTCATTGTACAAAAGTCAATTCATGTAAAAAGAAGAGAGTGCAGAAACCTTTTAGAAATTGACAACTATTGCATGGTATTGAAGATTTGGACTTCAGAATTGTCTACGCCTATCTGTTCTATCAGTAAATCTCTCAACAGACTTCACTAAAAATGGAAAACGGCCAGACTAAAAAAAAACTTCAGTGAAGACCAGCAAGCGTTGGTGGATCAAAAGCGGAAAACACTTTTAGAAATGTTTAGTTGTTTCGAAAATATTATTGCTAAAGAATTTTTAATTCTCCGAAACACGTCTCTAAGAAGTCTTATCATTAATTAACGTCTATAGTGAAATAGTCGAAAATATAGGGATAAGGATAAAGGATAAGGGCGATGTTGTTCAATTCATTTTGGAATGCGCCACGCATTCTGACTCTACGAAATGTTGCTGTGGCAATTTGAATGCATATTTGACCTATAGAAGGATTTGTTTTGGCCAGGCGATGAACAACTCCGTTTTTCCTAAGTGAGTCTGGTACCCATTCGCCAACGCCGAAGAGAAGGATTGGTTGACCTGGGCCGGTAACCCGAACCAGGAACCCAGAATCGGGTGTACGCGACTGCCTTCGCCTATTCCGACTGCGCTACCACCGTTCTTTGAGTCGAGCGAGAAGAAGGTTTTCTTCGCTTTTAGGGGAGTTGCTTGCAAAAAAATTCTTACACAGAATAAGACGTCTACCGAAGAGTTGTGTTGACACAACCAGGAATTGTGATAGCACGACGTCGAACTTCGAAGACACAGCGAAACGGAACCATCCAATTAGATGACAACATTCCGCTGAAGCGGAATTGCCAAGCCGTGCAACAACTACACAGCGGAACTCAAGTTGCAGTTCAGGATAGTGCCTTCAGATTGTGACTTCTCCCCTATTTCAGAACAAACTCTGCGTTAGGAAATTCCGCTGACCGAATCCATCGTTGAAGTCCTTACACCTAGCACACCGAAAAGGCTGGCAGAAATGTCTACGTCTCCAGAATCGCCTTCGAAAGGCTTTCACAGCAGCACTCTTAGCAAGCCTAGGAGGTGGAAGTGGGCTGCCGGGGTACCGAAGGGAGAGCATATGTCTATTCAACCCTGAAATAAAACCACCGTGGTACGCTATATGTCAGAGAAGTCTGTCCTTGCTACTAGAGCTCGTGTTCTGCTGACTAGATGGCACGTCGGTGTTTGCGCTACCGTACCCCGTCGCTGCGGACAGCTACGACGACGACGTCGCGTCGGATGAGCTCGGCGCTGCGGGCGAATCACGACCTCGCGTGCGTGGCTATCGCCGTCGATCTGTTGTCAGTCAATTGCGTGGCTTTTGTTCGGCGATGGATGCGCTCCGCTATCTTTGGGCCTCGATCGCCGCCCTCACCGCTACCGTAATGGACGAGCAGACGTCAGCAGATAAGCACGAGTTTGTCAGCGCGCGCAATTGACACATCTCGGAGCCGATTACGGTTCGTTAATTGCGACTACTCCAGAGGAACTCTCTTCTTGTTTGAAGCACGACGGCTTGGGCACAGAGCTCAGCCTTTTTTCATTTGGTAGATTGAGCATGAATCCGAAGGCATTATTGACTTCAGTCATCCATCCCAGCAACGCTGAAGTAACGTTCCTTACTGCCATATCACCACCAGCTTGACTGGTTAAAAACGGTTAACATTCAGCGCAAGAATTAAACAAAAATAAAAAGAAATAAAGAATTACTAAAGGAAATCAAGTGACTCCGGTTGCCGTCTCTGTTCAGCTGAACCTTTTTAGTTATAATACGCTCCACCACAAAACTAGATAAAGATTTAGCTGCTGCGCCTTGACGGAAAGGCCTAAACGTAATGCTAAAATGATACAGGACTGATTCGATGGTTTAGAAATGGGATATTAAACTCGACACTGAAAAATTGTCATGTAGACATTGATTCAGAACAGAAACGACTGCTGACTAGATGAGCTGAGGATGCGAGCCAAGCGGTGATACGGCAGTTTACCAGGGGTCAGATCCATGAACCGCTTTCTGCCCCTTAACGGTAAAAATACCGCCTAACCCCCTGATATGATATTCATCAGCATCAGGCTTGGTGGTATTTTCACCACTAGAGGGCGGTAAGCGGTTGACGAATCTGGCCCAGATAGGATGGATCTGAGTTTCGATCAGTTAACAACGTATGCGAAGCTCTGGAATTCCTTTTGTATTAGAAAGGGTATGCTTTTCCGATGAAGTGAAAGGTTCCATGGAGCGCGGAACCTACTCGCCAAGTTCTTGGGCATGGACGAGCTTCCTAGATTTAGATTCTGAAGCAGGTTTTTTGTGGACGTTTGTATTGGCCCATGCCTCATCGTTATCACTTTTCCAAAATAACTAAACAAAATGTTCGAAACCCTGAGCTGATGGGTGACGATTAACCGTTCAAGAGATGAAAAGGATCACTAGATCAGGATTCTAACAAGGATGATTAGGGAATGAAAGTCATTTTTTAACATTCGTTCTGTGCGAACCGTTTATCGTTATAAAAACTCTCAAGATTAGGAAATTAAGTGTGAAGGATAAACGATAAAGGACGACTTTTACCATACCTTTCGGGAAGCGCCACACGTTTCACTTCTTCTGGAGGTAGTTGGGACATCTTGAAAAAAAATTGCTCTTTACAGTGACTAGCTGGGCCAGTCTATGTACATTCAAGTGTTTTATCCTCCTCAGACGAGTCCGGTACAATTTCACCAACCCCAGAGGGATGGAATTCCAGAGGGTTGGCTTAGTTGCGAATCAAGAACGTGGAATCGTGTGCACGTGGCAGCCGGCACTGCGCTACCACGCTCCTGGAAACTGAGTATACGACGAGAAATTTTGGGGACAACTATATGGTCTATGCTATCTCCTTCTAGACTGTGTGTCTAACAACACGCTTCTAACATAGGAGCTTCATCGGAAATTTGCTGCAGAATTAATCCAAAACTTTTAGCTGAAATATGTGTTCTTAAAGTAAGAATAAAGAAATAAGGACTACCAAGAACTAATTGGGGGTTAGCTAAACTAACAGCTGATTTAATCCGATTAATGCTGACGTATGTTCTGTCATTATTTACGCTAATTAGCAAAGTGCGGCCGTCCGAGCACGGCCCTCTTGACTCGCGCGCTAGCTCGGCGGTCGGATCTGATCAGATAGGAGTGCGGCGCCGCCCTCTTAGACCATAATAACTCTTGTATCCGACGACGTTTACAGCTTAATGGCGCCGCGTCAGCGACGAGACACTAACTACTGAGTCGATGGAGAGGTTAACTGACAATGGACACGGGGACATGCTCGGGTAGCTGGGGTCTCCTCCTGCCAGGGAGAGGCTGACTAATAACGATCCAAGAGAAGCTGCGAAGGTGACAGGATTGCAGGCGACTTACATGGCTCGGATTGGTGTCGGCGAAGTTGTTGGTGATCTTGACTCGTTCGAAGTTCACCGGCTGACGCATCCAGTGCGCGCCGGGCATCACGCCGTCGTGGTGCATCACGTTCTTCGACACGCTGCCCGTCTCGCCTCGACCCGCCGCGCTCCACTCGCCACCGGAGAACTTGTACCTGAACGAGCGATGCAATTAGTTGGGTGAAACATCACATACAGGCTCCAGAAAATGCTTTCTTTCAAATTCAGGTAGTCATAAGGATGTAGGATTTCAGAAAAAATGATAAAGGAAGGCTTAGTCAATCCCTTTTGGGAGGCGCCACGCATTCATTTGCATGGGATTTCGTGGAGCAAATTTGAATGGAAATTTGGCATATGGAATGATTGGCAGTAGCCAACCGATGAAAAAGTCAGTATCTTATCCTTTACAGACTGTCTGGAACCAATTCGCCGACCGATGGAAGGGTATGCAAAACGAGACCCAATTTTTCCTTCTTTCTTTCTTTTTTCTTTCTACCCTTTTCTTCATCGCTTCCCTCTATTTTTTATTTATTCAATGGTACCCACCTGCTGTCGTCGACTTGCTCGATTTGAAGCACAAGGCCGTAAGCGAGATTCACATCCAGTCCTTCGATTAGGTATTCCAGTTTAGGAAACATTTTCCTGAAAAAATGCAGCATGAGAACAGCAATAGGATGATAACAACAAAAGGAAGCGCTTTATCGCCCAGCTGTGTTGTAATGATTAGTGAACGCTTTTAAGCAAATTTAGCCAAAATTTCAATTTTGAAAGAGTCGCTTGACCACGTCCTAGATGAAAAGACCAAATAGCGAAGTAATTTATTTAATTATGTAATTTGAATTGAGAAAATTGCATTCGCATTATAATGGTCCTTTACAACAACATCAAAGGAGCTGCCAATGTTTTCCTATGAGTGGTTTCTTTCTTACCATATTACTGCATTACTATCTATGTACATTGATGCAAAGTCCTGTTTCGAGCCATATCTAATGAATAGAATTTAGATTGCAAAGGTCATTTGCGTTTGATAAAATAAACAGGATTGATCCTTAGTGATGTCTAGAGATTAGTTTATTAGGTTGTCGGATTATAAATGTCGCCTGCATTCGATTTGTCATTTCTCTGCTACTGTTATCTCTTGGATCACGTAACTTTACACGTTTAACAAGCGTTTCCGAAGGCATCTTTAGCCAAAATTTCGATTCGTTGCCCCTTTTAAGCAATTTTTTGAATTAACGATGATCGAGCAAATGTAACGAGTGCTGGTTTGCTTGCTGTATGACTTCAAACAAGGAAGAAGGCTGCGTAATCCCATCGCATCTTGTCTGAAATACTTGGTAACGAAGTCCAATCACCACGTCAATGCCAGCGATGGTTTCAACGTTTCCCGGACGACGATGAGAGCCTTAAAGACGAAGAGACGAAGAATATCAAGGCATCCTGAAATTGTTGATAGCCAGGAATTACATAAAGGAAGCCGTTGGAGTTGGATCCAACACAAACTACACGTGAGCTCGTACAGAGGTTCGTTTGTCATCATTCTACCATTGCCGATCGTTTGCATACAATCGTAGAGTCAAATCGGTATGGGAAATGGGTGCCACATCAGCTCAGCTAGGCGACACAAGCAAGACAGCACGAATCGCCATCGCAGGAATTCTGATCCGCAGAACCAAGAAGAGCGGTTTCTATGACTCCATCGTGACTCGGATGAGAAGTCGATCCACTGCGACAATATCACACGAAAGCTTAAGCAAAAAGAGAAAGAGTGACTGCTAATGGTAGGACAAGCCGCAGTTTGTAATTGCTCACTTGCGTGTGCGTGCGTTCACTGTGGATGAACAACTGATCACAGAATGTGAACAATTTAAATCCATCCAGTCGGGAGGGGGCAACCGTGAAAAAATTGCCAATTGTGTAGGTGATTTCATGCCACTGAACTTTAAAAAAGCCCTAGCATCATGTGACAGCAGCTGAAACTTTTGCAGAAACTTAAGGGAGGAAATGGAGACGCAGATCAGTACATGACCCTGACTGATTAGGATAGATTCTCGATTTTCCATACCAAGCTTGGTTTGTGTTTAATGTCAAAAGTGATTCCTAGATCTGAGCAAAGTTTCAAACTTATCGTTGACTGTCCTACCCTTATTGTATTTAGCCAATGATTAATTTTTATGGCTTACCGAACTGATTTTACGGTTAATCATTATCATAAACGTTTCCAAAAAATGTCAATAAATGGAAAAAATGACAACTGAACAGAAGCGATTCACTAACAAAGCAAATAACAATAGGGTGATTGAAAAATAATAGCCTATATTGAAATCAATAGAATTAGTCATCAGAATTATCGTAGAATTTATATTAATTTGGTTTTTTTTAAATAATTCCATACGTGTGATCACATTCCATGCCTTTAAATAAATAAATAAATAAATAATTGATGATTAAATATTCAGCAATGTAGTAACATTTTGGCACATTTTAATGGCAAGAAAATCTTCATGATTCCGCTGTTTCTCAGAAAAGCGTGATATTCCATGTTTGAAAGAACAGAAACGCATTCCAATAAGCTACGCCGACCTGCCGGTTTTCGTGACGACCATCTCGGTGGTGTTGGTGTGAAATTTCGTCCAGAGGTCGTCGTTGGCCAGCCGAACGCGCACGTCCATGTCGATGATTTAGCGGTGATGATGTGTGGCTGGGGGGTGTTTGATGGTCAGGTGAATGAAGTGTCGCTTTCACCCAGGCGCCTTCGCCACGACTCCGCCCCGAAGAGCTGCGGCGCGCGACTGCGATTGGTCGCCGGCGACCGTAGCCGGCCACGCCCGCGCCGGCCACCGCGGCACGCGACGGTGGCGTTTGATGGCGCCGCAACGACATGATTCACACCTCGCGACGCCTCGCCCAGAAGCGCCGACCGCTGCAGCCTGATAGTGCAGGTCCGCGGGATACACGGCCGGTGGTCGCCGGTGGTTTATCACCCTCGCCCGCTTCCGACCGCAACGATATCGCTGTGACCGGACGCGGATGTGGCCGGGGCATCTGCACAAGGCGGCAAGGTGGTGATGAAGCTCTTTGGATCCATCCATATTCCCAACCTCTCCGAAATTCTCCACAGCGATCAATGTTATGACAGAAGCGCACACACCTTCGCTTGTTCCTTACCATGGGATTTTAAGGCGGCACTTGCTCACAGATCCACCACCGGTTACGCAATAAAATCGATGGTTCGCCAGTGGTTCAAGGGCGTGTCAAAAGAACTGATATTCTCTCTTCACTTCAACCCTCCAACCCGCATATCCCTAGAAGCTCTCTTGCGGGCTTCTCACTGGATTTTCAGGCCTTTCGAGTCGTTTTGCAACAGATCCTTAACCACAGAAGCCAGCAACGATGAAGAAGTTCGTGGCGGGTTTTCTTCGACGGCACCCTCAATAAATCCACTTCCATATCTATTGATCATCAATGAGCGCCTTGTTTCGTTCTGGTTAAGTACACCTGAATCGAGAGGAAGAGGGTCGACGAACAAACTAGACAAGAATGCACGCGGTGGCTACAATGGTAATGTTCTATGAGATGTCATATTTCCTGCCCGCCACACGTTTGGCGCAGTCGGCAGGAAACGCTTGTTCCCGGCTCTGTTCTCTCCGAATTCGGATCTGTAAGTTTGGATCCTGCCCATGCCAATGAAGAATTCCATCCCAGTGGAGTCGATGAAGCAGGATCATGCTTCTTCGAGGGTAGTTCGTAGTTGACATGTCTACCGACTGGGCAGCTAAGTTAGTGTCTACTCTAAACGCGCTTTCAAGGTTCCTTTCGATGGAGTGACATGGAGTTCTGCTTCCACAGACCTGGCCTACTCCAGGGACGTCACTTCCCCATCTTTTTACAGAATAACATGATTCTGGCGGGTCAAAACAAAATCAACGGATAAAGGATATTGGTTATCGTTAGCCAATCCCTTTGTGGGATGTGCCACACGTTCTACTTCTTCGGGTTGTCTTGGAGGGCTCGATTTGAGGGCTCGTTTGCTTTACAAGATGATTTTCGGCAGCCATTTATTGTCCAGAATGGTGCCTTTTCCCTCAGTCTCGTGCCAATTATAGTAACCAAAAGTTTTTTCCCAGCGTCAAGACAGCAAACTTGGAAATTGTGACCTATAGAAACCTAGGAAGCCTTTTAGCTTGTCGCTTTTTCGTTGACTACGCAAAATTGAAATTTATCGTCGTTTTCTCTTAAGCCTCACTTCGAGAAAAGCTATCTGGCATGTGAACGGAGAAACTCGTCGACATCCCGGTCTACGGTTCCCAGCTGAAGCTAAGGGTCATCAAACGGCACGATTCTTATCTAACCATTAGCGGGCTTTGTGTTCATAATTTGCACCCAGGTTGGTCGTTATCAGCATCCCTGCACCAGCGGCGATTCACACCTTCTTTGAGCCGTGTAGTCCCGCGCTGATGGGGCATTTCAACTCTATGATAGCAGCGGCAAAAGGGAGCCGCCAGTACCACCTTAGTCGCCTGTATCTCAATGGAGATAACGCTTTAAGCATTCCAGGGCATAAGGTTTCTGAGATTTTAAGTAGTGCAAACATTACGCTTGATAAGGAAACAGCCGTTTCAGTTTGAACTTTGATTGATCGCTTTCTTTATCATAACTGTTTCTCCAATTTTGGTTACTTTAATAAATTAATTCCTAAACCCCACTGATCGATTTAAAAATTAGACTTAGCTCTGTCAAGCGACGATATCCCGCAGAAGTAAAATGCACGGCATCTACATGAAATGCCTAAGCACTTACCAATGCCTCTATGGCTTGCATTCGTGCAGTACAAGCGGCACCTCTTGAGTTTCATCCTATTCGTTGAGGATTGACCATTCCATGCCTATGCTTCCCGCAAAATTTTCCGATAATGGCTTTGAGATTAGTGGCTTCTCCTTCACGCCTACCGTAACATCGGCTGGACCTCGGGCCCTATTCGCCCGTCGCTCTCACGACGGCGCTCCGCTGTATAAACGTCGTTCGCAATGAATACGTAACGTGTCCTTCTGAATGTTATCTCCGTCGCGAATCGTTCTCGACGATGTCGCGCGGCTTGCCGTTGGCGATCGCGCGACGTCGTCGGCTATTAAGACGACGATTAGTTGATGTTCGTGATAAAATCAGTATTGCAAGGCTGAAAAGCCTCTAAGAACCCGATTAGCTGTGTGGTGCTAATTTGAGAACGCCGCTGGGGCTCGAGCACTGCTCAAGCCACTTAGTCAAGACAATTACTCGTTGTTGCCGTTGTTGAGGGGAGAGAGATTGTTGCTTTGATGAGCATATGTCCACTTTCTTTCGTTGCACTTTGCCGACAAGTCTCTCTGAACGATCCACATGGCATTCGTTTATTCGAATGAATGCAGGCTCAGTCCAAACATCTTGTTAACTTCACGATTTCTCCTAGAAGAGCAGAAGTGAAAGTCGCTATCAGGTTGACGAAGACGCCTTCGTGTCTATTTTTTCCTACTACTATCTCCCAATTCCACAAATTTTCAAATCTGCTTTACGGCTTTATATTTTACAGCTCTGCGAAGTGGCATAAACGTCAACTTTACTATGTGTTCAAATAATTCTGACAGGGTATGCAGCTCATTTTCTACTTTGACTACAGTTCGAAGGCTTCCCCAGAGTATCTTCACTACATATATGCAAAGTTCGGAATGAATATTCGATCAAGTGATTCAAGTCTCCAATCTTCTCCAGATTTCTCCAATCTTTAGCAATGCTTGTCTGATTATCCGCATTCATGTCTATAGCAACTGCTTGATATATCCACCATTTGCAGTCACCGAAACCGTCGGAAGAGTGTGGAACTCCATTTACTGCTGTTCGTTCGAACGGTCAGTGTTTTATGCTTTCAGAAAAGAAGCCCTAATGTCGAAGCTTCCCGCATTTATCTTTGCGAATGATGGTGTCCTCTGCAAGCAGTACTATATGATGACGACACATCGTGTTCGATTTTAGACTTTTCGAAGATGTTTCGTAAGCGCTAGTTTCAGGCACGGTTCGCTGTTACAACTTATCACTTCACTAATAGTAGACAGTGTCTTCTCCATGTAATAAACCTGAAGAAGAGGAAGAAGAAAAAGAGATCTTGTCCAAGTAATAGGTTCAAATACCAAGATCTCGAAGAATATTCGAAAGCATTGAGAGTTTCCTCCCAGCGATCATTTTCAGGCAGACCTTCACAACATTGGCCCTCCTAGTGAGAAATACGAACCTAAGACGAATGAACATTCACGGACGCCATCACGGAACAAAGTTCCACCCCGTAAGTTGCCGCCTTACAAGAATCTTCCGCTTACTGGAGCTAGAGCTTTTCAAAACTTGCGAGTTTTGAAAAGCTCTAGCCTAGCAGTTCTGCTCCAGATTAAAAAATCTCCAAAATACAACTAGCGGCTCAAAAGCTCCTTCTTTAATCCATACTTACATATGATGTTTACCGTAAGCTTATTTTTATATTTTTGGAAAACATCGTACTTTTCATGGGCACTAAGGGTGTATTCCATTTCAAAATTTTATCTCTGGAGTTGCACTCTTCCTGCTCACACGAAATTTCTCACCCCTAGGCACACCCAGACTTTTCTACGAATTTCTGCGTAGGAGTATGGCGTATATAGTATAGTATAGTCAGGTTTTAAAGTGCGTTGACCTTTGCAATTTAATTTTCACACTTGAAACTTATGATTCATTTTCAAAGAGGATAGGGCAGAGGTAGCGGTGCTGCTTTTTTAAACCACTACTGCTTTCTGCACGTCTGAAATTCGTTTAGGTCTGACTGATAACAAAATTCTTCAAACGTCAACCAGAACCAACTGGCATGACGACAGGATTCGTAGGCACAAACAAATTCGCAAAAAAAGTAGCGGATTCTCTCATAACAGCATGGGCCTCTCCTGATATAAAAATTAACGCAAAGGTCTTCTGCATCAGGTGTCGCATCCTTAGGCTAGAGAATGGCAATAAAGGGAATAATAAATCTCGACACATCGCTAATAGTCAACGCCGACTTGGCCCCAGTAGTTGGAGCGGTTCTCGACGTTCCCAGGGGTTACGTGTCTAGCTGTAAACGCACCACTACTAGTGTTTGATCGTAAATTCTACGGAGTATAATCTGATCGACACTCCGGAAGACTCTCAGCGCATTGTAAAGATTTCCCACTTCAATAAATCGCTCACGCAAGAATAAATAGGAATGACTTGCGTGGAGATATCATCCGGTCAGCGACAACTGCTCCAAGGTACGTCTTCTCTATGCGGTAGAACGCTTTGTTATAAACTTCCCAACATCTAGTGCAGGCGAAGGTCACCGAGATCACCCTTAATGCGCCTTACCTTCAGTGCCTGATATATTCTTGTTTTGAAAGCCCTTGAACACCTATGGTTTGCTCATAAGGACTTTTGGCCTCCAACTATCACATGCGAAGCTCGTCGGAATATTTTGACTTTTTTAAGGAGAAGAACAGCTTTTTTAGAACAGCAAAGCTGATTAAAGAATAGAGGATAAAGGACGGCGTTACTCAATCTCTTTTGGGATGCGCCAGCGCATTCTATGTACTTCTACGGGATGTCGCGGAGGCGATATGAATGCGTATTTAGCCATACAATACTTGCGGTGGCCAGCCGATGAGCAAGTCAGCGCTTTGTCCTTCCCCGACGCGTCTGGTACCAATTCACTGACCCCGGAGGGATGAAAGGCTTGGTTGGCCTGGGCGGAAAATCCGAATCAGGAACCTGGTATCGGGTGCACGCGACCGTCGGCGTCTCCTCCGACTGTGCAGCACGCGCCCAAAAGCTGATTACTGCCCCAAAATAGCTTATAAACCTTACAGATCCAAGATTGAGAACGATCAGAAGTTTTCTATTCAAAAAATATTCATTTGATGTCACCATGTTACAATGCAGCCTTGTAGAAAGTGCTCCAAAAAAAGCCGGCAAATTTTTACCGTTCATGGCTTATAATGGATAAAGAAATGTGGACCTTAACCAGTTCCTTGGAAGAATACGACACGCATTCTATTCCTACGAGATGACGTGCAGGTTAGTGTTCAGTCTTACATAAACAATCCTGGAACCAATTCACCAACCCCAAAGCCATGAAGGACTTGGTAGTCTTGGTGGGTACGAACCTCAAATCAATTCACGGTGCACGCGAGAGTCGGTTCTTCAGCGGCTGAGCTACATGTGCCTCTAGGACCACAATTTTCAACATTTTCATAGTTCAAAAACCCTGAACGAAGATGTGACGGTCTTCGTGTTCCTCGAGTGGAGGAGAGCCACTGGTACACTATGGCACGCGATAGGGACAGAGCCGTTGCTGGTGCCCGCTCGAGCCACTCAATGACTAACGGGACGACAGGTGATGCAGTTCAACAACAATTTTATTCTCCCCGAAACATCCTGCCTTCGCAAAGCATCGCATTATAGGCCTCTTCTCGAAGGCACTCGCAAGAGATCTACAGAAAGAATGCCCAGTGCCGGCCGGCTTACGATACAGCGAGAAGCAGGCGAACGAGTGCCGACTGGTCGCTTCTGGCGACCCGTCTTTAATGTCGACCGCCGCCTTACATAATCATCACCGCACTAACAGCTCGGCAAGAAACCGTCGGCGCGCACTGTAAATGAACTGTAAAGCGACGGCGCTCACGGATCCTCGTCCACCAACGGAGATTTGAAAACAGTGGAGCTGGAGAGTGCAACGGCTTCACGGCGATTACTTGGTTCGTGAACTTCCGACGTGTACACTTCCCAACCAAAGCGACGTCGATATACTAGCGTGAAGAAGCAGCCTAGTTCTGCGATTCGTTTGTAGCGTCAAATAGAGCCTGGTGTGGAAAATGCTACTGGCAATATATGAAGTAGATGATGTGCAACAATAGAAGTAATTCTTATTCGGAGAGAGTTTCCACTGCTCAAATACCGCCTTAATCAAGAGCATGGTACTGCTCTCACAAGGGAAGGGTCTGAAGCGTATGTCTGAACGGGGGGATAGAGTCATATAGGAAGAATCCTCATCTATCAATTAGTATGAAAATGTGTTTATTTTTTGCCCAGTCGTTAAACCCAAGGAGTGGGCGATCACAATGGGATACGGCGCATCTCGAGTTTGAGGGTCGCGATGCCCCTACCGGCAAGCATGCAAATTCTAGCATCGCAGTCAAAACCGATTTTCAAGATGCTTTTGTCGCGTCATCGCTAATGCTAAGCGAAAAACCAGTTGGCTTTCGAACTTTCAGATTCACTTCAGAGCAGTAGTTCTAACCGAAGGTTTGTTGAGCAACCGTAAGTGATAAAAATTTATGCTCAAAGTGAAGTTTCGGAAGAGAAAGGCGTAACTAAACTGTACATTCCCCAATAGCCAACTCAATAGCCGAACTTTAGTTTCACTGCCTTCCCCATGGTGGATGTTTGTTGAGCCACGTTGCGCTCTCCGTGCCACTGCTGCGAGATGTTGTATCTGTTCTACTTTTCTGCTACCCTTCCTACATCTCCTTAATGCCTCTCATTCAAGGTTTATTCATTTTTGGTGGTATCTTTATAGCACTAATTCTATAACATCTTCAACTTGCTTCTTTACGTTTAGTTGATGTTCGTCAAGTCCAGCGTCAACAAAAGGAGCTCAGGTTAGTTTACAGCAGCAAACCCTTCTTCCTTCCCCTCCCTTACTGATGAGCATAGAGGGAAGGATAAATTCCCTGTTTGGTTTTCGTCTAAGGGCCCGTGCGAAGCGAAAAGCAAACTAATTCGTTGTTTACCATACTTTTATAATTAAACTATCACAATTATATGGCTTTCACTCATTTATCATTAGTGACACTTACAACACTTCCGCTTGAAAGAATGCCAGTCAAGCCAACATCGCGACGCGTCGGAGAAGTACTTGACGGGATCCCAGTGCCAAACCAATTTTTGCCTTTTTTTAAATTAGAACAAAGTATAGAACTGTACAGTAGCTACAAGCTGTTACTACAGGAATTCCCTATATTTGTGAAAATGGCCAGTTCAACAGCTGAATAAAAACCTCATTAGTTCAGAAAGTAGATACATTCTGTGCTGCAGCAAATTTTCGAGAAGCGTCAAGGTATTATCATAAAATATTGTCACACATCCCACGCGTAGATCGATATTTAGATAAATAGAATAACTCAAACATAAATGTCAAGCATTGAGCACTGCATCGTTTGAGACTTCCCGGAGCGCAAAACAAGAGCACCATTTTCATGTAGAATCGGGCATACAATTGGGCGCTCTTCTAAGCAAGCCTGACTTGACTTGGTTCTGAGGTCAGACTGAACATCTTCCAAATTAAAATGAGCGCCTTGCGGACTGCAACATAATCTCTTCGAAAAGGTAAGTAAATTTGTTCAAGGCAAATTTTGTATGACTTCGTTTGAAACGCTTTTATTCACCTGCTCTTATAGGTGTTAAAAAATAAGTGTTTGTAATTTTGTAAAATTTTTATATTTCAAGAAATGTGTTTTAAAGCGCAGGAAGGCTCATTCACTCGAATAGATAGCCGTGATTCTTATTTGATTGATAGCTAAAATTCCGTTTGCGTGGAGTAGCACAGATATGAACGGCACAACAGAAGCATTTAAAGGATAAAGGATGAAGAAAAGCGTTAGTCAACCCCTTTTGGGATGCGCCACGCATTCTACTTCTACGGGATGTCGTGGAGGCGATTTGAATGCGTATTTGGCCATACAATGACTTGCGGTGGCCAGCCGATGATCAAGTCAGCGTTTTATCCTTCCCAAACAAGTCTGGTACCAATTCACCGACCCCGCAGGGATGGAGGGCTTGGTTGGCGTGGGGGGGGAAATCCGAACCAGGAACCTGGTATCGGGTACAGGCGACAGTCTGCGCGTTTTCCGACTGCGCTGCACGCGCCCCACAACAAGAACATTTATAAAAATAAACATATCTTCACATCGCTGCATCAAGAAAGCAGCATTTACACTAGTCAAATAAAAACCGCGACGTCCTGGAGGGATGCATGGCGCAATCTCTTCTTCTCGAACTAAAGAAATTCTTTCTTCCCTCACCTTAAGACAAACCTGAGACCATTATTTTTCTTTGAAAAATTTGCACATTTCCAAAGAGCGTGCACACTTGTTGAGTGAAAAAAGGATAGCGACGCGACAACGCCGATTATTTGGAAAAATCTCTGACGTTTCGAATGAGATAAGTACCTCAAAAGCAACCTTCTCGTCCGTAGCGCATTCTTGTCTGAAAGGATTAAGATTTCCCTTTGGCGCAAACTGAAAGAAATTTCTTCCAAAGGGAATCCAAAGAAAATCATTTCTAGCAAGCCCTTCCGCTCAACTGTAAGAAACTTCATCGAAATTCCTCTAATTCGATACATCTGTGATCAAAACGTTCGTGTTCAATTGTGATAAAACCTTTGCAATAAAGTCTACGCTGGAATGGGATCACAAGACGAAAAATAAATGACCTGTAATAGGAATGTTCACCACTTTGGTTTGGAGCACCATGTGGTCGTCGTTCAAAAAAATCCGCCCAGAACTGATTTCTCTGAGGTGGTGTGCGGAGCAATTTCGAGCCGAGCATGACAGAAAAGCGAGCTGCGACAAGAATGTGCCGACATTGAGATAACCACATCCCTCCAATGATGAACGACGAGCCGAACCGAGGGCAGAGGAACGTGATTATGGACTGCGACAGAGCGGTGTCAGAAAATTCCTCTCTCGTGTTAGCTTTTCCACGGAAATACTTTCCGAGACACGACCAGACTTACACACTAGTCTACCATGTATTATTCAGAAGCGGAATTTTGGAGAACATTGGAACACAGTGCGTATCATAAGTAGAGACCCTGAAACTGGTAGTTTTAGCTTCTCCACGAGCAAACGTGTAGTGCTTACAACACAGTTATTACAATCAAAGCCTGCGCCTGTAGTAGAAAGCCGTTAGTAGTTTTCTTCGTTGTGTTTGAAGTTTTTTGAAGAATGAAACTGCTAAAGCAGCGTCTAGTGTTTCACGTATACACGTATAGACGCACTCACATTTTTGGATAGATTTTTTGAATAAAAAATTGATTTCTAAAAATTGTTGGATAGGATAAACGCTGTTTGTCGTTATTCAAAAAACCGACCGTGGTTGTCTATGAGTGCGAGCATCTATTAGCAATCGCTTGCACAAAGCTGAAGCATCCTTGTCATACGGTAGTCACAGAGTACGCACAAGATTACTTGTAGATTATTTCCTTTACCCACAATTTCGATGGGAGCTATGTTATATACTGATTTATGGGGCCAGAAGAAATAACACAGTAGGCAACTATTAGGCTGTTGCCTATGTAATGACCGATTTTTCATGGCTACGATTGTTCGTGTTTCAGGCATTGTATATTGTTTATGAAAGCCCAGAAACTTCGCTTTCTTTTCAATTACAGCTTTTTGAGATAACTACTTCTTGCCGAGTTTTTGACGCCGTTTCTATAGTATGAATCAATGTGATATTCGGGTGCTCTACCTATAAAGGATAAAGGATAAAGGACGGCGTTACTCAATCCCTTCTGGGATGCGCCAGCGCATTCTACTTCTACGGGATGTCGTGGAGGCGACATGAATGCGTATTTGGCCATACAATGACTTGCGGTGGCCAGCCGATGAACAAGTCAGCGCTCTATCCTTCCCAGACAAGTCTGGTACCAATTCACCGACCCCGGAGGGATGGAAGGCTTGGTTGGCCTGGGCGGGAAATCCGAACCAGGAACCTGGTACCGGGTGCACGCGACAGTCGCGCCTCCTCCGACTGCGCTACACGCGCCCTTACTCTACCTATATGAATGGAAAACAACAACAAAAACATAACGCCGCGGTCAGAGCTCGTAACATCAACGCTGCATTTGGGAAGGATTTCGCTAAGGAACGCACAGTTCGCTGGTTCAAAAAGGTTTCAATCTGGAGATGAAAGTCTTGAAGATGAAGACCGATAGGCCGCCATCACTCCTTGACGACGGCCAACTCAAAGCCACATGTAGTGGAGGCGGATCCGAGTCAATCTGTGACAAAGCCAGCACAGCGTTTCGGCGTCGATGGTAGCACTATCACCGTCGCTCGTCGCTTAAGTACGATCGGAAAAGTAAAGGATTTGGATAAATGGGTCCAGCACGAACCGGCAGCAGGGCAGATGCTGAAGCGCCACGACACCTGCATTTCGTTAAGCTGGACAATTTAAGGGAGCCCTTTTGGACAGGATCGTGACATGCGAAGAAACACGGATCCCTTCACGACAATCGCCGACGGTCTGCACAGTGACTGGACAAGAATGAGAGTCCCAAGGAGATGGCGAAACTAAGTCTCCATCCAAAGAGACCGTGGTGACTGTATGGTAAACAATGACTGGTATAGTCAGTTACAAATTCTTGAAGACTGGAGAAACTATCACAACGGAGAATTACATATTGATATAGTGGAAGATTCAGTTCCCCAGACCAAAAAGCAATATCTGATCTCAGTTTTTGCTTGCCGCGCTGGCTCTGAGTTTTGCAGTTACAAAGAAGCATACCCAACTCTATAAGACAATATGAAAAACTTCTTGACCGATATCTTCAAGATCCAGTTTAGTACTTTTCCTCTTCACTAGCTTTCATTTTGTTGCTTGTTTTGCTTTGTGTGTTTACAGCGACCTCAACTTGTTTAGAAAAACGATTGTTTTGTTTTTTCTTTTGCATTGTTATAGATGTAGAAAATAAATAAATAAATAAATAAATAGATAAATATTGTGCCGAAGTAGAAGTGATGCACCAGAAGTTGAAAACAGCCGGTTTTGGTCAATCGAAGCTACCTAACCCCAATGATTCAAAAATTGTTGTCCGGAAACTAGATGAAATGGGACATAAAACTGCCACATCCAGCATATTCATCAGATCTGTCCTCAGCCGATTATCGTTTTTTTCAGGCATTTGGATCGTCATGTGAAGGATAAAAAATTCAGCAACCAAGGTGATGTCGAAAACGACTTCTTATGCTTTATTATTTATCGTAGTTCTGATTTTTACGAAGATTTAATGTTTAAGCTATTGTCGCGTTGAGAAAAGTGTATGTTGTCTGCGTGCTTATTTCGATTAATAAAATTGCTTCGAATAAAGTTATGATCTGTGAAATTTTTCGGTGGAAATCGGTCATTTCATATGCAATGACCTAATAGAAGTGGGATTCAGAAAGAACCTAGTGTACAGGATCCGAACTCTCATGCTGGTCCAGCTCGAATCCATTGTTATCGGGAAATTCGTTTTTTAAGCGAGAGGCTGTGCGAAACTCAACAAACTCAGTGAAGGTAGAAGCGGCATCTCTTCACATGACACGTAGAGCATGTTGGGCTGCTCGTAGTCCCCAACTTGACAGGATCCGTTGCTCTGTAGGGGTACATACGCATGTACCGACTTTGCTGTTAGATCTCTACACATGGTGAATTGCTACTACAGTCCCGGAGTATGGCCCTCCGAAGCACTCAATCGAAAGTGTCTTTGTCCTTTGCGTGACATCTCTGACCAAAGGAGGTATTCTCCAGGAAAATAGAGATTTACAGAATCTCTGCCTACAGAGGGAAATGGGAAATTACTTCCACTTCGTGGGAATTGTAAGTCTCTAGACTATATTACATAGCTATCGACTATCACGCCCTCCAGTATCTCGCTCATAACAATATTACAGCGGCAGAAACCTTCCATTTGATCGAAGAGGTCTGAATTAACAGGAGTCTGTAACAGGAGCCAAATGCTAGAGCTTCCGCATTCAAAATATGCACAAATTATACAGCCAGTTGAGATAAAAGTATTAAGTTAGTACCACTCATGCCGCTACTTCCGAAATATCTCTGCATATAGACAGCTTACCATCACAGTTAAGATCTATAGCTTAGCTACAGTATAGCTTCGCGATTATAAAATGTCAGAATTCTGGAGCCGGAATCATCAATCTCGGATAAAGGTTAAGAGAATTGTTATAACCATGTTTTGTTGCGACCAAAACTCTACAGGTAGACGAGACTCGAACCCGCACCTCCAGCTGACCGGGCAGGAAAGCTCTACGCCATTACACCACTGGTACTGTTTGATCGAACGCAACATCCCCACCTTGTGGGGCCCGTCAACACCCGCCCGTATATCGGGATGAGCCGGACACTGATTTGAGCTTGGAAGCCTGGTGAAGAAATCGTCGTGGGTACGGGGAGTACCGTCAGGTATCCTCCCCTAGCAGTATATCCACTACTGTTTGGGGAAAGTGAATAATGTATGCAGCATTATGAGCATGCATCTCTCTTCTATCCCGCACACCGCCGGGTTTGTTTGTTGATGAAACTGGCCCCTGAAAGCGTGGTAGCGCCGTGGAGAAGGCACCAGCTGTCGCGCGCACACCAATTCGAGATCCTTGGATCGGATTCTCCACCCAAGCCAACCAAGCCCTCCATCCCTCATGGGTCGGCTAATTGGTGCCAGATTTGTCTGGGAAGGATAAAGCGCTGATTTCTTCATCGACCGGCCACTGCAAGTCATTGTATGCGCCAAATACCCATTCAGATGGCCTCCAAGACGTCTCGTCGAAGTAGGATACGGCGCATCCCAGAAGGGATTGAGTGACGCCGCCCTTTATCCCTATGATTCATACCAATGAAAGAAGCCCTTTGAGGTTCTTAGCTTTGTGAACGACCACAGAGCTCTAGCCAGGGTGTAGCAGTGCCTCAGATTAGGTAGGCTACTCAAGTAGCGCATTTTGATAAAGTAAGAAGCGTTGTAGGAGAGCCGAAGTTGACTGATTCCACGCGGCGTCAAAAGAATCGCAGGACGTCCACGAACGCACTGATCGGACACCTCCGTGAAAGCCCTGAACGGGAGATTTAACGCTCTTTTTCTCGCTTGGCCGGGAAGGATACACCGGGTCACTCCGACACACGACAGGAACGGCAGGAGACATTGCATGTGCGAACAGAAACCCGCGGCGGCTGCTGCGATCGCTACGACAAGCGAGACGCCTGTGTAATGTGTGCTGCCCAGCGATTGCGAAATTACCGTTTCCGTGTTCCGAATTCCAGTTTTCGGCCGTTTTTAGTCCTTCCGTCCCGCTCCGTGTGGTTCCTATTGGGCCGGAAGACGGAACGGAAATAGTGACTCGTCGCTCATTGATTGCTCTGCACTGCCTTCATTCACCTCTTCAACATAAAAGAAAGGATAAAGAAAGATTAACTATGTGTCGCCTTTTCTGTGATATTGTGTTGTTTTCAAATAGATGGTGATGCTGATGTCGGAACATTGTAATATCCCAATTGGATTCTTTTTTTCTTGAAACGATGTACTATCGAATAGTAAATATAAGGCCACAAAGTGTTTGAATCAAGAATCAAAATTCTTATCCGGAGTATGTTTATCTTCTTCCTTATTGATCTTACGATTAGTTTGGGTCTGGAATACCAATTCTAGCTCAGAATTCTATAAGCACTCTTAGGTTGCTAACGTTGCTTTCCATAAGGAACATTGGATTTATCCTAGTCGTAGGTTAGTAAACGGTGTCTTGCCTCTTCACCCCTCCTTTGAGTTTGTCCAAGAATTTCAGCTACTGCCAAATGATACTATGGTATTAGGTTGGTGAAAAAGTCTTGCACCACAGCGTATTTTTTTCAAAATTTTATTGCTTCTTTTGCGACTTCAAAGTGCAAAGTAATTACCATTTACATCTACAAATTTCTGTCATCTGATGGGGAGATCGCGAATTCCATCTTTCCAGAATGAAGTCGGCTGTGACTCGAAGAACTGCACCACCTCGGATTCCAGTTCGTTTCGGTCGTTGAAGGAACTATCCCTTAGGTGCTGCTGGAGAGCTCGAAAGAAGTGGTAGTCTGATGGCGCAAGATCTGGCGAATACGGAGGGTGGGGCACCTCCCACCTAAGGTCCTGCAACTTCGGGCGAGACGACCTTGCAACGTGGGGGGCGAACATTGCCGTGAAGAAGGTAAACATTCCTCCGCCCTCGTCGTTTCCACGGCATGGCCTCCCTCAGCTTCTGCAGCTGTGTAGCGTAGAACTTCGCTGCTACTGCGGTGCCGTCGTGGTGGCGATGTCCGTTCCTCCACGTGGTGCCACTGGAAACTGTTCGCTATGCGAGCTAAGCTAAGCACGGACACTCGATTGCAGGCGACAGGCCCTTGTGACAGGCCGGCCTATGGAGATCCCATGTCACATCACATGGTTGATGGCGTTAACTGTTTGTCGAGATAATGCTACGGCGTCCGCGGGAGCCGACGCGCACTCGCAAAGCCCGGCGAGTGTGAGAAGTATGCGAGGGTCCCTGATGCGAGGACGGCATCGGGGGGCAACTGAGCAAGTCCAAAAGTCCCGTAACGTAAGCAGGACCCGCGTTGCTACGCTGAATGTGGGTACGTTGACGGGCCGCTCGTGCGAGTTGGTAGAAGCACTGGAGCGAAGACGAATCGACTTATGTGCGGTACAGGAGACGAGGTGGTCCTGTTGCAAGTCGAGGGACATAGGCCGAGGCTTTAAGGCCATTCTGTGCGGCAGTCCCAGGACCACCAGCGGTGTTGGTGTGGTCGTCTCCGAACGTTTCCGAGATGCGATTGCAAGCGTGGAACGTTTCAGTGACCGCTTGATGAAGGTCGTTGTTGCTGCTGAACAGCGTATGTATCATTTCTTCTCTGCATACGCTCCGCAGACAGGCTGCTTCGAGCGAGCGAAGGACGAGTTTTGGACCCTGCTTGATGAGAAGACAGCAGAGGTGCCGCCAGAAGACGCTGTCGTTGTCGCAGGTGATCTCAACGGCCACGTTGGGACTGCGAAAGATGGTTACAGCTGTCATGGCGGTTTCGGTTATGGAGCACGTAACGCTGATGGTGAGCGAATTCTTGAGTATGCGGACTCGCATAATCTCACCATCGCGAACACAATGTTTCGAAAGCGTGACTCCCATCTCGTGTCTTTCTATAGCGGGAATACCAAGACACAGATTGACTTTATCCTTGTCAAGCATCGCGATCGAAGGCTGGTCACAGATGCGAAGGTTGTGCCATACGAGACTGTCGCCACGCAGCACCGTCCGCTGATCTGCACACTTAAGATCGCCCCTCCGAGGCTGAGGCAGGTCGAGCGATGCGGACCATCAAGGATCAAGTGGTGGCGGATGAAAGAGAAGGACGCAGCTGTTGTTGCTCGTATTCGGTTGCCGACGGTTACCAATGTTGAGGAGACATGGAAACGTGCAACCGATTCGATACTACAAGCTGCACGTTCCGAACTGGGCATGACGAAGCCTGGACGGCGTAAGATTGAGAAGCAGACTTGGCTGTGGACTGACGACGTCAAGGAAAAAGTCAAAGAGAAGAAAAGACTATATCACGCTTTTCTCAGCGACAAGACAGCCGACAATTGGCGTATGTACCAAGAAGCGAAGAGGGCGGCTAAGAAGGCTGTTGCCGTTGCAAAAGCTTCTCATTATGAGTATGTCAACGAGAAACTCGAGACGCGCGATGGTGAACGACAACTTTATCGGCTTGCCAAAGCACGCCATCGCCAGAGCGAGGACATCGAAAAGTTCTTTGGCATCAACGATGAGAATGGCCATCTGCTGATGAACCGCAAAAGGGCTATGGAACGATGGCATGACTACTTCGAGAGAATTTCAACAGTAGAGTTTGCCCATCCGCCTATCCCTTGCGTCCCTCCTACGCACGGTCCTGTGCAGAAAATCACTGTGGAGGAGACGGAAGCGGCTTTGAAGAAGATGAAGCCAGGAAAAGCAACGGGCCCTGACGACATAGCGGCCGAACTATGGAACTCGAGGTGCTGGAATCCTGCTGAATGGCTAACGAAGTTTTTCAACCAGGTTGTTGCGGAGAAGAAGGTTCCTGGTAGTTGGCAGCAAAGCACGACGATCCCGATCTGGAAGAAGAAGGGCAGTCCCGCGGACTGCACAAGTTACCGTCCAATCCGATTGCTCTCGCACAGTATGAAAATATTTGAGCGAATTGTGGATGGACGTATTCGCGAGATCGTCCGGCTTTCCACCAACCAGTGTGGCTTCGTAGCCGGCTGTGGCACCATCGACGCCATTCATGCTGTTCGTCTTCTTGTGGAAAGACATCGCGAGAAACAAAAACCGCTGCATCTTGCTTTCCTCGACCTGGAGAAAGCATTTGATCGTGTACCGCGTGAGGTCATATGGTATGCCTTACGACAGCACGGTGTCCCTGAAGAACTGATCGAGTGGGTGCGCATTCTTTACTCTTGTCCTAAGAGTCAAGTGCGAGCGCCGGCCGGCACATCCACGGAGTTTCCAATCTCCGTCGGTGTTCACCAAGGTTCCGCGCTTTCCCCACTTCTTTTCATTGTCGTAATGGATGCCATTTCGCGAGACCTTCAGAAGCCTGCTCCTTGGACGCTGCTCTATGCAGATGACGTAATGCTTGCCAGTGAAGACAAGGCCGAACTTGAGCGACAAGTGCAAGCTTGGTGTGACCGCTTGGCGGCGTTCGGGCTCAAGCTAAACGTCCAAAAATCTGAGTACTTGACGACAGACGTAAACGAGACTGGGTCCATTGAGATCAATGGCACTGCGCTCGTACGAGCGACACATTTCAAGTACCTTGGATCTGCAATTGCGTCTGATGGTAGTCTGACGTGCGAGGTGAACTCACGCGTGAGCGCAGCGTGGTCCAAATGGCGCTCAATGACAGGCGTTCTGTGCGACAGAAAGATACCGGAGCGCTTAAAATCAAAGATCTACAGAACCGTCGTCCGACCAGTAGCGATGTACGGTGCTGGGTGCTGGCCTGCAACGAAGGAAGTTGAGAGCCGCCTCAGCGTGATGGAGACGAAAATGCTGCGCTGGACGGCTGGTGTCACGCGTTTGGATCATGTTCGAAATGTCTCCGTACGTCAAAGGTTTGGCGTCGCTCCAATTGCTGACAAGCTACGTGAAGCTCGCCTACGGTGGTATGGCCATGTTCTTCGTGCGGACGGCGACACCGTTCGGAAGATTGGTCTCAACATAGATGTGCCCGGAAAACGGCCTAAAGGACGACCTAGGCAACGCTGGCTTGATACGTTGCACGTGGACTTAAAGGAAGCTGGTATCCACCCCGATCAAGCGTTTGATCGTGCGAAGTGGCATCATCGTACCAGAAGAGCGGACCCCGCTGCTAAGCGGGACAAACGCTGAAGAATAAGAAGAAGAAGACTGCGGTGCCGTCGTCAAGGAGTTCGTGATAGAGCATTCCTCGAGAATCCCATCATCAGCACAGCATTACTTTCCTCTGGTGAATGTCCGCCTTGAAGTTGTGATTTTTCTTGAGGGAGCCGCTGAGCCTTCCGAGGATGGTTAACGTGGAAGACACAGCATTCATCTCCCGTGACGGCATTCTCGAGAAAGTCTTCATTACGAAAACGAACAAGGAGAGACTGAGCGATAGTCAGTCGCGAAGCCTTGTCCGAGTCACGGGGTCAGTCAGTCTCTGCTGCAATCGTAGAATTTATATGCCCTCAGTAGCAAATTGCCACACATGCGAAATACTCTATGTAGAATGATTGCACTACAACTACGTGGCACCAAACAGTCCTTGGAAGCTATTGCTAAATCTTGAAATTTTTTCAAAATTTTGGGTGCAAGACTTTTTCACCAACCTAATACATATGCGAACTCACAAGGGAAGGGTTTGAAACGCACATCTGAACGGGGAGAGAGAGTCACATAGCAAGAATCCCCACCCATCAATAAGTGTAGAGATGTGTTTCCTTTTTTCGGTAAACAAGTAAGGGATCTTTGAAGTTACACTGAAATCGGCGCCTCACGAGGTTAGGGGTCTTGTACGCCCGCGATGCCTCTGCGGGCAAGCGGCTCGGAGAGCAGTGGATAGTGACATTGCCTCATGCGAGGCAGGTCGGGGGTTCGGTTCTCCTGCATTGCTGCTTTTTCGCATTTCATCTGACTGGTTGAGATTTGAAGGATTCTGACGTCTATACCATTTTGGAGGTTTTTTGCCTAATTTTCCAGCTGCAAGGTGTGGTATTCAACATGATGATGTATAGATGCTCAACACCAGTGATGCATAGGTACAAAGTGATGAAGCGGCACTGGTCACAATATGGACAACGTATAAAGGCTACAGGCTCCTCACAGTCTGTTTCCCAACATGAACCAATGACCTCGAGAACAACCATTCCGCTCGGATTTTCAAAAGAGACCAAGATGTAAAAATGACCTAAACGGTCATCGATACACTCCTTCCCTCATCTTTGCCTGTCACCCGGAAATCAGGTGTCCGCTGAAGGTTTTCGAAACCTAACATCAACAATGTCGTTCGAGTTCACGTCTGCTCACGCAGAAGTGTGGTCCCTGTGGTGTGGTTTAGACAAGGAGCCTTCGAGGAAAGAAATCAAGCTGGCCGAACGGATGGCCCGCATACTCAAGGACTTCGAAGCACGTCAACTTGAAGTTGACGAAGGCGAACAGCTAGAAGTGGTGGAAGAACAAGGAGAAGATTAGGATCAGCAAGATGAACAGATAGACGTGGAAAGGGTAGCAGGCAGCGCACATACGCTGTTTTCGGGCGGAAGGAGGAAAGGGTACGTCTTCAATTGGATTTCGTCTATAAAGCCGATGTCATTGGTCCATACATGGAAGCAAGCTATATGAAGAGCCTTTATTCACCGTCCATATTGTGACCAGTGCTTCTGTTTCATGCACTTTGTGCCTTGTATCACTGATTTTGAACGTCTATACATCATTATGTTGAATAGCCTCCTGACTTTTGGTTTAAAAAGGGTCAATGGTAAGCAATTCGCAAGAAAGTTACTCTCCACAGCTTACAGCTGAAAAACAGCGCAGGAAACGTCTGAAAATAGTATAGAAGTGAGAGTCCCTCAAATCTCAGCCAATCATTTGAAATGAACAAATACATCAGCGCAGAAGAATCGAACCCAAGACTTCCGCCGCAGGAAGCAATGTCACTAACACCTGCGCTTCAAGCCGTATTCCGGCGATGGCATCGCGGGCGTACAAGACCCCAAACTCTCGTGAGGAGCGGATTCCATTGTAACTTCAAATACCCCCTACTGGACAAAAAAAGAAACACATTTTTATACTAATTGAGAGGTAGGGATTCTTCCTATGTGACTCGCTCTCCGCGTTCAGACATACGCTTCAGACTCTTCCCTTGTCAGAGAATGGGTGTCGTGCCGTGGGTGCTGAACGCAACTGTGATCTTAGCGCTGCCTCTCCCAATTAGGAAAGATCCTGGACATTCAATAAGACCGGTCAAGTGTTATGAGTGGCGAAATCTCTGGCGTCTTACTCGTCAGTTGGATTCATTGCGTTTAATTGCGTTTCGCATAAACTTCGATTTGTTACACAAGTAACGTTTGAAAATTCACCTTTGTAATGATACGAATACAAGGATTTTTATTGTTGGATGTTCCTGGAGAAAAGACGCGTGCTGCCTTGTCCGCTTCCTGAATTCGTTAACGGCAACTTATGGTTAGTTATTACTACCATTATGAATACATATTTATGAAGAACTGAATGAAATTACGAGTTATGGGTCATTTCCGTTTCCGTGATTCGTTTTCCGGTTCCCGCCTATTTTTGAGCTCTTTCGTTCCGTATTCCGTCTTCCGCCTTTCTCGAAGAAAAAAAAAATTCCGCACATCCCTGGTGCTGCCACATTCACGACGTTTGCTGCCCATGTACAAACTTCTTGTGCTGTTTCTGCTCAGTTGCTTCGGAGCCTTCAACTCCTTGTACTCAGCGGTTGACCGCCTTGGTAATAAGGCACATGTATGTCCAGTTACATCGGATGGGGCCTACCTCACTTGGCCGTAGACGTAGAGCACACCAGTGCTACAGAAACATTCCTAGTTTCGTAGAGCACAAAACGTTGTACAGGGCTGTGACCACCTCCCCGAGCCTATTTGCGCCGGGCTTCTTCACCTACAGCAGTTTAAGGAAGATCGACGACATTTTGAGTGCAGATCAGGACGCCTTTACTATCTTTGCATGGCTTGAAGAGACTACTTTTACGTGCACAATGAGTACCTTCGGTTGCGTTTATTTGTTTTTGACTGTTTTCGTTGGTCTTTTATCCTAGCATTGTATTGCCACGTTGTTGTCACGTGTGCCACGTCATCAATAAATAAATATCATGAATAAATAAATAAATAAATAAAACAATAAACAAAACATCCAGTAACAGCATATAGCCTCTCTACCAGCCTCTCCAGGCTTAAGCAAATGTGTTAAAGCATTGTTACTAGTAAGGTCGTCAGCTTAACAGGTTCCATGCTGATATCAGCGACCGGCCCATTCCCGTATCACGGGTGGCTGCTGACAGACCTGGAGGATATCGCGGATGTTACGTGCGGTCAAGCAGCGCCGGTGGTGTAAGGCGAACATCGCTGCCCGGAAAGCAGAAGATGCGGGTTCGAGTCCCGCCTGGCGCAAGAGTTTTGATCGCAACAAAACATCCAGTAACAGCATATAGCCTCTCTACCAGCCTCTCCAGTCTTAAGCAAATGTGTTAAATAAATAAAATGTGCAGCAAAGTGCGAAACCCACGCCACGCAACCATATTAACTGATTACAACGATGCTTTGTTGCGATCAAAACTCTAGCGCCAGGCGGGACTCGAACACTCACCTCCTGCTGACCGGGCGTGAATGCTCTCCGCCATTACATCATCATCCGTCAAGGACGCTTTTGATCGAATGCAGCATCAGTCAGAAACTGACTTAAACCGTATTAACTGATTTTAAATGAAAGCTCTCGCTCCATGAGACAGCAGCTGAAGCTTTCATAGAAGCTCAAGAGAGGGAATGTAGATACAGATCACTATATACCCTCTCCGGTTATTGTAGATCCCACCAGAGCTGATCTAGGAGCGTCCCATCTGTGGCGCGTAAGTTCACGCACGCAGCTCGACGTTGTTGGCGAATGTTCGACCAATTCGACGGCTATCCGGACAGGTTTGGTTCAACGCAAGACCACAATTGCATTTATTAATCAGTATAAGAGAAATCTGAACCTTGGGCCTTTGTCATACCATCGCTCACCCCGAGCGACGCCTAATGATAGGCTCCCATATCGATCGGGCGGCGCGATGGGATCGATATGGGTGCATATCATTAGGCGTCGCTCGGAGTGAGCATGGTATGACATAGGCCTTGTAGTCATTGTGAGCAAAGAAACACCAGTACACAAATACAGCAATGCACAGATCGTCGCATCAGACAATGTGTCGCCCAGAAGGATTATTAAAAATCCAGCGGCTTATACATCCAACTTTCCTTCTTCGCCTCCTCAAGGACAGCTTCTAACGCACGCATTCGGGCCTGGTGGAGATCTGGAATGTGGGGCAACTTATCATTGAAAACTATGAAGTAGTTAAATGTACTATTCATTTCTCTGTGAACGCCGCGATGAGCGATCAGGCGGTTGCGCAGTCGGAGGATGTGCCGCCTGTCGCTGCGGTCGATGAATGGTGCCAGATTTGTCAGGGAAAGATAAAGCAGTGACTTGTCCATCAGCCAGCCACCACAAGCCAATGGAAAACGCTCTCAAATGGAGTCCACGACATCCCGTAAAAGCAGAAGGGATGGCGTATCCCGATTAGGGATGGAATAACCCCGTTTTTCATCCTCTGCCCTTTATTTCAAGTCGTGAACGTAAAGTCTTTTCCCTGCAATGATGCATACAAATTTGGAGCTACAGCCGTCTATGAACCTCGTCAGGGCAACAGACAGACATGCTGAAAGCGATGTGGTTACTGCCACCAAATCCGTCTTTAATCAGTGACTCCTGCTCCTCGCTCTTGCTATAATAAGAACAGCATGCAGATCCGAGATAGAACTAGGAGGTGGAAAGACCTAGAGAATCGAAAGCTGCTGAATAACTTTACTGTTAGGAAGAGCGTAGAGAGGGGAGGAAGTCGTCGCCGCACCAGTCGCACCACCTCCAGCCGCTTCTAATCCCTTCAATGCTTGCTTAATGAACACTTCTAATGGTGCTCCCGCAGTTCCAAATATCAATCATTCCTTCCTCACAGGAAACGTCCCAGGAGGTCCAACGACCAGCCGTAGAACTGTAACCGAGCGCCCGTATTCCAACTATTAGTTTCCCACTCACGACTTGGGCCGGATTCATTAATGATTAAACACGCGGGATATAGGCGGTAAAGATACCGACGATGAAGCGTTCATCTCTATAAACTCTTCGTCTTACCTCTACCCCTTATACCTTGTTGATGGATCTGGTCCCGATCAAAAGTAGTTGTCGGAATCATTCGAAAACCCGTTACGACAAAATCATCCTTATCTGAATCGCTTTAAGATCCGTGCTTAGAAGGAAACCCTTATCAAGTTGATAACTCGAAACTACTCCCAGTTCCTTTACGGTGCTGCCTCTTCTCACCAGGAGACTATCTCAACGGTAGGTCGGAACGGCCTAAGTGTTGTATATGGGCAGAATCGCCTCTGTTTGGGGAACAACAAAATGCAAATATCTCAACCCCAACACAATTCTGCGCAGAGTTAGGGACGACAGAATCTGGGCCGTTAGCGGCGTTAATCCTCTGCCTACGCGCGAACGGCGGGCTCATGTTGGCTGGAAATACCGATGATGAGCGAGCGGCGGTGGTGCAGGGGCGACCTGATCCCCATGATCGCTGCTTCTATTAGGTTGGCAACTAATTTCGTGGACTCTCAAGCGCCTTCAACAAAAGTGTTCATAAACAAATAACAAATAACAGTTTTCAACCAAAGTAAGATCTGTTGGAACGTGGGACTGCTTCCCATTTATCAGCTACCTGGCCCTTCCCACAGCTGTAGAATTCTTGTGCTGTTGCAGCCAAGAATCCTTGGAGGTGCATTTTGACATGGTCCACATTAATAAATCGTCCTCCAACCAAGAAGTGCTGCAGCGTGCTGTAAAGGTGCTAGTCATTTGGCGCACGGCCTGTGCTGTAAGGTGGGTGAGTTAGACGCTCCCAGCTAAGGTCTTCGATTTTTTGAAGCTCCCGATTCGTAACATGTGATCTGGCGTTATCTTGCTGATAAATAATTCCGCTCCTGAAAATCTGTCTGAACCGATTCCAGCGGAGTTCAGCCTGCGCGCGGCCAGGATGAGAAGAGTAGATTACAGCATTAATGCTGGAACCGTTCTTGATGAGCTCCCAGAAGATAATACCTTCTTGATACCACCAAACGGAGGGAACGTAGCGAACCGGACGCCTCAAAAAATAGAAGACCTTGACTGGAAGCGTAAAACTCATCCACCTTACAGCACAGACCTTGCGCCGAGTAACTACCACATTTTTAGTTCGGTGCAGTACTTCTTGGTTGGAAGACGATTTAATAATGTGGACCGGGTCAAAATGCACCTCCAAAGATTCTTGGCCTTAAAAGCACAATAACTCTATGGCCGTGGGATAGACCAGCTACCTGATATATGAGAGCACTTCTGCGTTCTGAGGGATCTTATTTTAATTAAAGATTGTCATTAGTTATTTGTTAATAAAGAGTTTTGCTGAAGATTCTTGAGAGTCCACGAAATTAGTTGCCAACCTAATAGCAAACTTGAGCCCGCCCTCCGCGTGCAGAGGGCAAACACCACCAACGGCCCAACTTCCGTTGTTCCCAAGTCTGCACAGGGTTGTATGGGGTCGAGATATTTGCATTTTGTTGTTTCCAAACAGAGGCACTTCCGCCCATATACAACACTTGGACCGTTCAGACCTACCGTTGAGATAGTCTCCTGTTCAGACAAGTCGGTTCTGAATCGAAAGGCGGTCACGCCCCCGTACATGTGTTGCTACTGCGCAGTGCTCGGTTCCAAATCCTCCCATGGTCGGTTACTAACCAACCTAGTGTCTGATACACGGCAGCGTTTCAAACGCTCCACGAATGATACTCTCTAACGTGGCCCAATCACATCCTCACATTTTCTGCCCCTCAAGAATCCTCGTTGAAAAAGGAGCTCGTCACTCAGCATGACATCAGGTCAGGACACTGCACAAATCTTGGAGTGTTGATTGTTGCGCGCCCAGGCGTTGCATGGAAGATAGCCCGGGACTAAGCGTGTATGGATGGTCGGTTGTTGCCTACCCGTGTAAAAGTTTCGAAATGGAGAACTAGAACACGTATCGTTCCACTTTTTGACCCGCATTTTGTTTGAAATGCTTGATATGAACGAAATGTAGAAAAGTAAGGGGAAGCTCACCTTCCTCAAGTTCTTTTCTGCTGACTTCAAGCGTCTCTTCAACGTGGGCTTTGAAATAGATCTCCTTCACATTGTCTGAAACTGAATTTTAAGCATATGTTCGTTACAACGACGGTATTCTTTACGAGACGGGTTCTAAGAATATGCCACAACTGGGCACTATGGTAATTGGGGGGGGGGGGGGGTCACCCTAGGACTGCATTCACATTCGCTGTATGTAGATGCCCGCCACGCCTGCACGCCACGGTATGCTATGGTGACCCCCCCCCCTTAACTACCATAGCGCCCACAATTGCTATCAATTATCACTACATGGCTCAGAATTGTCACCACACAAGTTGAGTTGAAGTTCGTTAACCCTACGCAACGGCTCTTCAAATATAACAAGAAAAGCCCCTTCAGAACAGACCCAGAATCCCTTAAGCGGGTGTTCTATGACGTTTCCTTCTCTTCCCATGACCAAGATATCAACGCCGACACCTTACAGCGTAGCGGCGTTCCTTACATCAACCTCAGAAAGGGGCGGAGCGTTGGTTGCGCCAAACGCTCCTCGCGGACGAGTTTTCCGAGTGCGCGAGAATGGATTCTAGGACAGCTTTGGAGTCTTGCACTCAGCTCTATTCTTTGCTTCTGGCTCGTTGGTGGAGCCTTTCACTTTAGCTTCGCAACGCATCGCGCAGTATCTCGCAAAATCTTGGAAAGCAATCATGTGCCTATGGCCGCATTGACCACTCTTGATGTGCAAATCGTTGCCAATCCCCTCCTTATACCTTACACATTATAATATTTTCTTCGAAACATTTCCCACATATGCGATATTTTGCAGAATTCGATAGACAACCTGAACGTTGAATTTTAGCACATTATCGTGGGCAGTAATTTCGAAAAATAGAACATTGGCCTTAATATACGGAGGGAAGTACAGGGACATCTTTCAGTTGATGTCGAGCGACAATGCAGTTGTTGTCCCTCAAGAGGACGCAATAGTGATTATGCCGTGCGGTCCACATCGGATCCTCAGGTTATCCGACGGGAATCTCTGTGCCGTCCCAGAGCAGCTTCCAATGGATCAACGCCTCTTCATCAGCGCTCTGGATGCACCGACGCTACTGCAGTTCCGGTCTGGTGAGCCATTGCCATCATATGTTAGTAAAAGCCTGAACACCACGTGGAATATGTTATGCACTTCAGAGAATGCGGAGGTGATCGTAGGTGATCTGTGGGACATAACAGGTACGTGCAGTTGCTTGCAATATAACTGCAGCTCTGATGTCTTCTTCTTCAACACCAACGTGTTTCAGATTCCGATATTAAACTGGCAACGACGGACGATGAAGGTGGGCACCTCTGCATAATTAAGCTTTTAATCAAGTCACAATTGACTTGACATTACCATCTGAGCGATCTTACTGTGTACAAAAAGGCTACTCCGATTGTCTTCCACCTCTATCTTTCGTGCCACTGGAGCGCGGAATCCGTGTATTCTCGCGCCGTGGTTAAGAGACAAAACGATCGCTTTTTTATTTAAACGTGTTTCAGCTGTGAAGGATGATGTAATAGTCGACGTCGAAGGAGAGATGCACGAGGATGAATACGGTGCCCATTTTATTACTGTGTAACCACATTTTAGCCAGATTTGAATCCATTGTACTCTCAAGCAAGTTTAGAACAGAAACCGGGCTCATCTGGTTTACTTATGGAGCAAGGGGACGACAGTGAGAGTGATATCACCGGTGAGCACATCTACTTCACATTTCAGCCATGATTGTCTTAGTGGTTTCTTCTAATAGCACTCGAATTCGGACATGTTTGCCATAGACCACGATTGCACTATTGCAGGTCGATTCATAGGCGTCCTGGATAAAAGTAAGTTCGGGCGCCATCCTGTGCTGGTGTATAAGATTCCGGACCAGGAGAGCTGCTACACCTTCGCCCTGCACAGGACTTTCCAGCGCAGCAAAACCTATCGTTGCTTAGGCTGCATGAAGCTCGGACTGTACACAGCAGTGAAGGTGAATTCTTGTTATATTCGGTCATATAAAATATATTTATCGTTATACCAGACAACCAGTGACCGGCCGGCCGTCAAACGCCTGGTTGGTGGCTTCGCCCCAACCCTTATAACACAACGCATTGGTCACAGTAGTTGCTCTTTGCTTCCTTATTCCTTACCTTGTGACAGTAAAGAAAGTAGCCTGAAATATAATATCTAATGGGATAGTGGGATATGGTAGGGTACCGTCTTCAAAGAGATTCCTATGGAAATTGTCCACCATCCTCGCATTTATTTATTTACCAAACGTTCAACTGCCTACCGACCGCCAAACGTCTGCTTGGGCTTCGCCCCCAAACTCCGAAAACACATCTACTTGGATTATTGACCTTTCGACCCTCATGAGAGAGAACTGGGCTCGCTCATTACGTAGGATAAGGTAAGGTGAAGTCCCTAAGACGGTTGACGAGAGGCTTGTCCAGTGCTGTCCAGCGTCCAGGCTTGCAGCGAACTCCTGCAATTCCACTTCGATGGGTCTAATCTGCAGAAAAATTGATAAAGTCGATAGAATCTGGACGGTCACCGATACAGTTTAGTTGCTGTAGATCCTGTCTGAACGTCATCATAATAGTAACCCCATAGACTCCGACTGAAAATCGATAATACCAATCGATATTGGTAATCAAATCCCTCCAACCCCCTTTTTTCAATCCGACTATTTTCCACCAATTTTCGTCCGATAGGTTTTAAATGTACGTGCGTGTTACCCTCATATATTCGACATGTTTCACAGGCCTACACAGGTTTGTAACATACAAACACATAGACGGATTGAAGCTTTTATATTGTAGGATTTTGTACGTTGAGAACCCCTCAGATAAACAAACTGCATGTAAAACAACAATGAACAGAACAATTGTCGTCATCAAACCAGGTAAATTAAGAAGCGTCCTGGAGATACCTGTCAACGAGTCTTTTGTACTGCCTCAAAGAGTTGGGTAGAACGCTTTTCTTTGAGAGCTTCAAAAACTCGGTTCCAGCTCTACTAGTAAAGAAGCCTAATCTTACCTTACATTTTGCCCTTTTGATTCTGATCTTCCGCTGGCCACCTTCCGTGTTTGAAGAAGAAATGCAATGCAACTTCTGGACTGAAGTGCCTAACATACCAGTTACCATGTTATAAACCATGACAAGGTCATACTTTCTCCGACGGTACGCAAGTGTAGGCCGGTCATAGACTTTATTTCTTATAGTAGCCCAAGGAATCCATGCACCCTTTCCACAGCTTTCTTGTGAAGCTGTTTTGAATTTATGCGATTTATACTCCAAAACGTCTACATGCGGCGACAAAGATACACACATACCACACATACATTTCCTCGCTTACTATGTAGGATCGTGCGATTTCCACACCAAAGTGTTCAATCTTCAGGAAGATACATAGTATAAATCGATATTGGCCGGCTGGTCAATGCTTTTTACTCTGTGGTAGCAAACCCATGATCGCACGTGAAACGAAAATCTCGACCGATATTGTTCTCATAGTGAACCACTTCCACCTGCGCTTAAGCCCTTTTGCCATCAATCGGATTCGCGTGGAACCCATCCCAATCGATGAGAACGCCACTCCGCCAGACGGACCAACTCTTTTATTATAGTAGGACTCGTTAGGTTACGAAATGTAAAACCATTTTAGGTTTTGGAAGACTACGAATTCGCCGAAGACCCATGTTCCCTGAACCACGCGTGCTTGCCGTCCAAATGGTTAAAAGAGAAAAGTAGGAGGACATTCTATGAGGTAAATAATGCGCCAGTTTCACACCTCAGTAGTCAGCTAGTCAGTTGACTTACTGCTTTCAGCAATGCCAAACGTGGAAGGATGGCAAGCACGCAAGCAACAAACCAAGTAAGGAGCACTTCAAGTTCCTGCTAGACGTGAACATGAGGCAGAATCTTCGTAAGTGATCCGTTAGTGAAAGTTTCGTTAGCACTGCAAATTCATAGTTTTCAGCAATAGAAGAAAGGGAGGCTATTCTCGAGGACCATCTCGACTACGCAAAACTGCGTTCAACAATAACAAGGTGTCAAATAGGTGTTTCAATGTTCTTGTGCGACATCTACGAATGCATTGTAATATCTAGAAGCATTAGCTGCGGGAGGAACCAAGCTGCAAAAATGGAGCAGGTCCAAGACTCGGCGGATCTCGATTTTAGGGACGCGGTTTCTTCATAACCGCGCGCCTGGCCCCGACATGTATTATTCAGAGAGAATTATAAGGCAGGTCTAAAAATTTACTCACTCACACGATTACGGCATTATTATCTTACATGAAATGTTCAGAAAGACGTTTTCCTTCTACCTCGCCCTTATGATCAAGACTACGCACTTGGGGAAAGCCTGGTAAGCAGCAGCCACGGTGCCTGCCGATGATGGCGGAAACGTACCATGGGTAAGGTGGGAAGCTGTGAGGTAAAAAACTGGTCAGAGACGTGGGCCTAGACTGAGAAATAGGCATCGCATTTTTAGCATCCGGGGGCGAAGACTCGCCTCGGGGAAGGGACTATGGAACGCTCCAGGTTCCGTCCTTCAATGGACAACTGACAATACGGGACTGCATTGCAGGAGAATGTTGCTTAGAGCAAACAAACTTCTAGGTAAGTAGCTACCTTTTTGTCGTTTTCATCCTCTTTTTTCTGGCACGTAGTGGGAAATTTGACCTTGCCTTGCAAGCAACTCTGTGGCTTGGCCCATCCGCATCAGCGGAAGAGATCAGAGAATCGAACCAGAGCACCCTTGTGCCCGGGAGAACAGAAACCCCACTATGTACAGTTATATGTGAATCTGTTAAGAGTGCAATAATTAATTTGATTTTTCAGGCTTGTTCAAGTGATGATGCCCTCTCCGTACTCTGCTAAACTCTTCTGTATATTACAAATTCATGTAATAAACATATGTTTTGGTTCGTGCTGGCTTTGTATGTTGACTACTTGTTCACTGCATGGTTCAGGAACAGCAAGAAGGAAGCATAGAGCATAACCTGAGATTATATGGTGCCTATCCCGGTTGCAAATATTGTATTGAACTGTGACATCCCTCGAATTTTGACTCAATTCCGTTATAAGGTATCCGAGATTCAAGTCATAAGGCACCATGACATGAAATATGAAGTAGAAGTGTCGGCATAAAAACAACTGGAGACGCGTGGATAAGTGACCTACTTGGCACTATAATGCAGCACGATAGCTCAAAGCCGTTCTAGAGCTAGTGTCGAAGAACGTCTTGAAGAAGGTGTTCTAGCCACAGTTTCTAGTGGTTCGCCTGCCTTTGCGTGAGCTTTCTCTGAGCTGAAGTTGGTTTCCTAGTGTAGGAATAAGAGTTGAGTAGGAATGCCAAGTGATAGACGAAGCACATGGGCGAAATGTGGGAAGGGGTAGGGGAGCAGTGTTCTGATGACGACTTTGTAGAACACAGAGCTAAGAGAGACACAGAATGAGTTCAGCAAAAGTAAAGCAAGCGAAATACTGACAAAAGCAAAACGTGGAAATAATCGAGTCAACAACTGACTTTACCTCCTTTTTCTTACTAGTCAGGTTTACCATACTACAGTTTATAGTTTCACATCCTAAAGCAATCCTTGAGCTAAGGTGGACTACGCTAAGAAAAAACACAATATACTGTCCTATCCTAAAATGTACTATACATCGACGACATCCACACCTAGGAGGAATGCCTCGCTATCCTTCGATTGCAGAGGTCTCGCGGTGGCATGTTTGTAAAAACTGCATCCGTTCCTCAAATTTGCAACCAGAAAAAAGTTGGTACTAGTTTATTCAGTGTGTCCCGCCTACTGTCGAGCAACCTAAAAGGAAGTTTCTGGCATATGTTCACTTTTACTACCCCATGTTGTACGCATTGTGCGTCATGATTTACTACGCTGTCAAACCTTTAATAAAGGTTTGACAGCGTAGTAAATCATGACGCAAAATTCATGTATAATATAAAGGTGCAAAATTTGTCCTTCCCTTTTTAAAAAGTGCTCACCGTGGTCCATCATACCTGGTCATGTTCTTACTACTACCAGTATCTAGACTCAATCATCAACGTCCTTTCACAAATCAGTGGAATGAGAAGGCACGCTTTTTCGTTGAGGTGTTCCAAGTTTGGCCTCAGTTGCAATTGACCAAGGACATGAGCAGGTCACCCTGCATCTAACGGAATAGGGATAAAGGATGAAGGACGGCGTTATTTAACCCCTTTTGGGATGCGCGACGTATTCCACTTCTACGGAATGTTGTGGAGGCGATCTGAGTTTGCGATAGCCAGCTGATGGACAAATCAGCGCTTTTTCCTTCCCAGACAAGTCAGACACCCATTCATCGACCGCAGAGGGATGGAAGGCTTGGTTGGCCTTGGTGGGAAATCCTAACCTGGAACATGGTGTCTGGTGTAGGCGACAGTTGACACCTCGTCTGACTGCGCTACACGCGTCCATCGCCAGTATAGGGAATCAAGAACAAAACCAGACCGAACAACATTTTAGGATGATATGAGCACGGAACTGATTCAGCAGGAAATCTCAGTCTTAGCCGTTTGTACTGTCACAAATGAGGGGGGGGGGGGGGTCACCGTGTAGCACTGCTCTACATAACGCTTTGCGTCGTACGAAACTGAAAATTTTATGCAGTGCAGGTGTATTCTACACCTACGGTGAACTGAGCTAGGCCATTTCCGATGTAACTGGACATAATAAAGGATAAAGGACGACGTTAATCAATCCCCTTTGAAGTACGTCACGCATTCTACCTCTACGGGATCTCGTCAAGGCAATTTGAATACATATTTAATCTATACAATTACACAATTACTTGTGGTAGCCAGTCCATGGGCCACTCAGTGTTGTATACTTCCTAGACATGGTACCACTCCACCGACCTCTGAAGGATGACAGACGAGTCTAAAGAGCTTCTGGTTTTCCTCATCTAGGACTGCACTTGATGGACTATTGATTATTTATGTCCATATAGCCGTTTGGAAAGCAGGAAAAGGCAAGAAAACGCCTTTTCGATCCTGCAGCATCCCCTCCGGTTGATTCCGAATTCACAAACGAATGAAGAACGGTGCATTTACCTGCTTTCAAGCTGCGACTAACTGGAGTTGGCGACGTGTAAATCGACCGCTCTTCGTCAATTTCAGGTGTCTGTGGAGCGCTGAAGAAAAAGGATACAACGCTTGCGATACCACCGGATGAAACTCCAACCGCAAGCGGCCTCTACGCTAAAACCACTCTGATTGAATCTTTACATCTAGACTCAGTAATGTATGGAGCTTAGGCTCTCCCTCGCATACCTCCCGTCGCACTGATTATCAGTTTGTTTTTAATACCAGACGTCCAGCGGCCTAACGTCCGCCAAACGTCTGGTGGGGAGTTTCGCCCCCAAACCCCGAGAATAGAACACTCCGCCCATCTTCTTCCTTCTTTAGGCCTTTTTACTCCGATTGGATTAAGAAGCTGGTTTTACTATATAGAATAGTATGACATTTGGTAGGGCCGAATATTCAAAAATGCTCCGATAGAGCCTGTTCATCCTCTACTTCAAGGTGTCAAGAAATGAATCGTGAGAGTCCCAATCCGAGGTGCTTAATCTGTAGAGACAAAAAATCAATCAGTATTGGTCGATCATCACTGCCATTTAATCTCCGATGGCAATAATACTCCTATAATTCCAGTAATCAACTGTCACCACGTTACCACGACGTCTATGCAACGCGTTCTGCACTCCGGCACACGTGCCACGACGTCTGTAGCATTTCTTCAGAAACCCGACACGCTCAACGATATTGAGGGAAAATACTGGTCCTTCCTTACTGCACCCCCCCCCCCCCCCCCTCTTCTCCCCAAGTGGTCGCCTTCGCGCTGGTCTCCCTATACTGAACCTCCTTACAGCCTCTTCCACCTCTACTGGTCTCCTCTTCCCTGATCCCCCTTTACTGGTCCTGCTTACTCTGAATCCCTACGCGCGTTGGACGACGTCTAAAGGCCCCCACACACTTCTGCGGCAATGCCGCTCACCGGTATGGTTAAGGATAGCGCAGGGACGCCGCCGGCAGCGAGTTCTGGGTCCCTACCCTATGGTTAAGGATAGCGCAGCAGCAACACCGCAGAAGTGTGCGGTGGGCTTAATGCAGGGCTTTTACATCCCTACGTACGTTGGACGACACCTTCAACAAGTTTTCTAAATCTCGACGCACTTTGGACGACGTCTGCGCACGCCTTCTGATTCCCGGCGCTTTGCACTTGATCCTCATCCATACCATGGCGCCTTGCCCGCTCAAAATATCATGAACTTGGACGATCCGCCGCCAAGAATACATTTCGCCAGCAATCTCCCATGGTTAAGCTCAAAGTAAACCCGGCCGGTATACGCCGCAGGGTCGTAGACATCTATTGGCTTCAGGGTCGGAGGCATCTATTGTACCCCTTCCCGTAGCTAACAACGTGTCCCACGGGTTAAGCGAATTATATTTAGTGAGATAATCTCCCTGCTCCTCACAAGAAGTGGAACTCTTGTAAACAGTAGTTACCTGAAGGGCGATGACGACGAGGACCCGAATCCGAACGGAGAACTCGTTCGTGGAGAGTTGCCTACACCATGTGACATCGAAAACATTTCTGTTTATCAAAATCGAGGAGAAAGTAAGAAACCAGTCTTACAACTAGTAGACACAGGCTCGGCGAATCACCCGCGCAACAAATTCGCCGCTCGTCAACTTCATGAAGTCGTCTGCAACTACAGACCACACCCTATTTGACGACGCACTGTGAATTTCGCGGATATTTTTACGGATTTGCGGCTCCAGACATGGTGTTTCCTAGGATCTATTCTAGTGGTGGGAGGGAGTTCGCTTAGTATTTTTGACAGCGACGGTAGAATTGGAAGTGTACTGTCCATGTTGTCTCCATGGAACATCGGTCTTCAAGTTATCAGTGGATATTGTACCACACGAGGTTTTTGGGTGATCTTCATTTCGCTTTTCGGAGACCTGAGGACGACGTGAGCTTGAAACATCAGGCCATGTGAAATAAAGATCCACCTAAGAGCGTGTGGCACAATATACACCAACAGAAAATGTACTAGCAAAAATCCAGAACGCCTCCAATGCTTTCCTTGCCGATATTTCTGTTTCTACCACCAACACCTTGCACCTAATCTCAAAGTCGCTACCGTTATGCTCCTCAGTCTGTTAGAGGTTCTATCCGATCTAGAAAGTGTACTATTTTAAGTTCAGTCTGTTAGAGGTTTCTATAAATATCCTGAGTAGATGGGCACCTGATTGTGTTTCTTTAGCTTTTCTCGCAGTTCTGTCTCTATTTAAGCTACTATACAAAAGTGCGTATAAGGTGGACCCCTCACTGAGGTTATGCCAAAATCCGTTATTTTTCCTACCTTTTTTGCAATTCGTGGCAGCGTACTGTTATGCTTGGGTGCAAGCCTTGAAAAGGGTCCTCCCTTTTCCTGAAACCAACAGGTTCAGCTCGTTCGGTTCGGATCACCCTGGTCTGACCTCAAGGGTATTTAAGCCGGGTCCAGGACTGAATTCACTCACTCACGTTTCTGCATGCGAACTTGTGGTCGTTGTTGACGACCATCTAGAAGCTTGTGCTGTGCTGACGACATCAGATTGTGCTCGGTTGATGAAATGGCGTTTGTGGAGGTAGCTTCATAAATGTTCCCGGGGCCATCAAGCTCCGAGGAAGTGGTAATGTCAGCCAAATGGAAGCCCGTATTAACATTACCCCGCAAGTATGCACTGGAATTTGTGGCTAACATCCTTTCTACTATCGAATTTGAGATGTTTTTCTGTTGACATGTGTGTTATTTAGAAGTAGCATCGGCTTCTTTTATATTGTTGTTCAAAACGCTGTCGGAATTGGCGACGATTTTGCTTAAAGCCGTTCACGACACCTTTCATCCAAACGCATGAATAACTGTTTTCAGTGGAAATTTGTTTGCTATGGGCGATGGAACATGGGGCTCGTCTCTACCATCGCTGAGCTCACCTGCGATTTCAACGCTCTCGCTGAAGTAAGTTCTGTAATTCTTGATCTTTTCTGTTACCAGGGCACTCTTCGCTAAGAAAACTTGCGGATCTAACCTAGTGGGGAAGGGGTCTTCACTGTCTTTTCGACATCGGGGTAAAATTGAAGACGGACTATTTTACAAGGATCACTGAACTAGCATTGCAGAGAACCTTCCCTCTTAAAGTTCTTAGCTGGGACAGACCATCATGCTTGTATTTCTCCGCTTTTCTGGCAGTGTCCGATCCAAATATGATAGATTCAAGTTTGCTAATTGGATCATTTCCAGGACGAAAATATCTTTCAAAACTGGTGCAGCAACAGCGGTTACCGTGACCCCTTTCTACACGTTAAAGCCAGAACTGCCACGTAGGTCACTTCTCTTGTATAGAAACGTTCTATCGTAAGGTGCTAGACAATTCATGCTTTCAGCAAAAAGCCCTATGCTTGGTAGTTCGGACCTTCTGACTGCCTACGATCTTGGTGCTGTGTACAGTCGATACTGTGGTGCGAAGAAGATGCGGGAAGATCTCAATTCCTTTCTACCTCAGATTTATGGGAATTTTAATTTTTCACAGGCTCAAGATATCAGGTTAGCGTTTGCTTTTGGCTCGTCTTACGGCTAGCTTGTTTGAGAATAGGCACTATTGTACTTTCACGACTCCAGAGGACGAGGAAAAAAATTTCGCCTGCGGTTTTTTGGGTGCGGTCGCGGATCTGACATTCATCTTTGAAATTTCGGCCTTATGATAGGGCACAGTAGGTCAGGGTGACTAAGGTTCTTGAGATTATGTTGATCAACTTCGAATATAGAGGCTATCCGGGACACAGATCACGAATCTCACATCCGTTTTTTAATATTACGGTGGGGTAGAGTAGGTTCTGGTAGATATGGGCGACTAAGATCATACAATAAAATACCTTATAAAGGATAAAGGACGTTACCTAGCTCCATGCAATCTATTTCTACGCGATGAAGGCGATTTGAATGCGTGCAATGGCAATACAATGACTTGCCGTGGCTAGCCAATGAAAAAGTCAGCACTTTATCATTCCCAGGCGAGTCTGCTACCAATTCACCGACCCCGAAGGGAAGTAAGGCTTGGTTGGGCTGGGAAGGAAATCCTAATCAGGAATCTGGGATTGGATACGCGCAACAGCCTGCACTCCGACTGCGGTACACGCGCTTTAAAGAAGAACATACCTTATTCGTCCGTACTACCAAAAACGAAAGTCAGATTCGGGATCAGCACTCCAAAAGACCCATGGGCGAAGTTTCAGCGAAAATTTTTCCGCTTTCTCCTCTAGCTCTGGAGTTGTGAAAATAGAATAGTGCCGGTAAGCCTTGTCAGAAACCACATATCTTCCTAATGGCTATGAAATTAACATTGATTGGCCCTTTTTGCCTTCTGAATTTAATCTCGATAGATGATGAGTATTTTATCATATCCGTGAACTTCAGCCCATGCCTCACGTGCCCATTCTGTCATTATGTTGACTATTGTATGAGGTTCTTCATTTTCTGCTTCCTGTATATCGTCGATTTGCATGTGCCAGTCTTGTTGAACCCCATGCATAGCATTTGTATTGCGGAAAGGTAGTGAAGCCGGGTCCATACTAACCGTTCACCGAATTGGGGACTGTATGATCTACACCGCATCTGGTTCTACTGATGACAAGACTATTGTCGCTCAGCACTAGGCATACAAGCATTGGTCATACGCTTACCATGCGTTTTCCTTGTAATTCGTTGTCACAGTTTTACCTTAACAGGCTTAGAGTGTAAGAGAGTGTAGGGCCTATAACTGAAACCAGCCGAGTGTCCAAAGTTCGGAATGGAAGATGCTGAAATCTTAGTTAATATGTAGTAAGTGTAACAAAGATATGTAGGCTGGAACATCACGAATGCTGTAGAGTTTCGCAGAATCTCCGACTTTTAGGGTTCGATTTACAACCGAATGCTGGAATTTGGGGCGGATTCACGCTCATCTCCTGCGCAGACACAGAGGAGAACACACAGTTGTACAGGGTAGAGAAATGCGGGTTGCGGCCTAACCATCGTTCCTGCCGAGGTTCGCCACATATTGGAGTTCCTTTCCGTTCCGTACAGGAAGCCAAAACGAAGACGAGAGTATGATTGATGTGAAGAGATAAGCTTGCATAATATATGGCGCATGTAGCTGAGCATCACGCGTGGGCCCCACGACATACGTGACTGACCCATAATTGGTTGGTGTCACTTCTGGAAAGCGGAGTGATACAGAAGCAACCGGACCTAGCCCTGAGATCTCTTTAACATTGCTGGGGTTGCAAGCCGTAAGTTTAAAAATGAATTGAATCGTACCTGGGGTTGTTGTAGCTGATTGTTGCTAACCTCACAGCTTCAGTTCTTTGTGTTTTTAGCTAGCTAGCTAGCTAGTATTGTCGTGAACGGTGTGGAAATGCTAATCTACCTCTACCACTATATAATTGAATTAGCTCCGTGCCCTGTAGATGGTGAGGCGTATCTCATTCAGGTTGGAAACCTGGCTGAGATACGCCTCGTCGAACAATGCGCAATCTCATGGAACCCCTTGCGACGCCTCCGCGTACCTCGCGCGGGCAACGTCTGCCGTTCAACATGGGATGTTGTTGCAGCAGAGGACGCGTAGCTTCCTCCTGCTTGACACAATGGCGTCTGCGCGCGTTTCTGAGTGCCTGAATCCAGAAGACGGGTTCCCTTCGTCACACCACCACCTTCTGGAGACAGAAGAGGAGACACCGTCGTCCTACGACGAGGGATCGCATTCAGAATTGAGCATGAGATGCCGCTGCAGCGGAGGAAGCGCAGCCTCCTCCTGCTTGACACAACGGCGTCTGCGCGCGTTTCTGAGCGAATCCTGAATCCAGAATTCGGGTTCCCTTCGTCGCACCACAACCGTCTGTAGTCAGAAGAAGCGAAAATAAAGGAAGGAAAGGCCACATCGTCGTCGTACGACGACCGGCCGCATTCAGAACTCAGCATTATCCCATGTTGAACGGAGAACTTTACTGCTGCAGCAGAGGAAGCACAACCTCCTCCTGCTTCACGCAGCGGCATCTGCACGCGTTTCTGAGCATATGGATTCAGAATACCTGTCCCATACTTCGCGCAACAATCGTCTAGAGCGAGAAGCGGTTCATCGACGTCGAGTGACGAGTGGATGACATTCAGAATTCAGCATTATCCCACGTTGAACGGAAAATTTTACCCGCGCGAGATACGCCTTTGCGTACCTCTCACGGGCAATGTTTGCCGTTAACATGGAATGTTGTTACAGCAGAGGACGTGTAGCCTCCTCCTGCTTGACTCAGCGGCAACTGCACGCGTTTCTGAGCGTTTGATTCTGAATACGTGTCACTGACGTCTGCCTTGAGCATGGAAGGACCACTAGGGTGATGGAGAAGGGAAGTAAGGGGCCTTTAGAGGGGCAGGTGAGCGTCCAGGAAGGAAAGGAACAACCTGAAGGAGGGACCAGGGCGGGGAAGCCAGCAAGAAGAGACCAGTAGGGGTCAATAGTGAAAACAAGGAAGTGGGCCAGGGGTTGGGACCAGGAAGGTGGGGAGGAAGACCAGTAAAGGCGGACCAGCAATTAGATCTAGAAAGAAGAAACGAGTGAGGGGGAAGCTGGCGCCCGGATTCGGAAAACGTGTCAACAGTGGAGGGGCCGAAGTACTGCGCAGCACAAACCAATGATGTTACTGGACGGGTGGAGAAAATGTCTATGATGAAAGGTACCGAAGTGGTGAACGGCTTGATGCCTATGAGGTACGCAGCAGGTCCTAGATGTTAGCGAATTTTAAGTTTAACAAAAGCTACCTTTTTTAGGTCAGTAATGGTACAAAGTCGCGCGAAGCGCGCAAGTGCGAGACACGCCGTTAGGCGTGTCGGAGCACTTGTAATAACTATATTTTCTCTCTCAGAAAGAGCGGGTTATGCATTGAGGAATCTGATATGGGATTATTTTTAGCATAGCAAAAAAGTTTCTTGAGCTTTGCGCACGCCCGACAGAGCAAGTGAAAGATTAGCATAACGTTTAGAGGAAATTGAAATTCAAAATGTGTCGTTTATACGTCGCTGTTGATACAAAACTTGATGAAGTTCGTGGTTTGAACGGCAATTTCATTCAAATTGAGGACGAAAAAAGAATCGGGAAAAGATCGACATATTCCATTCACATTTATTTTTCATGTGAAACCACATGGACATGCATATACTGAACTCCGGTTTGAACACAAACAAAACACAGTAGTGAAAGGCTCAAACATACAAGTATAGTAGTGAAATGAATGAACCAGAACTCAGATGGTAGAAATAAGAAGGCAAACAAGCAAAACAAAGGAAAGTAGAATGCCATAGAGAAAAAGGAAACCACAATTCTAGCGTGGGTAGTGGAGGGCAATCGTCTTAAACTTGCGAATTTCTGTAGGAATGTGCTTAGGTTTACTTAGCTTAGCAAACTCCAAGCTGGCACGACACGCAAAGCCATTGCACCTAAGAGCCTAAGAGCGTTTTTGGACAGCTAAAACTTAGCCTAAAACCAGCTCCTCTCGTCGAAGACTGAACTATTTTCAAAAAGTCGTCAGAGCGAAGTCCGATTCTTCCATACAAAATGTTATAGAGCATATTAGTCTAATGAGTAACTAAAAACGGGCGGACTATGTTCAATTTGAACGGCCTGATAATTTATCCAATCTGTTTCCTTTTACAGCTCCCTAAAGATGCTCGTTGAAAAGCCTCCAATCACTGGTAAGGAGATCAACACACTGTCATCGACGGCTATGAGTGGATTCCGCCTTACTCCTGGACCGGTGGATGAAAGGTTGGCATATACACAGCTTTACATAATTTGTTTGTTTTAAACATTACCGCGTCACTTCTTATTCGAAAAAGTTTTTTGTAATATAAAATTTATGCTCTCCGTGTAATGGCTGCTCACCAGAAAAACCGTAGATAGTATTGCGTTACGACTTTACCCAACTCGTTTTCAATTTCGTTGTACTGACCTTCAGTCCCACTGATGTATAGTTTTTTTGTTGTTGTGGCGATGCGGTTAAGAAGTTTTGCTATCATTACATCTATCGGTTCTGTGATAGTTTCGAAAACTTTTCTCAATTTTGTATGAGACGCTTCTATAAGCGCTTCACGGAGCTGTGTTGGGGGAAGCAAAAGGTAAAGTGCTAAATAAAACGAAGAAGATGGAGGGAAATGTAAAGCTCTAAGACTTTACGAGGCATTTATTTGAGGCTAGCGAGATTTGCACTGGTGTGCGGAATTTGCTTTCCGAGGGGCCAGGTTTTGCAGTCACTCTGCAACGATTTTCAAGTTCTAGTGTTTTTTCGTCATCCATAATAGCCGTGATCATTTCAGGTATCGTTATCTCTTCGAAAAAAAGCGGGAGGGCGATGGAATGCCGGTCATTTATGATATGGAGCGTAAGGACTACATCGCCGGGCAAAGGTACAAAAATTCGTTGGATTCCCTTGACGGTGAGTGACTATCTATTCGCTTAATTTCTATTTCAGTGAGACTATTTTGAAGGTTGACTATATATAGGTGACGAACCTGAACGAAAGAAGCACAAAAGTGATAGGAAAGAGAAAAAGAAGAAGAAGGACAAGAAAAAGAAAGATAAGGTGAGTATCAGACTTTTTGATTTCATTTTACGCAACTATGCTGAAAAGTCTAAATGGAAAAAATACCAGGTTGTCCAATAAATCCTGTCCGAAAATTTTCAAAATTCTATAATCTTCCTTAGAAGTGTTATAATATCAGGCAAGTGTAAAAACCTTCTAGAAGGTTCTCCAGAGTTCCACGCTAGGGGTATATAAGGCGCAGTCGCCGCGTCTAGCTACCAGTACAAGCTAAAATGGACCAAGGTCGAATTCGTACGTTCGTGTACTACGAGTGGCTGCTGGGCAACGACACGGGCACCGCGGTCGCCAACATCTGCAGAGCGTGCTAGGAGGATGCAGAGTCCCAACGCACAGTCAGGCGCTGGTTCAATCGTTTCGATAGCGGCCACACGAGCCTCGAGGACAAGGAGCACAGCGGGAGGCCTTCTACGGCGGATGATGATGAAGTCCGTCGCTGTATCAAGGAGAAGCCGGAAGCCACCACCCGTGAACTGGCGACAACGCTCGACTGCAGCAAGTCCACCATCCACAATCGACTCAACTTACTCGGCTACCACAAAGTTCAGGCCCGTCGGATCCCCCACCATCCCCGACGTGCCTCGGTCCACCTGCTGCACGACAACGCCCGCCCCACGTGGCGAAGGAGACCCAGCAGAAGTTCTCGCTCGGCTGGGAGACGATTGCCCATCCGCCGTATTCCCCGGACCTCGCTCCTTCCGACTACCACTTGTTCCGCCCGCTGAAGCACCATTTGGCCGGAAGAAAATTCACCAACTACGACAACCTCAAGTCCGACATCGCGGACTTCTTCGAGTCGCAGCCCCCGGAGTTCTGGGCTAAGGGCATCGGCGACCCGCCCAATCGATGAGCCACTGTTGTGGATAACTTGGTGATTATATTGTTGATTAGACTTGTCTTTCAATAAAGTTGAAAAAATTTAAAATGGTGAAATTTTCGGACAAGAATTATTGGACAGCCTGGTACTATGTCTGAAAAGCTTTTAAGCCCGCTGAAGTGCGGTAGCTTAGAAATGAATCGTCTAGGAATCTATTTTAACTGAGGGGGAGGGCAACACTGAATTGGCAGGTGCGTCCCTGCTACCACTGGATTATATGTAGTAAGATAAGATATCTACCGCTAATTGTATGGGATGGGCCTATTCCACCCACTAGAAGTTTCACGGGTCACGGGTCATAGTCAAAATCGATCATATCATCAAAAAGAACAAAGCACAAAGGACGGCGTTGCTCAATTCCTTTTGGGATGCCCCACGCATTTTACTTCTATGGGATGTCGTGGAGGCGATTTGAGTGAGTATTTTTCCATACGTGAATGACTTGCGGTGACCAGCCGATGAACAAGTCAGTGCTTTACCCTTCCCATACAGGTCTGGTACCAATTCAACGACTCCGGAGGGATGGAAGGCTTGATTGGCTTGGGCGGGAAATCCGAACCAGGAACCTAGTATCGGGTGCACGCGACAGTCAACAACTCCGACTGCGTAACACACCCCGTAGATCAAATATGCATTCAAATTATCTCCACGATATCTCGAAGAAATAGAATGCGTGACCTATCCTAAACAGGATTGGCTAACGCCGACCTTTATCCTTACTCTTTCACAACCTTCCGTAGTTTGATATTGTCCTCACGTAATGGGCAGTTACCGAGCTTTCTCAGAAAGTATGAGTATTCTCAAAAATGCACGGGAACAAATGGATAAGCAAAACCCTCTATGGCCCTCCCAATTACGACATTTCCTGTTTTCTTTTTATTCGTTTTATTCACACACGAGAGAGCGGTGGAAATTCGATGCAGTTATAACGGCTTGCATTGTGGACTGTTTTTATTGTATGCCCTTTGCGTTCGTAGTATAGCTGTGCTTGAATGACCTATTCGGAAAAGCATTCGAATGATTTTCATTCGAATCGGACTATTCAAAAAAATCGTATTTCTCGAATGTACTCAAAGTCGAATATTTAGAATAACCTCATTTATCGAATACATTCGAATTTGAATATTCGAAAAATTTCGAGAGCGCGACTATAGTTCGTAGTAATTCCATTTTGTTTGAGTTTTGCATATCATTCCGGATTTTAATGCTCTCTGAGAATTGTTAGGTTCTACTAATATTGTGTGACCACTGCCTCGATCTTCGGTTCCAATGCGTCTTGATATTGCTGTGTTGTGTATATATCTACTGGAGCTGCGGTTATTTACGTTCTGTGAAGTGCTGATGTTTTAGAAGGACGAGGAGCGAAAGCATAGGAAGACAGCTGAAACAGGGGGTCAAGCACCACCAGTGATGATGGAATTCTGAGGAGATGGCTAAGAGGTGAGCTACTCACATTTCCTTTTTCGTTCTTGGTATTACATCGTCACTCTCATTACTCTGGTTGGTATTTTGGTTTTTTATTTAAGCATACAATAGTTTAGTGGTAGAAAGCTGTTAAAGAATGCTTCGTTGAGATTAAAACACAGACGGCGGAAGGAACTGCATCTGTTTTCGGAAACGGACTTAATGTGTAGCACTTAAGGGAGTCGTTGTACGGTTTCGGAAAAGTTTCAGTGACATCACTCGTGTTTTGCCAGTTATACCACGTGATTTCATTGGGCAAATATCTTATACAAGTGCTACGACACGCCTAACGGCGTATCTCGCACTTGCCCGCTTCGCGGGGTTATAGGTTTAAGCTTCGTTCTCAGAAAATGCTCTCACACAAAAAGTACGTGTGATCTTCAAAACAATTTTATTAACAGAACGACAAAAAGACAACATTTACTGAAGCATCTCGCAAAAAAAAAAAAACGATTTTCCATTGCCGATCATATGGGAACTTGCATCGAACTCACGAGTACGCCACGTACAGTTGACCATGAGAAAATACTGGACTGGGGAGATATACGCAGAGGCGTACCTGGCGCGGGTAAACTTTGCTGTTCAACATGGGATAATGCTGAGTTCTGCATGCGGCCGGTCGTCGCACGATGACGATGTGACCTCTGCTTCCCTTCTTTTCGATCTTCTGACTCCAGACGGTTGTGGTGCGACGAAGAGAACCCGTCTTCTGGATTCAGGGACTCAGAAACGCGCGCAGACGCCGTTGTGTCAAGTAGGAGGAGGCTACGCGTTCTCTGCTGTAACAACATCCCATGTTGAACGGCAGACGTTGCCCGCGCGAGGTACGAGGAGGCGTCGCAAGGGGTTCCATGAGGCGTATCTCAGCCAGGTTTTCAACCTGAGTGAGATACGCCACATCATCTACGGGGAGGGGAGCTAACTCAATTATATGGTGGTAGATATTAGCTTCCTATAGCGTTTTTCCTTTCGCGATGCACGTGTACTACTCGCTCCCCGCGCCACGAATTCGTATAAACGTTTTATCGTTGATGGATGATTGCTCCAACAGGTTTTTGGATGGCTATTGCTCTTGCAGTTGCACATTTTTATGCCCTGGCTCGAGTGAGGTCTATTATAAGCATAATATCTATAGGACGGTCATTTTGGCTCGTATAGCCAGTGCGACTTCTTCACGACATGACGACATGATGGCGTTGTGAATTTGTTTCCTTCGCCGCTGACTGAGCTGGCGCTCCTCCACGTGGCGGTGTTCCATGAGGAAAATGTACGAAGCGACAGAGGCTGCAACCAATTTGAAATGAATATTGCTTTCGCATAAAATGCGGCAAATACTGTCTAGGAGAATTTTATTCTAACGGCGTTTGCACGGACGTGTAACGTAGGTTTTACTGTGATGTGCACAGTTTAGAGAAATATCCGAGCATAGGTCATCTTCCCCTTATGGAATCAGAACCGACTTACTGAGAAAAATCGCAATGCAGGCACATATTAGGCTCCATCCTGCCTCACAGTAGTACATTGCGTGCGCCTGAAAGTCAATTGTGTCTGAATGTTTGAACTTCTGTAGAGAAGGAATTACTCGTCGAAAACAGAATGTTCCAAGAACTCATGGGTCTTCACACTTTGAACACAAAATTCTTACTACTTGAGCAACGGTAGAGATCCCTAGTTTAGTTTAACCCTTTCACGACATTGTCAGATAATGTCGTCGGACACCATCATAGAAATAGTTCCTGGAAAATTTTCACACATTTAATAGTACAAATTTAATTAATGAGTCCACTAATAGCTACGGTCAAGATTGTCTATGGGAAACTTTATTTGTTACCGTTTTTTCATATCTAACAAATAATACAAATAAAATAGTAGAAAAAAGCAGCGCGCGGGAAAATGCGTGCTACATGGTTAGCACTAAGGAATGCGATCAAACGACATGGTTCCTTCTCAATCAGTAGGGAACGGATTTTTTTTAAACTGAAGCATCCTGTCGACAGTACGTTCAAATGGGTCGAAACTTGATTTACACGAGGTTAATTTACCGATCGTACCGCAGTCCACGGCTCCACACCCAGACCAAGTTCTGAGACTTTTTTCGCTAAAATCCTTTATCATTCGGTCGCGAAATAACGTTCCTATTTACTTTTTCGGTTAAAGTCAGAGCAGTAGACAAATTCAATGGTTACTCGGAACTCGAAATTGAGGTTATCCACTTTTTGACTCACAGCCGTCCAGTTCATGCCAAGGGAATCGGAAAGCTGTCGAATCATTTGTCCTATTTTTCAGACAAATAGTACACAATGTTAGAGGCGGTGTTGTTGACTAAGTTCGGGAAGTGAGCAGCTGCTATAAAACTTTTTTTGAGAAAAAGAAAATCGGGTCAGTACTTTTCCCTCAGTCGAATTCTATCTCAACAATTTGTCAGAGTAGTCGGAAACGTTGTTGCTGTTTTGTCCCCAGTCTACCAGTGTTTTGCTAAAGAACCGAAGGTTACCTCGTTGACAGGAGTGCGAATGTTGGTCATGTGTATAATGTACGTTGTGACGACTATGGACGTCGTATACAGAACCACTGTACTTGCCAGCAATCGAGAGACGTTTCTTTGCTGAAAAAGAGCAGTGATTTAACAGTTTCCACAGAATCCGTTGAGCAAAGGCACGTTGCTATCGTCGGAGATGCCATCACATACGAAGTTTTGAAGCAAAAGTGCAAAAGTTGTTCTGCTGATGACTAGGTCAGCACCGAATGTCATGCATATTGCTACTATTCGTTTATCGTTGATGTTGTTATTTTTGCTTAAATATTGCAGTCATCGGGTAGCACTCCCGACCAGCAAAGGTCTAAAGTAACCTTTTGAGTCTGCAGTGACCTGAAGGCGGCTGTTAGCTGAGAGAATAGTGCCGCGTTGGCACAAAACAGGCAGAAAATGTCTGAAAATAAGTGTTTGTTGGCTCCATTCTTCTTGTCAATTGAAATCACCAGTACCAGTACCAATCTCCCAACTCGTGTACAAAAGGCGCCATTTTTCAGACGGATCGGCGATGAACCAGTAGCATGAGGAGGCGTAGAGTTGTCCGCTCCGCGAGGCGTTCCATCGATAGCCCTCTGGAAACGCCGATGTTCTGCCAAACTCGATCTGTCTATACTCAGGTGTCGGTGCCTTATCGGTGCGTTGGTTGCCTCCAAAAAGCGTTTCTTCAAACGTGCTTGTAACTCATGTTGTGACAACTTCTCTTTGTCTTCTTGAGCTGGGACCATGTTCAGCCAGTATTTTTCTCGGGATATTTTCGAGTGTTTTTCAGAGTGTTTTGTGTGAAACATGGCATGTCCATCTGTTAGCCATATATCGTTCCGAAACCTCAAGGTGTGAGAGGCCTATTCGAATTCACCGGGGAGCCAGTAATCTCACTAATCATCTGAACTCACTAATAAATATGATCGTTTACTAGTTTTCAATCATCGAATTACAATGCCTCGTCAGAAGAAACTATTTTTAGTCGATAGTGATAATCTGACGTACGTGTGTAGCGCAGTCGGGGGAGGTGCCGGCTGTCACGTGCACCCGATACCAGGTTCCTGGTTCGGATTTCCCGCCAGGCCAACCAAGCCTTCCATCCCCTCGGGGTCGGTGAATTGGTACCAGACTTGTATGGGAAGGGTAAAGCACTGAGTTGTTCATCGGCTCGCTACCGCAAGTCATCCACGGATGGCCAAATACGCGTTCAAATCACCTCTACGACATCCCTTAGAAGTAGAATGCGTGGCGCATCCCGAAAGGGACTGAGTAACGCAGTCCTTTATCCTTTGTTCATAATGATGATCTGATCGATTTTGATTATAGACCGTGACGCTTGAAGCATCTAGTGAATGGAATAGGCCCTTCCCATACAATTAGGGATAGACATCTTACTACGTATAATCCAGTTAATCCGCGTGTCACGTTGTTAGTCACGGGGAGGGGGAACTGAAGCCAAGAGATGCCTACGACAGTGCGGTGTATGCAGCCGGTCTTTCTTCGAGCTTAACCATGGGCGACTGCTGGCGAACTTACAACCTTGGCGGCAGATCACCCAAGTTTACGGATACGCGCGGACAATTCGTCAGTGCATGGATTTTGATCATGCGCTGAGTGCCAGGATTCAGAACACGTGCCGTAAACGTAGCCAACACGCGTCGGCATCAGAAGGCATGCCGAAGACGTCCAACGTGCGGTGGGATTCAGAGTAATGGAGACCAGTAATAAGGACCAGTGAAAGAGGGGACCAGTACGTAAGGAACCAGTAAAGGAGGGGACCAGGAGGGTGGAGTGGGCAGTAAGGTGGATCAGTATTTTCTCTCAACATCGTCCAACATGTGTCAGGTTTGTGGACACGTGTCACAGAAGTCATTTCACATGTGTCGAGTAGCAGAAGGTGTGTCTTAGACGCCGTGGCAACATAGAGGAATGACTACAGGAATTCTAGTCGCTGGAGCGAAGCACCTATCCAGACGCTTAGCGGCCAAGGAGTTCCTTCAATATATGAATGAGCTAATCTTTCCATCCGCTCGTAATACTTTCGTCTGCGCGAATTAGGCCTGAGTTATACTCCCGCGGGAGCATCCGCGGAAGGGCGGGAATCGCGCCGAGACTCCTCACCTGGCCAATCGCCGCGCCTCGCCACGCCCGCCTCCGCCGTGCACCATTGGTCCGCGGACGTTCCGCGGATGCTCCCGCGGGAGTATAACAGAGGCCTTAGTTTCACCGCTGAAAGCTAGCTTCCATTACTGTTATAACAAGGTTCATCGTCCTGGCTCACTCCACCTTAGACGTTACCTATCAGTGCTTTTTCTTCGATTATGTTGGTCTAATGTTGTTGTTTGTGCTTACATTGAATAAAGTCGAGTTTCCCAGTCACTTGAAGTAACCTACATGCTGCCCTGCTAGCACGCCGTTTCGTATTCAGTAAAGGGAAATATAGGAAATCCAGTACGGCTCTCAGGAAGCGATTTTCACATGTGAGTTCGAGGTTCGAATTGCGCAGTTTTCACCCATGCCGGCCATCCCTCCATTCTCATGCCTGTACAGGGAATTGATTGTGGACTTGGAGGGAGGATAAAGCTCCGCCTTGTCCGTAAGCTGAACTGGCATAGTCATTATATAGGACGTGCTTTTGAAGAGTTAGTATTGTGTAAAAGTGCAATTCGTGGCGCACTCGAGATGGGTGTTTAAAAGATTAGGAAATTGAAGTCAGTTGCAGGTTATCAATTCGTGAATTGAGAAGCGCATTGTACCCCTACGGTATATCATGGAGACTGTCTGAATGTGTGTTTGTGCTATAAAATTACCAACGATGGCGAGTTAATGGCCTGCAGCAGTGTTCTTTCCCTCCAAGAGGTCTTGAAGCTCTTATTTTCTTTAATCTATTTTTCTTACATTCGTTTAAGGGTAGGAACAAAACGAATGTAAGATTTTCTATTTGTGCAGTATTGTTTTTATTGGAATATTCACCGATCCCAAGTGGTTGAAAGGCATGGTTGACCTGGGCGTGGCACCGATCACGAATTGATTCGCGGTCCGCGTGAGAACTGATACCTCTTCCAATGGCTCTACACGCGCTACAATAGCGCTGGGAGACCATGTCGCTAAACTGTGGGAAGCTCTTCCTGTTGAGTAACTGACCAAACATCCAGGAAACAAGGATTCCTTATGGGCTGCTGAATCGGATTCTCGCGTGGCCTACGATAGTACACCCCACCTGAGGTTTCGGAATGGACAGCTTGATGAGCGTTGTAGCCGAGGTCGGGTCATTGTTGAATACCTTCGAGAGATCTCTGTACCAAATGCAGTTCCCACTATTACTCTGAATGTTTCATCTGCTCTATGCCGTGTACTCCAGTTGTTGCCCGTATGAATAAATCGTTGGAAAGAGTCGCGTGGGAAGCATTGAACGAGAAGGATTACCCGTCATGTCGTTGCATTGTCTGTAGAGATTTGTGTGCTGTTCGACGAGCGCGAAGGATTCGTTCGTGCATCTCAGCCACGTCATCTGACGCACGGGAATGAAGTCGCATGTCGCCGGTGGTGGTGTCTGAAAACTGGGAGCTGCTTAAAACCATAAAAATAGGCATTAGAATATTGTCTTGAGGTGTTCTCTTGTTTGTTTTCTGGGAAATGGTGTTTGCCGTTAAAATTTCCTTGGCTTAGGTGTAACTCCGCTGCGCGGTAGATATTAGTAGCATGGCAGCTCAAGACACTTTTATTCGCAGATCGCTTCGGGATGGGCGGATTTTTCTTGTTGTTGAAAAAATCTGAAGACGGAAGGCTCCGAAAGGGCTCCAAAATGACCGGAAACCGGAATACGAAACACATAACATCGTGGAAATAACATCCATCCTCATTTCTTCAAAAGTGCATCTGGATCGACGTCAGAGGCTGCTTTTATTGCATTTCTTTTGCGCAAAACTTTCGGATCAGCAAAATTTTTCACAAAATGCTGCACACCCTCATCACAGCATAGTATAACGAAGCACGAATTCCTATTATTGTATTACAAGTGCTCCGACACGCTTAACGGCGTGTCTCGCACTTGCGCGCTTCGCGCGACCTTGCAGCATCACTGACCTAAAGAAAGTAGTTTTTGTCAAACTTAGAATTCGCTGACATCTAGGATCTGCTGCGTACTTTATCTGCATCAAGCCGTTCACCACTTAGGTACCTTTCATCATAGACATTTTCTCCAGACTCTCCTGTAACGTCAATGGTTTGTGCTGCGCAGTACTTCTATCCCTCAGGTTGCTCCTCAGCAACCGCTCTCATGCTCAACAGAGCTCGTTACAGAACACTGTTGACACTTCTTCCGAATCCGGGCCCTAGGTTCCCCCTCACTCGTTTCTTTTTTCTAGATCTAATTGCTGGTCCGCCTTTACTGGTCTTCCCCCCCCCCCTCTTCCTGGTCGCAACTCCTGGCCCACTTCCTTGTTTCCACTATTGACCCCCTACTGGTCTCTTCTTGCCGGCTTTCCCGTCCTGTTCCCTCCTTCAGGTTGTTCCTTTCCTTCCTGTTCGCTCACCTGGTCCACCCTAGAGGTCCCCCTTACTCCCCTTTTCCACCACCCCTTAGTGGTTCTCTCATGCTCAGGGCAGACGTCGGTGAGGACGCAGAGGAGTATCTCGCGCGGGTAACATTTTCCATTCAACATGGGATAATGCTGAATTCTGAATGCGGCTGCTCGTCACACGACGACGATGTGACCTCTGCTTCCTTTCTTTTCGATTTTCTGACTCCAGACGGTTGTGGAGCGACGAAGGGATCCGTCTTCTGGATTCAGGCACTCAGAAACGCGCGCAGACGCCGTTGTGTCAAGCAGGAGGAGGCTGCGCTTCCTCTGCTGCAGCAGCATCTCATGCTCAATTCTGAATGCGATCCCTCGTCGTAGGACGACGGCGTCTCCTCTTCTGACTCCAGAAGGTTGTGGTGCGACGAAAGGAACTCTCTTCTGGATTCAGGCACTCAGAAACGCGCGCAGACGCCGTTGTGTCAAGCAGGGGGAGGCTGCGCTTCCTCTGCTGCAGCAGCATCTTATGTTCAGTTCTGAATGCGATCCCTCGTCGTAGGACGACGGCGTCTCCTCTTCTGACTCCAGACGGTTGTGGTCGACGAAGGGAAACCGTCTTCTGGATTCGGGGACTCAGAAACGCGCGCAGACGCCGTTGTGTCAAGCAGGAGGAGGCTGCGCTTCCTCTGCTGCAGCAGCATCTCATGCTCAATTCTGAATGCGATCCCTCGTCGTAGGACGACGGCGTCTCCTCTTCTGACTCCAGGCGGTTGTGGTCGACGAAGGGAAACCGTCTTCTGGATTCGGGGACTCAGAAACGCGCGCAGGCGCCGTTGTGTCAAGCAGGGGGAGGCTGCGCTTCCTCTGCTGCAGCAGCATCTCATGTTCAGTTCTGAATGCGATCCCTTGTCGTAGACGACAGTGTCTCCTCTTCTGACTCCAGAAGGTTGTGGTGCGACGAAGGGAAACCGTCTTCTGGATCCATTATTGTACTATTGTGATATCCTTTTGGCTAGGGCTTAGACACAGTGAACAAGGTCTTGTCTCCCTATTTTTCACTTTTTCTGACTATGTTTGAGCAAGCAGTCTCTCTACTTTTTCCATATCTAGCTCCGAGTACATGTTTTTCGCTAACCTTTTTTGTTGTAACAGTTTTTTGAATATTAGAGTAAACTACTGAGAAAGGCAGTTCCTAGATCTCCTTGAAGTAACAGTTTTGTCTCAGAGTTCAATAAGTATTTCCAATCAGTCGAGATCTTAAGGCAGGCATTCGACAATGCCATGCAAAAAATTAACTGCATAACTTCATTTACGCCATAGATCAGAAGCAGCGACGTAATCTTGGAGCAGACCAGCGCATGGAACAACACCTTGCTTCAATGTGCAACACTATATGGCTAGAAAGTTTACGTCACTATATGTATCACCTAGAACAAAATGATCGTTCAAGCGTTGAACCATTTTTAACACCTAATTCATATTTATTTATATATTTATTTATTTATTACGTCCCGAAGACGTGCTCGCACGGAAAAGCAAGTAAGTAGAACAGAAAAACGCAGGAATGAAGGAAAAACAAAAAAGCACTGGAACTGGGTAAAATCCTAGGCTACTATAAGCAACCATATATAATCCAGAATCCACTCAAACCAAATGAAACACGAACAATAGACTACGACAAAGCAGCAGATCAAAAAAAGGTTTGGAAACAACATCTCACTTCAAACCAGTCCTGTCTTTGAAGTGCCCAACGTAGTGTATGCCGCTACATAAAATGAAAATGAATATCCGAGACTAATAACATATTTGTTCGCTAAAAACTGTCAGTTGGCGACCATTATGAAGTCACCGGGGATATATTCTCGAAGCGGGAAACCTCTTGAAGTTATCAGCCACCGGAATGCTAAAATCATACGATAATTATACGCATATATACCCCTTGCTCCCCCCTTGCTGGGCGCGTGTAGCGCAGTCGAAGGAGGCGCGACTGTCGCGTGCACCCGATACCAGGTTCCTGGTTCGGATTTCCCGCCCAGGCCAACCAAGCCTGCCATCCCTCCGGGGTCGGTGAATTGGTACCAGACTTGTCTGGGAAGGATAAAGCGCTGACTTGTTCATCGGCTGGCCACCGCAAGTCATTGTATGGCCAAATACCTCCACGGCATCCCGTAGAAGTAGAATGCGCTGGCGCATCCCAGAAGGGATTGAGTAACGCCGTCCTTTATCCTTATCCTTTATACCCCTTGCTGGCACACTGCTTTTGCCTTGCGCTCGGCCGTTACCGTTTTTGTATTTTTTGTTGGTAATATTATTACTGAAAATGCCAAGCAGTACTCTTCATTTCGTGTTCCGAAATTCTGCACATTCCTGGTGTAGAGCGGTATGGCTTTTCCAAGTCACACTGGACTTTTTTAAAGCAAGGTGAACACTGAAACTAAACCGAACATCTTCCAAATCAAGAAGAGGGCCTTGCTGATCAAAGGAGACGTAATAGGCGCAAGATAAATTTTTGTCCTCTAAAAATTGACTACTACTTTCGTGGAAAATTTATAATTCACCCGACCCAGAAAGGAAGTGGAAGTGTTTGAAAGTTTATAAAAAATTTCTGGGAAAAATAGACATCAAAGTCCAACTTAGAATGCAGGAATGGAGCAAATATGAGTGTATTAAAGTAATAGGACGCGTTGTCCACTCGCCCTGCGCTTAACAATTTTCGTCTGATAGTAAAAATTCTGTTTGCGTGCAGTTATACTCTAGTTTGCGGTATGCTTTGCAGTCTCTGTCGACGTTTACACTATCAGTGGAAGGAAAATTGCAACCTGCTGGACAAGTGGATCTCCTTTCTAGCGTATTTAGAAGTCACTGCTTTCCTGCTCTTTAGAATAAGATTCGTCTTATCATTTTTCCGAGAAAAAAATTTATAAGGGTTCAAGCACTCTGTTCACGTTTTAGGAGCCGACGAATTATGCGTATTCTAAGGATTCAATAGTAATTTTTCTTAAGACAAATATTCACTTTGACCTCCTTAGTGAGTGCCTGCCTTAACTGCTCATTTTGATGCCTGATGCGGAGATGCAGATTTTGATTTGAAAGGCGTACAGTTTGGTTTGAAAAGTGTCCAATTTGACGCGAACGTGGTCTAAATGCCGCTGGATAGGGAGAACGTGAGGGAACTGCGGACGTCTTGCTACAAGAAATTAGTATGCCTTGTAGGTGCGAACTACTGCCAAATAAATCTCTAATCTCCCAAATCTCCAAATAATCTTTGATCAGTAAGAGATTCTGATTATTTAGAAAGGTTTGCAGCAGGATGTACGTTGATTTGATAAAGGCCAACAATGCTGTTAATCATTTGGAACTAGCTAATTAACGTCCAAAGTGTATTCTGAACCCTGGAAATGGGAGCCTACAAGGAACGGAGAAATCAGACCCTCCCAAATCTAAGCTAAACGGTTAAAAAAGACAAGAAAAGTGCTATGAGCAGAAACTGAACATCCCGCTCATGAGGCAAGGCCGCTCTCCGCTGCAGCTTGACCCTCTTCCGGTCTGTGGCCATGCCAGTCGACTCACGATAAGACTCCTTCGCCTCGACTCCACAGCTAAGTTTGATAATAACCACGCCTCAGAGAAATTCAATTAGCCTCGTCGAATTTTTGTTTATTCTCAAAAGGAAGATCAAGTTATTCCACAATGGAAGGTTTGTTGTTGTTGTTGTTGTTACACACTGAGGAGCTTCATCACCATTTCTTTTTTCTGAGGCATATTTTCGCCCTGTGCATCAATTTATTTTCTGTCTTCTGAAATTTCTGACGGTCAGCCTGTGACATATGAAAACATCGTGGAAAAAGTGCTGGTGCACCAGACCTAAACTGTAGAAGCACATTAAGGGCCTGACACTTGGAAAAGCATGTCGACAAATGAAACTGGCAGGTGCTAAGTATGTTTGTGTTATAATTATTCAAGTAGCGAATATTCGATATTTCTAGATTTTCGAATATTCGTTCGTATTTTAACATCGAAGGTTTCGAAAAATCGAATATTTTTCAATTTCGAGCATAGAAAGGGAGCTGTATTGGAATATTATTTGAAAATTGAGTTACTTCATTGGAATATCGAGTAAACCTCAAATAGTTAATCAAAGAACTTGATTCGAACAAATTGCTCTTTTACTCGATCAGACAAAAATTGGTGCTGATTCGATTTTTCGAAAAAAATGATGGGCGAATGAATTCTTTCATTCATTCACTAGAAAATTTTCGACATCGAATTTATTCGTTCATTCATTCTTCGATAAAAATTCTCAAAAGCGCAACTGTAGAGCTAAGCCAAGTCATCCTGGGCGTTCCGCCTCCATCGCTTATGTACACATAGCTTTATATTAGGTTGTAACGAAATAAATGGCACTGAACCACTGTAAATTTAAACAGTTAATATCTCGGCTTGTAGGCAAGTTTATTAATCGAAATAAAGACCTTCTGATTCTGCACATCTTTGCCAACGTGACACAAGCTTTTTTATCCCAGTAGCATAAAAATCAGAAGTTCTGGAATTGACGAAATCTTCGAAGGCACTTTCGGCATCCTGTTGGTATTTGAATATTTTCCCCACCAAGAAGTCGCCAAGATGCTTGAAGAAATGGTAGTCTGTTGGGGAGAGGTCGGGAGAAAACGGAGGATGTGGTAGAGTTTCAATGCTCAGCTCATTCAATTTCTCCAACGTCATTCGTGCTACATGGGGCGAGCATTGTCGTGCAGAAGGAGAACTCGCCTTCGGTTTACCAAGGCCGGCCGGATATCCTTCAACTTTTTCATCATTTCTTCAATTTCAATGCAATACTTCTCTGCCGTGATGGATTCACCGGGAGGGAGGAAGCTGTGGTGAATAATTCCCAGCGAACACCACCATACTGTCACCATTACTTTCTTTTGGTGCAATTCCGGCTTCGCAAAAACCTTGGGGCTCTCATCGCTGTCCACCCACTGTGCCGATCGTCGCCTGTTGTCGTACATTATCCATTTCTCGTCACAGGTTACGATGCGATCAAGGAATGGGTCCGTTTCGTTCCGTAGAAGCAGTGCGGACGAGATCTCATATCGTCGGTTTCTTTGCATCTCAGACAGCTCGTGAGGCACCCATCTTTCCAGCTTTTTGGTCTTTCCAATTTCCTTCAGATGCCGGGCAGCTGTGTTGTGACTGACGCCAAGAACCTTCGCTATCTCCCTGGTACCTTTGTGTGGATCCTCCTCTACCACATCTCTCAGCTTGTCCTCATCAACATCGCCTCCCACGACCTTCATGTTCTTCCAAGCTCTCATCTCCATTCCGGAACTTCTGATACCAACGATACGCCGTCCGAGTTGTGGAACATCCTTGACCGAATGCGGCGTTGATCTTCTCGTCCGCCTCCTTAGCTGTAGTGCCCAGCTTGAATTCATACAAGTAAATGCCTCGGATTACCCTTCTGTCCATCTGCAAAAAAGTCAATAAAACTCTAAAGTTTTCCCACTTTTACATAGAAAATTTGGTACTCTCCGGTAGAGCAAAGTTTGCGCTTCTAAATGATATGCCACATGTTACGGTTTGTTCTTGATCAAACGCGTAAAGATGTACCAAAAAATGGCGCGAGCCAGTGCCATTTAATTCGTTTCAACCTAACAGAATATCTAACTATATGAGGTGATAAGGTGCATCTTACTTTTTAATGGCAGTCTTACATAGCTCGACTCCGTAAGAAGATGAGCACGAATAGGTGTAAGAGTAGCTTTCATTAGACTCACTCAACTATAACTATCGTGGTCTCAACTTGAAGTTTCATGGGAGGTCGAAACCATTCCCTAGTCAGAGGCTTATGGAGGCTTATGCTTTTCCCTATTCCCTCAGAAATTCATTTTTATAGAATATCAGCCATCACTGCTCAGCTTAGGAGAAATGAGTTCGAAGATAGATCGTGATCTTAAGCAAGCACACAGGTAGATTCGCGGGAGAAAGACACCTGAAACCAAACCAGCTTTCATCAGAATTCCTTTATTGCATTGTTCCCGCTCATTCTGTGTCTTTTGCTTACCACCTTTTTAAATATCTGTTCTGCTTTCTATCTCGTTGTCTTTTGTTTACTGTGGCTTTTCCACCTAATTTCACAAGAGTCTTCTACAAGATGACAAACGCTTTTTGTTAAATAAGAACTGGAATACATTCACTTGAATATGAGTAATGAAACTCGAACGTTTGAAAAGTCGCTGTTTTCCAGTGAATTTATTCTGGAGTATTCGAGAAACCTTAAATTTAGGTTTTCAAAAAATTTCAGTTATCATGCATAGTGTAGCACCAGTCTTCTGCTGAGAAGTAGAAAACCTCTTCAGCTATTGGACATCCGCATTAAAAGGCTGATTTATTTGGAACTCTATTCAGTCTAATCAGGGAGAATTCAGAGAAAGCATTCATCCCTTCGAGAGCTCCTTCGATTGCTCATACGACTATTGCTACGCCAGCTGGCATTTAGATGAGCTGAAAAATTTGGCTCCGGAGAGTATGCTATCTATTTGCAAAGAGGAGCCAGAAAACAACTGCAAGAGCGATGTGGAATTCTTGATCAACATTGAAAGTAAAAGTTCACGTGCAAAAAAATATGCAGGGTTAAGAACTACAAAACTGGCTTTTAATAAGGGTATTAGAATATTAGAAAAAGGATAAAGAATAAAGGACGGCGTTACTCAATCCCATTTGGGGTGCGCCACGCATTCTACTCTTACGGGATGTCGTGGAGGCGAGTTGAATGCGTATTTTTCCATACAATTATTTGCGGTGGCCAGCCAATGAACTACTCAGCGGTTTATCCCTCACAGACAAGTCTGGTACCAATTCACCGACCCCGGAGGGATGGAAGGCTTGGTTGGCCTGGGCGGGAAATCCGAACCATGAAGATGGTATCGGGTGCAGGCGACAGTCGGCGCCTCCTCCGCCTGCGCTACACGCTCCCCATTAAAGCGTTTGTCACAAAAATGATGTTTTCCATAACATTTTTTGTTTCCTTCTGTCCAAGAACTTCCGCTCATAACGAAGTAAAGTTCTTGAGAATGAATACTCCTTGAATAGTGCATTTGTATTCCATGTTCGTTAAGTTTCTTCTTTTCTTAAGATGTCTTCTCGGATACATGTTCATATTACATTTTCGACTTCGTTATTTGGTTACAGCGAGTTCAAAAAATCTCATTTTTTCGTAAATTGAGGTCAATCGATGCGCGTTTTTCATTCAGTGATCTTAAACACTGCAAGCGCCAAGCTAAACTATCTCAATTTCACGAAAGCCAATGAAGCGCTTCAAAAGATTCCCCAGGAACAAAATGGCACCTGTCTGATCTTGAGAAGAATCCAGTGGTCAGTCGTGAACGAAATGAGCAGTATGACGGTGGCGTTCAGAAGCAGCACGATCTTCGCCTCCATGTGGCATGTTCTCGATGAGACGACGGAAGACGCTTTGCAGTGAACTTCTGCGACGCCCAGATCGATCTCGCCCTCCACAAACTCGGGTAATTGGGCTCGGCATCAGCATGCAGCGACGTTTTGGCGAGCGCATACCAGAGATCGAAGCCAAGCATACGGAGTCTTCTGGAACGTCGGAAGATCTCGCGCCTTGGATCCGTCGAAACGAGATTGGTGCCGACACGGTGATAGACACGCCTTTTGGGAGGCGCCAAGGTGAGAGTAGTCTTTTGAAGGATGCTGTGGTGAAGAGTTGACTGCGGGTATGTTTTATCACCGAAGTGAACGTTAGTGGATTCGGTGTTACACTGCAAAAGAAGAGCTTATTCATGGGAGGAATGAAGCAGGACCGCTGTTTGATTAGACATTTCCTAAAAGCCGTCACTCGATAAGCTTGTCAATTGCTTGAGAACCGTATCAGCTTCTCCAGCTTCAACATATGGGAAAATAAGACGACCTTTGTGAGGAAGTCGGATGACCCTAAAGTTCGGAATAGAAAGAATGGGCACTCAGACGCGGACTAGCTGCAGCGCTCTGGTTTCGATGTCAGCTTTCGAGGAATTCATACCTCATCAGGGGCTACCCCCCCCCAGTCAAAGTATTGAGTACTTCTGCTTCCGATCACTGTTCCGCGCTGTTTCACCCCATACCTTTGAAGCTCTTCACCGCCATCTTCGCTTCGCTACGACATTGTGGGTATCCCTCGAAAGGAGGGTCCATTGGAGTAGTCTAGTTCGAGCGTTCTCTCGGAATGTCACAGGCCATCGCCCTTGTCATAGAACAGAAAGAACTGAAGGAAATCTGCGTCTGGTACTGCTCTCCGTTAGCTCCCTTCGTTGGGTTATACACCCTCGGTTTCGAACTGAACCCTTGCAGACAAAATGATAATGGATAAAAGGCAGCGTTCATCAGTCCCTTTTCAGCATGCGCCACGCATTCTACTTACATGATATGTGGAGGCAGTTTGAATGCATATTTGCCAGTTCAATGACGTGCAGTAGCTATTCGATGGGCAAGCCAGTGTTTTATCCTTCCACACGTCTGGTACAAATTCACCGATCCCGGACGGATGGAAGGCTTCGCCTGGGCGGAAAATCTGAATCAAGAACCCGCTCTGGGATATAGGCGGCAGCCTCTCCCTCCTCCAACTGCGCTAGCACGCTCTCCAAATAACTTGGAGAGTCTATTTTATTCGTTCTCGACAATCAAGTGCTTTGGATGTTTCTTACGTGTTTTTTAAGCTATCTACTGTGACTACACTGCATCGGCTCGAGCTATTCGTCCAATCGAGGACTACATCGTGGAGAATGTTCTGCCGCTATACGGCAACACACACAGTTCGGTGACAGTCACCTCGGAGCAGACGACGTTGTTCGTTCACGAGGCCAGGTAGGCGCTTCAGGAGTTCGGATTCTGTTCGTGTGTCGTTAATGAGGCATGTACGCAGACAAGAAATTCGTGCGATGACTGGAGCTGGTGATGGAGACAACGTGCTGTTCGTCGGATCCGGTAGCACTGCTGCTGTGGAGCTACTTCTGCATCTGATGCAACCGAAGAACCTGGTTCGCAAAACCAGCTTCATACTATGTTGAGGGGACATATTCTACATATTTAATAATAATAATAATAATAATAATAATAATAATAATAGGTTGTAACGAATTAAATGGCACTGGCTCGCGCCATTTTTTGGCGCGTCTTTACGCGTTTGATCAAGAACAAACCGTAACATGTGGCATATCATTTAGAAGCGCAAACTTTGCTCTACCGGTGAGTATCAAATTTTCTATGTAAAATTGAGAAAACTTTAGAGTTTTATTGACTTTTTTGCAGATGGACAAAAGGGTAATCCGAGGCATTTACTTGCATGAATTCAAGCTGGGCACTACAGCTAAGGAGGCGGACGAGAAGATCAACGCCGCATTCGGTCAAGGATGTTCCACAATTCGGACGGCGTATCGTTGGTATCAGAAGTTCCGGAATGGAGATGAGAGCTTGGAAGGACATGAAGGTCGTGAGAGGCATAGTGATGTTGATGAGGACAAGCTGAGAGATGTGGTAGAGGAGGATTCACACAAAGGTACCAGGGAGATAGCGAAGGTTCTTGGCGTCAGTCACAACACAGCTGCCCGGCATCTGAAGGAAATTGGAAAGACCAAAAAGCTGGAAAGATGAGTGCCTCACGAGCTGTCTGAGGAGCAAAGAAGCCGACGATATGAGATCTCGTCCGCACTGCTTCTACGGAACGAAACGGACCCATTCCTTGATCGCATCGTAACCTGTGACGAGAAATGGATAATGTACGACAACAGGCGGCGATCGGCACAGTGGGTGGACAGCGATGAGGGCCCCAAGGTTTTGCGAAGCCGGAATTGCACCAAAAGAAAGTAATGGTGACAGTATGGTGGTGTTCGCTGGGAATTATTCACCACAGCTTCCTCCCTCCCGGTGAATCCATCACGGCAGAGAAGTACTGCACTGAAATTGAAGAAATGATGAAAAAGTTGAAGGATATCCGGCCGGCCTTGGTAAACCGAAGGCGAGTTCTCCTTCTGCACGACAATGCTCGCCCCCATGTAGCACGAATGACGTTGCAGAAATTGAATGAGCTGAGCATTGAAACTCTACCACATCCTCCGTTTTCTCCCGACCTCTCCCCAACAGACTACCATTTCTTCAAGCATCTTGGCGACTTCTTGGTAGGGAAAATATTCAAATACCAACAGGATGCCGAAAGTGCCTTCGAAGATTTCGTCAATTCCAGAACTTCTGATTTCTAAGCTACTGGAATAAAAAAGCTTGTGTCACGTTGGCAAATATGTGTAGAATCAGAGGGTTTTTATTTCGATTAATAAACTTGCCTACAAGCCGAGATATTAACTGTTTAAATTGACAGTGGTACAGTCCATTTATTTCGTTACAACCTAATAATAATATGTTGTATAGGACACATGTCAGAATAACAAAGAAGAAGATGTAAGAGAAGGGCACTAAATAGCGTAGACAACGTGACTACCAAAATCTTAATTGAGCAGCAAGGCTCTTTCAGCCATTCTGTTGAATGAGCCGGAAACCTGATTGAAAACACAGAAATTTGCTCTTAAAAGGCAGTTATGTAGGTCCTGTTCTACAAATGAAAAGGGAAAAATATTAACATTGCTGCTAGTGAATCTTTTGAAGATATTTGAGGCCCATATGAAGACACACGATAACGGGAATTCTGTGACGTGGAAATGGTCCAGACTGCGCCATGCATCTGTCTGGAACCTTGCATTTCAGACTCGATTGCATAAGCTGAATGCTTGTAACTGTAGCTTTCAAGTAGAACATGCACTTTTAGGATATCTTCATTTCGTCTCAATCTGTAGTGTGTTTTTACGTTTTAAGCTTCAAAAGAAGCATAAATCAATCGATACGGCGACTTAATGGAGAATCAATGACAAATATTCAAGCGAGACATAATCAATTGAGGGTAAAATGCAGGAATTCAGTCGAGTACGTGGCGTAATACCTATCGCTCATACGTCAGAAAATTTCCATTTTTCCGGTTTCATATGAGGATTTTACTTCTTCAGTACCTCTATTGGCAGCAAAGTTGTCGCTTTTTAAAAAGTGCCTACATTTTTTCGGACACTAGGTATATGAGGTTGAACCTTTCTCTGGATCACTTTATGTGTAGTGCTCCGAAAAACAAAGTTTATCGTCGTGATGGGATTCAATCTCTCTCGCTGACCGAACATTGGAGATATGATAATCGCCGACAAGGTAGTCAGGCGGTGTATTCGATGGTCCTGTTCTCATAAACGTCTTTTCCGGCACAAAAGGTGGACTTTATGCCTTGGATCGCTCTCGCGGTCTCTGAAAACGCGGATAAAGCGTATTATATTAAATATAAACAATAATCAAATAATGTTATAAATAAATAAAATACATATATAAAATGTTATGGTCTTGATAAAATAGTACTTCACGATAGATCTTGATGTCGTCAGAAGACTATTTCTCCACAACCCCATCATCCATTAGTATGTAGTCCTGGAATCTCAGAGATGTAAATGAATAGCAAAGGCGAAAGTACCCACCTTGGAAAACGCTATTTTTTACTTGTTTGAGATGAGGTAAAGCCCTTCCCGCCTTTACTTGAAATGTTCCGTCGTTTAAAAATTCCTGCAGCCATTTACAACCAGTTGGATGCTCGCCGAGCTTGAAAATCTTTTGCAATAGTTCCCTTTGGCTGACACTATCAAGTGCCTTCGAAAAGCCGAAGTATGCCACATCGCATGCCTTTTTGTGTCTAAGCACAAAACCAACAGTTAAATCTTTCTAACATATTGTATATGCTTCCCGAGTGGGACACTGGATCACAATTGTATTCTAGCCTCAATTACTATCGTCTTTAGGGTGTCACTCAAGCTATTTTTTCTTTTCAGGTAGTGATTCTGTCCATTCATGAGCACCATACAAACACGCTTCCGTGGCGATCGGTCGCTGAGGCCTGTTACTATGTTAGGGAGTCTTCAGACGGAAGAATAGACCCTGGTGAGTATAGAAGGTACAGAAGAAAAACTGTGACGGTTGAGATTAGTGAGTTCCCTTTTGATGCGCCAGGCGTCTGTACTTTCCTTTAAGTTGGCAAAGTCATAGGTCAAGCGGCTATGTTGGCTTGCAAAACGGTAAAAAAGGCGGATGAAAAGTTCTCTGCATAAGTTATCGCTTGCAGTCGATCTGGTACGAGTACTGGAAGAGGCTCGTCGGGCACATCCTCAGTCGCAGCTGCTGGCGGCATTCACTGCGTGCTCCAACATCACAGGGATTTGCATGGATGTGCCACAAATTACTGCCACTCTCAAGAGGTAGATCCGGTTACGTTTTTAGACGAGGGAGGGGGTCGTCTTTGAGATGGTAGGAGGGCTGTTATCTTCTCTGTCTTAGAACTTATTAAAGTTCATCTCGCACGATTCTTTAGGTATAATGCGCTAAGTGTCTGGGACTATGCCTCTTCAGCCCCCTACGTGGACATCGAGGTCAACGGAGCCCATCCTGTTGATGCGATTTTCTTCTCCGGACACAAATTCATTGGAGGAGTATCTACGCCAGGTGAGTTCCTAGGTCCGATGGTCTTGGGGGGGGGTCTTTCCTCTGCTCCCTAAAATACTGTATTTGTGGCACTGCAAATGTTGCCCATTTCGAGGCGTTAGATTTCGCAATCGGGAAGTCAGGACCATAAAGCGGCTCACGGAGCAGCTATCATGGTCCCTGTTTGAGCTAGTCCTCGCACATGCATCCTCACACTGTTCGCTCAGCATTTATTGTTAAAATTTCGTCAAACTTCAGGCGTGCTCGTTGTCAAGAAGTCCATCATCAACGCTACGACCCCCAAGAGAACTGGTGGAGGAACGGTGTTCTTCGTATGTTTACGATGCTATCTATTAGTCAGAAGACATCCCCAGCTACGTGTTAGTCGCCGTTGTAGACATTGGGTAACATGGCCATTGCAGGTTTCATCGTCCGGCGAGTGCTACTTGAAAGACCCCGAGTATCGCGAAGAAGGCGGTACTCCGGACAGCGTCGGAATTATCCGTCTCGCATTGGCGGTGAAGCTGAAGAGAGCCATGGGAGAAGCTGCCATCGCTGCATTAGAGAGGCAGAAGTCCGAGTAGGTTTGCGGATCTAAATCTGTTCGTCTGGGTCTGCGTGTAGTATTTCATTTGCTTTGCAGAAAAAACCTTAGTGAAAATGGAGCTATGATGTGATTTGTCTTGGGCCGCACGGGATCTCAGTAATTTTTGTTTATTTATTTTGTGGCATGAATATTGGTGCCTACAAGACAACCACTATGCGATAGTCACTAGAAAAGCCTTGACAACACTAACATATCCGAACAGAAATTACAAAAAAAATAGGTGAAAAGGGAAGAACCATATTCAGGGCTCTTTGAATCGCTGATCATCGATTCTTTTAAATTGACCGAGAGACACCTGAGGCACATTTTATCTGGGCAGTTGTCGAAAAACGCGTATGGTTTTGATCGAGAAGAAATCTGACCGGATTTAACTTTGGCCTTTCCCAACTGGATTGATATATCCTAGATATCAGATGGCAGTCCAACATCTTTAAGAAACATTTGAAATCTACCGGTACAGAAACGTTTTTACCTAGCTTGATAAGTTCCAACCCAGCCCTGATTGAGAAACAGTGATGCCGAAACCGAGTTCGGGCTTTAGGTAGTAAAAGCTTGCGGCGGCTTCCTCGGGTGAATGAGCTCCTCTCTACTACGAAATGGTCCAGTATGAGGCTGCACTGACAGTACAAAATTTTGTGCAACATTACGAGGTCAAACTTTCTTCTTCGGAACGCATGTGTTTCCAGCCCTAAGTTAGCATTTCGGTCGGCGGCAGAGGGGACGCGATCATAGAGAAAACCAATAGAACGCACAAGAACTTTTCTAGTGCAATTATTTTGGACTGATTCAATCTTCTTAATCAATTTCTTTTTATGTGGGTTGAACACTACAGTGCCATATTCAAGCATCGGTCTGACATAAGTTTTATTTCCCCGCATAAAAACGTTGGGATATCGAGTAGAAAGAGCTCTAAACAGGTTGGAAACCCTTCTGGAGGCGTTATGAGCTGTAGTCTTGCAGTGTTCATCAAAGGTAAGTCTGCTATTGACTAATAAGCCGAGGTCCCGAACTGACTCCATTTGCTCGATCCTGCTCCCATTAACAGTGTAGCCAGCGCCATTGTTGCCTGGACCAATGCGCAACGGCTTAGAGTTAGCGCTGGATAGAGGAAGGCCCCAAGAGCGAGTCCATTGCTGAGCGAGATCAACTGCTGGTTGGAGCCTATCATGAGATGCTGTATCAGTCAAGTGTGGTATAATTTCACATCATCAGCAAACGCACAACAGCTGACCCCTGTAGAAACAAGTAGCTCAGGTACTCAAATGTATAGATGTTAAACAATACAGGAGAAAGGACTCCGCCTTGTGGAACGCCACTGGTGGCTAGTCTCGAGGTGGAAAGTGCAGAATTTATCCGAACTTGGTAGGATCTTTCAGCCAAAAAGGCCTTCAGCCATAAAACAATTCGGAGGTGGACTCCAACTACCCCTAGCTTGAACAGCAGCTTGTTATGAGCCACCCTGTCGAATGCCTTGGCAAAGTCAAGGTAGACAACATCCACAGCTCGACCTTCATCTAAAGCGATCGTCCAATCGTTCATCGAGTGCAGCATAGCTGTAATCGTGGATTTCCCCTTTTGGAAACCATGTTGGAAACGAGAAATAACTGAATGCTCCGATAAATGGTCCACAATTCTCTTATTCAATATTTTTTCGAAGGTTCAGGCAAACACAGAAGTGATGCTGATCGGTCAGAAGTTATCCGGATTGGAGTAGGGAGGCTTTTTGGGGATAGGAATAACCACTGCCTTCCTCCATCTCATTGGCACTTCAGATCTCATGAGACTCAAATTAAATAAGTATTCTAGTGGACCAGCGATGTATTCAATTACACCCTTGATGAACTTCAATGGAATGCCATCAGGAGTTAGAGAGGAAGAACTGGGCCAACTAGAGATTAATGCCTGTATCTCCCCAGCAGAGAACCATACCGAGTCTTTCATAACGGGAAACGATGTCATGGCGTGGAACGTCTGACTTCCAGCACTAGTCCCAGCTGCGGTTCTTCTCAAGCATTGTGCTACGATTTTGGAGCTTTACCGCAAGGACGGCGCAAATGCGACATCGTTCCACTGCTCGGCCGACTGCCTCCTCAGGAACTCGTCTATTCCAGGAGCTCTGCCATGAAGATCGTCGTCCAGGGCATGAGATACAAGGCACTGTCAATACGCCACAGATCCGGAAAATTGTCGAAAAACGAGTAACTCCAAGTTCGAGGGTGTTCATGAGAAAAGTCGCTCGTGATATCGGTGTCCGTCTCATGTCGGCGCATCGAGCAGTCAGAAGGAACTCGAACTCAAGCGCAACAAGCTCCATAAAGTCCAGCAGCTGAAGAGCGAATGGCCCCATCTATTCCAAGAACTCAAGCTGCGGGCCGCAGATCGCGGGTCGGAGCGAACACTGTTCACCTACGAGAAGCTGGTCACCGTGGAGAAAGCTAACAACCACAACAGGATCTCGTCTGCAGAGGCTCCAGCCGTCTCCGCTATTGCTAAACATCGTTAAAATTTGGAGGCGGTCATGATTTGGGGGCGGAACCTGCACCGAAAGAAGGGCCCTCTGGTATACGTGCACGAAGGGTTTAACATTACTCAAGATGTGTACCGGCGAGACATCCTCAAGGCCGTGGTACCTTCCCTACCCCAACAGCACTTCGGCAATGTGTTGTGGACGTTTCAACAAGACTCAGCTCCTGCACCTGGGAGGAAGGCCATGCACGTGTGGTGCAGGGCAAATCTCTCGGACTTCATCACGCCCGCGGAATGGCCACCGCACTTTCGGATCCGAATCCGACGGACCACAGCGTGTGATCCATTTTGGAAGCCAAGGTCTGTGGCAAGTGTCACCTGGAGGTCCTTGAGGAATCTCTGCGTCGGAAGTGGGACTGTTTCAAGAAGTTCGCGGCCCATCGCCGAAATGTTCATCAAGGGTTTGGACCTCTGTATTTGCGCCAAGACGAGCCACTTCGAATCCAGTCGAATACAGTGTTGCCTAGTGTTTATGTTCTTGTTATTTATGCGTTGTTCTAGTTATTAGTTGTTTCATAGTTAAAACTAAAAAAAGGGGCGTGGAGTGCAGTCGGAGGAGGCGCCGTCTGTCGCCTGCACCCGACGCCAGGTTCCTGGTTCGGATCTCCCGCCCAGACCAACCAAGCCTTCCATCCCTCCGGGGTCGGTGAATTGGTACCAGACTTGTCTGGGAAGGATTGAGCGCTGACTTGTTCATCGGCAGGCCACCGCAAGTCATTATATGGCCAAATACGCGTTCAAATCGCCTCCACGATATCCCGTAGGAGTAGAATGTGTGGCGCATCCCAAAGGGATTGAATAACGCCGTCCTTTATCCTTTATCCTTATCCTAACTAAAAAACTTTCATCACCTTATTCTGGAACACCCTGTTTTTGGTTCAGTCCCGTATTGTCCTCCGCATAGCTCGTAGCTGACACGTGATCTGTTAATCTGGTCAGATTTTTTCGAATTCCATCGAAATTCTTGGCCACAAGAATAGTTTGAATACGGTCAACCACGGAGAACACCTTTTAGGAGTTTTTCCTGCGATGTTCAGAACTTTGTATTCTTGGAATTGCTAGCTTACGCAAGTGGATAATTTTTTAGAATTTCACCATGGTACGGTGAAGCGGCTAAATTAAGATGGGCGATTTTGAAGCGCTTGCTTCTGTCAAAGTTGGTCATCGCTTATGAGGCAGTCTAAAACCATGACCGGAACCAAGCTATATTTTTGATAAAATTCAGAGTCACATTTTAGGACGTAAGGCGTTATGCAAAGGAACGAAATAAATTATAGTGAAGATACTGGGTCATAGAACATGCCAGAAGCCATATGCTCTCGTTATAGAGTAAAAGAATTAAAGCGTTTTATTGGTAGCAATCTATATGCAGATTGATTTGATGGAAAGTAGCTTAAACTTTTTATGCTTCTATTTGGTTCTTGGTGGCTCACATGATCAGTGAAGAATTCTTCAAAAAGTTGGAAAAATTTTCATAATTAGGCATTTTCCTTGCTTCTTCAACGGAAATTGCTTCATGTTTTGTCAGTTTTGATAGCAACAACGAAATTAAATTTTTTCAGACGTTTCTTGAGAGGATTGGCGACCTGCAGTAACGTAGTATTGCTTGGATCTCCCAGCCTACATAGGAGACTGGCTGTGTTTTCTTTTTTAGTAAAGGTATTCATCTTATTTCATTCGAAGGCGACATTGACAGAAACGGGCTGGACATCACATAATTGGTTCAACCAAATATGAATTAGTTCCGTGTTCTATCCTCTGACTCATATTTAAGGTGTTAGCTTAAAGACGTAGGTATGTAAGTAGAACAAAGAAATAATTAAGCTCAAGTTACGACTAAGGAACGAGTATCAAAGTCGAAAGCTTTACACAGAATTGAGACTGAATTGTGATACACAGGAAGAGGAAGTCGATCACCGTTTCCGACCAAATCTACGATTTTGTAACGAACTATTAGGTTGTAACGGAATAAATGGCACTGAACCAGTGTAAATTTAAACAGTTAATATCTTGGCTTGCAGACAAGTTTATTAATCGAAATAAAAACCTTCTGATTCTACACATCTTTGCCCACGTGACACAACCTTTTTTATCCCAGTAGCATAAAAATCAGAAGTTCTGGAATTGACGAAATCTTCGAAGGCACTTTCGGCATCCTGTTGGTATTTGAATATTTTCCCTACCAAGAAGTCGCCAAGATGCTTGAAGAAATGGTATCTGTTGGGGAGAGGTCGGGAGAAAACGGAGGAAGTGGTAGAGTTTCAGTGCTCAGCTCATTCAATTTCTGCAACGTCATTCGTGCTACATGGGGGCGAGCATTGTCGAGCAGAAGGAGAACTCGCCTTCAGTTTACCAAGGCCGGCCGGATATCCTTCAACTTTTTCATCATTTCTTCACTTTCAATGCAGTACTTCTCTGCCGTGATGGATTCACCGGGAGGGAGGAAGCTGTGGTGAATAATTCCCAGCGAACACCACCATACTGTCACCATTACTTTCCTTTGGTGCAATTCCGGCTTCGCAAAAACCTTGGGGCTCTCATCGCTGTCCACCCACTGTGCCGATCGTCGCCTGTTGTCGTACGTTATCCATTTCTCGTCACAGGTTACGATGCGATCAAGGAATGGGTCCGTTTCGTTCCGTAGAAGCAGTGCGGACGAGATCTCATATCGTCGGTTTCTTTGCTCCTCAGACAGCTCGTGAGGCACCCATCTTTCCAGCTTTTTGGTCCTTCCAATTTCCTTCAGATGCCGGGCAGCTGTGTTGTGACTGACGCCAAGAACCTTCGCTATCTCCCTGTACCTTTGTGTGGATCCTCCTCTACCACATCTCTCAGCTTGTCCTCATCAACATCACTCTGCCTCCCACGACCTTCATGTTCTTCCAAGCTCTCATCTCCATTCCGGAACTTCTGATACCAACGATACGCCGTCCCAATTGTGGAGCATCCTTGACCGAATGCGGCGTTGATCTTCTCGTCCGCCTCCTTAGCTGTAGTGCCCAGCTTGAATTCATACAAGTAAATGCCTCGGATTACCCTTTTGTCCATCTGCAAAAAAGTCAATAAAACTCTAAAGTCTTCCCACTTTTACATCGAAAATTTGGTACTCACCGGTAGAGCAAAGTTTGCGCTTCTAAATGATATGCCACATGTTACGGTTTCTTCTTGACCAAACGCGTAAAGGCGCGCCAAAAAATGGCGCGAGCCAGTGCCATTTAATTCGTTACAACCTAATAGAATATGCAGGTTTGCAGTTGCAGTTTGCTGGTTATTTGGTATCCACCCCTATGAACATGGGCTGCTCTAACAGTCGACTTTGTTGCTTATCCAAACCTGACAGTCTTTCTTATACAAATACGACGTCTTCTTCAAGTTGCTGACCAAGATTGTTACACGGTTCATTTCAACTTACGTTTCGGCCCTTCGCCTTCTTCACAGCCTGAAAAAGTCGGGAATAATTGCGCTGGACACGCCCAAACACCACTTCATCATACAGAGTTCCTAAGGAAGGTAGAGGAAAGAGGGGGAAAAAGAACTCGTATTTCTCTAATGCCAAGAGTCATCATAAGGAGTTTCATAGAAAGCCGAGCTTGAACAGTCTCTCTCATATCTACGTCGCTGTTCTATGTCGCGTAAGGCTATTTAGGCTTGCCGCGTCCGTCTTTAAGTGCCGCTAGGCCTTGTCTCTCTACATCAGCATTGAATTATTCACAGTTAAGGATCCGATTTCCGGACTGTTCTTCCACCACAACTACGTGTCCGCCCTGCTAAACGACCTCTTCGGCATTCAAAGTCGAGCTGGGTGTATGTGCGCTGGGCCTTATGCCCAGTACTTGATGGGAATCGGAGAGGAGGTCAGTTGACGAGGAAATCCGTTCGTGGTGAACGGCCAGCGGCGATCAGAGGTAGCGAAGAGCTGCTCTGTTTTGCAGCTGGCCCTGCTGTACCTTGATGCGCTACGAGAGTCGGATGGTCTGGATCGAACTCACCTGCGAAGAGTCGGCGAGTACTCCTCGCGTGAGATGCTTCGACCCGGATTCACTCGAGTCTCGATACCGTATTTTTGGACGGACGGACAGGTGAGAGCAGAGGATGTGAAAGGCAGCAAGTCTGCCAGTCATTATTGCAATTTAGTGAAATTACTCTTCGCTATCTACCTTCACATATTTTTAACTTGGTTTTGTTCTTCAGAAAACTCGAGGAAATTATATTATGGAGGAAATTATACTATGGTGATTGGAAAGCCCTGATGGGGTTTTCATTTTTTCTTCTTTACTTCTTTATTCAGCATACATTGCAAATCAGCCAGCAATGTAATTACCATTGTTAGTCATCGCAGTGGTCCATCAACTGGGCAGGTGAACGATCCCCTTTTTCCAGAACAGGGAAGGTTTTTGAAGAAATCCCTGTCAAGACTTTTCCGATCAGCCTAATAACCTTCTAAATAAGTATTTTTTACACGAACCAACAGCTTCTTTCATTCACAGGCACAGTTCTGCGGGGAAAATATGATTCTTATTGTTTCTTGAATAAAAAATTGTGCCCCTTATTTTTTGATAGCGCTGTTTCACTCAAGGTTTGCGACAATTGAGAGAGACAACAGTCTGTGAGGAATAAGGGAATATGTTCAGGGTGCGTAAAAAGTGTTGACGCACTAAGCGAGAGTTAAGGAAATAGGAACGCCAGTAAAATTTGTTTCATTTTTTAAATTTATTTCAATTTATATTTTTCGTTCACAATCGAAATGTGAACAGAATGCTGATAGCACAATAGAATTACTCGGTCTCCTTATTGTGAGAAGAGGCGACGGAAAAACACATACGCTGCAAGTGGTGCATGTTGGCTTAGTCCCCAGATTTAAGCAAAGGGGCCATCATCAGCTGGTGCTTCTGAAGGAAATACCGTCGGCCTTCTTCTCCAGAATCCCCCAGAGTACCACAGTGGATTGATGTCCGGGCTTTGCGCGGCGGAACATCGCTTTGCATCTGTACGCCCTTGGCTCCTTCTTGCCGTCGGACACAGCCCGCCACCTTTAGCTATGTATGAGGCTATGGCTTTTAGACTTAATAGCTATGCTTCTTGTGAAGCTGAGAGATTCCCTTTGATTTTTCAGTTTTTGTTTAATTTTCTCGTACATTATTTCGGAGAGCACTTGATTCCCTTGCGAAAGAAGTCTTCGTTTCTTTCTGCGCAGCCGGAAAGAAATACTTTGAGCGACGGCGATCTGACTTCGTCACTTTTTCTCGAAATTTTGTTTTTGAGCACAGTACAGATAACAAAAACAACACAAGAACCAAAACGAAGCATCTGTAGTACAGGGTGAACCAAAATAACGTGGACAAGATTTTTTCGTCATAATTATAAAACAACCAACAATTCGAGAAAACGACGACTAAATTACAACAGCACAAACATTAGGGTACGTCATGTTCAAGTGGTTTCGAAGTGGCCTCCCTTGGAGCGGATGCAGAGGGCCAAACGTTTCGCGAATTTTTCGGCGATGAGCCGCATGTCGTACCTGGGAACAGATTCTGTTCACGGTGAGAGCTATTCACCGTGGAGCTGGCGCACAATCGCCAAAATGGTAGGATGTGGTCTACAGAGGCTCCAAGCACCTCTGCTATCGTCCAAATTCCACAGTATGTCATGGTTTGGGGCGGAATCTGCGCCAGCGGCAAGACCCCTGGTTTTCGTGGATAAAGAAGTGAAAATCGACGAAGATGTGTACCAGCGAGACATTCTCGAGTCCGTAGTTCTTCCTTGGGGCCACCAGCACTTCGGTGATACCCAATGGACGTTCCAACAGGATTCTGCACCTGCACATAGCGCGAGAGTGCGCAGGCGTGGTGCAAAGTCAATTTCCCCGACTTCATCACGCCTTCGGAATGGCCGCCGTATTCTCTGGATTTGAATCCGATGGACTACAGTGTGGGCATTTTAGAGGCTAGGGTCGGCGTCAAACGCCACCGCGTCTCGAGTCTCTGAAGGATTCCTTGCGCCAGGAGTGGGAACGGTTGTCTCCTGATGACCTTCGGCCCATCGCCAAGAAATTTGCGAAACGTTTGGCCCTCTGCATCCGCTCCAAGGGAGGCCATTTCGAAACCACTTGAACATGATGTGCCCTAATGCTTGTATTGTTGTAATTTAGTCGTCGTTTTCTCGAATCGTTGTTTGTTTTATAATTATGCCAAAAAAATCTTGTCCACGTTATTTTGGTTCACCCTGTACATATATTGCTGGAAGAGTCGTGTGTCAATACTTCCTTGGCACCCTGTGTATAGCAAAAATGGAATTCAAGTTTAGGCAAACCGGTGATGATTGGTTGCACGTGAAGAGGTCGAGCAGTCTGTCCCTACTCCAGTCAGCAAATTTGGTTTCGCGTTTTCGGGAAGAAGAGAATGCTGTCAGCTGAAACCGTTTATAAGAGACGCGCGTCTGAACTGCTCCTTCGACTGAGGCAAAAGAGGCGGCGCGGGCCAGAGAGGAAAACCAACGACGGAATTTCTGCCGCTTTTTTGAACGCGTGCTTGATCAGTGGTGGCTGTTGTAACGTGTCGCTTATGATTATGTTGATCTTTTACGAAGCTCGAAGTCAACGTCGTTTGACGACGCTTCTGGCCAGAACCCTTATTGAGGTCCATAATGCACTGTACCATTTCCTAAACAATACACACTATTCGAATTATTGCAAACTTGGGATCAACAGTACAGTTACTTGAAGACCTGGTACTCCAGTCGATAGACAGGTCCCGAAGACATAGGGAGGACAGCTAGCCGAAGTCGGTGAAGTTGTTCGTGCAGGAGAGAGAGGAAGAAGTCGGTGAGCACCTCCTAGATGGTTGGATCTTTGGCGACCTTAAATAGATATTCTTTAGGGGATGAATCTTCCGCTGCGGTTGGGAATGTTACCGCACTATAACATTAAAAAGCTTGGGGAAAGACTATTGCATATTTTTTATTTTGCCTAAGCCTAGAGCGGCTGTTATAGAAGATATAAGGTGTTAGAAGGAAGTTTCATTGCGATCAAAAGTCTTGCGCCGGGCGGGACTTGAACCCGCACCTTCTGCTTTCCCTGCAGCGATGCTACGCCTTACACCACCAGCGCTGTTTGTCCGAACAGAACATCCACATCAACATTCACACCGAACAGAACGTGTTATGTCTATGCACCTGTACGTGTACCACGGTAACCTTCCTGACAATAACCCTCCCTACTGTAGTGCACAGGTCCGTAAGAAATGAAATGCTAGGCCGAGTATGTCTCCCGCCCCTCATTTGTGGTCTACCCGCGCACTACAGCAAAAAGTGCTGGGTTTAAAATCGCATTACCGTTGGTTCCACGCCTGCGATATTTTGGCCGCGTGATTTAGGAAATGTAATGTATTGTAGTCCTAAAGAAGTGCGTTCGCATGCCTTACTTGGCCAATTAATTTTGATAATAAGCTTTGTAGAAGTACACTGAAATTGCATTACTGAAGTACCTCATGAAATCAAACATTCTGAGGCTTCATATTTATGGAATACTATAGAAGAAAGAAACTCTCCTGAATTCTTTGGTAAATTTCTTCCTAGACTTTCACAGCATTAAGCAAGGAGTGAAGTTGCACTTCTTCACGAGGCAATCTGTCGGTTGTTTGTAGTTCCGCTTGCTCTCCTGTTCCTAGTGTTGGGTCTTCTGTCATTTAGGAGCAGTCGTTTCAAAGACAAGCAAATAGTGACGTGGTACGGCGTCACTTCTATCATCTTTTTCACTGTTCTTCATTTCTTTTTTCTAATCGTTATGTCCATTTTGGCTCAACCAAGAACTTCATTAGCAAACTAATGTCAAGTTATGTAAATGCACCACTTCAGACTGTGATAATCCACAAACGTTTAAGGAATACTTCCTTATGGGTATTGTCACTAACGAAGTTTGAATTTTATGCAAAAAACGGTTTATTCAGGAAGCGATTACCCTAAGTTCTACAATGACTTAAAATTTTTATACTGACATTTACTGTTTAAAAGAGAGAGATATAGCTTGAATTTTGTGTTCACTACAGTAGCATTGACTATGTAGAAGGTACCGCTGGTTTAGATGCGATTCTAGTTATTCTTTGCTTCAGGTTGACCACCTTGTGGAGTGCATCAAGTTTGTGTCCGAGCGTGCCGCCGACTTTATCCATCTGGTAAGTAGATGAGGTTGCTTTGAAGTGCTAGCATTAGTAGAAATCGAAGCGGGTCTGGAATGCGGAACCTTCTGTAGTCATATCAGAGCATGGGAGTAGAACTGAACCGCAGTATATCGCTATTTCAATTAAACTCAAAACCATATCTTCAGCTAAAGGTAAGGAAAAATAAGCGAGGAGGGTAGATCCCTTCGAGGCTGTTTGGGATTTGGCTAGCATTGTACATCTACAGAGTGTTCTGAAGGAGAAAGAAAAATGCTTATTTAGCCTATGCGGTAACCAGTCCAGCCGTTCAATCGTAGGGTACGCCTCGGCGGGATCCGTACCATGAATCGATATGAGGTGCACTTGAAAGTGAGCGCTGCTGCTACCTGTTCTCAACGGCCCCTAGTCAACTGCAATTTGATGTCGGGTTTTCGAAGCGTTTCAGTTCTAGTGCTCATAACATGGTGTGCTTTCTAGATTAATTCACCTAACTGGGATCTTAGACAACTGCACATCTGAGAAGTCGGATGGCGAATCACCAATGGTATTCCGATTCCCCTTCATCTCGTTGGGGTTCTCTTTCGAAGTTCCCTCTTGTTCGAATAAAACACAAGAAATGAACACGGTTTTCAGCACTCGTGCTTTGTGTTAGATTACTACCGTGGCATGTTTGCTTTCAGTATCAGCTGAACTGCGAGAGTGCCGAGTGGCACCATCACAAGCAGCGCACGTTCCACGCACGGAAATGGCTCGGACACGTCAGATTCACCGGAAGTGCTATGCTTGTGGAGGAGAAGAAGGTGATTTGGCGCTCCTTGGCTGCTTAAGGAAACTTCATTCACCGCGAGATTTAGAGAGGCAGTTCGACTCCAGTGCCACTCTGCGATTCATTGGCGGCGGCTCATCAGCTCGCGTATGAGAGATTGGAAGCTTTGGATAAGGTAGGACAGGGCTTTGTGGAATAAGCGCTGTACTCAGGAGACTTCTGCTGCAGCTTTAGCCATTGTTGGCTGGTTTAAGGAGGATGGGAAGTTAAAATTTTCTCGAACCAGGGGGGAGCTTGGTCTGAACCAGCGGCCTTTCTATCCGAGTATGTATGTAGGGTTGCTCCGCCAGTAAACCTGCTGGCCAATGAGTTTTTCATTCAGCGTAGGACTCTAAATATTGGCTACTTGCTATCGTACATGAAATACCGTCGTATATGGAGCTCCCATGCATCGTCTGAATGAGAAGATTCGCGACGGCCTGTTTATGTCTAAAGTCGTTGCTGGAAGCTCTGTTTTTGTTTTGCAGTATATAACATAAGGAACCGGTTCAGACGAGGAGAGTGCGCTGGAATTCGGCAATAAATGGGAGGCTTTTGCTTGCCCGAATCTGTCACCCGCCTCATACTTCCCAGGCAGATCTGCGATCAGGCCATCACCCCGCCGCGCCTTCCTTGCACTGGTCGTGACTCGGGTCCGAAATTGATTTCCGATGCAAAATCTACGTCGCTGCCGAGTTCGTAGCGTATGCAGGGAGGAGATAGGAAACGACCACTTGTTGCTTGACTCATTCTTCAGAATTTCTGCGCAATATGAAAGGACAACGGGTAAAGCTCGACGTTATCCATTCCCTTTTTGGGATGCGCCACGGATTCCACGCGGTCGTGGAGGCGATTTTAATGCGTATCAGACCCGACCCAAGACTCATTTCCACTCAAAGTGCAGACGCCAACCTTCGTCTGCTCCGACTGCGCCAGTCTTCCCGTTTCGCATCTAATTAACTTTCTTCACGGAAACACTGTGCTCGTGAAGGGTAACGTTTTCCCAGCGTTAGCTGCTTCATAAAAAGATCTAAACGACTGGTGAGCATGCAGTTTTCTTCCTCTTCAGTTTCTTGCCTGCTGGAGAACCAAATATCAATTTCCATTTGTTTTCAACCTGTTTGATTAGAACTCTTTTCTCCATGGCGTATTTGTTTCTCCGATGTTAGGTTGACCAGTCTTTGTTATTCCCTTTGCAAGCGCACCTCAGTGTACACAGTAAATAAATCAATAGTGCTAGTTCAGAAGTTCCACGGATCTCCCTCGATGGAGAGCGTTCGGGCTCTCTTGTTAAGAGGGATCTCGGGCCGCTTGTCGCAGGGCCACGTGGCGCGTCCCCGGGTGGTGGATAGGGGAATTAAACGCGAACCAAATGCGACCGTGTACTGCCCAGAGACGCAGGTGGGATGCAGGGAATGGACTCCTTGCTCCTGCTGTGTCGGGTCGATGCGTTCCTTGTGCGTGGGAGCGGCATGTTCATGCACAGTGTGCGTGGATGTGTTCGTGCCTGCGCGGATTGTAGCTGTGTCGGCCCGGCCAAAAACTTGCAGTCGGTATACTGGGAGTACACGTAAGGCGGTTCGAGGCCGCCTTAAGTCTCGCCCATCCCTTCGGGCAGTCTGGCTGGCTGCTCGGAGTCTTCGCCCGCACGACAGAGCCCGACTAGCTACCCGTGTGTACACCAGTCAAACCCAGCAGCACTACAGGGCCTCATTCCTCTGACTCCGAAAAAGCCCCCATTTTTCTGCAGCGATGGGAAGGACGAGTACGGAGAGGCTGCTAAAATCTCAGGGCCTGACCAGGCTGCGCAAATTGAGAAGGACTAGGATGACGATCTGTACTTTCAACGTCCACACGTTGGCATCGGAAGCATCCGTCGAGCACCAGATGATGCAAGGAAGGAAGATCAAGTAAGACGTTATCGGACTGACCGAAACGAGAAGACATCACACCCTACATGCCGCCTATGGCTCCGGAGAAGAACACTATAAGGAAAATCACACTTTGGTGGTCGTCGGCCAGTTCAACGCCAAGATCGGGCCGCGAAGGTCGCCGGCAGAACTTCACATCGGAACCTATGGTTTGGAGTGGAACGAATAAGGTGAAAGGCTGTCTGAGTTTATCATGTCGACCAAGATTATCTATGGAAATTCACAGTTCTAGAAGCCTCTCGCCCTACGATGGACTGGGGATTTCCCGGTGGCCAGTTCCGCAACGAGATCGGCCACATCATCTTCAACCGTAAGTACTGCCTGACCGACGTTTCCGTTGTCCCCAAGTTCTACACGGGATCGGACCATCGCCTCCTTCACGCGAGGTCCCGCTTTTCGCGTCGAGAGGAGGCCGCGAAGTTCATAAAGAGGATTCCCAGAACGACCATCAACTGGGACCTTTACACCTCTCCTGCCGGCCTCTGGTAATATGCCGTCATGGACAACGTGATGAGGAATACGACCGCTTCGCGCACCATCTCCGCGATAGTGCTCAAGGAGCCGAGAGCTTAAAGACCGCCAAGAGCCGTTTGCCTCCGGAAACTCTCGAGCTGATACGCCAGTGTGGAGCAGCACGAGTGTCAGGCAACTACCAACTTACGTCCGAGCTTGCGAGGCTATGCAGAGCGGCGATAAAGGAAGATCTTAAGGAGAGAAGGGCGGAAGTGTTGGCTGAAGCTGCAGAGGTTGGTTTGAGCATTTGCAATGCCCGCCGAAACTTCGCCAACTTCAACACGAAGATGACCGCTTTCCGACGTTATAACGGAACCGTCACTTCTTTCAGAAAGACCATGGGGAAGGTCATCCATGCTTCTACTCCGATCTCTTCCATAGCCACGTCCACCTGCCCCCATGCCATCCTCCGCAGGATGGATGCGTCGTCCTCTCTGTTCTCCCTTCCGAAATCCGACGCGCCATCTCGTCGGTGAAGAAGCGCATGTACAGCACCCGGTCCCAACAGGATCAGACCCGAACACCTGAAGAACCTCCCGTCAGCGCTCATCGACACCCTGACGCTGCTCTTCACGCTACATATCGAAGTGCAAGGTTCCATCTCGTGGAAAACTAGCAGGACCATCTCGCTGTACAAGAAGGGAGACATGCACGTTCACTCGAGTCATCCTGAATAGGATTAGCAGAACGCTGGACGAAGGAGAGCCATGCGAACAAGCAGGATTTCGGACAGGATTCAGCACGATCGACCACATACACATCATAACGAAGCTCATCGAAGTGTCGCGAGAGTACAAGCTGCCGCTTTGCCTTACGTTCATCGACCTGAAGAAGGCATTCGACTCCGTCGAGACTGAAGCGGTCCACGAAGCCCTGCTCACTCAGGGCGTTCCTACTCAGTACATCAGAGTCCTTCGAGAGCTGTACAGTGGATTCACGACCAAGATCTCTCCATTCTACAACGACGTCGTCATCGACGTAAGGAGAGGGGTTCGGCAAGGGGATACCATATCCCCGAAGCTCTTCAGCGCCACCCTCGAAAACGTCATGCGCGAACTAGAATGGGAAGACATGGGAGTGAAGGTCGACGGCCAGCAGCTGCACCATCTTCGTTTCGCTGACGACATCGTGCTCATAACACCGAGTATCAGCCAGGCGGAGCGAATGCTGGTCGACTTCGATCGTGTATGTGGGAATGTTGGACTGCAGCTGAATCTTACGAAGACCATGTTCATGAGGAACAGACGGGTTTCTGATGCCCCATTCTCGCTCAACGGAACGAACATCTCCGAATGCTCCAGCTACCTTTATCTGGGTCGCGAAGTCAATATGACCAACTACCTAGCGCTAGAGCTGAGCAGAGGAAACGAGCGGTTTTTGAAGCTTTCAAGAGCGTCGAAGAAGTCGTCGAGCGTCGAAAGCCCTGAACGACCGATATGACGCTCTTCGTGTTCCTCGGGCGAGGAGTACCCATTGGAGCACTCTGGCACGCGACAGGGACGAATGGAGACGCTGCTGGCGCCCGCTCGAGGAAGTCGATGATCAACGGAGCGACAGGTGGTGATACAGGTGATACACAGGTTAATTCAAAAGTGATGTGTTTTCCCACCGGTTTTCAGTTAGTCTAGTCTCCCACTTACTTTCGTTCGAAATTTTGACCAAATTTTATTACAAGCCCAACGTCCTATTCCTCCTCATCTTCTAGACGGTTGTGCCCGACGGCCGATTGGCTATCGATGATCGACATGCTCACTTACGATGGTTCGTCCTTCCAATAGAGGTATGGCAGAGGATCTCTCTGTGCAGCTCTCTCAGTGTCATTTAATGTCAGTTTTTCGTCAACGACTTCAGTTCAGGTGGCAGAGAGAAGTCGAGGTGTCACGGTCAAGTATCCAGCGTTGCCGTACCATCCAAAACTGTACAGAAACGAAGATGATGGGCGACCGTGTGACAACGGACCAGAAAGAGACGATAAGCAAATTGTGAGAAGAGTTTCTGCGGACACAATCAAGGGGCTCAGGCTCCAAGTGTACATTCATTCTGCCAGCGAAGCACAAAACATTTTGCAAACATTTTCCAAAACGGTGCATCGATCTTTTAATGATTTCGCGTCTTCCTTTTCTCCTACTCTAGCGCGAGCAGAAATATGTTTGGCACCTGCTCTCAGTCTTCAAATACACCGCCATTTTCGGCTTGTAAAAATTAGTTTTGCAGGGTTTCGCTCAGTGGTTTTAGGATACGTCTTTATTATCTTGATGGATATTCAAACCCAAGAGTAGTGTTTATTTATTTATGCGAAATTTAATTTCGTTGCCACTGAGTTTGCTTCGCAGTTCAGTTCATATGCTTAGGAGACCAGCTCTGTGACGAAGGACCACGATCCATTGGAGCTAGCTCCACCCATTGGGGAGGATGAGAACGAAGAAGAAGAGGAAGAACGTTGTCAGCCAGATGCTTCTGGAGGTATTGGATTTTTCCTGTCTACTGTTCTTAATACAGGCGTCAGGGGGTCGAAACCATGGTGTAAGGCGTCGTGCATACTTCCCGTCGCCGCAACGAGTTTTGCAGAACGACGCGAAAGAATTAGAACTTCTCAGTGCTCGTCGCATCTCTCATCGCTCTGCAGAGGAGCGCGACGGGGATCCGTCCAGGACCAACGCTAAAAACCGCGCGCGGCGCGAAAAAGTATGCCATGCCCGCGATGGGCGCGGGAGCCATCGCATCGCCGGCCGCCACTGTTGAGGCGGCCGCGGCGAAGTTTCCTTCAAGTATTCGGCCGCGTGCGGCGGAATGGCCATGAACTGAGCGCCGCGATGGCATCGCGGCGATGGAAGTATGCCCCGGCCTAAAGGCCCCCACACACTTTTGCGGCAACGCAGCTCGCCACATGGTTAGGGATAGGGCAGGGACGCCGCCGGCGGCGAGCTCTGCGTCCCTGCCCTATGGTTGAGGATAGGGCCGCGGCGTTGCCGCAGAAGTGTGTGGGGGCCTTAAGGAAAGTGGCCATACATCGTTGCTTCTGCAGTGCAGGTAATTTTCCTTATGGCTAAGCACGATGTCCTCCACTGTATCCCGAAACACTGGATATATGTATAACGTAATTCTAAGGGAACGTCTGGAGCGTATTGTATTCAGCGCTTTTCTTCTAAATGAACCTTTCAAAACGATTAATACAGCCCTCAAAGGAAACTTGCTGAACAGGAGTCTCTATAATTCTTTCAACCCTTGTAATCTGCAACATTAGAGTCGATGTCTCAAGATGTTCGTTTTTAAACCAAGCGATTTCGTGTTTTATCGTTTCACAAGTGCTCTGACACGCCTGACGGCTGCGCGTCTCGCACTTGCGCGCGAGTTACCAATGTCACTAACCTACAGAAAGCCATTTTTGTGAAACTTGAAATCCGCTAACATCGAGATTCTCTCCGGACAGTCCAGTAACGTCATTGTTTTTGCTGCGCAGTACTTTCGTCCCTCAGGTTGCTTCGCAGCGGTTCTCGTGCTCAACAGCACTAGTTACAGGACACCGTTGTCACGTTCTCCGAAACTAGACGCTCGCTACACAACGTTGGCGTCACTTCTTTTGAATTCAGACGCTTTTTGCATGACCTTTTGACAGTCTTCTGTATTAGGACGCCATTCAGAGACGCGACGCGTCTTCTGATTCTGGGTGCCCGTTTCGCGACATCGGTGACACGGTTTCTAAACGCTCAGAAATGCGCGCAGTAGCCGTTCTGTAAAGCAGTAAAAGGCTGCGCTTCCGCAGCTGCAGCAACGTACCACGATGAACAGCGAATTTTGGCCGCTGTCGTTTGTGATGGGGACGGTGACGGTGAGGCGTATCTCGGACAGGTTAAATCACTCGAACGTCATTGACCGCTCTTTTATAGGTGTGTAGTGACTGCGCTGATACAAAGCCCTCGAGCATTTGGGACCGTTTTTATTCAAGAGCGATTTTTCCAGCATAGCGAGAAATGAACCGCAAAGGGTGAAGGATTACCTCGTAAGACAGTTGTTTCTCTGAGCTTAATTTTATATCCTGGTTTTCGTATTAGTGAAGCTCGATGTAGTCGAATATATTGACAACCTTCCGGGTCTCAAGCCCTACTTCAGGTCTAAAAGAACCATATCTCCGATACATTATGCATCATACCATATGCACTCGGTAGCAACAAAACGACTGACGCACTACAGACTGGCTGGATAATACGGGAAGGAAGAGGGGTTGGGCCAAGGACTTCGAGTAGCGGGGCTTGACGGAAAATGAGGTGCAGAGGTCTCTGGGCTGCTTATGTCGAATCGCAGGAAGTGATCGGTTTTTCGTCTCGCAATGTCGCCATCATTCACAGCATTCACATTATTGTAAGTCTCTAGCGGCAAGCGATGTGACCGCCGAGAATGATGGCGACATTGAGAGACGAGAGACTGGTCACTCCCTGCGATTCTGCATAAACAGCCCAGGGACCCCTGCACGTCATTTTTGGTCAAGCCACGCTACTCGAAGTCCTTGCTCTTCCTTCCCGTATAACCCGGCCAGGTCTGTAGTGCGTCGGTCGCTTTCTTGCATTGAGTGCATATGGTGCAATGTATAATAGATAATACATAGGCGACATGGTTCCTTTAGACCTGAAGGAGGGGTCAAGGCCCGAAACGTCATCAATAAATATTCGACTACATTGAGCTTCACTACTATGAAAGCGAAGAATACCTTAGATGAACGAAAGCCTTACAAAACCGTTGCCAGCATTCATTTCGACAAAATTCCTAGCTACTGTGGCTTTGCGATTCACGCCAATCCACAGCGACATGCATTCCCTATTTCTCCTAGACCTTATCAATTGTATCTAATATGTAAATAGCTTTCAAAGAAAATGTTTTCGCTATAAACCATGGGGTGCATAAGGATTTAGAACGAGGCTGATGCAAGATTAACTGGTGTTCCTTGTTCTCTTCAAATAGAGACGCTAAACACCTAGAACTCCTTTATTCGTGAAGCGTCGTACCATCGCACGATTCGGTCACTTTAAGCAAATAGAAACTGCGATAGGAGACGGCATACCTCTTGGCGCTGACCTAGCTTCTTCTGAGCACCGTTTGTTCGGCTTCGTTGAAATCCTCCCAGTTAAGAAATGGCATCCAGATCACCGCGAGGATGAGGCCGTTGGAATCGAATTTGTGTTTTCGGTCCACATCTGTCGCAGTCTGGCGGAAGAGGAGCACCTGACTATCTCGCAGACGGTCTAACGTTGCGCCAACCAATCCCTAATGGGTCGCTGATAGAAATCCCTGTAACAAACACCGGAAGGTGAGAAAAAGACAAAGATTCTCAGGGAATCTAACAGATGGCATTTCTATCGCCCATATCGCTTTTAAAGATCTGGGTCTCCTAATTTTTATTTAAAAAAAAACTTTCCCAACTCTCCTAATTTTTAACAGTACACTTTTCTGTCGGCGAGCGCTATTTAAATCTTTATGAAGCGGCGCAGACAACATCACTACACATTATTTACTGCATAAGCCTTTCTGTGTAGTGGATGAACTCGCGAGCAGTTCGACTTCACTTTCGCCGTCCGATGGTCCGATACATCAGTGGAAACAGCGGACGGGTAGAGTCCCTTGTAGCTGGCTCATCGTAGTGGTAGAACGACGGGTAGTGATAGCGCCGAAGGCCATTTTGAGGTGCACGTAAGGCACAGTTCAGAGCAGAAATGGCCACCAGCAAGAGGATCGTCCTTGCAATCATCGCGACTGAAACCATTCGTTGTTGCTCTGCTGTAAAAGTCGAATGCACGGCTCCCCTCCCGATGAGTCATTGTTTTAGCCGAAATTCATCCCAACCATGAAATAAAGAAGCGATAGCCAGTTAAAAGAGCACGATGGTTGACTTAGCGTAGGATGACGAAGCTAGGATAAAACCAATTCCATGAGATGCATCGTGCTGTTTCTTGCAGTTGCAAAGAAATGTATTCCATTTCACGTCAAATTGAACACTTTTCTAATCAGTTTGACACTTTTCAATTCAAACTGGACACTTTCTACGTCGAATTGAAATCAATTTTGACAGTTTTCAAATCAAAATGGACACTCTTCTAGGCTAACCTAAGGCTTTTGAAATCAATTAAATTCTTCCAAATCAGAATAAGCTGTTTGCATGTTAAACTTGAAGCCCTCCAAAATGGCTAGAATAATTTTTTATTCAAAGAAAGTTTAGTATGATTTTCTTAAGTTTTAATTCATCTACCAATATGTAAACACATTGTTTGAAATTTTATAAAATTTTCATTTTTTGAGGAAAAGCAATGGGTTAAAGCTCTTTTTAAAGAGCAATAAGACAGTCATTCTCTAGTGTCAAAAATGGACTGCGCCATGACCTCGTCCAAGACGTCGCGATTTTTATTCGATTGATAGCAGAATTTCTATTTGCATGGAGTTTGACACTTGTTAACGATACAACAAAGATAATGTGAAAGCACACATGTCCTCGATGGTTCATGTAAGTGGCATTTCCACTATAAATCAAATGGAAATTGCGGCGAATTTGTTGAGCTCATGGCGCGATCTGATCCTTTAATGCGCTGTATCCCTGTCTCTTTGCTGTGCTTTAAGCTACTATTTTTCTCTAAAAATAAAATTTTTATAAAATTATCACACCTAGCGGCGGGTAAACGAAAGAATTTCAAAAAAAGTTATACCAAATTTTCTTTGGACAAAAATTATTCTAACCATCTTAGTCTGTAGCTTAGCCTGCCTGAAGGACATTTCGATATGGAAGAGTTTGCTTTGACTTCAAAAGTGTTAAAGCTAGCTTTGAAGAGTGTTTAATTTAACTTGAAAAGTTTCCACTCCGACGTGAAAATGGTATACATATTTATATTTAATTATTTATTTGGGATAATTATGCATGGACGAACAGACTTTCAGCGATATACAAGGAAAGTGTTATAAGCTGAAGAGCATTGAGAGAAGGAGGGACCTGCTAAGAGTCTACTGCTGACGCTGCTACTCGTTACACAGCATTCATTGTCGGAAAACATGGAATTATTCATGTGGCTCTGATCAGGAAGACGCGGTTTCTTTGGTTCAATTAGTCCGTTCTGATTTCAGTGTTTTCACCCGTTCTTTGCCTTTTTCTTGGAAGAATCACGTGTTATGTCCTGCTTCTGATCGCATCTCATAATCAGGTGTTACATACCATCTAACGAATGAGTGTTCCTAGTAAAGAAGTGAGTGACGTGCCAGAACACGAAACTGAATCAGGAGCTTTAGAAATTCCTTTTTCCACTTCCCATTTTTTAAGGTTTTCTAAACGATAAGGATGGCAATCGCTCTCAAATTCCTGATGGAGATAAGGTGAAACTAAAGCAAATAAATTCATTGGTGCATTAGAAGCATTAGTTTGTTTGAAAGTCTCCTTGGTATACCCACTACCCAACTCTATAGCATAAAAATTTCTAACCTTTCTAGTAGCAAACGGTGCATTTTCTTGAAAAAGTAGGACACGTTCTGACAAGTGGCTATTTACCGCTTTAAATTTTTCTAAATCTCGTTAATTTTTCAAGCGCATTTCCTAACTTAGAGAGTCGAAATTGCTTGCAGTCGAAGGCAATTGATAAAGGATGAAGGAGGGTGTTAGTTAATCTCTTTTGGGATGCGCCACGCATTCTTCACCTAAGGGAGGTTGTGGAAGTGATCCAAATGCTTATTTGGCCGTACACTGACTTGCGGTGGCCAGCCCATCAACAAGTCAGGGCTTTACCCTTCCCATACAAATTTGGTACCAAAACACCGACCTCGGAGGGTTAGTAGGCTTGGTTGGCCTGGACGGGAACCGAACCAGGTGCACGGGATAGCCGGCACCTCTTCCGACTGTGCTACAGGCGCCCCAATGGAATCTGTTTTCTTTCAGTTAGAGAAAATCTGATCCTTCAATTCCGGACAAGTCGTGAAAGGGTGGCTGGCATTAACGGGTTTAATGTGGGGAACTAACGAGAATAAAGCAGTCTTACACCGCCGTTTAAATAGAGCGGGGAACAAGCTTTAGAAGGCATCTGCGCTTCATGCAGCACTTGAGAAAGCTTTACAACTGAGACTGTCCTTAGTATTCAACAGAGCGCAGTCGGTAAATAAGTGGAAGACTGTCTTCGTTTTCTTCAAGTGGCAATGAGTCATTTCTCCACTGCGCTCTTGTGAATGCGTGATATGAACTGGATCGTCCACCATTGTGTGGAATATGCGGGTTGTACAGTTCGTGAATACATTCCTAAGGCGAACATGCCCCAAGGCATGGTTGCGGTCATTGCTTGACTTTAATTCTCAGTTAGAACATTGTGGTATCCCGTGAAGCAGTTAGGGGAGTCTAGGGCTTTCTCAATCTGATGAAAAGAACTGCCGGTAGCAGCGAATTCCGTGCAAAATTTGTTTAGGAGGTAAGAAGACGTCCTATAGTACGGCGATGGTCGTTCCATCCTAAGCAGACCTCTGCAAGACTAAACACCACCTAACCAAATGTCTCCTACTTCTCATTCTTTCTTTCTTTACTACATAAGCATGCCATTATTCTTTATTCTTTATTAATTTACGTGAAGTAATGTTGTGTTAACAGAGACAAACAACTACGTACATGACGAGAACTTCGCTAGCTCAGAGTATGAATGAGCTATGAGTCGTATGAAGTATGAATCAGCTCAGAGTAAGGACACTACGGATATAGCTTGGGCAATTACACCAGTAACGCTGCTTTCCCCTTGGAACGAGAGAAGGTGTCCCCAGCGAGATCCTTGTCCTGACCCAGAACGCAATCTGATAGAAGTACTGGGGCTTGATGACAACTTAACTCGAGAAGAACGCATTCGACCGAGACCCTAGGCGGACAGGCCGAGGGGGACCTCAAGCTAGGGGTTCTCCAGAGCCTCAGGATTCTCAACCAGCTAGTGCAGAATTGCTCCAAGAAGCGAAAAGGTCATGATATCATCATCAGCCATACAGATGCACTTATCAGTCGTCTATCCCATAGCATCGTATGATCCCATAGCACTCGAGAGTTACCCATCTTGGCAGTAGTCAAATCGGTGGCAGGCCAATTCGAAGCGTAACTGAAATCAACTCACGCCATGTGAATAAACAAACCGAAAAATCAAGAAAGCTAACAACTTGACAGTGCAAAAAAACTGTGACATAACACGAAAACACAAAAAAATTCAAGCATTCAAGTAACTGCCCAACAACTCAATGAAACCTTTGGAATCATAGGGATAATCACATCTTTGAAGTATATAAATTAATTACTAAATCGAGATCGATTTCTTCGTATTCATCAACTACAAATCTGAAGTCTAGTCTTTCAAGAACCAGAAACTCTATCCTTAGCATCTATCAAGAACGAGGCGTAGATTTTGACAATTTTTACTTGGCCCTGTCTTTATTTATTTGTTCAGTATCCTACATAAGGTAAACAGTAGAGAAATCACAATCACTCAACATAGCCTACGAATAACACAGAAGTCGACATCTACATAGTTTTGTGTTAAAATGTAGAAAAACAAGCAGCGGTTAAATCTGCTGCACTCTTCAAAGATACGAGTAAAGAGCTTGCTCTACGAGTAAATGAGTTAAAGCTCAGGCTCGTTTTTAAAGTGGTGTAAGTAGTTTCCAAGGAGCTACCTCTAGTTCTTGAGCTCTTGCAATTCGATAAAATTGTGTGCTGTCCGTCTTTAACATCTCACTCTGCACTTTAAAAAATAACACAGGCATCGCTGGTCTTGCAGGGAGATTCCAGAGAATGCAATTCGAGGTCTTGGTTTCTGTAAGGCGAATGAGGCAAGTTCATGTAACTGTAAACGTTGCAAGTCATTCAATCTTAGTATCCTTGAGAGTAGGAGAGACATTCACGACATCCTAATGGCATATAAGATCATGAGCGGTTCGGTGCAGTTCAATCCCAATGACTTTTGTGTTGTAACTAATTCCTCGGTCACTCGTGGTGGCTTTATTAAACTTAGAAGTTCATTTGCTAGGACATGTACCAGGTGTCGGTTCTTCACCAACCGAGTCCTATCCACCCTCAGTCGGTTGGTCGCCAAGGATCTTCCTAGCAAGAAACGTGCTACGGCAAAGAGATCACAAAGAAACCTGCTTATCGTCTGTCGCAGGACATCTGAAAATAAGGCACGTGGACTGCAACGCTTTTCTGTAAATTGACTCGCAGTGTTCAGAAAAGTCGAATCTTTCGCCTTAAGCTCTGTATTCGACATCTGCCCTCCCAACGAGTACCAAGCAGAGCACTCCGACCCTAATGTGCACAGTTTTCTCAGGGGCGAGAGGTAACCTCCAGATATTTGACCACTCACGTATGCTTTCCAATGCGCAATGTACTCTCTTCACATCAGAATCTGCTTCGATTTTTCACAGATCTTGATATCGTCTGCAAACTGCCGCTTTCATCAAGAATCAACGGTGACTCAGCTACATATATGCCAAGTCTTTTATCCAAAAAAGCTGGCAACAGCGTTCACACTGAAACGTCTCTGTCTACGAGCGGGCATTTAATGATTTCAGGAGTGGCTTCTAGTTGACATGATGCTGCAGTGAAGTAATTATAGATGCACCCGACGTGCAATGTCCGCTGGATCCGACGGATCGTGGGAAAGGATCTCTGGGCGATTTTGGCACGGACGAAGAGCCTGACGACGCCAAGGTGGACTTAACATTTATTGCATGTACACTGAGTACATGAAACAAGAAGTAGCTAAGAGTATTATAAGCCAAACAGATCCTTGTAAGAGATGTTAGTGTCATTGTTAAATGACACTAACATCTCTTACAAGGACAAGGGTAAAACAAATGGAATACAAACCAAGAAATAGAGCGCAAAGGAATAAGAGCTCCATAGCAAACCGCCAATGCTGTCCAGAGCCGATGAAACAACTGGGTTTTATCTTAAATTTCGAATAATGTTCTTCAAATGATTGACACCTCGAATTGAAGGAAACTTTTTCGTAATTGTGGAGTATTCCATACTAGCACGTACTGTGAAAAACTTGGCTCTTAAGGTAGATCGCGGTCTATCAGCATTTACTTTAGCACTATTGCCTATTGTGTTGGAGGAAAGAAACTATAAAGAATCGCATATGTTCGCCTTTACTTTACCTAATAATATGTTGAACAATGTGATGAGATCAAGGTTATATCTCCTCTCCTGTAATGTCTCCAGATTTAACATTTTGTTCCTACTTGTACCAGAAGGTATACAACTGTAGCTGAATCCCAGGGCTCGGTTCATTAACTTTCTAGTAAAGCTATTTTGAACGGATTCCAATCCCATGATGCTCTTTTTAGTGTGAGGGGAAAAAGCGGTAGTTCCGTGCTCCAGAATAGGGCGAACATACGTTTTGTACGCCTTTATGAGTAGGCACGGATCCTTGGTAACCAGTGCTTTGAAAGGCATAAATAATCGCCGCGTTGTCTGCTATAAATGAGCTTGTAGAGACTTCATGACATTTAGATTTCGTTGCTCGCGAGCATCACCTTCGCCAAAGTGCAGCTGCTACTTTTCACATTTGCGGGTGAAGTCGGCCAGCATTCGCTGTGCTTGGTCAACGCTTAGCGTTGCGAGCGGTGTTTTCAAGGTTATAACGTTGGTGGGAGCAGTAGCATTGAAGAATTTTTTACTCACCTGAAAGCGCGGGAGAAACGGAAAGAACAGAAGGAAGTAAAAAAGAAAACAGAAAAAGGAGTTCTGAGACCTCTCGTCCGAAACTTTAATGAGCTGGATGCCACATTTCTGCCTAACCGTATCGATATCGACTAACTAATCGTATCGCTGTTCTACACTTATTTTAAAATCTAAAACCAGGATTTGGTACTCACCTAAATTTGTGGGAAAGTATGCTCTTTCGGAAATACGAATTTCTTATATTGTTTTTGTGAAATTGGTTACTGGGAGCATTATAGCTATATATTGTTTAGGTGCGCCATGTCTTTTTGGAAATTTCAAATTGTGAACCCGATCCACAGTGCATGGATTTCATGCGTGTTTTAGTTTCGTGGAATCTTATAATCCTACTATATATAAGCGCGAGCGATCGTTTGTCTGTCTGTTTGTGTGCACAGGAGTGCTAGAGGAGTGTGTTGGGGGAAAGGGTGGGGATGGGGAGGGGGAGGGGGGTTGTGGTGTCCTAGGTCGTGTTGAGAGGGGTCAGAAGACATGTCGCCGGTGTCACGCAAAAGGCGTCCGAGTTCCGAACATGTGCCATCGACGTCGTGAAAGCGAGTGCCCGAGTTCAGAAGAAGTGTCACCGACGTCGTTCAACAGGTGTCAAGGTTCAGAAGAGATGTCACCAATGCCGCGCAAAGGACGTCCAGGTTGAGAAGAGGTGTCACCGATGTCGCGCAAGGGGTGTCTGGGATAAGAGGACGTATGACTGATGTCACGCAAAGGACGTCCGGCTTGAGAAGACATGTCACACACGTCGTTCATCAGGTGCCTGGGTTCAGAAGAGTTGTCACTGGTGTCGCGAAAAGCCTGTCTGGATTCAGACGACGTGTCACCGATGTCGTGCCAGGTTCCGGATTCAAACGACGTGTCAACGATGTTGCGCAAAGCACGTCCAGCTTGAGAAGACATGTCATCGACGTCGTTCATCAGGTGCCTGGGTTCAGAAGAGGTGTCACCGATCTCGCGAAAGGCCTCTCCGGACTCAGACGACGTGTTACTAGTGAAGGTGGGACCAGTAATGGGGGAGTGGTGAAGGATGGTGGTCCAGTAAGGAGGGACCGGTAAAGGGTTGTCCAATAAAGGGGGACCAGTGAAGAGGGGACCAGTAAAGGGGGTACCAGTGAAGGTGGGCCAGTAATGGGGACCGGTGAAGAGGAGGGGGCGGGGGGGGGGGGGAGGGGCAGTGAAGGGGGACCGGTGAAGATGGATCCAGTAATGGGGACCAGTGAAGGATAGGGGACCAGAGAAGAGAGGACCAGAAAATCGTGGTCCAGTGAAGATGAGAGCGGCAGTAGGGGCCGACGAAGAGGGGAGACCAGTGAATGGTGAACCGTCAAAGGGTTGACAATAAAGGGAGACCACTGAAGAGGGACCAGTAATGGTGGACCAGTGAGGGTGGGACCGTGAAGGAGGTGGGGTGGGGGGGGGGACTTGTAAAGGGCTCACCAATAAAGGGGAACCAGTGAAGGTGGGACCAGTAATGGAGAGCGGCGAAGGGGTGGGGGTACAGTGAAGGAGACCAATAAATGGGCTACCAGTAAAGGACCAGTCAAGGGGGGGGGGGGAGACCAGTAAGGGAGCCAATAAAGGGAACACCAGTTAAGGGGGTTCAGTAAAGGGTCCAGTAGTAGAACCATTAAAGGGGGACCATAATTGATAAATAGAACGAGTACTTCAGAGAATGAGTCGCGTACGTACAATAGAGGGTGAGGTGCTATAGGAGCAGTTTTGTAGATTTTGCCCTACCGTATTCTGCTATACCATTCTATATAGCAAAACCATTTTTTAACTGTAATGCATGAGAGAAGGCCTAAAGAGGACAAGAAGACGTTCGGGGTGTTCTATTCTCCGGGTTTGGGGCGAAGTCCACAACCAGACGTTTAGCGGCGGCAGGCCGTTGACCGTCTGGTCTCATACATGTTTCATACATTGCTTCTAACTCGGGAACTATGAGCTACTTCGATAACTTGCGCCCCATACACTGATCTTTTTTGTTTTAAGGCGTTGGAGGACTGGGACAGGCGTGTTGTCGTGCGACGAAAAGAGCTGAGCAAGGCTGAAGAGACGAAGTTGCCCTGGTGCAGTCCTCCGCTGGATATGTACAGGCGTGTCTCAGAAGCGATTCATGGACTGGAAATGATCAAGGTTTGCTCTTATGATTTCTCGTCGGGACCTGAGACATAGAACATAGAACAGTTCTTAAGCCAAACGTGATGCAAAATCAATTCCACATAAGTCATTACTGCAAAAGTTGGCTTTCCTAATATTAGCAAAATTGAGTTATTCCATGGTTTGCTAAAAGGGGAAAATGCTCTTTTCCCAAGGGATTTGGTATTTCATTCGATGAAAAGGGTACCGTATTTTCAAACAAAATATCGCCTACTTTTTATAATTGCTATTTTGCAGTTAATTTTACAAATGTCCTTTCTGTCTAAGAAAATTTTCTAATTTGTGATTGAATGTTTTTGGAGAAGAATTAAGGGTGGGCACTCATTCCAAATTTCCACAACACGGGCCGAAAAAGATACTTGGGAATTTCTGAGTGCGAGGGGTTTTCGCGGTTGAATTCTAAGATTATGCTCTCTGGTAATCCCGTTGAATAAGGAGGAAGAAGAAGAAACGCTAGAGGAGATCAGACCTCGACGTTGGCCGCAAGCTGTTCAAAATTCACGGTCATTTGGCGATGTGACTGTGAGTAAAGTGTGCATCCCATGTTCATAAGCTCACTCATCAGTCATTCTGAAGCTTGCTGGCGCATGGTTATCCGAAGTCACCTCCTCGTTGTGTTCAGTTACTGTTCAGAGTTGCTGTCTCGTTTACTGACCTTCGACTTGCTGTCTTCGTGGCTTCTTATTTTCCTTACACCACTGTGTTATGGGGTCATCTTGAGCTCCAGTTCACGTCTAGGAAGGCGACAAAGTGCTCGTATGTCTATCCGGCGGCAAGGATTCGCTCTCGTTGCTTCACATTTTACACTTCTATCAGATGCGCTGTCGAAAGAACAAGAGGTTAGTCAAGGAATCGCAGGGTGTCCAGCTGCGTTCCCTGCATCTTCATCACTGATCGTCAGTCCTTTTCCAGCACCAACTTCGAACTTGGCGCAATTACTGTGGATCCCGGTTCTACGGCCTATAATCCGCGTCCACTGATCGATTACTGTCGATCTTTGAATATTGATTACTTCTACGAGGAGCAAGGTAGGTCTGGACTCTTCATATGTTGCACCCGCCTGTTATAGCTCGAGATCAATCATCTACTTTATTTGGTCTTTGGACCGCATGTCGTCTGGCAGTTGAACTGATGATGAGATACTAAGGTTATCTGAACATGAAAGGAAAGCTAAACTAATTTTCGGTTACATCAAAGGATAAACCTCGGCCTTGACCAATCCGTCTGTGAGGTGTTCCGCAGCATCTGTGCGCGTTTCTGAGCATCTGGAACCAGAAGACGGGTCCCGTGGTCACGTAACAAGCGTCTGGAGTCAGAAGAGGTGACACCGTGTTCGTGCGACGAGCGCCGCATTCAGAATTGAACATGAGATGCCGAGGAAGCGCTGACAATTGCGCTGACACAGCGGCAATTCCGCGCGTTTAGTGTCCTGATTCCGATATGTGCCACCGACGTCTGCCGTGAACATGGAAGAACCACTAAGGGGGTGGTGGAGAAGGGAAATGGGTGACCTCTAGGGTGGACCAGGAGAGCTATCAGGAAGGAAAGGAACAATCTGGAGTACCAGGACGGGGAAACCAGTAAGAAGAGAGAAGTAAGGGGGTCAATAGTGTAAACCAGGGGTGCATACAAAATTCTGTGAGTTAATTTTTTAAACGAAATTTTTTAACGGAAAATTTTCGTTAAATTTCCGGTAAATCGTTAAATTTCGTTAAAAAGTACAATAAGCTACAAACCGTTCTTTTAAGTGAAAAAAAATCAAGGAAAACCTTATACGTTTCAACTTCATGAGGTCAACAGCTGAAGTACAAGGGATGGAGTGTAACTTTGCAATATTAAAAAAAACAGTTTATCACCATCAAGCACAGAAAAATAAATAAGCCTTCAGTAACAAATTATCTACAGCGTGTGGAACAAGAGAGGTATGGAATTACCATGCAAGATGCTCAACGACAAGGCGTCTTAAAATGTGCGATCAGGCAAAACCCGTAGTTCCCCTTTCTTAGTTTTTTTTTTGCGAAACCGTTTCGAGTGACTGTTCTACGAGCATATACAATCTCGATGCCGGCATCACCCTATTAATTACAGAAATGATTTAATAAAGATACAATTAAAAGCCTATCAGTGGACTGTGAACACGTTGTCGAACGCACGATTTTCGAGTACCCGGTGTGTGGGACCACTCCATTTTTTGCAACGTCGAGACCGTGACACGGCATCGTGTCACATGACCCTACACTGCCGAAAAGGTGTGCTGCGTCGTCAACGTGTTAACGTTCAGAAAAAGTAGCTTCCCTAATTTTTTATTAGCGTTTTCTAAAATCGGTTAAAATATGTCCAGCGAGCGAAGACATTCTTTCAGTCAGGACTGTTCCAGGTGGCGGGCAAAATTATTCTGTGATAAGCAACGCCAGATGAGGATAGGCATATCTTACGAGGAGGTTAGACCAGTACCAGTCTTTGTGGATTCCTTGGCGTGCTTGTGGGCTCGACGAAGAAACTTCTAGGTCCAAAATGCACCAAAGGTTAGAAGGATAAAGGGCAGCATTACTCAATCACTATCCCCGCCACGCATTCTACTTCTACGGGATGTGGAAGCGGGTTGAATGCGTATTTGGGCATACAATGACTTGCGGTGGCCAGCCGATGAACAAGAGACAAGTCTCCTACCAATTCACCCCGGAGGGATGGACGGCTTGGTTGGCCTGGGCGGGAAATCCGAACCAGAAACCTGGTATCGGGGCACGCGACAGCCGGCATCTCCTCCAACTGCGCTACTCGCGCACCCGAAATGCATTTAATTTTTTTAATTCAAATCATATTCATGAAAACATTAAAATATTATTGCTGATTTCAATAGTTCCTTTAGGAACAGCCCTAATAGGGAGGATGAGAGCTGCAACATTAGTGAAGACTAAGGGCAAATGTGATAAACTCACTGAGAAAAAAGTCCGTTGAAAATTCCGTTAAATTTCTAAAATTTCCCGTTAAGCCAAATTTTAACGAAAAATACCGTTAATTCGTTAAATCCATTAAATCGTTAACCGTTAAATATACACCCCTGGTGTAAACAAAGAAGTGGGCCAGGAGTTGGGACCAGAAGGGTGGGGGAGGGAAGGGGGAGGGCGAGACCAGTAAAGGCGGACCAGCAATTAGATCCAGTAAGAAGGGACGAGTGAGGGGGAACCCGGCGTCCGGATTCGGAAGGCGAGTCAGTGATATCCGGAAACACAAGCTGTTGGGCATGAGAACGGTTGCGGAGGAGCCACCTCAGGCCAGAAGAACTGCGCAGCACAAACCAGTGGCGTTACTGGACAATCCGGAAAGAATGTCTATGATGAACGTACGGAAGTGGTGAACGGCTTGATGCCAATAAAGTACGCAGCAGATCCTATGTAGATGATAGCGAATTTTAAGTTTTACAAAAAATACTTTACATAGGTCAGTGATGCTGCAGAGTCGCGCGAAGCGCGCAAGTGCGAGACACGTCGTTAGGCGTGTCGGAGCACTTGTGTATACTTGCTTGAAAAGTGGAAACTTTGCTCACAGCAAAGGTGCTAAAGAAGTTTAGGGCTCATATCAAAGCTTAAGAAAACGGAACTTTTCATATGACATATGAGCGGAACGGAGTGCGCCATGTACTCGTTTGAATACTTGTTATATTATACGCTATTACTACTATTATATTATTTTATTATACGCTATTACTACTAATACTTGTTATATTATACGCCTGAATACTTTATATTTTTTATGTCATGCTTACAAGCAGGATGAACACGCGATCAGCGTCGCGCAGCGTGGAATCGAGGGACGATGCTCGGAGTGACACGACTCACGCAAGTGAGAGAAGGCCTTTGGAGTTCCGAGCTTCGCCGACGTTCGAAGATCAGAAACGCTGTCGCGAGGGCCAAGTTGTCGAAAATTAGGTGGGCCGGCCACGTAATGCGCTTCGCAGACACCCGCTGGACGAGAGCCGTTACCGACTGGATTCCGCGGGATGTCAAGAGAACACCGGGACGCCCACTAACGCGTTGGTCGGACTTCTTCGTGAAAGCCCTGAACGACCGATATGACGCTGTTTGTGTCCCTCTAGCGAGGAGGATCTATTGGAGCACTCTGGCACGCGACAGGGACGAATGGAGACGCTGCTGGCGCCCACTCGAGCAAGTCGATGATCAACGGGTCGACAGGTGATGCAGGTGATGTTATACTTGTTTCTTCACAAAGTAACCATATCGATTGATTTGCGCTTCTTTCATAGTTTAAAACTTAAAAACACACTACTTATTGCGGAAAATGCAGGGTCTCCTAAAAAATGCAGGTACTGTATGAACGGTTCTAACATTGCTGGTAGTGAAGCTTTTGAAGATGTTTGAAACTCATATGAAAGAACAGGGTAAGGGGATTTCTGTGACGTGTCAATAGTCAAGATTGCGCCGTGCACCCGTCTGAAAGATTGTGCGTGGGCTAAATGCAGAATACAGTCTTGTTATTACTTGCCCATATTAACCTGTGCTGTGCTTATTTTAACGTTTTCCGTCTCCCCTTGTGCCGACTAACCTCTCACTTCACCTTGAATGTTGCTTCATCAGTCCGTCTTGGAAAATGGGGTTCCTGCGCACATTTAAATTGTGCGATCAAGCATGCCGCGTGTCTTTCACGTGGTTTTCAAGTTCTAATCGTTAAAATAAGCACAGCACAGGTTAATGTGGCCAAGTAATAACAGGATTGTATCAAGCATTCAGCCCATGAGCACTCAATAGAGTCTGAAATACAAAGTTTCGGGCGGGGCATGGCGCAATCTTGACTATTTGCACGTCACAGAAATCTACTTATCCTATCCTCTCATGCGTGTCTCAAACATCTTCAAAAGCTTCACAGACAGCAATGTTAGAAGCTTTCAAACAGTACCTGCATTTTTTTAGGACACCCTGCATTTTTGGCAAGCTATAATGTGTTCTAATGTTTTAATCCCTAAAAGGGGCACGAATAATCAATGGCGAAGGACCACTTTGTGAAGAAATTATAAAAAGTATTCAAGTGAAGCACAATCAATCGAGTGCAAAATGCAAGATTTCAGACGAGTACATGGCGTAGTCCGTACCGCTCATGTGTTATATGAAAAGTTCCATTTTCTTAAGCTTTTTCATAAGCCCTCAACTTCTTCAGCACCTTTAAACTTCAACTTTCAAAAAAATTTTTTGAGATGCCCTGTATGGTCCAGCGAACTCATGCGGTATAACCCTCAAAACATGACTGACGTCAGCATCACCTCATTTGAATTTTTTCGAAGTCGTACAACTACTCCCTCCAATGCTACACATTACGTCCGTTTCCGAAAAAGGATCCAGTTCCTCCGGCTGTATATGTTTTAATCTTACCAGGGAAGGGTCTCAGATGTAGGTCTAAACGGTGGAAATGGATAGTATTGCGAGAATCTCCACCCTTCATATACCAGAAAAACATGTTTCGTTTTTGCTGAGTCCTTGAATCAAAAGACCTACGGTCCCTCGAAGGGGGGGGGGGGTTACAGTAGCGCACCGTCATCACGTGCCCACGTGCATGCTGTTGTATGGGACGCGGCGAAAGGGTCCGATGCGAGCGAGTCGGTGGCTCAGCAGGGTACGGGGCTACCTCGCAGGTGCTAGGTTAGGTGTTCGACCTGCGTGCTACGCAGTATTTTTGCATTTTTCATGATTTCCGCCTTCCCTACCAGTTTGCTTCCTACACATCTCCTACATATTTATTTCACTCTGAATTGTCAAATAAGGATCAGATTCGTACTCAATGCGAAGCTCGGACAAAAATGGTGACCATGACCTCATCATTAATCACCATTACCTACTGTAATTTAACATACTCCAGGATAATACGGAAAATGGATGTCAGATTCGTGATCCCCATCCCAAATAATCTTCCTGGGTGAAGCTTGTGCGAAATCGGTGATTGTGACTTTGACAGCCCTAGTTACCCTTACCTACCGTAACCTACCGTAATCGGCCAAAAATTGAAAAACGAATGTCAAATTCGTGATCAGCACCCCAAATAACCTCCCTGGGCAAAGTTTGGGCGAAGTCGGTGATTATGACCTCTACATGTTGTTACACGATGTTTTGTTACGATCAAAACTCTTGCGCCAGGCGGGACTCGAACCCGCATCTTCTGCTTTCCGGGCAGCGATATTCGCCTTACACCACCGGCGCTGTTTGACCGCACGTAACATACGCGATATCCTCGAGGCCTGCCCGGAAAGCAGAAGATGCGGGTTCGAGTCCCGCCTGGCGCAAGAGTTTTGATCGTAACAAAACATCGTGTAACAACATATAGCCTCTCTACCAGCCGCTACAGGCTTAAGCAAATGTGTTAGAACATTATGACCTCTACAGCCCTAGTCACCCGTACCTGCTGTAACCCGTACCTGTTGTAAGGTCACTGTTTAACGTTCGCTGAAAAACACAAAACTGTATAAATCAGAAGCTGAGAAACGTGAGTGAAGCACAGCTCATAGAAAACTTTATTTGACAATTTAGAGTGAAATGAATGCGTAGGAGATGTGTAGGAAGTAAGCTGATTTAGACTAGACTGCCATAAGGCACGACTTTCACGACACTGCTTTCACGACTCCAGAGGTCGAGGAAAGGTCGAAAAAACATTTTCGCCCAACCAAGGAGGTATTTGGGGTGCTGATCACGAATCTGACATCCGTTTTTTAAATCTCGGCCGATTACGGTAGGTTATGGTAGGTACGGGTGACGGTGTAATACTGTACCACCAATTTCGAGGACCCGTAGCTCTTTGGGTTCAAGGACTCAGCAAAAACGAAACATGTTTTTCTACTACACGAAGGTTGGAGATTCTCGCAGTACTATCCATTTCCCCCATTCAGACCTACGCCTGAGACCCTTCCCTGGTTAGCAAAACATCTTTGTACCAGCTTAATACCTATGCAACTATCACTGTAGGCTGTCATAACTATGTTTTGTTGCGATCAAAACTACTAGCGCCAGGCGGGACTCGAACCTGCACCTCCCTTTGACCTGACGGGATTGCTCTACCTTTACACCACCGGCGCCGTTTGATCGAACACAACATCCACACTTCGTAAGAGAGGAGCAGGTTCGAGTCCCGCCTGGCGCTAGAAGTTTTGATCGCAACAAAACATCGTTATGACAGCTTACAACCTCAATACCAGCCACTTGAGGCTTAAAGAAACTGGTTTGTATTATTGTAGGCTTAAATAAAAAGCAGAATACCAACTACCGTAATGAGCGTAACGATGCGATACCTATAGACCAGGGATGAGCGGATTAACCGTTATCCGTTATCCGTTATCCGGTTTCCGGTGGGTTTTGGCCTATCCGTTTTGTTGTTCGTTATCCGGCGATTTTTCGCCGGATAACGAACAACAAAATGTGGTAAGCTTGTGATTACTCAGTTGAATATAAGGACTATTAAAAAAAATCTCTTGTGTTTTTTCCACTGGCAGTCGAGATACGCTTGCAATGCCAGTTTGGTGCCTTCTCTCAATGCTATAATTAGACTAAACTATCTAACTATCTATCTATCTGCTCATAGCGCGTTTTGAAATGCTGGACACTGCCTTGCTCATTTCTATTTGTGGGGTTTTCACAAAATTCCTTCTAGCATAATGTACGATCTGGAAAAAAAAACTAGTCGATCAGTGAAGAAAAGGACAAACGTCCATAAGAATCACTTCGTTTAAATGATGTGCCAGATACTCCGCATCTACACGACCTTTTAGCTCTTCTTGAAACTATGTTTGGCACTAGCAGCAATTTACAATTTACCCTTTCCAAAGCAATAGAGAGAGTTTTATTCGATCTGGGCAAGAATTAGTGTTAAATTTAATTGAAGAGTATTAAAAAGCGACTCTTTTTAACGACTGTCCCACCCAAGCCCACATGTTTTTCAGCTGTAATGAAGTCACTATGGATAGATCCCAGTCTCGTGGGATCTATCCATAGTCACTTCATTACAGCTGAAAAACATGAATTAAGGATGTAAGACAACGGTAGTGGCAGATGTGACACGCATTCTGTTTTATTTGATGTGCTGAAGGCGACATGAATGCGTATTTGGCCAGTACAATAACTTGCGATGGTCAGCCGATGGACAATTCAGTGTATTATCCTGCCCGGACAAGCCCTGGTACCAATACGTCGAGCCCGAAAGGATGGAAGGCTTGGTTGACCTGGAGGGGAAATCCGTACCAAGAACCATGAGTAAGAGAGCATGCGCGGCACTTCCGACTGCACTACCACTGCCTTGAAGAAAAAACATCAATAAAAATGTTAAAATGTTAAAAGTGACTTATTTGACATGTGACACGGACAGTATTACAATTACCGACCTATCATTGGAGAAAAAATGGTTTGAAATTGGTTTTAATTTTTGTTGTTTGTTCGTTATCCGTTTTTCCGTTATCCGGCCATTTTTGGGCAAAATTATCCGTTATCCGTTATCCGGGTTTCAAAATTTTATTATCCGCTCATCCCTGCTATAGACCTACATATGACCTTGGAATCACTTACTTGGAAGGCCAATCAGTACCTCGAGCACCTGTTAGAGAAGAGTAACTGAAGCGTGTTCAGGCTAATAGTCGATCTAGTGGCTGAGACCAAGAGAAGTTCAGATATTATCGGAGCAGCGAAGAAGCTGGACAACGTGCGATCGATCTGTGCCTTCTGCAGTCGAATGAAACGTGGACGGCTAGCGGCTGCCGCACAGCTTCATGGTTGGAACGTACTAGCGATGGGCCAACATCTGGACGATGTAGCTGAGAGGTTAGTGGTTTGCCACAAGGGTTTTAACTTCGTCCGATGGTCCGATGTGGTACCCGAATCAAGTCAAGAGTCGAACGGGTTCGATTCCTTAGCCAGACTAATCAGATTTTCGACACTTCCGAATTGGGTAGATTGGTAGCATCTGCCTTGTGGAACGAGAAGTGAAACTAGATTCGATACCTAGTAGCTCTGCAGTCACCACCTAGGCCACATACGGATTTGAGGAACCAAACGGAGAAGGTCGTCACAGGCAAATAATTTATTGAGCGTTTTACAGGATTCTTCCGGACATTACACTGTCAGCACAAAGTGGAAAAATAGCTGATATCGAAGGGTCCCAGGCGGACACTTGAGGAGCTGGACTGTTTGGATGGAGGCGTTTAATCGAAATTCGTTCCCAGCTCTCCATTGAACTCGTAGTGACGTGCGCGACTGGCGATCTTCACCTTTGGCGCTGGTGGAGGGTACGGCGCGTCTGCGGACAGCTGAAATCAGTCGAGATTTAGCCCAAGGTCTCTAGCTTAGGCTACTGGCTTCAGAAGATATCCAAACTATGCAGCGGACCCACCAAATGTATGTCCATCGACAGACCACCGTCGGCGAACTTGCGGGCAGCGGCTGCGAAGTTCGTCGCGAAGGCACCTGAAGTGTTTTGAACTTGGTTTCGACCGGAGGAAAGCCAGTATCAGTGGGACAGGAGTATAAAGAACCCTCACTTTCGAGCAGGTTGTACGCCTCCGGCCAGACGGTGCGCACGTCGCTCTTGATGGTCGGGCTGGCCTTGTCGTAGGATTCCTTGAAGTCGGCAATGAGATCGGCAAGACAGTTCGCTAGCTGTCCAGGTGGGACTGAGACGGCTTCGAATACTCGGCTCCACCACTGAAATGGTGAACAGTATGGACCCAGCCTGACGAGATGCCCTTTATCCAATGCTTCGCTTCAACTCAACCTTCAGTCAAATGTTTGGGGCAAAGTGACTTAGGTGGTCCTCTCTGTTGGCAGAGCAACCGGCGTTTCCCAGCTCCTTCTAGTGTGACCAACTGCATGTCTTTCCTTTTAAACTAACTGATAGGGAAGGCTGCGGAAATGGTAAGGGGCAAAACATCCCTGCGGTGATCATCACTGCTTGATTTACCTCACAGTCGTTTTTCAGTACGCCTTATAAACCCCAACTGCAAACGAATATCGGAAGTGTCACATCAGAAGGAAGGTTTTGTCGACGAGAGTTGTCTGACCTTCTTGAACTCGGCCTTCGTCGGTTCGTGCAGCTCGTTCAGGTTGCTCATCAGTTCGTCCATTGCTTTGTCGACGTTCTGGCCAAGTTGTGGGGTCCTGGAATAGGATCAACAGTTGTATTGAATTTCTCTCTTGCACTCTGTCTTCTAAAAATATATGTAAAAGGAGCAAGGAATCCACCTTTAGATTTTTTAAAGGGCATTGCGAACTGACCACGAAATTCTATGTTGTCAATAGTCTAGTGCCGCAACCGTACAGCAAGAAACGAGCGAATGGGGAATACTGAGGAACGTTAAGAAGCTCAGCGGCGCCTATTCAGCTCAGTCGTTCTTCCTGCACTAACGTAAGCATAAGAGACCTGGGCCTCCCGAAACCAGGATCAACACGCGATCACTCCTATACAACGAGGAAGCGACGGGACAGTGTGCGCTGTGAGCTTCGTTGACATCTGCTGAATAAGCCGTAACTGGCTGGATTTCACGGATGGTGAAGAAAGAGAGAAAACTAAACCAGGACGGCCTCCACCACCCTGGCTGCACTTCTTCGTAAAAGCAAGGAACGAAAGATGTGGGCGGCTGTTTTTGTGTCCTTCACAGACGGAGGAGCATCCACGGAGCCACTATGGCACTGGGAAGAAATGGAGGAGTTGCTGCTGCTCAATTAAGCAGCGTATCGATATTCAACGGGATTATGAGCTGCAGCTGGAGAAGAGATTATAAAGTGATCTTACGCTAATTCTCCTAAAAATTCCACCTATTATGTAGAATAGGGGCACCTAAAACGTTGCTGTTGGAAACCGATCGAACTATTTCGGCTACTCCTTCTTAGTCCCATCTACGGTTAGTTTTCTTAGGAAGCATCTGGCCGCTTGCCGTTTCTCGATGTAGTCGATTATCTTCTGGATGTCGTTCGGGATTTTCACACGGCCACTCTCGATCTCGTTCACAGTTGCCACCATTTCGTTCTTTGTGCTTTCGGAGAGCTGAAATTGACTTATCGAGTTGAGGAAGCATCTGAAGCGAATGCGGTTTACCGCGTAGAAGTTAGGCATGCACTCACCCCAGCAAAGATCATTTTAATCTCCTTCGGCACATAGTCTGAAAGCAGAACCTGTAGATTAAGTTTGTACATTGTTCTTCAATGTGCGAAATTTGCAGCTGAGCTGACAGTGAGGTAGAACGTTATTTTCGGTCAACTCGTTTATGGATCAGCTTTGCAAAAACAGATTCATTTTGGGATGCGCCACACATTCTAACTCCTTGGGCGGTTGTGAAGGCGTTTTGATCAAGTCTGCGCTTATATAAAGAATTGTGGTGGCCAGACGACAGACACAGGCAGCTTTGCAGCCGTATTCTAAATTCGATAGTATTTCGTCCGCCTAGACGCGACGAACGATAAAGGACAAAGGGCGGTGTTTGTCGATCCGTTTTGGGGTGCGCCACGTGTTCTATTTGCAGAAGGCAATTTGGTGGCGTAATTGGTCTGTACAATGGCTTGAGGTAACGAGCCTAAGGAGAAGTCAACATTTTATCGTTCCCACTAGGAGGTATCTGAATTATCACGATGCCCTTTCCCGCGTTGGCGTAGGCAACCTGCAAAGTTCACAACAATTGGGAGCGATGCAGTCAATTGGGCGAACGAAGTTTGTGAGTGAAAATATGAGGGGTATGTTCTCGTAGGCGCGTGGAGCACAGTCGGAGGAGGCGCCGACTGTCGCCTGCACCCGATACCATCTTCATGGTTCGGATTTCCCGCCCAGGCCAACCAAGCCTTCCGTCCCTCCGGGGTCGGTGAATTGGTACCAGACTTGTCTGGGAAGGATAAAGCGCTGACTTGTACATCGGCTGGCCACCACAAGTCATTGTATGGCCAAATACGCATTCAACACGCCTCCACGACATCCCGTCGAAGTAGAATGCGTGGCGCATCCCAAAGGGGATTGAATAACGCCGTCCTTTATCCTTTTTTATCCTTTATGTTCTCGTGAACAGTTAGTTTACAGAACTTACAGGGAGTTTTTTTCGTGGCGCTTACCAGTTTTCCATTTATTTTCTTACAGTGTCTTACCAACAAATTGGCGCCGTTGTCGCTCAATGCCGGGTGGATTATCCGGCATAGTTAAATCGCTAATCCTGCTCTAAATGCTGCCATTCTCATTCCTAATATTTGTTCTTGTCGAATGAATCGAGATCTACCATATTACTTCAAGGATATTGCCAAATTGAACAAAATTCCCAGCTGGTATTTCCATGTGGTCCCACAAATTCCGTTGCGTGCGATTGTCCGAGCCACTTCTTGTTGAATCAGAACGAGGTCTACTGGCATGTTATTGACTGCATGGAGGACTCCCTGATGGTGGACGTCATGAGCCCTTGTTGATGCCCTTCTATCAATTTTTCTAATGGACCTGTAATTATGATACGGTGGCACTACGTTGTTGTCGGAAGAATTAAGTAATACTACATAGGAGTATGGGCGAAGCGCAGTTAGACGAAAACCTGCTGTCGTGTGTAAGCGATTCTAGGTTCCTGGTTCGGATTTTCCGCTCAGGCGAATCAAGTCCTCGACCCCTCCAAGGTCGATGATTTGCTACCATGGTCATCTGGGAGAGCAAGCCACTGAAGCGCAAGTCATTGGATAAGCCAAAAACGCATTCAGATTGTCTGCAATCAAGTTGCAACACGAAATCCCGTTGAAGTAGAATGCGTGGCTCACCCCTTGTGGGTTGATGAACACCTTTATCCTTTCATCTTTTACCTAGAGCCTTAAGAGTTGATGGTAACCGTATTATTTCGAGCAATCAATGATAAAGGTTAGCGGTCGGTGTTAGTAGATCCATTCGATATCACGCATCGCATTTTGGCTGACATAGTGGAGTTGCTTTCGACTAGTTGCTGTATCCAGCGGTTTTTTATGGTCGCCTGCGGAACACCCGCACATTCTTCTAGTTAACGTTATCATACAAATTATTCTATTGATTAGTTTTATTTTTCACCCTAGTGTCGAAGGAATGCCTCTAAAATGAACCGAGATCTCTATGCCAGCGAAATGTTTCTGTAGAGGTGAACTGACCTTTGTAGTCGTTGAAGATGTCGAGGTAGTAGTTCAGTGCGGCTCTCGTGAAGGTCTGCTTCTCGTCGAGTAGGTTGGCCAGCGAGATCTCTCGAGCGAGTGGCTCGAAGCGATACTGCACCGGCAGGGCTTGCGTGAGCGACGAACACAGGACGAGGCACAAGGGGATGAACATTCCGTCCTGCAGTGGTATTTTCTAGGTATTTTTGAGGAGCTCGGAAAAGGTAGCCCGGAATTGTCGTCAGTCCGCTGCGAGTTATAGAAGAGGCTGAAGCAATCTGTGGTCTCCTATTTTTCAATCGGTGTTGCAGTGAAGCAAAAATCGCCTACACTTCTCTCAGCCTAATATTATTCCTCTCTCTCAGAAGTCCTCCGCTGTTAACTTGCGACAGTGCTATCAAAAACTAGAAACGATTCTTTAAGTGTAGCGGGAGGAGGAGGACTGAGAATCTGAAGAGCTACGACGAATAGGAGAGCTTGTGGTGGAAGCGATAGCGGTCTACTGAACATGGCTTTTTATACCGTCTGAACGGTTGCTTTTGGGGTTTGCCCATGCAGGAGGTCCATGACGAATTTTAATGCGATAATTCGGCAGATAACTCGATAACAAGTTGTTCGCGAGATCAGTTGACCGGTCCGAGCAGCTCCACGGAGTCGTGCATGATTTAATTTTTTAGTTATTCCATGTAATGTATGCGTCGACCTCATTTTTATCCCGGTTCATGTCTGGCTTTCTAGAAATGAGTGGAATTTGACTGCCAACGTCTCAGCTTCGACTAATCGACTAATCGAATAATCTAAAAATCGAGTTGAATAATTTCTGTCAAGACCTTCAGCTTAACAGGATCAATGCTGACGTGAGAATATTGCTTCCTTGAGGCTTCGTTTCTCATTGCAGTCGAATACTCGAACCCGAATATTCAGAATATCAAAATCGCGTTTTCCAATATATTCGATTTCAAATGTTTGGAAATTCTGACCATCCGAATACTTGAAGATTTCGTAAGACCACAACTATTAGGGTGTTCAGAAAGTATCTGCAGAAATACCACAATTTTTTCAAAATAACACAATTTTTTCAACATTTTATTAATCAACCAAATAATTTCCAACATCGACTGCTCTCCGCCAACGTTCCACAAGAGTTCGAACTCCTCTGGCGTAGAAATCCGGCGACTTGGAGGCGAAAAGGCTCGGAGGTCATTTTCGAGGTGGTCACGATCTTCATAACGCTTCCCTTCCAGATGATGCTGAAGTGATCGGAAAGGTGGCAGTCACTTGGGGCCAGGTCTTGGCTGTACAGTGGATGCGGCAGGACTTCCCTTCCGAGTTCCAGAATTTTCTGGGAAGTCGTCTTCGCGATGTGTGGGCGCGCGTTATCGTGCAGCAAGCGAACTTTGTCGAGCCTGGGCTGTTCCTTGCGCATCTTGTCGGCCAGTATCTGCAGTTGGGTAGCGTAGACCTCGGCAGTGACAGTCGTGCTGGCAGCAGCTCGAAATGGTAGATCCCAGAAACTCCCCACCAGACGCTCAGCATGATTTTCCTCGCATGAATTTCACCTTTTACGAAAGATTTCGGCACTTCATTGCGTTGGCACCACGCATTTTTTTGCGAGCGTAGTTGACGTAGAGGATCAATTTTTCGTGTCCTGTGACGATGGTGTCCAGCCAGTTGAAGGTGCGACTTCGGGAAAGCAGCTGAGTGCATATGTTCAGACGTCTTCGCCGGTTGTCGTCGGTCAGTTCGTGGGGAGCCACTGACCGAGAATTTAACCATTCCAAGAGATAGCGGTCCATTGTCCACGGTGGACCGGGAACAGCCAAGAGCAGCAGCAAAATAACGCACACCTTCATATGGATGCTGCTCCGCCAGCTTCCTCAGTTCATCCAAAGATATCGTTGTCGGTTGACCGAGCGAGGCTCATCTTCGAGGACTCCTGTTCCCGCTTCTGAAGCGTTCGAACCAGCTACACACAAACCGTACAGAAGAAGCTTCAGAGCCAAATACACGACACAAGTTTCGATAGGCTTCTGCAGCGGAGTGCCCAGATTCAAACTCGTAAAGGAGTACGTGTCTAATATGGCTAGACAGTTCGGCCACTCTACAGTGAAATAGGCAAGGAAGACGGGGCTGGATATGTTATGCAGATACAGCAGGATAGTGTCTTTATATAGCACTTATTTTGAAATCTTCAGAACATTCTAGAAAAAATCTGGAACATTGCGAAGTTTTCTGCAGATACTTTCTGGACACCGTAGTATATAACGAGGATCGACTAGACCACTCCGCATGAGGCATTTTGTAGTCTTGTCGGTCCTTGCTCAGACAAACAAGGAGAGTATGATATCTCTCGTTTATTGCTTCGACTTCGTCTCTTTCTATGGTTTTTTTTGTGTATTGGCTCGATACTTTATATTTCTTGTGTCAAATCTCAGATTAGGTGCAATTTCTTCACGTTTAGAAACCTACGAGAACTCTGCAAAATAATAGGTGACAATGAGGATATCCTGGGGTGGTCTTTCCAAGTCTTTCGAAACCTGATTGTACGCAAAATATCAACTTAAATAAGGGAAGGCAAGCTGTCTAATGCGATAATACGTTTCTCCTTTAATCTGATGGCGTTTTTAGTGATTTTGAGCGAAAATGGAGCATCGGGAGATCCCGCTTTTCCGCTGGGACCTTGGCCTCATTTTACTGAATTTTACTTTTCATTGCTGCTTTGTGAAGTCTTGGTTAAATTTTTCGGCTGCCTAGTTTTCTACATGGATTACTTGGTCCGTTTTCCCCTAATTTTCGTCTCGATCATTCATCACATAGCAAAATAATCATCGATTGCAGAATATTTATCCAACCTGTTCCAGTTTCTTCATCGCCGCTTTCCAGAATGGCAACTTGAGCACGATGAAAGCGCAGTACCAGACAAGGTAGTCCTACACTCCTAATTTTTTCCTTCCTGTGAGGGATCAGCTTCATGAAGTGCTCCTGATTCCAGGGACGGCGCCCTGCGAGTGATTCGTCCGCTGATATTCGTCCGCGAAAGAGCCTTGCGTGAGTTCGCAGAGTCACGGAGACTTCCTGTGGTGGCCGAGAACTGCCCAGCATGCTTCAACCAAGCGACGGAGAGGCACCGAATCAAGCAGGCGAGCTCCTCGGATCTATCCTAGTCGCGGGGGGGGGGAGGCACATAACTAAAGATTATTAAACAAATTGACTTGGGATTTACGGAGCGGCTTCTAGAGAACAGAATAGGACTCCAAAAGCAAACAAAGAAACACACAAACAAACAAAATCCAACAAATACCCGCGGTTGTAAAGACGTCTCGGCGGGCAGGACATATTCAAACACAGCTGACCGCCGCCTAACATAACCGCGATCTATCATTTCGAAAGGGGATTGTGAAGCCGCATTCCACGTTGTGACGGTTGCCTGACATGTTATAACCAGGATCCGTCATAGTGAGAGCACACATAGCTTTACAACCGTGGTGAATTTTTTGGTTTCGTTGTAATTTTTCAAATTAATTTTGTTAGCTTGGGCCCTATTTTGTCCTCTAGAACATGCTCTGTGAATGCCAAGTCATTTGCTTAGTAGTTTTTAGTTATGTGGCTCCCTCCTCCCCCCCCCCCCCCCGACTTCTCTTTCTCCTCTTTCTCACGCTTGGGCCTTGCAATCCGGCGGTTAAGTACGGAGGGCTCTCCGCAAAGAGAAAGTTCCGCCTCCTTTGGTGATCAGAATTCGAGAGTCTGAAAATCGCTTAACCATTTTTCCGTTCCGGCAACAGCATCTAGTGCATTTTTCTTGTCTCTTTTTAGCTTCAATATAGCTGTGATATTTTTCACACGATCTGTTTCAGTTGCTTGCACAGCAGGAACTAATCTTCCCAGATCTGTTCAACTCGCTCAGGTCCGCACTTCGACCACTTCTTCTGGCAAGTTTTATACAGTATTCCCACCGAAAACGTATTTTAATGGACATTCGCCTCTAAGTAGACACGGTTGCGCATCCTTTGGAGCATATTTGAATCTAGTCGTTATATCCGTAGACCCTCATTGCAGGTCGATTCGGCGAGAACGGACGAGATGCGAGCGCTGGCCATCGAAAACATTGTGAAGTTCAATAAGGGAAAAGCGAAATAATCCAGTTAATCAGCTGTTGTTATACTAGTTGTGCATTGTTACTGCTGCGTATGTTCCTTCATTGTTACACAACTTTTCAAAAGGAAATTTAGAGCAGCTGCGTTCTTGAGTTGTCTCTGTTGTTGTTGTTTTTGTGCATTCAATGTTGTTGTGGGATCAGCAGAATTGGTTTTCTTGTGCAAGCAGGTGCTTTCGTAAAGTCTGTTTTGACATCTCCTCAACGCGTACAGCTGAAATCTTCAGTTCCTTCTTTCTATATGTCACATGGAATGCTAGGATCGGAAATTTTAACGTGTATTCGTGATTTAATCTGTTTGACTGATCCTATCCTAGCAGTTACAGGGCAGCTTCATTACTTATGTTTTTAACAATTTTAGAAGTTATCAGCAACAGGTTAAAAACACTTATCGAGGTGCGAGAAAACAAAAAATATTATATGACAAACGTTTGGACTGTGCCGTGCGTTCGGTTCGTCTAGCGCATGGCGATATTTATGTGGTTGACAATATAAACGAAGCCTATATGGTGTTTTTCTATCACTGTGGATTTCAATGTATAGCCCTGCTTTCTAGGGAAGGCTACCAGGTGAACATGGCATTTTGAAGTGAGGTATACATCGCGGGATGCAGCTTCGATCGCTGATATGTGCCCCGTATCTATGTACGATGGACGTCTGGGAATGGAGCTGGGGAACATCCTACCTGCCGTTCAGAGGGCGAGTCGAATAGGGTGAAAACGGCGACGGCATCCGAGTTGTGGAGACGCAGTGGATAGAGAACGGTGAGACGGAGCAGCATAGCTCGCAGCTCGAGTCTCCTATGCTGCGTTTTTTGCACTTCCTAAGTTGACCATCCAAAGCACTCGTGAAACCGCAACGCAGAGATCGCAGGAATGGAAACGTGTCAGCTTCGTCAGAAGACGCTACAGTACACATCTTATGGGCAGACCAGCGATTTCTCCCAGAATTGGGGTGGACTGGAAGTTAAAGAACTAGCTGACAATCTTTTCCATTTTCAGTTTTGGTGAATTTTTTCTTCGCTGGGAAATGAGATAGTCACAGTCAGAGGTGGCAATGTCAGATGAATTGGGGTGGGTGGGGAACCGGATCCCAGGCCAATTTTTCACGTGCCTTTTTAGCTACATGCGACCTAGCGTTGTCGTACCCGCGGTGGACAGAACCATGTCTCTCCAGTTTTTCTCGAACAGCATTCGCCAGTGATTGTCGTAAATACTGCCAGTTACTGTATGTACTTGCAGGAGCAACTCGCAATCCAACATCCCTCGCAAATTATAGAGGCAGCAAAGAGATACTTCTTGAGGTGAAGGCCCGATTTGGCTTGCTTATTTTGCGACACACCGAGTCCATACTATTAATCTAGTCGAGCCTAAGAACTGGAGGGCTTAGGATGGGTAAAACAACGAATTGGCATGGTGATAAAAGTCAATGAAGGCAAAGGGGCTATGTATACCCACCACGGAGAATTTTGGAGAATGATCTACAAGCACCATCTGGTAAAGCGTGCCCATCGATTGAGAAATGAAAGTTCTGGAACCTTTACAAAATGAGGTCAAGACATTCTGAACAGCATATTTATTCAACAGCTTCTATCGTACTTTGAAGACTAGGGGTGGAAAGCTTTCCTTGTCTAAACGAAGCCTAGAGAGGTTAATTACGCCGCTGTTCTTTAGGTGGGGTCTGTTTTTAAAATTTCTATTAATTACTACGATCTTCTATAAGCATGGGGGGTATGCGTAAGTGACCCTAATTCACACATTCCTATCGTAACCCAACGTAATCAATTGAGATTTTAAAAAGAAACCTCGCATGAATGATCAGCGTCCTAAACAACTTCTCAGGGCGAAAGTGTGACCAGAATCGATGACCTTGACACTCTTAATTACATATAGTTCGTAGCTGTTCAATTAGATATTGCTCGGGATTCATCCAGATTATCTTCCCCTCGCTCCAGGTTCTCTGCAGCCCGCGACTTCAAACGAGCAAGATTGCCGGGTGACGTGCTGTGGGATTTCGCTCCATGCTGTTTTTCGTAGCTCCTTGCATTCTTCGAAGTCAGTGCAAGTGTAATGACGTCCTAAGCCCGCTCATGCATTCTTGAGCAGGTTTAGGATATCGGTTATTCCCTTCACTTAAAGCAGCTCATTACCTCCAAAAGTGGAAATTGCAGTCCAGCCCCTTTGTAGAGGTTTCGTGCAGGGACAATTGCTACCTAGGCTTCGCTCATACAGAATCCATATGGTAGATGGTTCATAATGAGCAGCGCAGAACAATGGGTAAGCTAAACCTGTAACTTCGGGAGTACTATTCGAGTGGTTTGCCACTTTGGCCAAAGAGGCTTTCATTTCGCTGGCCCTCCACCTTCCACAACGAGCGTTGACGGCGCATACAGGAAGTTGAACCTTAACGATCTCGATTATTCAGGTGAGCATCTGGGTTATTCCATACAGCTCCGTGTCTCAAGTGGCTCAGCGCTAGAGAAGTCGAACTTACGATTAGTCGGTTTTGCAACAAGGGAAGGAGAAATATTTAACACAAACAGAACTCTAAAGAGGATAGATCTGGTAGTAGAGCTGGCTTGAGACTTTTTTAAAGTATTCTTTTACTTGGCATATCAGGAAGCAAGTGTAGTTCTGCGGTAGGGTTTGGTGTTAGTTTTCATCCTTATTCAATAGCTGAAATTTCCAACCGTGACTGCCTTTTCGGCGCTGTATTTCGCAGCGTCCATTAGCCCTTAATGACATCGGGAAAGTGGAAGTGAACGAGGATGCCGTGCAGTCCTCGCCATATTCTTTTGCTTGTCTAAACTTCAGTCATGAAGCGAGGAATGCATTCAGTCCGTGCGCATTGATGTGCACCGTGTCATCAGCTCATTGAAGATTCCTCGCGAAAGGCAACCAGACCAACGACGAGAAACGATTACGAGCGAAACGGGCAGCGACGAACACTCAGAAACCGTCGATCTGACGTCTACCAAGTGGCCACGTTTGAACTCCGGAGTTTAGCCGAGTGTCGCCCTCGAGGATTACTCTCGAGGCGTTTGAACGCGCTCTGCACTATGTAACGACTTGAAGAGCTCTGTCAACACATCTACATCGGTGTTTATGCCGCTAAAAAAGCACCAGCAGCTCTGTTCTCACTGCACCGCGATGACGTCGTGGCTAACACAAAGGGCAAGCGACGTACGGCTCACGTTCTAGCCTCCATATTCCGTGCGCAATAGAGCATTTAAGAATGCTTTATACTGTAGCGTTCGTTTGATGGAACTGCAGTTCGTTTCAAAGAAATGTTCCGGTCGAACGCGTTTGTTTTTGCGTACAATTTCACCTTCGCAAAGTATATTCCAGTCGCCGAGATTCATACCATATGCCTCGATTCGTCACGCCACATCCAACTCTCGTCGCATGCGACCACTGGTGATAATCGGCTCCCGCCACTTGAGCAAAACGAGGGCGAATTTTTCCTGTTCCTGTGCGGCCCTCAAGTCAGCCATTTTATCCCAGTGAATGAGAGTGAGAGATTTTTGAGCGGCAACTTGTTTGTACTGCTCCATGTACACGACATAAGATGGCTCAGTGTTAGTAATGTGTATGTAGAGATAGAGGTTAAGAGATAGAAGCATTCTTCTCAACCGTATAGGTCTCTGCACCACCACTTGTCACAAGAATACGCATAAAACCGTGGGCCACAATAGATAAGAACTCTTGGACCAGCTGTATCAAGCTTTTACCTTTTCCTATTCCACAACAAATGCTTGAAGTATAGTCTTAAAATTTTGGTGGTATAGGCAGTTGAATGCACAGGACGCCACAAAATTCTGATCACTGGCTAGCCACAAAATCTGGCTTAAGATTTTGCTAGCAATATTTGAGATTGCTGAGATTGCGCCATACAGTTGCAAGCAGTTGCAACTGTATGGCGCAATCTCAATCTCGCAATCTCGCAAGTTGCAGTTGACTACTGTACGGTGCAATCTCAACGTTTCACTTCCATATCATTTTTTCATGTCGTTTAAAATAAGTGGAGCTATGTACCCTAGAAGGGTGGCGTTGCACCCTTTTGACAATGGGAACAGTGTTAGAGTGGACTGCTTCACAAAGTCTACTTTTAAGACCGTCGCCAAAGTAAGAATAACAAACTCAGGTGGTCTGGAAGAGCGTCCTTTGCAACTTTCTAACTAGAAGAAGCCACTTTTTTGTTTAACGGTGCCCCTCCCGGCTATGATAGACCTGATTAAGCTATAAAAGTCAATTAGATCAGGTTGTGCGTTCGTTCGTTCTTCTACGATTCTACACGAGGCGTTTAAAGTGCATCTCAAACTCCAGGTCTCGGTTGCCAAATCCCGGATAAGGTGTGTCTTATTAACCGATAGGTCTCACATGGAGTTTAACTGGCTACTTGCAAAGTGTGAAAACCTGATGAGGCTCTCTGAGTGCGCAAGCTTGTACGTTGTCTATAATAAGTTCAATTAAGGGATTTAATACAGTTAACGTCTCGTTCGTGATTGAGTGTTAAACAGTACTGCGTTGTAATACTCTTATATAGCAGACTGTTGTCTGTGTCTTAAATAAATAAAATGCATATCCAAAACTATCGAAAACGTAAAAACCGCTGAAGGGCTCAAAGCGTGTGGTCGGCTGGTGCACATCCCTAAACGTGTCATGTTAAGGTACCTGGACGATGTCGAGGATGTCGATACGTCGGGTCATTGATGCATAAAAGGTCGCCCAAGAAACCGCACTTCGATAACTGACGCACAGGGTCAGCAGTTCAGCAGTCAAATACCATTGCTGAATTGTCCATGCATTTCATTCCCTGGGAAAACTCTATGCCTTCACTGGCACGCAGAATACTGTCCCCTCCCGTGCAGCCATGCTTCTGCTTCGAATCAATCGCCGGTGTTTTTGCGATGTTTAGCGGACATCTCTATGTCCGCCGTGATTAATAGTGCAATGGCGATCGATCTGCTTGGCTTTGCAGAGAAATATGAATCACTTCGGCTGTCATTATGTTCCCAGTCAGAGAGCAGGCCGTGACGTGGCCGTATTCTGAATGTTAGTGGGATGGAGAGGAAGATCTTAATGGATAGTGGACAGTTCGTGCGGCGAAACACGAGCTCTATCCTGTCTCACAGTCACAATGGCTCGAGGTCATACATAATGTGACGCAGTTCCCACGTGCTCGAAGAACTCATACGGGCACGTCACAGAGCGTGTTCTTACGACAGGCGAGGGGTTTTTCAAGCTACTCAAGTGCTCTCCGCAGGATGAAGCAGACAGGAGACGACATACCCATTCACGGATAGCTTGTACAAGATCATTTCTATCCATGTACGTTATCCTTCTAGAATTTCAGTGGTAGAAAAGTGTTGCCCAACCAGCGACTCTTCAAGCAGTTTCGAGCAGCTGCGGGCCAGTGTGCGACGAGAGCGGTCCCAGAAGTGACCCTCCTCTGCCGTCTGCCATGACATGGCACCCGTTAGCAACGAATAAGCTAGCCAGCAACCTCGCCACTGGAAATATTAAGAAGAAAGGTTGGAGCTCAGCGTTAGGCTATTCTTTCGTAGGATGCGCCACGCATTCGACCTCTACGGGATGAATTGGAGGTAACTTGAAGGCTAAACAATGTGTTGGGGTGGCCAGTCGATGTAGGTGTCGGTGCGTTTTCCTTCCAAGACAAATCTGGCATAATTCACCAAATTCGAAGTGATGGAAGGCTTGTTTGACCTGGCTTGATCAAATCCAAGAATGTCGCACCAGATATGCACCAGATAAACTGCGTCCATCTATGGAACTGCCTAGGTTGAACTATTTTTCTTTGTTGAACGCGATTTGCAAAAGATGCAGCAGTATGCAATAATAGTGTTGCCTAAATGTCTACAAACTTTTTTACTGTTACCTGCTTGACCAATCATCGATTTTACTTGGTTTCTGGTTCACTTTGCACTACTTACAAGGAAAGGTTCCCAACTCATGGTGAGCTTTCGCGATGCAATTTTGACAGGATGTAAGGCCCTGTGAGTGGAGTCCAGAACCACAACTAATTCCTGCTGAACGCTTTTTTAAAGACCGGAAAAGGATGTCTGAATGCCTGCGCGCAACTATCATCAGTCCCTACTACACGCCCCGAAATGTGGCTCGGCGGCGCAGTTGGTAGAAGTGGCGCCTCATAGCAGCACAGCGGCGGGCTTTTGAGTTCGACCCCGCGTGCTGCCGACATTTTTGCACATATTAGTTTGTTGTTATTACGCTTTCTCATGATCACAGGAGTCAATTTAAGACCATCAGTGCTTACTATAAACCAAGGCTGTCTATTTTGGTCTTGATATGTCAACAATGAAATCGTCTTCGAATGTCAACAATTTCAACACAGCCTACCTGCACCTTATCATTTCTCTGGAAATAAGAAGTCCTGTCTTGTTTTTCCCATTTAGTCGACAGCTATGGTGCAAATCTATGAAACAAGTAAAACGCGATCGCGTATCACACCAGCAGCATCTTACAGAAGCCAGTGAGGAATATTCTTCTCTCTGGCAATGAATATCCATTTCTTCTTCATTGAAGGCGTAATCTGCGGGTGTAAAGAAGGGTCCTGGATGAACATCGACGTATCCAGCTGCCGTCCACGCGTATGACAGACACGGCCGAAACACCGGAGTGCAGAACTGTCGGTAGGTTTGGCATATTATCTGCAATCAAAAGAAAAGTCATGAGTGGTATGTACCCAGGGGGACGGTCAGGAGGTACACCCGCCCCCTGCTGGGGGGCGTGCGACCTTTCTCTTATCCCCCTTGCTCACCCACCCCCAACCCCGTAGGCTTCACCAAGAGTCTAACGGCTGCCTTACGAAACCTTTGACACGCAAAACAAACGTTTCCGGTCCGCAGAACAGCGGTGTACCTCCTGACGCCACGCCCCCCAACAGGGAGCGGGTGTACCTCCTGTCGCGCTGCCGGTACCCAGTTCGGATTGGTGATATGGTAAGATATGGTGGTGTGGCAGATGGGCATTGTTAAAAGCTAGCACATATGAAGCCGCAAATAGAAGGCCTTGGTTTGTTATAAGCATTGATGGTCTAAAATTGATTCCTGTGAACATGAGAAAGCATAACAACAACAAACTAATACGTGCAGAAATGTCGGCAGTATGCGGACTCGAACTCAAAAACCTGCCGGTGTTCTCATATAAGGCGGTACTCCTACCAACTGCGCCGCTGAGCCACATCTCGTGAGGTGTCGTAGGGGTTAACGATAGTTGCGTGCACGCTTTCAGACCTTCTTTTCAGGTCTTTAGAAAAGCGTTCAGTAAAAACTGTGGTTCTGGACTCCGCTCACAGGGCATTACATCTTGTCAAAAGCATCACAAAAGCTCACATTGGGAACCTTTCCTTGTTAGCTTAAACCGTGAACCGCTTTGCTCACCTTGAGTTCCCATTGCTTTAAACAAAATGAGATTTTGCGGCTTTTCCAGGTGTAATAAGGCAAGCATTAGAAGATGAGATGCTCCATAACGCATCTATCCGGTGTACCGCGATGTTTACTTGATTCACAGCGTAAATGGAATTTTGTAGTCGGAAATTGAAGGACGTCTTGCACTTGTTTTTTGCTGAAATTTTGACTTGAGCATCACTCTTTATGACATAAGAATACGCGTAAAACCCTTGACCACAACTGTTGTTCACAGAACTTTTCTGTCAAAAACACAACACATTTGCATCCACTTTTAGATAAGTTTTCGTTGCAATCTTGATCAGACCAGCTAAATTTTTTAAAAATATTTTGAACCGCAATTATTGCTTCGAGATGAGCCTTCAAATTCGTTAATAGCGCTGCTTCTTGAATTAAAAAATACTCTTTGGTGGAGCAGTATCTAAGTGCTAGAAATAGCAGGGCACTCCCGAAATTTTTCAACTATCCCCACCGCCATACATCTTCGATTCCATGGTCGTATATTTGCATGAAGACAGTAGTTGATGGCACATATGCGGATGATTGGCCAGTCGCCGTGAGTCCTATTTTGACTCTTTATACTTACCAAAAATTTGTTGAACATTACCGTGAAGAAACTCTTTTTCGTTTGGAAAGTAGCCAGCCAATTCCTACGCCCACCTCTAAACAATAGCTCTAGCTAAAAAATTCAGAGTAGCCACAAGTAATCAAAGCGACCGAGACTAGCGAAAGATATCGTGAGCCCACCGCGTTGGGAGTCACGCACGGAGTGTCACATAAGTCTTTCAACGAGCGCCCAGGTTCAGGAAACTTCTCAAACACTTCGTAGAACGAGCCTTCGGATTCAGAAAACGTGTGAATAGATAGCTACACAAATAAGCAACTATGTGCAAGTACAACTTTCCCACTATCTTCTAAGAACGCATCGCGATACACTGGAAATGTGCGGAGCTTAATATCGATATCCAGAATGCCAGAAAAGTTTCACTTACTCTTCGAAGCAACCTATAGAAATTGAGCGAGCGTTTGGTAAACGACATTTATGTTCATTCAAGGGGCGTAATCATTTTTGATGTCTGTCTGTAACCCCATATTTGGTCGTTAATGAGGAGTTGGAATGGGATACACGTATTTCTCAAACACACTTCCCTCAAGTGTCCGATTCTAAGCACCTGCGGCTGTTCAGACCCCTCCGTCTCCACTTAAATGCCTCTCTCTCTCCTTGGGAAAACACTGCAGCACAAAAGAACAGGCGATCATTCCAGCAAAGCGGCAGCCGACACATCAGCTCGGCACAGTCCATCGCTGACTCAGCCATGCCTCATTACCGCCGACGCATGGCTGCCTCACCATTCAAAGCTGCGACGGAGCCCCCATGTGTGTCGTACTGGTTGAGGCCTGTGCAATAGATGGCATCGATATAGTGGGATGCAAGTGGTATACAGTACCGGACGCGTCTTTTGAATAGACGCCGAAAAAACCGCACTTTTGCGGTTTTTGCGTCTTTTTGCAATAACTCGCCCAAAATTCATCCTTTTGAAAAACCAAGAGTATATTTGAGCTCAGGAGATCGAGCTCTATCGTATGGTATATACAATTCATATGAAAGATCAAAAATGGCCAAAATTGAAAACTTGCGCTCCATTGAGAAGGCCGGCCGCGGACGAGTTGTCGGCCGCAAGGCGCCAAAACCGTTGCATGCTCAGAATTCCTCTAGTTTAAGGCTTTTTGAGAAACGGTTGGTACCGTTCGATTCGTCTCCTCGAGATCTACACAACCATATATAGATCTTCGCCAAACCTCCGCATTTTCGCAGTGGGTGGTCAAAGATGACGGGAGCAGACTTTTTGCCACTGGAGAAGCTTATATTCCAGGACTTGTATGTTCTCGGAGCATCTCAAGCATGGCGTAAGGTGTTTTGTCATGCCAGGAATCGTCTGAGAGTGCGCCGTGCACAATGCATATAGGACCGAACCTATCAATCGAGGGGGGTACAGTTTGTAGAGCATTTAGGGAGTTTTATGAGAAATTCTCAGTCGCCCTACTCAGAAATTGCTGTACTCTGCTCCAGCGAGACTATGGAGTGCGCTATGCACAATGTATATAGGATCGAATCTATCAATCGACTGGCCGCGACAGCTCGCAAATTGCACGCGCGGGCGTGTTCGGAGCGCGATAACTCTGTCAGCTTCCAAACTTTATAGCTGGAACGTGTGGGTTCCGTAGGCAGTAATATGCTCTAGTGAAGCGCCAAAGCACAGCAAATTATCTTACGAATTGGCAAGGTTACGGCGGTGTGAAAATGCAGGTTGGGCATGTGTGACACGACTTTTTCAGAATCCGGTCGACCGCTGCGGGTACACGAGGCGAGTTAACAGCATGCAAACTCGCGGATGAGCAAAGCGCTGAAGGCGCTTTACGACGATCTGCTCCTAACTCTACAGCTGCCTAAACTGCCTTAACCCCATCTGCCATTTTAGAGCGGCGGAGGGCAGCGGTGAAGCTGCTTCCGCCCTTACTTGCCCACGTTCGAGCTTTCGAGCACCAGCCAGGGCACCATTCTGTTCAGCTCGAAAAGTTCTATCGAACGGTATCAATTCCGACCAATTTTGAAGACATCGATTTTTTGACAGCATCTCATCGAAGACGGCCTCTAGGCCGCGCCAGATGGACGATGACGTCATCGAAAATCGACTTTTCCGAAATTGGTCGAGTTTGATACCGTTTCGTAGAGCTTTTCGTGCTGAATTGAACGGTGTTACTATGATTGGCGAGAACCGTGTCTGGGCGTGTAAGTGCAAGGAGAACATGGACCGTTGCTGTGCTAAATTGCAGGCGCGGGCGTGTTCGGAGCGCGATAACTCTGTCAGCTTCCAATCTTTCTGACCGGAACGTGTGGATTCCGTAGGCAGAAATATGCTCTAGTAAAGCGCCAAAGCACAGCAAATTATCTTACGAATTGGCAAGGTTACGGTGGTGCGAAAATGCAGGTTGGGCCTGTGTGACACGATTTTTTCAGATTTCGGTCGACCGCTGCAGGTGCACGAGGCGAGCTAACGGCATGCAAACTCGCGGATGAGCAAAGCGCTGAAGGCGCTTTACGACGATCTGCTCCTAACTCTACAGCTGCCTAAACTGCCTTAACCCCATCTGCCATTTTAGAGCGGCGGAGGGCAGCGGTGAAGCTGCTTCCGCCCTTACTTGCCCACGTTCGAGCTTTCGAGCACCAGCCAGGGCACCATTCTGTTCAGCTCGAAAAGTTCTATCGAACGGTATCAATTCCGACCAATTTTGAAGACATCGATTTTTTGACAGCATCTCATCGAAGACGGCCTCTAGGCCGCGCCAGATGGACGATGACGTCATCGAAAATCGACTTTTCCGAAATTGGTCGAGTTTGATACCGTTTCGTAGAGCTTTTCGTGCTGAATTGAACGGTGTTACTATGATTGGCGAGAACCGTGTCTGGGCGTGTAAGTGCAAGGAGAACATGGACCGTTGCTGTGCTAAATTGCAGGCGCGGGCGTGTTCGGAGCGCGATAACTCTGTCAGCTTCCAATCTTTCTGGCCGGAACGTGTGGATTCCGTAGGCAGAAATATGCTCTAGTAAAGCGCCGAAGCACAGCAAATTATCTTACGAATTGGCAAGGTTACGGTGGTGCGAAAATGCAGGTTGGGCCTGTGTGACACGATTTTTTCAGATTTCGGTCGACCGCTGCAGGTGCACGAGGCGAGCTAACGGCATGCAAACTCGCGGACGAGTAAAGCACCGAAGGCATTTTACGATGACATGCTCGTAGCTCTCCAGATGGCTTAACTGCTTTAGCACAATCTGCCATTTTGGAGCCTCGGAGGGCGACGGCGCGAAGTTCCTTCCGCCCCTTACTCGCCCACATTCGAGTTCTCGACGCTCTCAATGGTAGCACTCTGTTCAGCTCGAGAGGCTCTATCGAATGGTATTAATCTCGACCAATTCTGGGAATATCGACTTTTGACAATTTCGCATCAAAGGCGAGGCGGCTCAAGGCCGCGGCAGAAGGACAATGACGTCATCGGAAATCGATATTTCTGGGCCGGGCCAAGTCTGATACCGTTCGATAGGGCTTTTGGTGGTGATTTGAATGGTTTTACTGCGAGCAGCAAGAACTGTAATGTGGGCGATTAAGAGCGCGGAGAACATCGACCGTTGTTGTGCTACGCACGGGCGTATTCTGTGCGCAATAACTCTGTCACGCTTAAATCTTTCCGGCTGTGACTTGTGGATTTTGTAAGCAGTAGAACGCTCAATAGGTGCGCTGAAACACAGCTGCGTAGCTTATGATTGGGCAAGGTTACAGCGGTGCGAAAATGCAGTTTAGCCGGGTGTGACACGATTTTTTCCGATTTCAGTCGACCACTGTAGGAACACGCGATCAGCTAGCGGCCTACGAATGCGTAGGCTAGCAAACCAGCTAAGGTACTTTACGATGAAGTGCCCATAACTCTCCAGCTGCCTAAACTGCCTTAGTCCCAGCTGCCATTTTAGAGCTGCGGAGGGCAGCGGTGAAGATTCTTCCGCCCTTACTCGCCCACATTTGAGTTTTTGACACAACAGATAGCACCATTTTGTTCAACTCGAAAAGCTCTATCGAACGGTATTAATTTCGGCCAATTCCGGGAAAATTGATTTTTTGACAAATTCACTCGAGGACGAGGGCGCTCTTCGCCGAGCCTGCCCGGACGATGACGTCATCGAAAGTCGACGATTTCGAAAATTGCCAAATGTTCTTGTCCAAACTCCATTCAAATTCATCTAGGGGGTTATTTGGTGCGCTGATTACGAATCCGATGTTCGTTTTTGAAAATTGCGCCGATTTCGACAGGTTTTGGATTTCCTTCTGGATAACTGAGGGTGGTCGGGTCAGGAACACCGATTTTGCTCAAACTTAGTCAAAGGGCAGGGTTTATTCAGGGTGCCGAATACGATGCCGAAGTCCATTTGGCCGATTATGACAGGAAACCACCCATACCGATAACTGAGGATGGTCAGTGATCCTGACCCTACCAACCTCAAATGGCTGTAACGTGCCAAAATCGGTAGTTTTTAAAAATGGAAATCGGATTCGTAATAGGCGCTTCAGATAACCCTCATGACGATTCTGGACGAAACCTGGACAAAAAAGTTCGGCAAATTTCGAAAGCATCGATTTTCGATGTCGTCATTGTCCTTCTGCCGCGGCCTTGAGCCGCCTCGCCTTTGATGCGAAATTGTCAAACAGTCGATATTCCCAGAATTGGTCGAGATTAATACCATTCGATAGAGCCTCTCGAGCTGAACAGAGTGGTACCATTGAGAGCGTCGAGAACTCGAATGTGAGCGAGTAAGGGGGCGGAAGGAACTTCGCGCCGTCGCCCTCCGAGGCTCCAAAATGGCAGATTGTGCTAAAGCAGTTAAGCCATCTGGAGAGCTGCGAGCATGTCATCGTAAAATGCCTTCGGTGCTTTACTCGTCCGCGAGTTTGCATGCCGTTAGCTCGCCTCGTGCACCTGCAGCGGTCGACCGAAATCTGAAAAAATCGTGTCACACATGCCCAACCCGCATATTCGCACCGCCGTAACCTTGCCAATTCGTAAGATAATTTGCTGTGCTTTGGCGCTTTACTAGAGCATATTACTGCCTAGGAACCCACACGTTCCAGCCATAAAGGTTGGAAGCTGACAGAGTTATCGCGCTCCGAACACGCCAGCGCGTGCAATTTGCGAGCTGTCGCGCCCAGTCGATTGATAGATTCGATCCTATATACTTTGTGCATAGCGCACTCCATAGTCTCGCTGGAGCAGACTACAGCAATTTCTGAGAATTTCTCATAAAACTCCATAAATGCTCTACAAACTGTACCCCCCTCGATTGATAGGTTCGGTCCTATATGCATTGTGCACGGCGCACTCTCAGACGATTCCTGGCATGACAAAACACCCTACGGCATGCTTGAGATGCTCCGAGCACATGTAAGTCCTAGAGTATAAGCTTCTCCAATAGCAAAAAGTCAGCTCCAGATATTTTTGACCACCTACTGCGAAAGTGCTTTGGTTTCGTGAAGTTGTATATACGATTGTGTAGATCTCGAGGAGACGAATCGAAAGTTACCAACCGTTTCTCAAAAAACCTTAAATTAGAGGAATTCTGAGCATGCAACGGTTTTGGCGCCTTGCGGCCGACAACTCGACCGCGGCCGGCCTTCTCAATGGAGCGCAAGTTTTCAATTTTGGCCATTTTTGAGTGTATATACCGAACGATAGAGCTCGATCTCCTGAGCTCAAATATACTCTTGGTTTTTCAAAAGGATGAATTTTG
>OX375867.1:26314740-26480697 GCA_947359475.1 Heligmosomoides polygyrus bakeri
ACCGTAACCTTGCCAATTCGTAAGATAATTTGCTGTGCTTTGGCGCTTTACTAGAGCATATTTCTGCCTACGGAATCCACACGTTCCGGCCAGAAAGATTGGAAGCTGACAGAGTTATCGCGCTCCGAACACGCCCGCGCCTGCAATTTAGCACAGCAACGGTCCATGTTCTCCTTGCACTTACACGCCCAGACACGGTTCTCGCCAATCATAGTAACACCGTTCAATTCAGCACGAAAAGCTCTACGAAACGGTATCAAACTCGACCAATTTCGGAAAAGTCGATTTTCGATGACGTCATCGTCCATCTGGCGCGGCCTAGAGGCCGTCTTCGATGAGATGCTGTCAAAAAATCGATGTCTTCAAAATTGGTCGGAATTGATACCGTTCGATAGAACTTTTCGAGCTGAACAGAATGGTGCCCTGGCTGGTGCTCGAAAGCTCGAACGTGGGCAAGTAAGGGCGGAAGCAGCTTCACCGCTGCCCTCCGCCGCTCTAAAATGGCAGATGGGGTTAAGGCAGTTTAGGCAGCTGTAGAGTTAGGAGCAGATCGTCGTAAAGCGCCTTCAGCGCTTTGCTCATCCGCGAGTTTGCATGCTGTTAGCTCGCCTCGTGTACCCGCAGCGGTCGACCGGATTCTGAAAAAGTCGTGTCACACATGCCCAACCTGCATTTTCACACCGCCGTAACCTTGCCAATTCGTAAGATAATTTGCTGTGCTTTGGCGCTTCACTAGAGCATATTACTGCCTACGGAACCCACACGTTCCAGCTATAAAGTTTGGAAGCTGACAGAGTTATCGCGCTCCGAACACGCCCGCGCGTGCAATTTGCGAGCTGTCGCGGCCAGTCGATTGATAGATTCGATCCTATATACATTGTGCATAGCGCACTCCATAGTCTCGCTGGAGCAGAGTACAGCAATTTCTGAGTAGGGCGACTGAGAATTTCTCATAAAACTCCCTAAATGCTCTACAAACTGTACCCCCCTCGATTGATAGGTTCGGTCCTATATGCATTGTGCACGGCGCACTCTCAGACGATTCCTGGCATGACAAAACACCTTACGCCATGCTTGAGATGCTCCGAGAACATACAAGTCCTGGAATATAAGCTTCTCCAGTGGCAAAAAGTCTGCTCCCGTCATCTTTGACCACCCACTGCGAAAATGCGGAGGTTTGGCGAAGATCTATATATGGTTGTGTAGATCTCGAGGAGACGAATCGAACGGTACCAACCGTTTCTCAAAAAGCCTTAAACTAGAGGAATTCTGAGCATGCAACGGTTTTGGCGCCTTGCGGCCGACAACTCGTCCGCGGCCGGCCTTCTCAATGGAGCGCAAGTTTTCAATTTTGGCCATTTTTGATCTTTCATATGAATTGTATATACCAAACGATAGAGCTCGATCTCCTGAGCTCAAATATACTCTTTGTTTTTCAAAAGGATGAATTTTGGGCGAGTTATTGCAAAAAGACGCAAAAACCGCAAAAGTGCGGTTTTTTCGGCGTCTATTCAAAAGACGCGTCCGGTACTGTAGCAAGAGGGGATCAGGGAACGTATCCCAGAGCCGTTGCGCCGTCACCTAAGCGCTGAAGGTTCCCTATGAGGGCTGTGCATCCTGCATCCGTGGGAACAATAGTTGCCGAGATTTTTGGTGAAAATAAAGGCTGACTGTTGACTGGGACAATTGGTAGGTACGATACAGTGAAAAGGAAACCAACGATACCGCCTCCTCCTTCCCCCTATTCTCACGAGCAAATGTGTGCTGGTCTTTGTCGCGTCGCGGGGAAACTATTCGCCACCTGAACGCTTAGAGCTCTTCGTTTTCTTGAGTGTAATTTGAGGAAGCATTCGCCTACTCTTATACCAACGAGTAGTTTGGCAAGTGGAAGCATATCAAACCGCTCACTGTCCTGCCTTGAAGACAGGTTGTCTGGGTGCTTCCAGAGGCAGAGAACAGATCTAAGCAGCATCACTGAGGTTCTCCTCAGGGATTTTCTGAATGCTGATCGTTTCTTGTGGAAAATGTTCGGCCCATCTTGGGTAGCCCTTTAGATAAAACGGTGGGAACACAGCTATTAATGCAATGTCTGTGTTTGGAACTGTTGTGGTTCCATTGCTATTCGTGAAAGATCCATTTTGGAGAGCTGATCATTCGTTGAGCTACGCTGCGAGAAAGGTGTGATGTCTTTTGTAAATAGGATGGCATTCACAACCATCGGTCTCTTTTTGCTGTCATTCCCAAAGCAGTTTTGGACCCTCACAAAAAACCGGAAAATTGTGCAGCTCGAATGTTTACGGTCAGCTGGAACCGGTATTGCCTACCTTCATCACAGCGATGAAAAAATTCAAACAGTCTCCAGAAACGTTGACAGCTGCACCGAAACATGCTCTCATAGATTACTTTGCCTACCTAGGTAATGTAGGAGCATGGTAGCGCAGACGCAGGAGGCGCCTGCTATCACGTGTAATTCCCGGTCCCTAATTCGGATTTTCCGCCTTGGCCAACCGAACCTTCCATCCCTCCTGGTTCTGTGAATTGGTGACAGACTTATCTGGGAAGGATAAAACACTGGGTTGTCCAGCGGGTGACGACCGAGAGTCATTGTATAGGCAAAACGCGCATTCGAATAGCCTCCACGACATTCGACGACATAGAAGTAGAATTCGCGGCTCATGACAAAAGGGAGTTGCGCAGCCCTTCCGATCTTATCCTTTTAAATGGGTAAAGTACTTAGCTGAAGAGAATGGAGTAACTCTGCTTACCCGGTCAGATTTCACACTCCTTCGATAACTGGCGTTTGTCGAAGCCAGGAGTCTAGTGATACTGTACTTGTTGTCGGCACTGACGGAGATAAGATGGACGGTGTCAATCAGTCCCCTTTAGGATGCGCCGCCACGCACTCTACGTCTAGGTCGTGGAGGCGATTTGTGTATTTGGACATACAGTGCCATGTGGTGGGAGGTCGACGGACGAATCAGTGTTTTGTCCTTCTCAGAAAGGTCTAGAAGTCACCGAGCGTACAATGATTAGTAAGGCCTGGTACTAATAGGGAATCGAGTCTGTTCGCTCAAAACTGATGCTTTGGCTGGGTTCTGCGCTCTTCTCCGCCGATGTACAAATCGTGCAAGGAAAGGAACTCAAGGACTTTGACAAGGGTATTGTACAGGGTGGCCCATAAGTCCTGCAACAAAAACATAGGCGTATAAAAAGGCCAAGAATGCACTAAATTTGGTAGATTTTTAAACCATGTTTGCTCATGGTTTGTAGATTATGGTGGAGCGGTATTATTCATAAGGGACCACTCCTGGATTGATAAGAGCCTTCAGATCGTGTGGGTTGCTTTGCAGCTCACGTCGCAGCCCCTCTTACGGAGTTTTACTTCTTATTCGTTCCAAAGAAGATATTGAACAATGGTTTTCCCAGGCTTTATAGAGCACGACATTTTATTTAAGATGGTTAATAAATAAAGATTGAAAATCTAGAGATTTAGGAATTTCACAGCTAGTCTTTCGCAGGTGCAATATTTTGCAGATGGACTGGGAACCGCTACCACGTCCTTTTCTTTTGCTGTTACAGGAATCGCTTTACCAGAATGCGCATTTTGCCCTTAAACAGCGCGATTGAGTCTCTAATATATGGTGTTAAGTTTTTGTTCCCATCAAACGAACATTTTTATTGATTTTCACTCTTTTTACACAAAAACCTAGGGTGTGAGGGGAGGCATTTTGGAAAATCGTGTATGACAACAACTTGCCATGCGTGGCCGTTGTTTTTATATCATCAGGTTCCCGCAAAGGTAGCATTAAACGAACTATTATTTTGACCTTTCTGGGATCGCTCAACTTTGAGAAATTTTTCATCAAATGAGGCAGAGGCTGAATACCCATTTCGAACGACGCCCTCCAACTGCGCTTACAAATTTTTCCTTCTACTGTCTTCTCCTCATAGCTGAGTCTTCACCTCACTTGTGGACTTGTAGAGCTTTCCTTGTAGTATTCTAGAAACTGCATATTGCTTAGTAATAGATTACGAACATGGCTGAATATTGAATTTGTTCCAGCTGGTTGCTGCATCGTGTATGATCAGAAAATTAATAGCGTTCTTCTACTGTAGTTCAGATCCGTTCATCCAATGTTCACTCTTGAGAAGCCTTTGCACTGTCCTACACAATACCATCATACTGCATGTTCAACAACCAATCTTCCGAAATTTAGTCACATCGGAACGGAAGCGCCCCACCACGGGCCAGAGAAGAATTTTCGGTAGTTTTACGTGAGAGCGCATTACTTTGTAATAAGAGCAGCTACAACCATGATACTTTCCAGAAGTATAGCACTAAGTATATGCTACATAACTGTCGGTATGCGGTTTTTTTGCGATTGGAAAAAGACAACCAATAAGGTCTCCTAATTTTGTTGCAGGACTTATGGGCCACCCTGTAGATGGACTATGTCCTGGAGTTCTTTGTACGCACACGGGCTAGGGTGGGCCAAAATGAGACAAATTCAACAAATTTCTTTATCTCTTTATAACTCAATTACAACTCAACGGTGCTGAGTAATGTATTCGCCATTAAGGTCAATGACCTTGCTGTCATCGATCGGCCAACTTCCTGATCCCATCCTTAAAGAACTGCTTAGGCCGGTGCTGATACACTGCTCGTTATGGTTGTTGAGGTCTGCTTGGGTCCTTGTATCCCTTCCGACCATGAAGTCCTATAGGCTCAAGAAGTAGTGGTAGTCATATGAAGAGATGTCCGGCGAATACGGTGGGTGAGGCATGTGAACGTAGTCCAGCTGAGCAAGCTTATCCGTGGTCACTTTTGCCCAGTAGGGTGCGGCGTTGTCGAAGAGGAGCACCTTCTTGAAGCGCTGAGACCGAATAAGTCGAGTCTCCCGCCCATCCCTTCCATTTCGTTCACCATGGCCTTGGAGTCCATCGTTCTGCTTTTGGAAAACAGGTTCCAGTATACCGGTCTATGGGCGCAGACTCACAAGCTCAGAAGGTACTTCTCGCCGTGGACATCCCGCCAAACGAAGGTCGGTAACAGGTCACTAGGCCTCACCCATACTCACTTCTTGGCAGGGTTAAGGTAGAAGACGTAATTCCCATCTTGCGTAACTATTGAGTCCAGGCTGCTCGGAGTTGGGAATTGGGCGAGATTTGCGTGACACATGTCGACTCGTCAGACTGAGGTTTCGGCATGAGACAGGTTGGGGTTTTGGCATGCTTCTGAAAAGGGCGAGAGTGGTCACTTCTCAGGTGGCTTTCAGTAAGTAGCAAACAAACATACAAATACACGAAGCACGAAACCGGACTCCAGTCACGACATATGTGGGCACGGCATGAAGAGTCTCATAACTTTTGCCCCCCCCCCCCCACACTAATAGAGGCCCATCCGAAAGAGGAATTGACAACACCGACAGACTTCCCCACACATTAAGGGTAAGATAAAAGGACGGCGTTACTCATTCTCTTTCGGGGATGCGCCACGCGTTCTACTCCTACGGGATGTCGTGAAGGCGATTTGAGTGGGTATTCGGCCATACAACTCGTGAAGAAGTCAGCGCTTTATCCCTCTCAGAGAAGTCTGGTACCAATTCGCTGACCCCGAGGGGATGGAAGGTTTGGTTGGCCTAGGCGGGAAATCCTAACCAAGAGAACAGCCGATGTTGAAAAAGTCGTTTCAGGTTCGCCATAAATTTCTCTTCTGTGGAACATTGTGTACATGATGGCCATGAGGGTCTGGCATATTCAGAGAATGGTTGCGAACAACCGGTAACTCATTGTTCTATCATTTTGAGACTCCTGCGGTACCAGCTCGGCGAGCTAGGTAGAAACCTGGCTTGACAGGCACAGCCTCCACTAGACATTGGATCCGACGCCTATCCGGTTAATTCGGATCCGCCACTGTTTCCAAACCCTGGGAGAAAGGGCTGTGTGCACAGTGGAATTTTTGGAAAGCCCGGATCTTAGATAAATTCAAACAGGGCGGCCTTCACCAGAGCAGATCTTCGGATAACTCAGATAACTGATTTTGACCAAAAATCTGTTGTCCTCATCCGATTCGGATATCCTGTGTAGGATCCCAGGACAAATCAGTTATTTGGACTATCTGAAAATCCGTTCCAGTGAAAATCTCTCTTATCAGAATCATCCCAAAATTTGGCGTTTTTCAAAAATGCCATTATTCTCATAGTCATTCTGACCGGGTTTGAAGACACGATAGATTCGAATCATTTGAATCGACGTCGGGTCTAACGTCTAGCGTCCACCTATAACATAAACCCCGGTTCGCGCTGCGTAATGGATCCTGGCGTTCGCGTCTGTTATAATCAAACCAACAACAGCTTGTACCGCTCTCTGCAAGCTTGTCGCAGACAGCTCGAAATGACGAGTTTCTCGCCGAGCACGTTGCGAACGCCGTCGCAGACGACCTCTAGCAGCCCCATAAATCTGATCGATCGTCGTCTGGCTGTGAATCACATCGTCGAAAAGAAGACGCGAAGTGAGTGCGCTGCAAAAACCGGTGACGCAACGTCGCGATGCGATCAAGAGTCAACGACATGGTGCCCATGGACTTTCAAACGCTGTCAGCTCCTTGTGTTCCTCGTCTCGGCGAAGCGATGCACCTGTCCATGGCGTCATCGAACATGCATAACCACCTCGGAAATATTTATTCGCCACAGACTACTTTACATCTAACAGTCCTATTTACGCGCCGCACGCATAGCATTGATCTGCTCCTGTACGTCGGGATTGAGCGAGTTGTCAGCCTGAAAACTGGGAATTATTTGAGGGATTCAATGAGTCCTATTCCTAGAGAATGTCAGTACTTTCAGGACGGCTGCATAACGGTCCAACTACTTAGGACAAAAGTAACAACAGCACCGTTGAAAGCCCATTCAACCACCACTCTAGCACGACCGATATTCAGTTCCTCAGCTTAGTTCGCCCTCTGAAGCAGAAGCTGAGATGGGTCGCTATGCAGCGAAGAGGATATCCCTCATACTCAGGCACAGACTATCCATACCCACTTGCGGCTCAAATGCATAAGAAACACCACTTGAGTTCGAGGACTGGGAAGAAGGTGAATCTGTGCAGAGTACTGTAAAGCTGAGGCACACTGCTACTGCTGCAATGAGTACCTGCCATAAATTTAGCTTCAGTCTAGAATTGATAGTTCCAGCCCAGTCTTTACAAATTACAAGCACATTACGCTATTATTACAGTTGAAGCCTACTTCGAAGGGAGCAGGTAGTAACAGTGTTTTGTTCGAAAACTTCGAAATTAACTTGGAAAAGCTGCATTTCAAACTTCAAGTGTATCATAAGCACAGCAAGTTTCCACAAACTGCTGTCCCAGTTTCGAGAGCGAAAGTCTGAACGAGACATTGGACGAAACGTTGATTGAGTGAAATGTACTGAACGAGACAAATGAAACCACGGAGTCCCAATCCGAGGCCGTGAACGAGTACGTATTATCTGAGATGCACAACGCAAGTACAAGTACAGACAAATAGCCAATGTGCGCAGGAAAATGTGCGTAGACACCCATCAAGGTAAGGTAAAGTAGAAGGCGAGGCGATGTCATGGGGTTTCGCAGTTTCGAGTGTTCTGGAAGGATACATGGAAGCCCCCCCCCCCCCCCGAGTGAACAAATTTTCTGCAAACGAACCACAGCCGGCTACTGCAACGTGGGCCTTGAAGCAACACTAAGGCCTTTGTCATACCATCGCTCACCCCGAGCGACGCCTAATGATATGCTTCCATATCGATCGGGCGGCGCGATGGGATCGATATGGATGCATATCATTAGGCGTCGCTTGGGATGAGCGATGGTATGACAAAGGCCTAATAGCAAGAGGCAGCGCCTGGTGGATTCATCACGACGGATGAAAACAGCAAAAAATGGCTTGGTTGAGGAAGCAGAATGACGAAGACGACGGCTATGCCAACGGTCTAACAAGAGCTCATCATCAAACGATAGACGAAAGGATGAGCAGACTTATGTTTGAGGTCGTTGGGGGCCAGTAACTGTTACTGGTGCAAAGTGGCAGAAAAATAGCGACGCTCAAGATGTGCTCTCAGATGAAGCCATCAAGTGCTAATGCTCCATCAAGAGGTCAGAGCAAGCAAGTGCCCTTCCGCGCGGTTTTTCTAAGAAATAAGGCACCCTTTCGAAGCTGCACATTGAAGTCCAGCTGACATCGTCGATAGCGAATGTCAGTGCCACTCTAAGCGCTGATTTAAGCACAAACCATGCTCAAACACCGTTGTGAACCATGTCATGCTTCACGTTCCTTTCTATACACTAAGAAAAGCGCACGCATGTGCTTAAAAGACCTTCATATGGATAAGGCATTCACCTCCATCTCCTTCCCCTAAATGAGAAGCTTACTTCAGGCAGCTCTTCTTTTCCACGTATGGCACATGAGCCATCCATCCCGTTGCCATAGCATACACCTTCATCCCCCTAATCCCTCGCTCTTCGTTCTGTTCTTAAACAGCGTGAAACATTTCAGCAGAAAAACTCCTCGCGGGAAGTGGCGATCGGCACGTAGAACACGTTGCACCGACTGAGATCTCTTTCCTGATATGCTATCAGTCAGCTCCTCTCCTTCTCCCATTCCACTGACGTCAGGCAAACGAGAGAAAGAACTGCTTTTTGTTCGCTTTACACTAACCACCTATAGCCACCCCAACTCCTGACGTGGCTCTACATGAATCTCACGGACCACTCAGCGCATAAGCACCGTCGAATTGCCAGAAAAAAGAACAGCTCCAACAACAAAAAACTAATGGAGCTCAGGAAAATAAACGGATCAAAACCTACCTTCGGGCGGAGGTTATCCAAGTTGAAAAGCACGTACGTCGGGTAAGAGAGGAATGCGACGGTAATGAGCATATACAGAGATACCTGAAAGCAAATCTTTAGGAACTCTCCTACTCACCGGCTGCGATTTAAATGATCAGCGAAGTCGACTGGAAGAAAACTCAGTGTCTGACGCCCACGTGGAAGCTACTCATGCTAAAGCTACGTAAGTAACTGGAATCATCTGCTGGTCGTGCGAAGCGGCAGCTTGAGCGTTTCGCGATTGAAAATGATTCTGAGAAAAAAGTTCTTTTTTGGGAACTCCTGTATTTGTTAACGAATAGTACCTAACACATACCTCTGATTCAAAGAGCGCGGTCACTACTCTACCAAATTTTAAGCTCTAATCTTCGACAAAATTTCCATTCTATACCACACATTTCTCATTATAATAACGTTGAAGTGAAATAAACGAAATTAAAGCCAAAACGGTGAGAGCGGGATAACAGTTGCATGGCGATGTAACTCAGTAATAGTGGCTGATTTATTCCCCTGGCATTCTTCGCCACCTATTCAGTTGTTCCGGATCAGGGTACTTCGCGAAGAGAAGCTATCTGTTAAAGCTGTCAACATTCCAAAGCTTGAAGAATTCTAAAAAGCACTGAGCCATAGGATACGTGATTTTACCGTCTTCTCTTCCCTACTCATCAGTCACAGGTTCCGATGCATTTTTTAGGTCAGTCTGCTATTATTCGTAGCAGTCGGCAAGCGCTGAGCAATGGACATTCGACGAAAAGTATCGACTGCAATACTGAACAAATATATGAACTATTTCTACACTATTCCAATAATTATGTGAAATTTTTCGAGAAACTGGCAAATTCGGACTTAAACAACGATTGGAAGGGAGCTATAAGAACACATTCAAACTATCTTACTTCGGGCTGAAATGTAAAAATGAAAAAACAGAATCAGTAAAACCCTCTCCAATAAGTAACAAGCAAGAAGAGCACTTGCTAACGACAAAAGACACCGAGAAAATAGTACTAAAGAGTGAGTCAGATGCCCATTTCCTCGGATTATTCCATTGCATCTCCGACAACCACGGATCTCCCTCGATAGAGAGCCTTCGGGCTCTCTTGTTAAGAGGGATCTCGGGCCGCTTGTCGCAGGGCCACGTGGCGCGTCCCCGGGTGGTGGATAGGGGAATTAAACGCGAACCAAATGCGACCGTGTACTGCCCAGAGACGCAGGTGGGATGCAGGGGATGGACTCCTTGCTCCTGCTGTGTCGGGTCGATGCGTTCCTTGTGCGTGGGAGCGGCATGTTCGTGCACAGTGTGCGTGGATGTGTCCGTGACTGTGCGGATTGTAACTGTGTCGGCTCGGCCAAAAGCTTGCACTCGGTAGACTGGGAGTACATGTAAGGCGATTCGAGGCCGCCTTAAGTCTCGCCCCGTCCCTTCGGGCAGTCTGGCTGGCTGCCCGGAGTACCCCGCCCGCACGACAGAGCCTGACTAGCTACCCGTGTTGTATTCCAGTCAAACACAGCAGCACTAAAGGGCCTCATTCCCCTGACCCCGAAAGAGCCCCCATTTCTGCAGCGATGGGAAGGACGAGTACGGAGAGGCTGCTAAAATCTCAGGGCCTAACCAGGCTGCGCAAACTGAGAAGGACTAGGATGACGATCTGTACTTACAACGCCCGCACGCTTGCGTCGGAAGCATCCGTCGAGGACCTGATGATGCAAGCCAGGAAGATCAAGTACGACGTCATCGGACTGACCGAGACGAGAAGACACCACCCCCTACACGCCGCCTACGACTCCGGAGAAGAACTGTTCCTCGGAACATGCGACAGCAGGGGAGTAGGCGGCGTTGGTGTCCTCGTCAACACGCACTTGGCCATGAACATCGATTCGTACGAGTCTCTGACAAGCCGAATCGGACGTCTGCGACTGAGGCGATGTGGCTCCGTGCCAGCCTTGACTGTGTTCGTCGCGTATGCCCCAACATCCGACTACGACGACGAAGACGTCGAGGCCTTCTACGTGGAGCTGGAGAAGTTCTATAAGGAAGATCACACCTTCTACAAGGTGATCGTCGGCGACTTCAACGCCAAGATCGGGCCACGAAGGTCGCCGGAAGAACTTCACATCGGAACCCACGGTTTGGAGTGGAACGAGCAAGGTGAAAGGCTGTCTGAGTTTATCATGTCGACCAAGACCATCCATGGAAACTCGCAGTTCCAGAAGCCTCCCTCCCTACGATGGACCTGGGAATCCCCCGGTGGCCAGTTCCACAACGAGATCGACCACATCATCTTCAATCGCAAGTATTGCCTGACCGATGTCTCCGTTGTCCCCAAGTTCTACACGGGATCGGACCACCGCCTCCTTCGCGCGAGGTTCCGCTTTTCGCGTCAAGGAGAGAAGGCCGCGAAGTTCAAGAAGAGGAGTCCCAGAACGACCATCAACTGGGATCTCTACACCTCTCTTGTCGGCCTTTGGGAAGATGCCGTCATGGACAACGTCGACGAGGAATACGATCGCTTCGTGCACCATCTCCACGATAGTGCTAAGGGAGCCGAGAGCTTGAAGACCACCAAGAGACGCCTGTCTCTGGAAACTCTCGAGCTGATACGCCAGCGTGGAGCAGCACGAGCGTCAGGCAACTACCAACTGACGTCCGAGCTTGCAAAGCTATGCAGAACGGCGATAAAGGAAGATCTGAAGGAGAGAAGGGCGGAAGTGTTGGCTGAAGCAGCAGAGGCAGGGCTGAGCATCCGCAATGCCCGCCGGAACTTCGCCAACTTCAAGACCAAGATGACCGCTCTCCGACGTCCTGACGGAACCGTCACCTCTTCCAGAAGGACCATGGAGAAAGTCATCCACGACTTCTACTCTGATCTCTTCGATAGCCACGTCCACCTGCCCCTACGCCATCTTCCGCAGGATGGATACGTCGTTCCCTCTGTTCTCCCTTCCGAGATCCGACACGCCATCTCGTCGGTGAAGAAACGTACAGCACGCGGTCCTGACAGGATCAGAGCTGAACACCTGAAGAACCTCCCGCCAGCGCTCATCAACACCTTGGCGCGGCTCTTCACACGCTACCTGTCCGAATGCAACGTTCCATCTGAGTGGAAGACCAGCAAGACCGTCTTGCTGTACAAGAAGGGAGACGTGCACGACATTGGCAACTATCGCCCGATCTGCCTGTTGTCCGTAGTCTACAAGCTGTTCACTCGAGTCATCCTGAATAGGATTAGTAGAACGCTGGACGAAGGACAGCCATGCGAACAAGCAGGATTTCGGAGAGGATTCAGCACGATCGACCACATACACACCATTACGAAGCTCATCGAAGTGTCGCGAGAGTACAAGTTGCCGCTGTGCCTTACGTTCATTGACCTGAAGAAGGCATTCGACTCCGTCGAGACTGAAGCGGTCATGGAAGCCCTGCTCACCCAGGGCGTTCCTACTCAGTACATCAGAGTCCTTCGAGAGCTGTACAGTGGATTCACGACCAAGATCTCACCATTCTACAACGACGTCGTCATTGACGTGAAGAGAGGGGTTCGACAAGGGGATACCATATCCCGAAGCTCTTCAGCGCCACCCTCGAAAACGTCATGCGCGAACTAGAATGGGATGACATGGGAGTGAAGGTCGACGGCCGGCAACTGCACCATCTTCGCTTCGCTGACGACATCGTGCTCATAACACCGAGCATCAGTCAGGCGGAACGATCGTGTATGTGGAAGCGTTGGACTGCAGCTGAATCTTACGAAGACGATGTTCATGAAGAACGGATGGGTTTCTGATGCCCCATTCTCGCTCAACGGAACGAACATCTCCGAATGCTCCAGCTATGTGTATCTGGGTCACGAAGTCAACATGGCCAACGACCTAGCACCAGAGCTGAGCAGGAGGAAACGAGCGGCTTGGGGAGCTTTCAAGAGCGTCGAAGAAGTCGTGAAGAAAACGAAGAACGTCCGACTCCGTGCCCACCTATTCGACTCCACTGTTCTTCCTGCCCTAACATACGCCTCGGAGACCTGGGCTATACGAAAGCAGGATGAACACGCGATCAGCGTCGCGCAGCGTGGAATCGAGAGGATGATGCTCGGAGTGACACGACTCACGCAAGTGAGAGAAGGCCTCCGGAGTTCCGAGCTTCGCCGACGTTCGAAGATCAGAGACGCTGTCACATGGGCCAAGTCGTCGAAAAATAGGTGGGCCGGCCACGTAATGCGATTCGCAGACACCCGCTGGACGAGAGCCGTCACAGACTGGATTCCGCGGGATGTCAAAAGAACACCAGGACGCCCACCAACGCGTTGGTCGGACTTCTTCGTGAAAGCCCTGAACGACCGATATGACGCTCTTCGTGTCCCTCGAGCGAGGAGGATCCATTGGACCACTCTGGCACGCGACAGGGACGAATGGAGACGCTGCTGGCGCCCGCTCGAGCAAGTCGATGATCAACGGGACGACAGGTGATACAGGTGATCTCCGACAAAAGAGAAACAGATCGTTTGCAGATGCATCCCACCTGACGTGCCTCTGTTCATGCAAAACGCATCAAAGACGAGGAAGGAATCGCCAGAAGAATGATTCGAAATGACTGTGCAAGTTGAAGGCGATTTGAAGAGCTACAGGGTGCGCAAGAATTACCCGCACAGGGAACGACGCAGTCCACAACTACTAGCAGAGCTGGATTCCGAGCTCCATATTGGAATACAAGTGCTCCGTCACACCTATCGGCGTGCCTCCCACTTGCGTGCTTCCCGCGATGTTGCAGTATCACTAAGCTAACGACAATCACATCGAGCTAGCTGCTCTACTTGTACAGCTTTTTTCCTCACCTTGGAGTACAAAAGGCTCGCAGTCCGTACAGTGTATAGTATGATAGGGCGATCTATTGGTTCCTCCCTGTTGGTACTTCCTTAGCGAAACGGTCCCCTATTACTGGTACTGGTCCCCTCAATGATCCACCCTTAGCGGACTACATCTTCAGCACGTCTATCTGAATCCCCGAACTTCAGATTCGTGTTCAGCGACCTCGATTGCCCCAGGGCCGAAGTTCTCAGGCAGGGAAGACGTTTGGGTATTTTTCGCTATTTTCGTACCGTAATTTCCTCCCCCCACCCCCCTGATTTTCCTCCTATTTTATGGCTAATTTCTGCGGCGGCGCCGATCGATGGTATGACTCATCGCTTAGCGTGTTACTATATGGTGTGATGATAATTTGATCAATATCGACTTATAGCCATCGATGCTTCAAAAACGGACTTCAGATTCGTGTTGAGCGACCTCGACTACCTCCAGGGGGTAAAGTTTCGGACCGCCTGAACGACATCCACAAAAATCGATAGTTTGATCAATATCGATTGATAGTGATCGACACTTCAAAAACAAACTTCAGATTCGAGTTCAGTGACATCAATTGCCCCAGGGCCGCAGTTCCCAGGAAGGGAGGACGTCTGGTTATTTTTCGCTATTTTCGTGTCGCGATTTTCCCCATTTCTCCCTTATTTTTCCCCCAGAATTTTCCCCTATTTTATCATTTCTGCTGCGGCGCCGATCGATAGTATGACTCATCGCTTAGCGCGTTATTATAGAGTATGATGTTATACGTATCCTACTTATACTTATACCATACGCAAGTGAGTTCCAAGTTTGAGCTCATGAATGCTTACATAGCGGTAATGGCAAGGCGAAATCCGAAACGATCGGCCATCATCAGCCTGCACCTTTCTGGTCGCGGCGCTGTTTTTATCGCCAATGTTCTCAATGTTCCTCGACGAACGGTTACGATGCCATAAAACGATACAAGGAGCTTGGTACTTTACCAGGCAGGACTGGGCGGGTAGGAAATTGACTGCTATCACTCCGGAAACGATGAAAAAGGTTCGCGAGCGGATTCGTCGTAATCCTCCCGTTCTCAAGAACTCCATACTTCTGCAAGCAGTGTTAGAACCATTGTCAGGAACAAGCTTAAGATGTGTCCATATCGTACTCAAGGTGTTCACATGATAACTGAGAGCATGAAAGCTTAGCGACTACAAAGACACAAGAACTTGCTGAGGCGGTTCGCGAATGGCACGCACCGCGCGATCGTTTTTTTTTCTGATGAGAAAGTCTTCACTCTGCAACCCACGGTGAACCGTCAAAACGATCGCATTCTCTCAAAGAATGTTGGAGCTGCTATCCGCGACGGGAAACTGGCCGGTACAACGGCACTTCCGGCTTCAGGTATGGTTTGGGGTGCGATTACTTTAAGCGAGAAGTCCCCACTAATTTTTGTCGAATCCGGCGTCCAAATTAACGAGGACGAGCCCCACAAAATGATTTTGGAGGACGTGTTTAAGCCCTGGGCTGATGCACACTTCGGTAATGACGGATGGTGCTTCCAACAGGACTCTGCGTCTGCACACAAGGCGAGGACAAAGCAGCAGTGGTGCAAACGTGAGCTCCAGGATTTTATTGCGCACGAAGACTGGCCTTGGAATTTCATCTTCTCGATTTCTCTTTCTGGTCAGTTATTTAGAGCAAAGTTTGCTCTACTCGAGGCGCAAGCCTTGCTTCTCTGAAAGCTTCCCTGACTGTAGCATGGAACGAAATGAGCGAAGACTACCTCCGTGCCACGTGTGATGCGTTCGTTACTCGTCTGAGGACTTGTGTTCGTAAGAAAGGCGGCCACTTCGAATGACTTTAATATGTTTTTATTAGTAAGGGAATAAAGAAGTTATGCGTTAGGTTTCGTTGTCAAATCCGCATTTGTGTTGAAGTTACGCTGTGATATCTTTGTGCGGGTCATTTTTGTGCACCCTGTAAATTTAATTCGTAGGTGTACCATTAGCGAAGAAAATCGGTATGATCAATCATGGACTTCGAGATAGCTATCATCCCGAGAAACAACTTTTCCAGTACTTGAGAACTCATCCTCCCCTTTTCCTCGCAGACTCATTGTTCTATTGAACACCTTAATAATCGCGTATGACTTTCCGAAAATTAACATCCCAGAAAATAGAAATGGTTCCAAACTTTCTGGTCGCAAGGGTTGCTTTCGAAAATTCGTATCCTCATCGATAAAGTGGTAATCTTCAAGCTGAAAATCGACACACAAACTTCGCCTTCAAATCAACTTCACTTCGGTTTCACGGTAAGGTCGTCGTCTATCGCAACGAAATCATCGAATTTACACACACGCCCAAAAACTTTTTAGTTAGGTGAAGCATTGTTCGCTATGTAATTACCGACGCATGTACTGATAAAAAAGACAATAACTTCCTAGTGTGGTTCAAATAGAAAAGGTCTTGAATATTTAATACCAGAATGAAGAACCAAACTATATTTAAAAACATTTTAAACGAGCGATATGACGGAAAGGAGAGTAAAAAACGCTTGCATAAAGCAGCAAACTTCTCACCGGTGCCACAAAGAATTTGTCAAGGCTGGTTTTTTGTTGTTGAGAAAAATGCATCACAAGTCAAATCTGACCTAAGCCTACCTCGCAGCACCGTAATGTTTGATTCATTTAAATGACAATTAAACACTAAGCAAAAAGCACTTCTGAATCTGACACAAGGTCCACTAGATCAATGAAAGCAATCCATGTACTACCTCGCTTGAAGCCCTCGTTCAAGACTATAATACTGAAGAACATGGTAAGAACGCCCTGCATGGAAGACCATGAGTGATGAAAAGTAAAAGCGGAGAGAATGAATGTTGAGTTTCGATTGACAGAGCTAACATCTAGCCAGGTCTCATGGGAACCACTTTAATCAAGCCTTTGCTCGAAGTTTGAAGAGCCGAACACGTAACATTACTGCTATTTTTTACTTTGCACTTTCTAGTCTTCTTTGCGCAAGCTGCACTTTTACTCACAAGCAAACGCGTGCGCCAGACGTCACGTTAAGACTCGACGCTGAAAAAACCGCCACCACTCAAAAAAAAGTTAAACGCCGGCCTTCAGCGTACACAACTGCCGCTGTAGTTTGTCAAACTCATAGATCAGTTGTAGTGAGTTATGTTGAATAAGCGTAGCGTCTAAAACTGCGACAAAGCTCAGACGCTTCACCGGCAGAGTTCATACTGGAAAATTGCGACTGTTCCATGAATGTCCTTTGAATCAAAAGCAAAACCCTACACGTTACTGATGTTTGTGTTGCGATTCCATGAGGTTACCAGAACAACCTGTCTGCGCACAAAATACGTGATCACCTAGGAAACAGGCCGCGGCAGTGTTAGAACGACATTTGAATGGGTTTCACGCAGTAAGACCTCTTTTCCGTTCAAGGTGATTTCAAAATGTTGCAGAAAGAGAAAAACAAGTGTGGCGACTAGACTCACCCTCTCGGTAACTGAGGTAAAGCGCAATGGTGGCGTTGAGTCCACTCCCTTGTGCAAGGCACGTCGCATCACTGGAACTTGACGGCACAAGGACACAATGGCACGATTCATGGCTGAAATAGAAGCGATCAGATCGTGGAGTGAACACCACCTAAGGAATACGTGAGTGACGGAAAATTCGCTACTTCAAGCTCGAGTAAGCGAAAACAGCTGTCCGAACATTTACAGTGATTCGTATGAAGGTAATACCGTGGAATTGAAGAATTCCACGGCGCTACGTTCAGTTCCGACTATGAGTCCGTCCACACAAAAATAACGGCCCCTAAAAGGTCTTCCACAAGTTTGCCCAAGATCCTCTCTTCTAGGAGGGAATGACTTGAACACCACATAACCGATGGAGGGGCACACACACTGAAAAATAGGCTTTTCGGATAATCTTCTTCTCAAGAGTGCAGCTGGAAATAGCGAAATATTTATTGACATTTACGGCCTTAACCCCTTATTTAGGTCTAAAATAACTATGATGCTCATACAAACAAGAGCAACCATCGACGCATTACAGACCTGGGTTCCATCGCCAAACGCAGGCCTGTGATGTGTCGATTGTTTTTCTTGCTTGTATGAGCATCATAGTTATTTTAGACCTAAATAAGGGCTCAAGGCCCGGAACGCCAATGAATATTTCGCTACTTCAAGCTTCGCTTTTGGGAAGAAGATTATGAAAATATGAAGCTCAGTGAAGCAAAGATATTACGATATCAGTTAGTCAATAAGGACCGACTACTTGTGACCGTTAGTGAAATCCAGGAGGAGGAGGGGGGCGGGAGGTACACCCGCCTCCTGCTAGACGCGTGGCATCAGGAGGTACATCCGTTGTTCTACGAACCGGGAAACTTTGTTTCGGCTCTCAAAGGTTTCGAAAGGCAGTCGTTAGACTCCCGGTGAAGGCTAAGGGGTTGGGATGGGTAGCAAGGGAGGGGGGGGAGGGAGGGTGAGAGGAAGATCGCATGTCCCCGGCGAGGGGCGTGACCAACTCCTTACCGTCCCTCTGAAATCCCATGCAGTGCTCAATCCGCCCAGTAGGCATAGCGCCGGCATAATACAGATTAAACTAGAATTTTAAATGATTAAGGGCTCCAGATCGTTTCCAGAATTTGTTCAACTCTCATGGGATTTACCAGGAAACTATCTCAACGGTAGGTCGGAACTGCTTAAGTGTTGTATGCGGGCAGAATCGGCTCTCTCTGGGAAACAGCAATGTGCAAATATCTCGACCCCAATACAACTCTGCGAAGAGTTATGCACAACAAAAGTTGGGCCGTTGGCGGCGTTAGTCCTATGCCTGCACGCGGAGGACGAGTTCAAGTTGGCTGGCAACAGCGATTATGGGAATTACGCCGCCCCTCTACCCACTGCGCCACCATCGCTCGCTCGTCATCGCTGTTTTCAGCCAACTTGAGCCCGCCCTCCGCCTGCAGGCATAGGGCTAACGCCGCCATCGGCCCAACTTCCGCCGTCCCTAACTCTGCACAGAGTTGTATTGGGGTCGAGATACTTGCATTTTGTTGTTTCCCAGACAAAGACGATTCTATTCATACACAATATTTGGGCCTGTCCGACCTACCGTTGGGATAGTTTCCTGGTTAGACTGAAAATTTATTTTTAAAACACGATACAGAACTCGAAACTGCCTTCGCCTTAATAGCGAATCCCGAGAACGCACCCAATTAGAGGTCTTGTGCTAGAAAACTGAAAAACAATAGAACATTATTTGCACGAAAAGATAGTACATATATATGCCATTAAAGATACTGTACCATTTAGAAGGACTTTGTCCTCACTTTCATAGTCCATATATTTATTACATAATAACAGTGACAATAGTCTTGCCTAAAAAGGATGAAAAACATAAAAGGAAATAAAATCATCATTTCGGGTACGTGACAGTTCCTCTGAAAAGAACACAAACGCAGTAATCACAAGGTCTATAGATAGTCCGAACCACTGCGGGAACGGAGTTCGCCGATGTATTACCGTCTCTGAAGGCCACACCACCTGTTGTCCAAATGAGTGAGGGCTATTTGTCACAAAGTGCAGTCATCGTTCCCCGCATCCATTCCGTTCGATTCGCGCGATGACGGCTGTATGTTTCGCTCATCAAACATTTCACGCGTTGAACACCAAAAAACACCCGATTCCGCAGGAAAGTAATACACGCGGAACACCAAACGCCACTCGGATTGGGGAGTGGGACGTTTTCCCATCATATTCATCTGAACTGTTCAGTCCATAACAAACATTATGTAAGGTGTGCAGCGAAAGGAGGTTTCTTTCGAACAATCCAAGGTTTTCTTCGGATTTTTACTAGGAGTGAGGAATAAAAACATACAAAATCTCTACGTTTTTGGGATAACACATGAGTTCATTGTAAACGGAGTTACAAGACGTCGGTTATATGCTTACGCAGTTTGCACCTCAGAAAAAAAGGTAATGATCTCGTTACGGCGTTCAAAATTCTCACTGGTAGAGCTCTCGTCAACTCTTCCAATTTTTTGATAGTTATTGATTCCCATATTAGAGGGAGTAGGAAGAAAGTCAAGGTTCTGTCTTGTAGAAAACAGATCAGGACAATTATTTTCTAATAGGGCTGCTGTCCCTCTAAATGAGACGTCCAAAGAGGACTTCTTGCACCTGTCCATTGGTTCTTTTAAGGTTAATTCCAGTAAAGCTGTGACAGAGGTGACCTGATTTCCTTTTGATTTTCTGTTGGTTCCTGTTTTATGTAGCAAGTAGTGATGCTCGTTTGTGATGCCTTCCTCTGTCTCTCTTACATGTTCTCTTTTGATGTTTGCGTTTGTTTGTTGTTTTATACGTGCTCTCGGAGCTACGTCCAGAACAAAATAAAGTAAAAGCAGAGAAATCGAGTGAAGATCTTGCAGTTCTTCATGGAGACCTTGGCAAAAAAGGACGGCAAATAGTCATAAAAGCGATTTGGCATAACCTGGCTATCCTCAGGTAGTCTAGCGGTAACTCAAGAAATCAAAAAAAAATTACAGGAAAAAGCTTAACTTATCATGAATTCAATATTAATTCCAGTCAGAGGTTCAAAATATGCTTTATAGCCATGGGAACAAATCGAAGAACCCAAAACACATTCGGACCGGGGACATCTAGCAAACGTGCTGTAAAGCTTTTGTACTAGGTGCTTCAAAGAGCGCACATCATTAGAATTCAACGTGATAAAAGCATGCTTGAAAGGGTGCAATCCCATGGCGGGTGCCTACTGGCTCGCCGGAGCCTTTTTACGCCTTTACAACTAATTTTTTTCAATATTCCGGCGACGGGACTCAGTGTTTTCACGGTAGAGCACCAGGTAGGCACCTTTACATGTAATGTTGTTTGTCTTGAAATATACATATTTACAAGTGACTAAGGCGGAGTGCCCCACCCCGCCTTTGGGCTGCACCCCTGAAAGCTCCAGTGAAAAGTTTGCGACTATTCCAGGGATCTGAAGAAGGCTAGGTATCCGAAAGTACCCCGCGGTAATGTTTTGTAACAATCAGAAGAAGAAACTGCCGACTAGGTCTGAACACAACACAAATATAGAAAGTTCGGCCTAATAAGGCTCGGAGGCTCCGCACCAGCAACTACTACTAGGTGTGGAATGATCACGAGTGCGAGACCCAGGGCCTTATTAGGTCTCTCTTCTCCTTTTCACTATTTTGAGTACTTATCGCTCCTTTTTTAATTATTGTCGTGATATACTGCTGCGAGGCGTACGATACATTTGTCACGCATGCGCAGAAATGGTTAGAAGGGGGACCGCTTGTTATGGTAGAGAGTCCGGCCGTAAACTCGATTCGAACCCGCAGATCGGCAGTTTTTCAGATCTCGGTGTTATATGTTACACCAACAAGCCATTGCCTCATCCCCTGAAGCCGAACCAGTCTGTTACAACGATGTTTTGTTGCGATCAAAACTTACGATCAAAACTGCAACAAAACATCGTTGTAACAGCTTACATCCTCGGTACCAGCCAACTGAGGCTCAAACAAACTGATTTGAATCATTTCTATCTAGACCTACAGCTTAACTGGTTCCATGCTGATATCAGCGGCCGGCTCATCCCGATATACGGGTGAGTGCTGATGGGTCCCACGAGGTGTGGATGTTGCGTTCGATCAAACAGCGCCGGTGGCGTAATGGCGTAGAGCATTCGCGCCCGGTCAGAGGGAGGTGCGGGTTCGAGTCCCGCCTGGCGCTAGAAGTTTTGATCGCAACAAAACATCGTTGTAACAGCTTACATCCTCGGTACCAGCCAATTGAGGCTCAAAGAAACTGATTTGAATCGAACCAGTCTGTTTACAACCCGACAGCCGAAGAACGCACATGCCATCATTAATTAAAAATAAAAACCGACCAGCAGTCCCATTGATTTCAAATTTCCAAGAAATGCGGTAGATGGCTATACGTGCATGGAGGCGAGAGATGGCTCTTAGTTTAGCCAAAAATAAATCCTAGTCGGGAGAGAAGAAGGGGGAAGACCCCTAGAATGTCAAAGTACGTTCACCTTTTCATACCCCATCTCCCTTCCAGTAGCAAATGAAGTTCTCGTACGAACTCCGAGAAGCAAATGAAGCCAAACCTTGGCCCCTACCAACTAGGACGGATTTGGGCGAAAATGGAGTCGGCGAGGGGGGGGGTCACCATGTAGGACAGTCCTACAAAACGGTTTGTGCTTTTTGAAATCGGATCTTTTCGCAGCACTCGTGTGTCTACCCCACAGTGAACTGAGGTAGGCCATTTTTTTTCTTTTTTTTTTCATTCATTTTTCACTCATTCCTCTGCCTGTCTTGACCGTGAGCGGCGGCTCCGATCGACTCTCTCGTCATGTCATCCCGAAACCCTTCCCGTCCGTCCTCTTACTATGGACCTCCTGACTCGGTATCCAACCCGAGTTCGTCACCACTATTTGACAGCGAATGTATTCGACTGCTAAACCAAATCCAGCATATTCTGGCGGAAAAAGCGCCTGAGGCCATCGAGTTGCTTGATCAATTCGTGAGTAAAATACCTTTTGTTTGCGCTAATTTTATTGAGTCTGACAAGCGATCTAGATCGGCAGTATTTTATGGTGTACCTGAGCCTGAGGGACATCTTTTGCCGTCACAGCGCCAACAACACACCGAGAATTACATTGCAGGGATCCTAGATACCCTTGACGTCGAAACCCGTCCGGTCGAGGTTTTTAGGATGGGTAAGGTTCTTGATGGCAGACCTAGGCTTGTGAAATGCGTATTTTCATCGCAACGCTTTTTGTTTGAGACCCTCTCGCGTTCGAAGAGGTTGCGATCGACGGAGACTTATAATCACGTATTCATCAGAAAATCGATGACAAGTGAAGAGCGTGCGAAAGATGCCGAGCTCAGAAGGCGAGCTCGTGAGCTAAACGAAAAAGAGCATGGCGGTAATAGTGTTCGTCGTTTACAGGGGTGAACTGATGAAGGCTGCTGATATACGTCACCATTCAAAGTTACCAACAGTTAGTTCCTCGTCAAAAAACTAGTATCCAATCATGCCCCTACCGTTACTTGCGCTCTACTTAATGCCCGAAGTTTAGTTAAGAAAGTTGATCATCTTCATTGCTTTATTGATAAGTACAAACCCCATTTGATTTTCATTACTGAATCTTGGTTAAGCAGTAAAATATTAGACTCTGAACTTTTACGTGATCTCCCATACTCCATCGTCCGAAAGGACAGGACATCGAAAACGGGAGGTGGAGTCTGCGTGTTCATTCATGATTTGGTACTGTTTGATGAAATCAGCTTCAATTGTGAAAACTTAACATCCGATGTGATTTGCTTTGATGTCTACAAGCCTACTGGAGGGAAGCATCGCTTCATCCTTGTTTACCGACCTCCTCGACCTACCGCCAAGCAGGATGATGAACTCTTATCCGTTCTTAGTGATCTAGCTTCTGCTGAACCATCCATAACAACTATCTTAGGCGATTTGAATCTCTCTATTGATTGGTCCGTGGGCTCTGCCACGTCACCTCCAGGTCAAAGGTTCTTAACTGTTTTCGATGCGCTTTCACTGAAACAATTTGTTGCATTTCCAACTCGTGGAGATAGTATTCTTGATGTAATTTTAGCACCCCCTGAGTCCGTAATAGATGCCGAACCACTACCACCCCTAGCGGCATCTGACCACAACGTTGTACTCTTCAAATTATCGCATTTAGCTTATTTTTCGCAGAAATACCAGCTTCGCGATTACAATGCGATGGATGCTAAATCAATTGAACGCGAATTATCACGTCTTGATTGGTGGTCCATTTTTTGTGATTTTCTCAATATCGACGACCTTTATGATCGTTTTTGCACCACACTTCAAAGCATCATCGATAGATTTGTTCCATTTAAACATGACAGTCGTATGCCGGGCTATCCCCCCCCACATTTCTAATTTGTTTGAACAGCGATACAGACTATTTCGCCAAAACGTCTCAACTAAATCTTACGAATATAGGCAGCTGACCACGAAACTTGAGCGACATATTAAACGTTTCATGGCGAATAAAGTGAGGCGACTTGCTTCCTTCATGAATGCCAGACGTCTCGCTTCCTTCATGAATAAAATAAAGAAGCAGTCCAAGCTCAAACCAATTTTGTCTGATGATTCGGGTATAAAATATTCCTCTAATACTGAGAAAGCTGAAGCCTTTGCGGACTACTTCGCAAGTATATTTACAACTAGAAGTAAACCTGGCCCTCTCCCATTCTCTCAAACAGAGGATGCTATGGAAGTTCCGACTGTCACTTTCCATGAAGTGCTCAAACAGTTACGTGCATTGAAACCTTCACAGTCATTAACTTCGGATGGAATCCCCCAGTTATTCTACAAGAGGTTTGCAAAGCACCTTGCTACACCTCTTATGCACATATTCAACATTTCCCTAATGTTTGCTGAAGTCCCTGAAGTATGTAAGTATGCATTTATCACTCCCATCCCTAAAACTAGCGGTGCTTCGAATATCTCCGGATTCCGCCCTATTAGTATACTCCCTACTCCTTTGAAAATTTTGGAGAAAATTGTCAAGAAAAGATTGCTAGATTGGATCACCAAGATCAAGTGCATACCCGTAGAACAGCACGGATTCCTCCCCAGAGCGTCTACGTGTACTCAGCTAGTAGACTGTACTTATTCGTGGATTCAATCTATTAACAATGGCAAGAAAGTGGATATCATCTATTTCGACTTTAGCAAGGCATTTGACAAAGTAGACCATGATCGCCTTCTTACTAAGCTAGACAGTGTGGGAGTTCGTGGTCAAATGCTCCAATGGTTTGAGTCTTATCTCTCTGGATGGAAATTGAGCGTTAGAGTAGGAAATCACTTGTCAATGCCCAGAAACTGTCCATCGGGAATCCCCCAAGGAGGTAGTTTGTCACCGATCCTGTTTCTTATCTACACATATGATTTGCCAAGCTATCTCAAGACTGATCCCAGAATTTCGGTTGCTGCTTTCGCCGATGACGTTAAGGTCTACATTTCATACGAGAGCAGTGAGTCAGAAGAAGCTACGCGCTTATTGAATGAAGCAGTGTCGAAGATGAGCACCTGGTCCAAAGAATGGTCACTGCCTTTAAATAAAAAGAAATGTCATATTTTCTCGCTTAACTCCTCCCCGCTAGAAATAAAATTTCCAGATGGCAGTTCTCTTTCCCCCTGCGATCAGATGGTAGATCTTGGCGTGCTTCTTTCAAAAGGCCTTTGTTGGTCAAATCAAGTTCAGGAAGTTGCTAAAAAGGGACTTATGGTTAGGCTAGTTCACCTATTATTCCGAAACATCCACTGTTCTGATGTAAACATTTGGTTGAAGCTGTATAAAACCTACGTTCTCCCAGTAGTTGATTACTGTAGCCCTGTTTGGAGTCCCCATCTGACTAAAGATATTCAAGCACTAGAAAGAGTCCAAAAGACCTTCACTAGGCTGTTGTACTACAGAGCGTTTGCCAGTGATGGTTGTGATTCGAGCATTCCTGAGTATACGGTAAGGCTTAAAAATTTCAATATGAAAAGTCTTTTCTATCGTAGAACTGTTTCAGACCTACTTCTTGCTTTCAAGATCTTCAGAGGGGAGCTTTGCCTGAGTCCGTCGAAATATTGGACATTCCGTCCATCGAATGGCAGGAGAAGTCGTTTCAACGTATATAACTACAAGTTGGGTCCATTTCAGAAAGGCCTACGTATAAACTCGTTCTTTGTTCGTACTACGAAATGGCTTGAAAGTCTGCCCGTGTCAGTTTTGTCTTGTGAAAAATCTTCTCAGTTCAAACAAGCTGTAAAGAAGATTGATATTTTAAGCTCTCTTGGGATCCCAGATGTCTCCTAGTACTCTTGTAGACTTGTTCAGATAACTCGCCCAACTGATCCGAGTCGTATTTATCTTTTATTCTCTAACTCGTGGCTTTTCCGTGAGCGTTGCTTGCTTATACTCCATTTTCCATTTTCTTGACATGCTGAGTGAATTAAACCCAGTCTCCTTCAAAAAGGGATTTTTTTTCTAGACTGCGCCCCTGCAAGGGTTATGAAATTGACCGGTCTCACCCTGTTTCACAACCAGGTAGAGTCCCTAGGAACCACTCCGGTGGGGAGGGCTTCACCTATTACGATTCATGCTTCCTTGGCATAGGCGGCATTCCTACAGCTTTTAAATGGTACGGCAACCGTCTTCTATCCCTTCAGCTTTCTGCCTACCATCTAGCCTTTGGAAGAGCAGTAGACGTTGTCCTGAATACGCCTGCCCTGCAACTGTGCTTAAGCCTGGTCACGCCCGAGGAGCCTCTACCAAGGGGAGGGCTACACCTATTGCTATGCACGGTTTCGATTTTCGGCCATCACGGGTTGTTGCCGGTCTGACATTTTCCTCTCTTCTCGATCATCTTTTGCCTGGACTCAGCTTACACGACAAAAACGTTTTGTCAAATCATGGAGGATATTCTAACCTCGTTCCCGGGAAACCACGAAAAAAAAATCGTAGCTAGAGGTGATCGCATCAGGACACTTGAACCGATTCGGTCCACTTGGCGAGAAATCTCCTTCATCTTCCAACTTGTTTCAAGCGCATGAATAGCACTACCTTTACATTCCATGATTGTAATTGCTTATTTTGTTTGGTTGGTTTGTTTTGTCTAACTAGTTTAATCGCTTCCCTTCGTTCTGTCCTTGCGTTCCTTCTCTTGTTGTTGAGCTATGTGATCACTTAAATTCAGCGTGTCCTTCATGGGCGCATAAATAAATAAATAAATAAATAAATAAATAAATAAATAAATAAATAAATAAATTTCTGATGCAAGTGAACATACATATGCCTTCTTACCAAGGCGTATAACCAATGAGTAGGGGGTAACCCTTACCCTATTTGCGTCCTGATTTGGACTGTATATGGTAAAATACCAAAATCTCAAATCACCATGGCGTTAAGCCAATCCTAGAAAGAAACCCACTTTCATCTACTGGCTTGAGCTGTTTCTGAATGTAGACACTCAGAAGCAGGTCAAGCGGACTGTTTCCCGCTTCAGCCGCTCAAAAATTGACATGGGAAAGCGAAACGAAGAAAAAGGAAATTGTGACGCCCAATTACCTCGACACCCGTCACGTCATTTCAATGTAGGCGGAGTAATTTTGCGCGGCACCGCTGTTCCGTGTGCAAAACCGGGCTCTTTTGCCACGGAAAACCCCGCTTTGTGGAACTGAGGTGGTTTATTTCACTTCTGAACAATCTTGCTAGCATAATAGCCGTGGTGTTGAGCTTTCTGACAGCTTCTAGGGAGATGGGTGGTGAGGCTTAAGGGAGGAACAACTAATGGTATGAACATTTTAGCCATTCTGGTACATTGGATCACAAAAAATGTCCAAAGGCTTTTAAAATGAAGAAGTCAAGCACATAAGCGCATCTATGTATCATTTGACCTATCATTTGACGGTTTTACCCTAGCCTAGTCTGGCTAGGGTAAAACCGTCAAATGTGGAGAAACATGGTGGATACCTCCTTCAAGACTTGCACCGAAATTTGTCCACTCCGGTTGATGCCGATGACTGCTTTTATAATCTCTGCTTATCTCTCGTGTTTTATATCGTGCCATACAGCTGCTTCATCATCGAACCTATCTTCCCTTAAGCCCCGTTTTATTTGCCTTGCTTTCATATAGCATAAGAAAAGCAAATAAATATTAAGGTCCAATCCTAGCTGGGAGGGTTAGCACGCTAAAGATCTCATCACAACGAGAAACACGATGAGTAAGCAATAGCACCTCGAAATAAGCAAAATACGCCAACCTGGCTTCAAAGATGCGAGCAGTTCCTAAAGTCCTAGTTGGGGGAGGCCGTAAAAATCGTTCGCAATATAGATATTCGATCAGTTCATCACTTATCTGGATTTCGTTAATTCAGCTGCCCGCTATGGAATGCGTTCGATATATAATATATTGAACACATTCACCTCCAATGAGACGATTAATAAGGAGTGGATCAGTGGCCACTAAAACCAAATCGGAACAGATTTTGAGCGCGAAACCTGGCTTGGAGCACGGTTTTCCTCGCGCGAGTGCTTAACACTGAGGCGCGTGTATTTCCATGATGACTCTGAGCGCACTAAAACTGCTTAATCGGGGAAGTGCGCAACTCGAAAACCGCAGAACCAGGCTAGGAAAGGGACTCCCTAGTGTGGTCCATCCAAGCTGCTCGTGTAGAAACTGTTTTCGTCGCCCAGGGAAAGTCGGCAGCTGGGATCTGCAGAGGCGCATAAGTGGGAAAATGCGCACAAAGCACCAGAAAATTGTGTAGACATCAAAACCCCTCGAATCTCAACCAGTCAGTTGAAATGCAAAAATCTCGCGACGCAGGAGAACCGAACCCCCGGCCCCTTCGCATGGAGCAACGCCACCACCTACTGCGCCACGATCCGGCTGCCAGTCACGCCATCGCGGGCGTGCAAGAGACCGATGCGCATCGATCAAATGCCCGCGTGGACGCTGACGCAGCCCACGTGTGCGGCGCGTCGAACAAGTGGTGCTCCAGTCCCAACGCGTTCCTATGTCATGCATCTAATCCGATCTGGTTCTAGTGGTCTTAGCAATTCCCGTTAAGAAGCGGCCCCTCCAACTAGGATTGCACCAGTATTAGCGTTTAATGAAAAACTACGCGATAAGAACCAGGAAAGAATGTCTTCCTATTCATATAATTACACTCCAGAAGACAAGCAGCACTATCAGATGAAGCGCTGATAATGGCGGACAGTCAATACAATGGACAGGGAACCTCGAAGAACAAAAAAGAGTGGGAAGACGGCAAACAGCTCGAGAGGGGAGAGTGATCTTGCGCTGATGGACCGGAGTGGCGGAAAGAAACAGACACATGGACAATGTCGTGCGTGATTCTGACGCGGAAGGGCGAGCTTCTACAGCGATTTCCGCCCGCTGCGAAGGGAGTCGACGCATAAAAACGCCATTAATCGATGGCAAAGGCGCAGAAGTGCGAAGGGAACGCAGAGCCGACGGTCCGGACACGAAATGAAACACGGACGGGTGGGGATGGGGCAAAAAGCGCCGAGAAACGCCCCGTACGCGTCGGAGTTCGACGGGGGGGGGGGGGGCGAGAAAGTGACGTCGAGAGGTGTTGACAGTCGCCGGCCACCCGAAGTCGACGACGAAGACCCGATTTGAACCCGCGGTGGCGCCGACGCCCCCGGGCCAGCCGCCGGCTGCCAGCCGGCCGGTCGGCATGGTCGCGACCGCCGCCCGTTGGTGGCCGACGATCGTGGCGGGACCCGCTCCGCCGGCGCCCGGGGTCGCGGCGACCGACGGCGGCATCGAACGCGCTTCGGGTGGCTTCTGAATCGGAGCGGGGACGACTGCCTGCGCTGGGACGGCGCCGTGGTGACGGATGATCCGTGATGAGCAGAACGGATGGAGCCTCAGGAGCATCCCCTTTCCATCGACGGAAGTCCATGCTCCCGTGCCCTCTGAAGTTCCTCCATTCACGAGTGAGAGGTCTCAGGAAGTTCCGCTGCAAGAGTCGGCACTAATGTACCTTCACGACTCCCGAGGTCGAAAAATATTCGCCCAATCTTTGCCCAGAGGTGTGATTTGGGGTGCTGATCAATCTAACATCCGCTTCTGAAACTTCAGCTGGTTACGGTAGATTATTTATTTATTTATAATTGCACCTTAAGCGCGCTCATAAAACGGTGAAATACAACCCAGCAGTCCACAATCCGAACAAACTAACGAGAAAACAACTATGTGGAACGAGCGTAGTGTCACTGTGCCCTGCGATTTCGTTATTTTAAGTGTTCTGCAGCACTAAGAAGCCCAGACAGAAGTAGCCTGGCCCAGCAAACGGCAGTAAAATGAGTACTAAACAGTAAACAGTACTAAATGATTTAATTTAATCATAGTTTAAGTAAATAATTTGATCGTCGTATAACGGTGCATAGGTCGGTTAGGCAATTAGTATAGCTATGGCGTGATTCCGATTGGATGAGAAAACCACTTTCGAGCAGCATATAAGATGGAAGCACCTAGGAGTCCGGTCTTAAATCCTGTCATACCTAAGCCTTCATTAGGCTTGCAGTCGATGCTGCTTCCATAGGAACTGAGTGAGCCTGACCGAACTAGCAACAAGAAAAAACATGTCTGAAGGCAGAAACGTATCCGATATATGTGTTTAAAGGAAGACATTATAAATAATTGGCTAAAGAGTGAAAGTATCTAGGGCTTAATAGGCTCCTTCGTATATAAGCTCAGGACATCTGCTTACAGACTTAAGAAAGGAAGTAGTAGATTATGGTAGGTACGGGAGACTGAGGGATTCGTATGCACACTAAACGCTCCCTTAGGTCTATGGTATAATCCCGCGGGATCGTCCGCAGACGGCCGGGAATCGCGCTTTGATCCCTCACCTGGCCAATCGCCGCGTCTCGCCACGCCCACCGTTCGCGGAGTCCTTCGCCAATGCGCTCCCCAATGCGACGCTAGCCGCCCCGGAACGACGACGACCGTCCGCGGTGCACCTTTCGTCCACAGGCATCCCGCAGATGCTCCGCGGCAGTATAGATGAGCATCATGCGTTCGGAACGAATGCGTAGTATTGAATCATTGAGCGACGAACGCATCGCTCAATCAATACGACCACTATACGTCGCTCGGCGTCGAAGTATAAACGGCGCCTAAACAAGGCCCAACGCGACGTCCCTCAATCGATATAGAAGCTCATCATTGCATCGAGTCGCGCTGCGATGCTGCTCTGAACGCCCCTAGTGGGCCCCAGTTAAGCCAGAAATCGGGCGAAATAGAAGAGTTGTGCTCCTTGCTAGGAAACTGCTGACGGACTACGAAATTAAGTATATAAGGTCAGGCATAAAAGACGACGTATCCTACTCTTTAAAGATATCGTGGAGGCGGTCTGAATGCGTATTTAGTCATACGATGCAGTGACCAGCCGAAGAGGAAGTCAACATTCTATCCTTTCCGGACAAGTTCGGTACCAATTCACCGACCCAGGAGGGATGGAAGGTTTGGTTGGCCTGAGCGGGAAATCTTCTTCTTTCTTCTTCTTCTTCTTCTTCAGCGTTTGTCCCGCATCGTAGCGGGGTCCGCTATTCTGGTGTTATGATGCCACCTTTCCCGATCCAGCGCTAGATCAGGGTAAACACCAGTAATCTTCAAGTCCGCATGTAACGTATCAGCCCAGCGCTGCTTCGGGCGCCCTCTAGGCCGCTTTCCAATTACCTCGAAGTTAAGGCCTATCTTGCGGACGCTGTCTTCCTTTCCACGCAGAACGTGGCCGTACCATCGCAAGCGAGCTTCGCGCATCTTGTCGGCTATCGGCGCGACACCGAACTTCTGCCGAATAGCATCGTTTCGAATGCGGTCCATGCGCGTGACTCCAGCCGTCCAGCGCAGCATCTTCGCCTCCATAACGCTGAGGCGCGTTTCAACTTCCCTGGTCGCAGGCCAACACTCAGCGCCGTACATCGCTACTGGCCGGACGACTGCTCTGTATATCTTCGACTTCAAGCGCTCCGGTATCTTCCTATCGCAGAGCACCCCAGTCAACAAGCGCCACTTGGACCAAGCTGCACTCACGCGTGAATTCACTTCAATCATCAGTTTGCCGTCAGACGTGACTGCTGATTCCAGGTACTTAAAGACCGAAGTGCGTGGAAGCTCGATGCCGTTAACCTTGATGGAGCTGGACTCAGTAACGTCCGTCGTTAGATATTCGGTCTTCTTCACGTTCAATTTGAGTCCAAACCGCTCCAAGCGATCACACCAAGCTTGCACCTCTCGCTCGAGTTCATCTTTATCTTCGCTAGCGAGCATTACGTCATCAGCATAAAGCAACGTCCAAGGGACGGGGTTCTGAAGATCTCGTGTGATGGCATCCATGACGACAACAAAGAGGAGTGGGGAAAGCGCAGAACCCTGATGTACCCCGACAGAGATGGGAAACTCCATCGAGGTTCCAGCTGCAGCTTGAACTCGACTCTTTGGACAAGAGTAGAGAATTCGCACCCACTCTATGAGCTCTTCAGGAACTCCATGATGTCGCAAGGCGTACCATATCACTTCACGCGGTACGTGGTCAAAGGCCTTCTCTAAGTCGAGGAAGGCGATATGCACCGACTTCTGTTTCTCGCGATGCTTCTCTATCAGGAGGCGGGCGGCGTGAATGGCATCAATGGTGCCACAGCCAGCCACGAAGCCGCACTGATTGCTGGACAGCTGGACGATGTCACGAATTCGTCCGTCGATAATTCGCTCAAAGATCTTCATGCTGTGCGAAAGCAAGCGAATCGGACTGTAATTGTAGCAGTCTGCAGGACTGCCCTTCTTCTTCCAAATCGGAATCGTCGTACTTTGGCGCCAACACTCAGGCACTTTTTTCTCCGCCACAACCTGATTAAAGAACTTCGCCAACCACTCAGCAGGGTACCAAAACTTCGACTTCCACAGTTCTGCTGCCACGTCGTCGGGCCCAGTCGCTTTGCCTGGCCTCATCTTCTTCAAAGCCGCTTCAATCTCCTCCACGGTGATCTTATGAACGGGGCCGTGGGTTGGAGCCGTTGAGGGGATGGCTGGATGAGGAAATTCTACTGTAGAGATTTCCTCAAAGTAATCGCGCCATCGCTTCAGTGCCTTCTTGCGGTCCATAACGTAAGGTTTTGCGGTCTAGCAAATCGGTACAGATACCGCTCACCATCGCGCGACTCGAGCTTCTCGTTGACATCTCCATAATGAGTGGCTTTTGCAACAGCCACTGCCTTCTTTGCAGCTTTCTTCGCTTCTTGGTACTTCCGCCAGTTATCGGCTGTCTTTTCGCCGAGAAACACGTGATATAGCGTCTTCTTCTCTCGAACTTTGGCTTTCACGTCATCTGTCCACAGCCAGGCCTGCTTGTCGACCTTCCGTCGTCCAGGCTTCGTGATGCCGAGCTCCGACCGTGCAGCGTGACGAATCGCGTCGGTGGCCTTCTCCCAAGTTTCGTCGACAGTTGCCACTGTCGGTAACCGCACGCGAGAAATCACAGCTGCTTCCTTCTCTTTCATTCGCCAACACTTGATTCTTGGTGCACCGCATCGCTCGACCTGCTTCAGCCTCGGAGGGGCGATCTTTAAAGTACAGATCAGCGGTCGATGCTGTGGGGCGACCGTCTCATACGGCACGACCTTCGCGTCTGTGACAAGACTTCGGTCTCGATCCTTCACAAGGACAAAGTCTGAGTCCTGGTGTTCCCGCTATAGAACGAGATGAGGTGGGAATCGCGTTTGCGAAATACGGTGTTCACTATGGTGAGGTTGTGCGATTCCGCATATTCAAGGATACGCTCACCATCTGCGTTACGCGACCCGTAACCGAACCCACCATGACAGCCGTACCCGTCTTTCGTCGCGCCGACGTGCCCGTTGAGGTCACCAGCGACTATGATGACATCTTTCGACGGTACCTCTGCTGTCTTCTCATCAAGCAGGCTCCAAAACTCTTCCTTGGCTTGATCCGAGCAGCCAGTCTGCGGAGCATACGCAGAGAAGAAGTGATAGAGTCGTTCCTTCGCGGCGACAACGATCTTCATCAATCGATCGTCAAAGCGCTCGACGCTTACAATCGAGTCACGAAATCGTTCGGAGACGATTATTCCGACACCACTGGTGGTCCTGGGACTTCCACATAGAACGGCCTTGAAGCCTCGTCCTATGTCCCTTGACTTGCGGCAGGACCACCTCGTCTCCTGCACCGCACAGAAATCAACTCTTCTACGCTCCAGTGCTTCAACCAACTCGCACGAGCGGCCCGTCAACGTACCCACATTCAGCGTAGCCACGCGGGTCCTGCTTACGTTACGGGACTTTCGGACTAACTCAGTTGCCCCCCGATGCCGTCCTCGCATCAGGGACCCTCGCATACTTTTCACACTCGCCGGGCTTTGCGAGTGCGCGTCGGCTCCCGCGGACGCCGTAGCACTATCTCGATAAACCTGAACAGTCATACACCATGTGATGTGACATGGGTCTTCGTAGGCCGGCCTGTCACAAGGGCCTGTTGCCTGCAATCGAATGTCCGTGATCGGCTTAGCTCGCAGAGCGAACAGTTTCCAGTGGCACCACGTGGAGGAACGGACATCGCCACCATGGCCTGAGCGGGAAATCTGAACCACAAATCGGGTGCAAGCGACAGCCGGTACGTCCTCATTGCCACACCCCTTATGGTAAAACAATCTCATAAAATTTCGAGCCGTGACTTCATACAGCAGAAAACCAAGTCCTCGGCAGCGATCTTCAACATGATTAGAGCTACGTATTCAAAACCGTTGTTCTCCACTGAATTGATATGTTTCTCTATCCGAAGGGGATGACTTATAGAGGTGAGATTTTATAATATAAACTGTAATCCTTAAGCCTTTCTTTATGATGAGGGGTTGAACTTCACCTCGATTGCCGAAAAAAATCGCTCCAAAAATTGGACCTCGCTGAACATATAGAAGATCGCTGCAGAAGAGCCTGGTTTTTATTGTGTAACGAGCAGTGCTTTTCTCACAATTTCACCTTCTCAGAAAGGTATTTTTTGTATATCGTGTCTTTTTCAGGTGGGTAGAAGTCTGCTTCCGTGATGATGCAGCTTTCGCGTGCAACCGACGAAGTCAAAGAACGCAGTTGGCTGCGCCTAATCGGTTTTAACTCAAAGAGTTTTCGGAGTTTTTGAAAACGAAAACGCGTTAGAAAATAGAAGGATGGCGCTTCTACTCACTGAAAACCGGCCTCTAAAATTAGGCGCTTCTTGGCGCTAAGAGGTTTGATTTCTGCTAGTTTCGTTCGCCGGAAATTCACGAAAAATCGAACCTAGTGCCTAACCCCGAACTACAGCTCGATTTTACGGAGGCAAATTCACTGAGAAATGGGCGACTGTCTGGTGCCCCATTCACGCTCATCATCAAATGCTCCGAATGCTGCATCGAGAAGTCAGCATGGCCAACGACCAGAGCTGGGAGGAGGGAACGAGCGACGTGGATGAATGGAGACGTTGCTGTCGAACAATTCAACGAGCTATGGTTGACGCGTGAGAGGTGATACTCATTCTAGCATTATACTTAAAGGACATAAGATAAAGGACGGCATACTCAATCCCTTTTGGGATGCGCCACGCATTCTACTTCTAAGGGATGTCGTGGAGGCGACATCGATGCGTATTTGGTCATACCTGCTGCGGTGGTAATAAATAAATAAATAAATAAATAAATAAACGAGGTCTGTGGAGACCTCGTTTATTTATTTATTGACGTGATAATCAAACAAGTGATATGTCAGACGGAACATCAGACAAACAGTAACACTTAGAAGAAACAATCTGAGAAGACGAAGAGAAGAAAGGAAAACTTAGACAGCCGTATTGGAATAAAGTAAGCAACTGCAACTGATTGACAAACAAGTCTAAACAGAGTAGCATCCATCAAATTTGACCAAATATTTTGCGAATAATAAGATTTTGAAAAACTTGAACAGACAGTCCTAGGATACCTTCTTCTTCACATAGTAATTTGTTGAACTCCCGTAGGTTTCTATACGTAAAGAACCTTGACCTATTCTGGGATTTTGCCACAGATACATTGACGTGTAACATAAACACACGTGATAATCAAACAAGTCTGAGCCTTCCGTCTCTTGACATCGTCAGTGGTGCACCAAAAAAGTTACTGGATCAGTTGAAACTCTTTTTGCCAGGATTTTAAACACCGTACATAATCAGATCTGCTTTCCTACGTCTGTTCTGACGGGTTTGAAGGCCAAGGTCCCTGGCCCTCCTAAAGCCGTTTGGCATGGCGTTATAATCTCTTTCAGAACATTTCATATATAGCTTCCGAATACAATTATTTTAGACACTTTCAAGCAGCTCTATGTCTTTCTTTTTAAATTTATTCAATTATTAATTTATTTTTACTTTGTGTGGATAATATTTATGTATAGCTGAATTGAGCGAAGAGGATGAGATAATGAGAGGTGGGTGAGTTTTGTCGTCTTCGAATGCGTTCATCAGCGCAGCTTCGGTTTTTTCTGATAATATCGTGGCGCCTGTTCTGGTGCGAGTTAGCATGAGGAACCTCCAGTGAACAACTGTCTCAACCACCCCTGAGATCAGAGTGCAGTAGGTGTTCTCAGATGTCTTGACATGGTGGGCTAGAATGGATCCGCTACCCTTTGTCAACAGGGTCCTCCTCAAAATACTGCGGAAGCTACCCAACCTTGCTTTTTCATTGCTTAGGATAGCTCCACAATCAGTTAGAAATCACCTTAACCTTCAGTTTACTGATATCCACGAATTTTAACGGCCTGATTTCGTCAGTGTCCTCAACGTCCCCAGTCTGAGGTAGACAGTTGTTGGTCAGAGAACGCCAGGAAGCGCTGTGCTAGAGAGCCTTTGGTATGCGCGTTATGAACTCTTTCCTCGAGGTGGCAGGTGGTAATAAATTTTTCACAACGGCAAAAACCTGACCTCGTTGGATATTCTGTACTCTTGTTACGGGCCGAACGGCCTGGGCTCCAATTTCTGTCTCACAATGGGATCTGACCTCACCTTCGAACTCCTTTACGTTGACGAAGGAAGTGGACCGCAGTAGTTGCCGCTAAGGTGAAATTTAAAAATAAATTTATTTTTATTTATTTATTTGTACATGAATAATCACGTAAATAAGAAGAAAGATAAACAATTACAGCCAACCAAAAGCGCAATATATGATGGTGGAACATTCAATGCTTCAGACACCACACAGAAATCATCAAATCAAAAAATGTAGTAAACCATAAATAGTCCTCACGGACACAGCGCTTAACTAGTGTTCTATGTACTGGATTGGCTTACCTAATGAATTGCCTTATTGTGGTATGAAAGGTGTTGTTCCTCCAGAATTCACTGCCAGCATGTTTCCGAGTCTCAAGCCGAAGCGCTCCACGGCACGAAAATTCTGCTGTCACGCAAAGTGGCCCACATACTTCAGTTTTTGCAGTCATCTTAGATATTTAATATGTAGTGAAAACTGTTTGTCCCTATGTAGGGGTATCAAAACCTCCTAGGAAGTCGTGGTGTAAAAAACTGAAACGATGGCGGGAATATTCTGGGCACTAAAACGGCAGAAACATTCGGTTCGACCTAATATTATAGATGGATCGGTCTCGATGACCCTTGCTGGAGGAGAGTGGTCTCGAAATACCGAATCGTTGATCGCCCTTCATAGTGAATGTGGCCTTGATGTGACACGAATTACCCGTCAATTGAACGAGGCGAGTCTACTGGGCTGCACTTTCACTCGACAGGGAAGAATGAGGACGTGTCGGCTTGATCAAATCCGCATTCAACATCACGATATGGACAGATTATACAGGAGAGTGAGGCAAAGACTCCTTCACGTATATTTCCAAATGATGTGACACAGTCCGTTAAAACTAGTCGAGTTGCAAAAACAACAGAAGAAGATTTGAGAGCGGTTCCAGCAAGCTTTTTCTGAGTTCACTCTGAGACGCCATGCTTCAGGTTGAAGATAGTTTGATTATCGATGCAGTGTTCTTGAGCTGTCCACGAACAGCTCTCTAAATATTTGTAGACGAGAAGCACACTCATAGACGACGTGAGCCATCCTTTCCGAAGAAGTGGCTAAACCTTCCTTTCCGCCATCGGAAGCCTTTGGAAGGCTTGTAAGATAGTTTGACTCGAATGAATGGAAAACCTTAGTGCTGTGGATCAGCATATGAAACAAAGGAGGAGGACAGTGGACGAGAAGTGCAGCGCTTTGTTCATCTGCAGAAAGCTTGCAGAAACTCATTTCAGGTGTGGTCTACGACCGCCAGTGCTCGACAAAAAAGCCATGTGTACTGGTCTCGCGGAGAGCGAAAGCGAAAAGCGCTGGAAGCGCTTTGTCCAACGTATTCCGCGGGCTGTGGGAAGGCTGCGCGGAGCTCACTTTTTCAATGCACAGAGTGAAGCACGTGACGCCTCTAGAGGACGTGGACCGCAGATATGTTCGTAGACGAGAAGAACACTCATAGACGTTGTGAGGCATCCTTTCCGAAGAAGTGGCTAACACCTTCTCTGGCAGCCGTGCGCGTGTAGCGCCAGGGGGTGAGGCCTGTTACGCCCACTATTTACGAAGCGCGACGATTGCGCGCTTGTAGAGAATCGTAAGTGGAGGCGGGGCCCAGATACTGTAATTGTGGAAATGGCAGGGGATTAAAAAGCTTGTGCGGCGTTCCTGGCTTCACTACAGTAGAGGAGTTAGCCGTCGCCAAAAAGGGGGGTTTAGTGTGGAGAGGCTGCGGAAGCCTCTTTAATCCGACGGCTAATCGTGCTACAGTACGATACCTTCGAATTCCGGAGCACCGGAAAGGACGCCGAGGAGCCGTATTTTAGCACGTCTGTGCTTCTTCGGGGCTGGGGCGTTGTAGAAGAGCCTTTTATAGGCAAAGTCCCACTTGGAAGTGGGGCTTTGCCTATAAAAGGCTCTTCTTGAAGCTCGTGCTATGTTTGAAACAGTATTTCGTTGTTACCGATTGTTCGTAAGTTCGATATTGTTTCGATGCTCGCCACAAATGAAGTATGGAAGTTGTTTTGAAAGACGTGTGCGCTTTTTGAAATGGTTTTTGTTCGGTCTCGTCCTCCTCGTGAGCTGTTGAAGAGGTTTTGAAGTTGGAAGAGTCTCCCCGAGGTATTTGTCAGCTCATGAGTTGGGGGAGACGTTCAAAATGGTGTATTGTTTCTTTCTACCGGTGCTTATGAAACGAGTAAGTTGTTTTGAAACGTATATGAATTATTTGAAATGGCTTTCTGTTGGGGCTCGTCCTCCTCGTGACTTGTCGGAGGTAATGAAGTTGGAAGAGGTTTCCCCGAGGTTTTTGTAGGTTCGTGAGTAAAAGAAGAACGTGTAAATGACTTATTTTTGTTCGTTTCGATTCTTTAGTTTTGACGTCGAAGAAGAGCCTTCCGATTCTTCTTCGAAGTAAAAACTTCTTTCGCAGTGGAGTGAAGAGCTCTATAAAGTGACCCCCCCCCCCCAGCCTCCTAACGTATTTTTCCGTAGACAGCTTCATTTGGGCGGTCTGGAAGCTCGTGTTGGTTTTGAGACCGTATTTCGATGTTATCGATTCTTCGTAGGTTCGGAATTGTGTCGATGCTCGCTACATATGAAATGACAAGTTGTTTTGAAATACGTGTGCGGGTTTTGGAGTGTTTTTTGTGCGAGCTCGTCCTCCTGTTTAAGTGTTTTGAAGTTGGCGGAGGGTTTCCCGAGGTTTTTGTGTGTTCATGAATATAAGAAGAATTTCCAAATGATTTATTCCTTCTTGCTGCCGGTTCCTACGAAGCGTGTAAGTTGTTTTGAAGCGTATGTGTGCGAATTCCGAAGCCTTTGGAAGGTTTATAAATGGCTAACAACATTTGGGTAAGTGCTGCTGCCCGTCGGAGATAGAGCCAGAGGTGATAGAGCCGCAACATTTCTCTCGACCTGCACTTGATAAGTCTAGTAGAATAATGCCCCTAGAAGAAATCATCGGAATGAAAGATAGGTCTTCGACAGGCAATCCAAAAACGCGTCAGTTCCATCTCCGTGGGTTGTAGATGATGAATTATTGCCCCCAACTGCAGTTGCGAACCAGAACGTGGCTCCGTTTCTCCAAAAGATTTTTCGCAAAACAGTTCACACTACACCCAATTTGCCGATCGAAAATGATAAAGATTTTCAGTCTCTGAAGTACTTTGGAACATGGGCATCTATAATGACTGTAAGGACAATTCACTTACAGTTTAACGTAATCGTAAGGAGAAGCTAGAATTGAGGACCCTCAAGAGATTCTAAAAATGCCTAGATTTTAGATGATAAAATTTGTGACTATGCTGTGCAACACAGGAAGACATTAAAGAGTTTTCGTAACGCGGATCGATCATTAGTCACGTTCTTGTAGTCGTGTCTAGTATATACTGTGTCATGTTCGTCTCACTCCTATAAATATCCTACAAGCATCTCTTGCAAATATCTGTGCCCATGTTCCGTCGTTGTCAAATCAAGGCAAAAAACAACAATCAATCAACGTTGTTAAAATTACAACAAGGATAAGAGCCGGTGTTACTCGGCCCCTTTATTAGGTGCTGTCGCACGGTACTTGAGACAATTTGAATGTATCCTATACAACGACCTGCGGTGACAGCTTCGATAACTACCTTGCTCTCGACAAAGTTGAAGTTGAATGCCTTCTTCATGACGATGAATATAAGGCACAGTACCAGCTTGTGTCCTTCACGATCTTCGCCATGATCGCGTTTAATTCCCTCTAAAATCTCATGCCTGTCCCTTGCGTAGCGATCTACCGATTCTACTCAGGATGACTCGGGTGAACAGCTAGTGGTCGTACACTACGGACAGCAAGCAGATCGGGCGATAGTTGCCAATGTCGTGCACGTCTCCCGTCTTGTACAGCAAGACCGTTCTGCTGGTGATCCACTGAGATGGAACCTTGCACTCCGACAAGTAGCGTGTGAAGAGCCGCGCCAGGGTGTTGATGAGCGCTGGCGGGCGGTTCTTCAGGTGTTCCTGTCTGATCCTGCCGGTATTGGGTGCTGTACGATTTTTCATCGACAAAATGGAGTGTCGGATCTCGGAAGGGAGAACAGACGACGCATCCATCCTGCGGAAGATGGCATGGGGCAGGTGGGCGTGGCTATCGGAGAGATCAAAGTAGAAATCGTGGATGACCTTCTCCATGGTCCTTCTGGAAGAGGTGACGGTTCCGTCGGGACGTCGGAGAGCGGTCATCTTGGTCTTGAAGTTGGCGAAGTTTCGGCGGGCATTGCGGATGCTCAACCCTGCCTCTACAGCTTCAGCCAACTCTTCCGCCCTTCTCTTCTTAAGATCTTCCTTTATCGCCGCTCTGCATAGCTTCGCAAGCTCGGACGTCAGCTGGTAGTTGTCTGACGCACGTTCTGCTCCACGCTGACGTATCAGCTCAAGAGTTTCCTGAGACAGACGTCTCTTGGTGGTCTTCAAGGTCTCGGCTCCCTTAGCACTATCGCGGAGATGGTGCACGAAGCGATCGTATTCCTCGTCGATGTTGTCCATGACGGTATCTTCCCAAAGGCCGGCAAGAGAGGTGTAAAGGTCCCAGTTGTTACTCGTTCTGGGACTCCTATTCTCGAACTATGCACGCGAAAAGCGGAACGGCGAGAGGCTTTCGGTACTGCGACTTTCCATGGTGCCTTAACTGAAAGCTGAGAAGCACTTGACATTTTTGCACTTCACCACTTCGCTACTGCAGACCTCAAGGAATTGGCAAATACCATGTGAGATTTTTTTGAACGCCTTTAAAGTAGTTACGAAAACAGAAGAATTTTAAAACTACCGCACATTCAGAGGAACGAAAAATTACATAAATCAACCCGAACTTGTAAGCTCTGAACTCACGCTTAATATATGGCTAAATAGTGGGTGACCTTCCCTTATTTCTTTTTGTTTTCCAAATTAAAACAACAATATGTGCCATTTTCACGACGAGTTGGACACTTTTAAAAATCATGTTGGTCACCCTTCTAAGCTAGCTTTAAGACTTTTGAAATCAAATAGAACGTCTTCGAAATCGAAATGGCCTTCGGACAGGTTGAACTATAGACTCAATAACAAGAACATGGTTAGAATGATTTTTCGCTCAAGGAAAATTTGGTTCAAGTTTTTTTTGAAGTTTTTTAGTTCACCAGCCCTAATAAGCGGAATAATTTCATAAAACTATCATTTTTAGAGAAAAAAAAATAGTAGGTCAAAATTTGCCTTAGAACATAGCAAAGAAGTAATCATACAACGCCTTAAATTGTCCGATTGCGCCATGCATTCAAAAAGTTCGCCGCAACTTTTGTTTGAATGGTAGTGCGTGTTACATGAACCATCAAGGTGAGGACATGTGTTCTTTACAGTCGTTTTTGTTGTATCATTAACAGGTGTCGAACTCTATGCAAACAAAGTTCTTCTATTAATCGAACAAAAATCTTGGACGAGGGCATGGAGCAATATCTTTTATTAGAACCAAAAAATGAACGCCTTCACTTTAAAGAAAGTTTTAAACTAATGTTTTTCCTCTGAAAATAGAATTTTTATAAAATTCCAAACAATGTGTTCGCTTACTGGATGGTGAATTAAACCTTCAAAGAAAGTAATAATAAAAATTTTTTTGGACAAAGAATAATTCTAACCATCTTGGAGGGTCTCTAGTTTAATGTCGAACAAACTCGTTTCGATTCGGACGAGCTCGTTTTCATTTTAAAGTCTTAGGCAGGGATGTGCGTAAATGAAATTTGAAATTTTGTAAATCGTAAATCGTAAGAGTCATCTGACCTGAAGAGCAGTAGAATTAAATTTTCATAGGGCTTTTTTCTACTAATGTGATCAGAAGTGTTATTTATTTCTCGTGTTATTTTCAGCTTAAGCTGAATAGTTTTCTTACCAAACTATTTCTTTTTTTTTCACGTTTTCTTGCTAGTAAGACGTCTTTTATACCAAACTTTACACGTTTCATGCAAGTCGAAAAGACTGTAAATTCAAAAACTTTAGTTCAGCCTAAGCATGGTATTGCAACAAAGAGCCTGCATCGCTTGGATATTCATTAAATTCCTACCTCACTACCAATTCTTTAACTTGCATATATTAGGTTGTCGCATTATAAATGTCGCCGGCTTTTGATTGGTCATTTCTCTGCTATTGTTATTTTTTGAACCATGTAACTTCACGTGTTTAACAAGCGTTTTCGAAGGCATCTTTCGGGAAAGCTTCGTTCCGATTCGTTGACCTTTTCAAGAATTTTTAAGAATAACGATGATCGAGCAAAAGTACCGAGTGCTGGTTTGCTTGCTGGACGATTTCAAGCAAGGAATAATTGCTGCAGAACCCCGTCGCGTAGGAGTAATTGGTAACGGAGTTCCATCACTACCTCAATGCCAGCGATGGTTTCAACGTTTCCGAGACGGCGATGAGAGCTCTGAAGACGAAAAGCATCAATGGCGTCTTGAAGCTGTGGATAGCCACGACTTAACGGAAGCTGTCGAGTCGGATCCAACACAAACTACACGCGAGCTCGCACAGAGGTTTGGTTGTCACCATTCTGCTATTGCCGATCTTGCATGCAATCGGAAAGTGAAGTCCGCGGGGAAGTTGGGTGGCACATCAGCTCGGCGACACAAACAAGGCAGCACGAATCGCCACCGCTGGAATTCTCACCCGCAAAACCCAGAACGGCGGTTTCTATGACTCCATCGTGACGTCGGATGAGAAGTGGATCCACTGCGACAATACCACACGAAAGCGGCAGTGGTTGAGCCCCGGTGAGGTTCTAGAGACAACGTCGGAGCCTGACTTTCACGGAAAAGAAGTCAAAGTCGAAGTGCTCTGTGCTTGGTGGAACAGTAGAGGTCTGGTGCATTTTGAGGTGCTGGTTACAGGCCAACCAGTTACGGCAGACCTCTACAAAGAACAACTGAGCGGCGCGGACCAAGCACTGCGTCAACAAGGAGTGAACACAGAGCTTTGAAATTCCTCCATTACAACGCTCCACTGCACGCCGCAAATATCATGCTGCAGAAAATTGAGGAGTTGGACTCTGGGAACTTCTGCCTCATCAGCCTTATAGCCCCGACATTGTGTCATCAGACCACCATCTTTTCTAGTCGGTACAGGTCGCCTTGGCTGAGAAAAAATTCAAGAACTGTGACGAAGTCGAAACTTGGGTGTTTAACTTCTTCGTGTCGCAGCCACCGGAGTTCTTCAAGAAAGGCATCCATTCTTTGCGAGAACGTTGGCGACATGCCATTGATAATAATGGAGATTACCTCTTGTATCAAGGTGTGGTCATTCTTTTCTTGTAGCGAAACTTCTTTTGAGCAACAATGACATTTTTAATCCGACAACCTAATAAATCTAGGATTTAGCAGAAACAACAGCGAAAAATTTGCTGTCAAAACTAAAAATTAAAAGGTCGTTTCACCACTGAGTAATGTGCCGGTTTCCAGCTTAAGCCTGCACTTGTAAGATTTCGAAAACGTTGTAATATTGCACTACTATTTAATAACTCCCTACAATACCGCCCGCGTCGCGCGGTCAAAAAGACGGTTTGCGACGGAAAAATCCGTCGCAAACCGTCGCATAGTCATAACTCCTTTAATTTTGAGTTGTTTCAGAAATCGTTGGCACCATTCGATTTGTCTCGTCGAGATCTACAAAACTATGTATAAAACTCTTCCAGGCCACCGCGTTTTCGCCGTGGGTGGCCTAAAAAAATAACTGCAGCAGGCTTTTGCGATTGGAGCACCTTATTTTCCAGGACGTGCATGTGTCGTGCAGTGTTTTCGGAGTATCTCAAGCATGGCGTGCGTTGTCAGTGCTCTGTCATGCCTGGAATGTTCCGAGAGTGCACCGTGCACAATGCATATAGGATCGAACCTATCAATCGAATGGGCGGAAGCATGCCCACTGGGTTTCTATCTTCACTTAATGGAAAATGTAAAGCCTTCAAGGCTATCTCGCACCGTTTGGAGAATTTTATAAGAAATTTTCGGCCGTCCTACTTAAGATTTGCTCCTGTCAGTCCGATGAGCCTTTGGAGTGTGCCGTACACAATGCATGTTGGATCGAACCTATCAATCGAGTGAGCGGAAGCGGTTCAAATGTCGTGCTAAACAGCAAAGCTTACCCTCTTAAGTTGCTTAGTGCACACACTGAGAGCAGCGTATACAAATGAAGAGGTTTTAAGAAGCGAGAGGAGAGAGTGCGCCGTGAAAATGCATATACGATAGAACCGTTTCAAAGTAGATTAGATTAGAAATTTCCTGCCGTCCTACTCAGGAATTCCAGTCTTCTGTTCCGGGGAGGCTTTAGAGTACGCTGTGAACAAGGCATATGGAATAGAACCTATCAATGGAGTGGAGCGACCGCTCACAAATGCACGCGAGGGGCGAGTTCGTAGCGCAATAACTCTATCAAGTTCGAATCTTTCCGGCTGCGACTCGAGGACTTTGTTGGGAGCACAAGCTTCTTAAACTGCTCTAAAGCACAGCGGTGTGGCTCATGAATTGACTAAATTACATCGCTCCGAAAATGCAGGTGAGGCTTGTGCGATCCAATTTTTTCCGATTTCGGTCGGCCACTGCGCGAAGACACGGCGAGCCAAGGGCATGCAAATGCATAGGCGAGCAGAACACCTAAGGTGTTTCATGACGATGTGCTCTTAACTCCCCAGCCGCCTAAACTGCCTTAGCCCCATCTGCCATTTTAGGGCGGCGGACTTTGCGGTTGAAGTTTCCTGCCCTCTTACTCGCCCACATTTGTGTTTCCGACACTCCCAGTAACACCGTTTTGTTTACAACGAAAAGCTCTATCGAAGAGTGTCACTCTCGACGAATTTCAAAAAAATCGATTTTTTGACAGTTTCCCATCGAGGACGTAGGCGCCATTGGCCGGGCCGGCGCGGACGATGACGTCATCGAAAACAGATGTTTTCGAAATTGGCCAAATTTCCTCGTGCAAACTTCGTCCAAAATCATCTAAGGGTTAATTGGGGCGCTGATTAGGAATCCGACATCCTTTTTTGAAAATTCCGCCGATTGCAGTAGGTTACTTCCCGTTTGAGGGTGGTCGGGTCAGGACCACCGATCATCCTCAGTTATCGGTATGAGCGGTCTCTTGCCGTAATCGTCCGAATGAACTTCGGCATCGTGTTCAGCACCCCGAATAAGAGCGCAGCGCAGTAAGAGCGCAAGAAACTCTAACCGCTATCTTCCGCCGGTATAAACCGGCAGCTGAGGCTAAGGCAGTTCAGAAAGCTGAGGAGTTCTGATAACGTCATCGTGAAGTACCTTAAGCGCTCTGTTTGCACACGCATTTCAAGACCGTTTGGTTGCCGGGTCTTCCCGCAGTGGTCCACCGAAATCGAAAAAAATGCGTCACAGAAGCGTCGCCTGCATTTTCGCAATCTGTAACGTGGCCTCTTCCTAAGCTACACCGTTCTAATTTAGCGTACTACTAGAGCTGCCTACAAGACCCACGAGTTGCAGTCGAAACGATTTGAACTTGAAAGAGTTATTGCGCTCCGAACACGCACGCGCGTGCAATTTGAAAGCGGTCGCCTCCTCGATTGAAAGGTTCGATTCTATATGCATTGTTCATGGCGCACTCCAAAGGCTAGCCGGACGGCCTTAAAAGAATTCCTTAGTAGGGCGGCTGGAAGTTTATGATAGAACTCCCCAAACGCTCACTCTACCAGTTGTCGAACTCATTCGATTATTCGATTGATGGGTTCGATCCTATATGCATTGTGCACGGCACATTCCAAAGGCTCGTCGGACTGACTGGAGCAAATCTTAAGTAGGACGGCCGAAAATTTCTTATAAAATTATCCAAACGGTGCGAGATAGTCTTGAAGGCTTTTCATTTTCCATTAAGCGAAGATAGAAACCCAGTGGGCATGCTTCCGCCCATTCGATTGATAGGTTCGATCCTATATGCATTGTGCACGGCGCACTCTCGGAACATTCCAGGCATGACAGAGCACTGACAACGCACGACATGCTTGAGATACCCCGAAAACACTACACGACACATGCACGTCCTGGAAAATAAGGTGCTCCAATCGCAAAAGCCTGCTGCAGTTATTTTTTTAGGCCACCCACGGCGAAAACGCGGTGGCCTGGAAGAGTTTTATACATAGTTTTGTAGATCTCGACGAGACGAATCGAATGGTGCCAAAGATTTCTGAAACAACTCAAAATTAAAGGAGTTATGAGTATGCGACGGTTTGCGACGGATTTTTCCGTCGCAAACCGTCTTTTTGACCGCGCGACGCGGGCGGTATTGTAACTCGGTCAGGCGACCCTCGCCAGCTCTATAACGAACGAACGTTAACTATAACGAACGTTTGCTCTCCGAAACTCTGCAGTATCGTAGGCGGATTAGATAGGGTGAGTACGATGAATACGAAGATGGAGATCAAAACCATCAAAACCAGTTCACCTTTCTTGAAGTGCTACGAACTCGGTTTTACCGCATTTTGTACATCAGTTTGCTCTGCCCTATAAAGTACAATGCAAACCGATAGTAATATCAGTGGTTTTTTATATACTATTTATTTATTTTGTGCGCTATAAATTATACATATGTAGATATATAGGCAGTATAGTCGTTATAATCGCGAGAACAGTCGAGCAATATGGATATAGATAGTGCCGTCATTATAGTCCGTGAGAATAATTGAACACTGTCGAGATAAATATCGGAGCCCAGGTGTGTAATAAGGCAATGTGGGGAACGTCTGAAGAATTATTATTTTTTATCCTTATAATAGGACGTTATGTAATAATAGTAAGATCGTCCGTCTTCGCTATTGAGAAAGAAACGATATAATTATTGTAGCCTGTTTTGTTCTACTAATGATTTCTTGTTTCCTTCGTGTAGCTGCATAAATAAAGAGCGAACGCCGTGCTTCATATGCCGGGATAATCAAGATCTCATTATTCTAAACTTCATTGATTCGTATAGATGGTGTTTGCAGATCTGGAATGTGAAGAGTTGATAGCAGATCTAGTTTTTTAAAGTCACTTTTTAAAATCGCTGCTCGAAAGAACAGTGAGTTTAGTAGCCCATTTCCGTGTCTACTATGAATTCTTTCACAGTGCAGTGATAGCGTACTTATACGGCCTCGACTAGGTCTGAAAATCCAATATTTACTAGCTTTTAGTTTAAGCTCTCCCTTCAATATTTAAAAAAATGTTAGATCGTTAACCACTCTTCGATATAGAAGACTACGAAGGTTGAAAAATCTTAGCCGTTCCTTGTAGTTGGGCATGCTCCGTGGTAATCTGCACTTGGGAAACATTTAAACATTAAGATTCGTGTGAAAGTTCTCTCATTTTTTCTAGTTTTATTTGTCTGTTTTTAGTATGGGGATTCCATATTTGGGAGCCATATTCTATAATTGGGATTACATAAGTTTTATAAAGCTTCAGCAGTACTGCAGGATCATTGGTGTATGTATTTCTTAAAACAGAAAACATGACTGAAAAGGCCTTCCGAATGATGATGTTGATTTGATTATCAAATCGTAGTCCTGTATCGAGATGGACGCCAAGATCGCGTGGAGTACTGTCTATACCCAAAACATTATTGTTGATTTTATATTCCGTCATAGGTAAGTTCCCCACATGAAAGGTAGACGTTTTTGAAAGATTGATTGGAATTTCCTATGCTGAAGCCCACTCCATCATTTTTGATATAGATTTTACTCATTAAAAAACCATTATAAACTTCTAACTGATTCGAATTATTATAAGTTCCATATACTTTTACGTCATCTGTACCTTTACTAATCGTAAGGGGTGAGTTATCAGTCTTGCTGGGAAGTCACTGGTATAAATGAGAAACAGTAAAGGCGAAAGAGCACCTCCTTGTGGTACTCCACTGGTGCAGTCATAACGTTCAGAGAAGGAGTTTCCTACTTTCACCGTCATTTTTCTGTTTTGTAGATACGAGATGATCCAGTTCAGCAGTGGACCTCCTATACCCATGTTTTTCAATTTGAAAAGTAGTTTCGAATGATATACTTTTTCGAATGCTGTCGAAAAATCGAAGTAAACCACGTCTACGGGGCTTCTTTTGTTTAGGGCAGTGTGCCAGTCATAAACAAAATCAGCCATTTGTGTAATAGTTGATACTCCAACAGTAAAGCCAAGTTGTTCCAAAGGTATCAGATTAATCTTATTAAGCCATGAGAGTAATTTACCCTTTTTGATTTTCTCTAAAACTTTGATCGGTGGCGCGGTAATGCTAATTGGACAAACATTAGTTAAAAAAGAGGAGTTTTCTTGTTTTTGGAATGGAATGGGAGTTATAATGGCTTCTTTCCAAAGGGGAGGAACTTCACTAAACAATAAAGACGCATTTAGGATCATTGCAAGAGGTTTATATAATGCCAAGGCACATTTTCTATACACAATTTGAGGTATGCCATCGTAAATGACGGAACAGGAACACTTTAGCTTTTTCAGTACTTTCAACACTTCCTCAGGAGAAATCCTAATTTTATTTAAATTTCTGGAAGGTTGGGATAAAATAGAAAAATTGCCACCGCTTTTTTGACTGTCGTGTGAGAAAACGGAAGCAAAAAATTTGGCTAGAACATTGGCCTTTTCAGTGTCTTCCACATATTTGTTTCCAGTATCATCATGTAGCACCGGAAGGTTACCTACCCGTTTAAGTGCACGACTGATCCAATTAAAATAGACGTTTATTATCTGGTTTCCTAGCCATTCGTCTTTCCTTATTTACTAGGAACTTTTTCAAGTGACTATCCAATATTGAGCAGACATTCTTATAATGAGGTTTGGATAATGGATCTGGGAGGGTTCGAAATAATCGGCATTTCTGCATGATGAGATTTGTAATATGTTTAAGATATCTTTGTTTCGGTGCTTCCACGGAATGAAAGGGTACATACATTTGGAACCCACGGTACGCTATTAGGCAAAATCGTTTGTACATGTCTTCAACAGAAGTATAGTTTTGGAACACATCCCACCAATTCATGAGGAAAAGTAGGACGATAGGGCGATATAGTCTGCTTGAGCGAAATTATGTAAGGGTATCTTTAACGGAGTTGACAAGAACGATTCAATTTCAAAATTAATAACGTTGTGGTCAGAAGATACGAAAGGTGCAGATATTGAAACATTTTGCACACTATCCCAGGATGTAAGGATGATATCAAGAACGGATTTGCCACGCGTGGGTTCACATACGTTTTGTTTTAGATTGCAATCAAGAAAAAAGTCTAAAAATTTTTTTGAACTTGGAGTGAGTGTGCTGAGAGTTTTCCATTAATGTCAAGATTCAAATCTCCTAAGATCATAGGGTGGTTATGCGGAGAACATACATAACTTAGGTAGTCAATGAGTTCTTCGTCATCAAGAGTGCTTAAGCTGGGTGATCTGTATGTCAAAATTACAGTGAAATTCAGAAGACTGGTGGATTCTATCACTTCAATGCATAGGATATCTGAGTGAAGACTGGAAGGAGATTGATGTAGATCTTAGTGAAACAACATACTCCTCCTCCTTTATGATCTATGCGGTCTGGACGGAAAACTTTGTATGGCAATGTTCAGTTAATTCAGGGTTGTTCACCTTTATCCTTTCCACATGAGTGTAGCAACTTTCTAGACTCCGCTTACAATCAGGAGTGATGTTCGATCGTGGATATGCGTCCATTCTGTTCGGTTGGCTTAGCATGATCTGTTAAAAGCAAATTGACTAGACATTATTACCAAAAGGACATGGATCTAGAAAAAATCGCTTCTCTTTCTCTAAGAGATTGCCTCCAATATTCTTCTGTGGGCTGGAATGGAACAACTTCGGCAGTAGGAAAGCGATGCGCCTTGCAAGATTCAGACCGGAAACGGCGGCGAGAAGCGAAGAAAAAAGTCCGATTCGAGAAACCTCTGCACAGGACGGTATCGTCTGCCACAGCAACACATTAGAGCATCAAAAAAAAAACTCTAAAGAGAAGTGGGAATGAACTATAAGAGGGGACCACTGAAACTGTTAGAAAACATGTGTCAGACTGGTGATCCACAAAACCCGACCTTAACAACAATTTGAAAGTTCTTAGAGGTTTTTTATTTCTGAATAAGAAAGTAATAGGTCAGAAGAAATTAATGGATATGTGAAATGAAATGCAGAGCTTGAGTGTAAGTGATATCCTGTTTTACCTATTAGCCCTATAGTGGATATTAACGGTTGTGAAATGCTAACACCCTTACTCCCAAAGGATCACCAGTAGGGCAGGAAGCGGCAGGCTATAGAAGCCAAAGTGGAGAGCTGTTTACAAGCAGGCAAGGTCAAATTATCTGCAGGAAACACAATGAGAAAAGTCTAATAAAGATTGGAGTTGTCAATCTATTAGATGGATCAAAAAGTCTTGGATCACTAGCACAATAATACTGGAATTTGTTCCTATTTGCTAAAACAAAAGCTCAGTCCACGATATATTCCCCATCCAAGTCTAAGATCCTGGCCCATCTTTCAGGCAGCCTTTCGTTTCCTTTCCGCCACAATTCCGAGGGCTGTGAGGAAGAGAATTCAGAAACCTCCAAACTCCTCTGCTAAATTAGAGTGGACGAATCTTTATAACCCAGTGTAAATAAGTTTGGTCGCCAGTTGGTTGTTGATCAAAGACCGTATTAACGAAAGTTTAAGATTTACGATCCAAAATGTCGTTAATCGTAAAAAATCGTATAATCGTAAGTACGTACACACCTATTCTTAGAGCAGTTTAGTCGAGTGTCCAATTCGACGTGAAAATGGTAAATTCATTGGAAGAGTCTACAATAGGGCCACGAAATCGTGCATGATTCCGTGGCTTCAAAACGTGGTCGTGTGGCCGTCAAAGAACTGGGGATTGGAAGTCTAAGTGTCGATGTTTACCAACTTTTTAAAATTCAGGCAGGACGGGATCGGCACCAAAGCACGGAAAAAGTCATGATCTGACGGCAGCATGTCAAGGGAATGTGGCGGAGTGGAATGACTATCCGATGAATCGTGAGTGTTTCCAACTTGTGCAACGAGCAGAAGAGCACTGTTGTGGAGCAAATAAATAAATCTAATGCCCTCCCTTCTGAGTCCAGTTCTCCCAATCACACCTGTTAGTTTCTTGACTAGAAACAACGCGCAGATCCGAAATGATGACCTATTCATCCGGAAGTAAGTCGCTACACTTCACAACGGTAGCATACCAAGAGCCGCAGAGATAAGCCTTCTTGCTGTGAGGACCCTGTTTTCGGTGAAGCGATGGCTCCTCGTCCGTTTTCGGTTCCGCCCAGTAAGCCCTTCTTTTGGAGCCTTTCATCACTCAACTCTTTCATCTATGCATAGCCGTGCTGCCCAGGAAACTAATCGGAATCCAGCCCCGCGAGCGCTAGTGATCTTCATGTCTCCTATCTCCAGAAGCAAATCGAGTGAACTAGCACTGAAGTGAAGGTCTGCTAGTAGTATGCTCACCGATCGCATCTTCATTGGGAGCACTTTGCCTCACGGATTGGCGATTCCCTTTCATGCCCTTTCATGCCAAGCATCCAGTCAAAATAGCTTACATACTTCAATCCCGAGAAGGAATTGTGAATTTGGAAGGCTTCACTGTACAGTATTGTCGACCTATTAAGCTGTTATCATTCGGTTACGTACGCCTTGACAAATGCACTGCGCTGCCGGGATGTTTTCGTGGGGAAGAAAAAATGAAGGAAGCAAATGACAACTCTCTGCAAGTCGCTGGAAAACGCCTGCAGTCTCGAAATCCATCAATTACTGCATCTGGCGACGCTTTTTCAAATGCTTCACTGATGCTCGTTCCATTACTCTAATGACTTCCAGCTGGTGCACGAAGGTAGACGATGATGGTATGAGGGTGAACCAAAAGGAGGATCTCTTAAGTCCAACTTCTTCTGACAGGCCTGATAAAAAGGGTGAAGCGCATTTGGAGGATGTGCTGACCGTCGCGTGCACCCGATCCCAGATTCTTGGTTCGGATTTACTGCCCAGGTCAGACAAGCTCTCCATCCTTCGGGCGTCGGTTAATTGGTACCGGAGTTATCTGGGAAGGACAAACCACTGACTTGTTCATCGGCTGGCCAACGCAGCCATTGTGTAGGCCGGCCCATTGTACGCCTTCAGATCTCCTTCACGATATCCTGTAGAAGTAATGCGTGCCGCATCTATAAAGGATTGAAACGCCGTCCTTCATCCTTTTCCCTTTATCCTTAGGGGAAAAGAGAAATGCTTAAAAAATCCATGCTAGGGTAATTATCCTCTCCCCAAAACTACATGTTGTATTCTTCTTTTCTTTCTTATACGAGGCTATAGCAACTATAGCAACAGAATAGACGCAGTGTCCTTCAAAAGTAAACATCCTAACTATAGCCTGATAACCCTTATATGGAAGACTGAAAGGCAATCGAGGCTGCGACGGCAGGAATGAAGAATATGAGCATTGGCGGTTTTTGTAGCCAATTTTGGTGATTAGGCCTTAATACGCTCGATTAGCCCTCCACCTTGCGAAAAGACTAGAGTGATACGGAAACTGTCTCGCTCCTCGTGACCTCTGTTGTATATTTTGGTTGATAGAGATAGAAAGCATATTCCAGTATCATTCGCCAAGCACCAAAGAAAGACTAGCGATTGATACTGGCTTTCATATCATTAGCTCTGCATAAATGGCAGGGTAGCGAATGATAGTCAGCAGAGCCAAAGCTCTGACTCAGGTCGATGTTTAATATCTCCCGCCTCAATAAGTGTTGAAAGGAAGTGGAGTACATCACCAGGCAGCAAGCCCAGCGAGCTGAACCCCACCACAGGTTGAGAGACCAAAAAGACACGAGGACAGAAATGGATGAAGACTAAATGCGGAGCAGCACCCGATTGGAAGGTTAACCGGGTTGAAAGTTTGTGACGCGACACGTACTGCTAGTTTTCGTTTTATTAGTCGTTATGGTTGCTCATCATGAAATGTGTACTGTCGCCTATATACGTAGAATAATCGCCCTTCGAGGTAGAAGCATTGTCTCGACGGAGCTCATGCATCGGAAGGTTTTGCCATATCAAGAAATGGCTTCACTCTTGCCTTATTCGAAAGGAATCCTATACATATGTATTTCAAAGAGGACTATGTATGCCTGCACAGTCTCGGCTTCACACTGCGTTACAATTCTAAAGTAAAAGATCTATTGAGTAGGTCCTGAAACTATTCACTGGCCTTCAACCCGAAACGAGTACCATGTTGTGCTCGAGGAGTGAAAGAAGACTTTCGATCAAGGGCAAGCGGAATGTTGGAGGAGAGCCGTGGTTGCTCATAATGACAAGTGGATCGCATAATTCGTGACTGAATTGAGCACCTCGAGACCACATAAAGCAGACACATTCACTACTGCAACCAGACACCAAGGAGAGGTAGTTGTCGTGACTTTTCCACTACACCGAACGCATCAGTTGGGAGGACCAATCCGAAGTTTTAACAAGAGCAGTATTTTGCGGCTTACGAAATATGTCCTAAATTGAGGTTTAGCGTGAAACTTCTTTTGGAACGGCAGGGAGACTCCATTTCGGACACGCCATTCATCGACGGCGGCAAGCTGGGGAAGCTAAGCATCAGCAAGCGGTGTTCGTATTTGCCTAGCCTTTCCCTACATTAGTACAATGCATTTAAAAGTTTTTAGTCTTCCAGAAGAAATTTAGAAAACGTGTGAGAGTGAAACATAGGGTCAGGCAATTTCATCGGATCTATTTGGGTAAGCTAGGAGCTGCCTTCCACAACTGGAACCAACAATTCGTTGGCTACAAGAGGGCATGAGAAGTCCTTGCTGGTGGCTGAAATGTGTAGCTATATGCCCTATGCCGTCCAGGATGTAACGTCCTAAACAAAGAATATCCTTGCCTAAAAAATTCTGCCTCTAACGCAGATCATCTAGTGAAAGCTGCTGTGAGCGTGTTTCTTCGCGTGAAATTCTGTACTTTCACAGATTCCTGTATATTTTCTAACTTTTGGAGGACAGCGCTTACCTCTTCATCAACTCTTCATTCTGGCTAGCGTGAACGGAAGTCTCCAAGTGACCAGATCATACTCCGTCGGAGCTGAAAGTCAAGTATGAAACAATGGAGCTTCGGATCTATAGTTGTTGCTTTCGAATTTTTTTCGAATATTCGAAAGGTTTCTAGTGCTCGCTAATTTCAAATAATCGCATTCGAATATATTCGAAAAACGCGATTTCCTGAATATTCGAATTCCGATACATTCGGAAACACGATTTTTTGAACACTCAAAGTCGAGTATTCGATAATCTTTATGCCTATTCGAACAGGGCATTCGAGCAGATCCATTCATATCCTTGTGAGCGTTAGGCCCCGTTTATACTTCGTCGCGGCGCGACGCGATGGCCACACATAGTGGCAATATTGATCGTGCGACGCGATCGATCAATTTGGCCTCATTGCGTGGCCATCGCGTCGCGCCGCGACGAAGTATAAACGGGGCCTTAGCAAATCATTCTTATCCTGAACCAGAATAAGGAATAAAGGAAGAGTCAATATATTTCGTTATTACGAAAAATAGCTGTGAAAGGGCGCAACTGGCGGCAAAATTTTAAACATCACCTAGGAGAACAAATTGCATTGCAAAGCACACCTTTTTGTTGTGTGAAGTGTCGTTTTGCTGCTCCCTAATTAAATCTTCTCACGCAGTGACAAGGGAAGAGTGAACGGTAAGAACGAGTCATACAGGAAGAATCCCCACCCCAAAATTATCATAAAAATGTGTTTCTTTTTTGTAAAATCGTTAAACTCAATGAGTAGGGGTCCTTGAAGTTGCAATGGAATCGGCGCCTCAAGACGTCGGGATCTTTTACAGCCGCGATGCCCTTGCTGGCAAGCGGCTCGGAGCGCAGTGGATAATGGCGTTGCTTCATGTAAGGGAGGTCGGGGTTCGATTCTCCGGCGCTACTGCACTTCTGCATTTTATCTGATTGGTTGAGATTTGAAGGGTCCCGACATCTTCACCATTTTAGAGGTTTTTTCCTAATTTTCCAGCTGTGGTACTCAACATGATGATGTATAAATGTTCAACACCAGTGAAACACAACTACAAACACAGAACACAACAAAGTATATGGAGCTGCACTGGTCACAATGCGGGCAGCGTATAAAGGCTACAGGCTCCTCACGTTTGTCTCCCTACATGGAACAAGGCCCTTGGAAAAAGCCATGGTGCTCGGATTTTCAAGCGTGACCAGGATGGACTTTTAAGAGCGTCGAAGAAGTCGCGAAGAAGACGAAGAACGTCCGACTCCGTGCCCACCTATTCGACTCTACCGTTCTTCTTGCCCTAACATACGCCTCAGAGACCTGGGCTATGCGAAAGCAGGATGAACACGCGATCAGCGTCGCGCAGCGTGGAATCGAGAGGACGATGCTCGGAGTGACACGACTCACGCAAGTGAGAGAAGGCCTCCGGAGTTCCGAGCTTCGCCGACGTTCGAAGATCAGAGATGCTGTCGCGTGGGCCAAGTTGTCGAAAATTAGGTGGGCCGGCCACGTAATGCGCTTCGCAGACACCCGCTGGACGAGAGCCGTTACCGACTGGATTCCGCGGGATGTCAAGAGAAGACCGGGACGCCCACCAACGCGTTGGTCGGACTTCTTCGTGAAAGCCCTGAACGACCGATATGACGCTCTTCGTGTCCCTCGAGCGAGGAGGATCCATTGGACCACTCTGGCACGCGACAGGGACGAATGGAGACGCTGCTGGCGCCCGCTCGAGCAAGTCGATGATCAACGGGACGACAGGTGATACAGGTGATACAGGTGACCAGGATGTGACGTCACCGGTGGTTTAAATGTGAGGCGAGGTATGTCGATTCGCAAATTGACCAAAACAGCCATCGATACACTGTATCTTTGGCTATCCCTGGAAATCAGAGGTCTGCTGAAGGATTTCTAAAACCTAACACCAGCAATGTCGCCGATGCTCGAGTGGTGATCCACCTACTCACGCTGAAGTGTGGTTCTTAGACAAGAAGCCTTCGAGAGAAGAAATCAAACTGGCCGAACGGATGGCCCGCATGCCGAGGGACTTCGAAGCATGTCAACTTGAGGTTGACGAAAATCAACGGCTGGAAGTGGTGGAAGAACGAGAAGAAGATTGGGCCGAAGCGTGCCGCCATCATCGGTCTGCACCACGAAGGAAATGAGTCGAAGAAAATTACTTATCTTCCATCTGTTCCCAGCGATTGGTCCGAAAGACGGTTGAGCGGTTCGACGAGCTTAAAAGCACATCGGAGAAAGAAGGACGAGGTAGAAAGGTTTCTGCTGCAACGTCCAGACCATAAAAAGGATTCGAGGGACAATTCCACATCGCTCAATGAGGAAGACCTCGAAAGAATAAGGGATCAGCGCTACCTCTCTGAGAAACATTCTCAAAGGGAAGCTAGGACTTCGCACCTACTGATAACAGACGGCACATTTCCTCTCGGCCCAAATGAAGAAGGTCCGGCTGAAGAGATGCAGGAGATTTCTGGAGCGCTCCGCAGATGGCACGCACCGGAGCCTCGTTTGAACTGACGAGAAAATTTTCACAGTAGAACATATTGTAAATCCACAAAACGATCAGATCCTTACAACAGATAAGAAGCAGGCCATTTCTAGAAGAAAAGCCAATGGGAAAACTGCACATTCGAGCTCTGTTATTGCTTGGGGTGCGGTAACCTCAGATGGGAAGCGCCACTGGTGTTCGTCGATGGTGGGGTGAAGATCAATAAGAAAATACATTTGAAATCAGCCCTGAAGAACACTTTGAAGCCATTGTCCACTTCACACTTCGGAGACAAGCCATGGTGCTTTCAGCAAGACTCGGCTCCTGCAGACAAGTCGAGTGTCGCTCAGCAGTCGTGTTTGCAGATTTCATTGGTTACGAAAACTGGCCATCAAATTCAGCAGATCTGAATCCACTTGACTTTTTGGTCTAGTTAATTTTAGGGCACAAGATCTCAGCTACAAGATAATACAACTCGGGTTCGCTCAAAACCTATGAAAGCGTGGAATGATCTCGATAAAGACTACCGGCGTGCCACCTGCGGCGCCCTCTTGACTCGTCTGAGAACCTGCATACGCTCATGAGAAGGATCGTGCAAGAGATAGACGTCAGTAACACTCCTGTTGCGGATGCTTTGAAACGCATTGGGAAGGTGGAAATGAACTTGAATGTAGCTGGTGTCCACCCTGATCTAGCGCTGGATCGGGAAAGGTGGCGTTATGACACCAAAATAGCGGACCCCGATACGAAGCGGGACAGACGCTGAAGAAGAAGAACAACAACAAGAACAAGAAAAAGAACAAGAACAAGAACAAGAAGAAGACATAGTCATATGGAAGATCTCTGGAATGTTTTGTTCAATGCGCTTCTTAAGGTCTACGTTGACTCGCGAAACTACTCCTTTGATGAATCGAAGCACGTAATCGATCAAGGACTGGCATGATGACAGGGTATTTTACCTTTTCCAGTTGAGAAGATCTGATGGCTGTGCTCGTAGATCCTCGGACATCGCTAGGGGGCGGCAGCGATTTTCTTCGTCACTTCAGGCTTTGTGGTTATGAAGTCATGTCCGGTCCACCACATCTTCTTCTTCTTCAGCGTTTGTCCCGCCACGAAGCGGGGTCCGCTATTCCGCTGTCATGACGCCACCTTTCCCAATCCAGCGCTAGATCAGGGTGGACACCAGCTACTTTCAAGTCCATATGCAACGTATCAGAGTAGGGCTGCTTCGGGCGCCCTCTAGGCTGCTTTCCAATTACCTCGAAGTTAAGGTCTATCTTGCGGATGCTGTCTTCACTTCCACGCAGAACGTGGCTTTGTCATCGCAAGCGAGATTCGCGCATCTTGTCCGCTATCCGCGGGACACCGAACTTCTACCGAATGACATTGTTTCAGATGCAGTCCATGCGCGTGACTCCGGCCGTCCAGCGCAGCATCTCTGTCTCCACAACGCTGAGGCGCGTTTAAGCTTCCTTAGTCACAGGCCAACACTCAGCGTCGAACGCCGCTACCGGCCGGTTGACTGCCCTGTAGATCTTCGACCTTAAGCGCTCCGGTATCCCCCTATCGCAGAGCATGTCAATAAACGAGTGTCACTTGGACCACGCCGCACTCACGCATAGACTCATTTCAACCACCAGTTTGCCGTCAGACGCTACTGCTTATCCCAAGTACTTAAAGAATGAAGTAGAGGGAAGATCGATGCCGTTAACCTTGATGGAGCTAGACTCAGTAACGTCCGTGGTTAGGTACTCGGCCTTCTTGACGTTCAACCTGGGCCCAAAACGCTCCAAACGATCACACCAAGCTTGCACCTCTCGACCGATTTCACCTTTATCTTCGCGAGAATTGCGTCATTATAGAGCAACCTCCTTCTGAAGATCTCGTGTGATGGAATCCACGAGAACAACAAAGAGGAGTGGAGAAAATGCAGAACCCTGGAGTACCTTGACAGAGATGGGAAACTCCATCGAGGTTCCAGCTGCAGCTTGAATTCGACTTTTTGGACAAGAGTAGAGGATTCGCACCCACTCTATGAGTTCATCAATGGTGCCACAGCCAGCTACGAAGCCGCACTAATTGCTGGAAAGCTGGACGATGTCACGAATTCGTCCGTCGACAACTCGGTCAAAGATCTTCATGCTGTGCGAAAGCAAGCGAATCGGACGGCAATCAGCAGGAATGCCCTTCTTCTTCCAAATCGGAATCGCTGCACTTTGGCGCCAACACTCAGGCACTTTCTTTCCCGCTACTACCTGATTAAAGAACTTCGCCAACCACTCAGCAGGGTACCAGTACTTGGACTTCCACAAATCAGCCGCCACGTCGTCAGGCCCAGTTGCCTTGCCTGTACTCATCTTCTCCAAAGCCGCTTCAGGATTGGAGCCGTTGAAGGGATGGCTGAATGAGGAAATTCTACTTTAGAGATTTCCTCAAAGTAATCACGCCATCGCTTCAATGCCTTATCGCGGACCATAAGAAGACGGCCATTCTGATCATTGATGCCGAAAAACTTCTCAATATCGTCGGTCTGCCGATGGCGATTCCTAGCAAATCGGTACAGATACCGCTCACCATCGCGTGACTCAAGCTTCTCGTTGACATTTCCATAATGAGTGGCTTTTACAACAGCCAGGGCCTTCTTTGCAGCTTTTTTCGCTTTTTGGCACTTCTGCCAGTTATCGACTGTCTTTTCGCCGAGAAGCACGTGATAGAGCGACTTCTTCGCACACACTTTTGCTTTCACGTCGTCTGTCCACAGTGTCTGCTTTTCGACCTTGCATCGCCCAGGCTTCGTAATGCCGAGCTCCAACTGTGCAGCATGACGTATCGCGTCGGTCCCCTTCTTCCAAGTTTCATCGACAGTTGTGACTGTCGGTAACCGCACGCGAGAAATCACAGCTGCTTCCTTCTCTCATTCGCCACCACTTGATTCTTGCTGCATCGCTCGACCTGCTTCAGCCTCAGCGAGGCGATCTTCAAAGTTCAGATCAGCGGCCGATGCTGTGGGGCGACCGTCTCATACGGCATGACCTTCGCGACTGTGGCGAGCTTTCGGTCACGATCCTTCACAATACAAAGGCTATCTGAGTTCTGGTGCCCCGCTATAGAACGAGATGAGGTGGGAATGACGTTCACAAAATACGGTGTTCACTATGGTGAGGTTATGTGATTCCGCATATTCAAGGATACCATCTGCGTTACGCCACCCGTAATGAATCCAACATGACAGCTGTACCCATCTTTCGTCGCGCCGACGTGCCCATTAAGGTCACCAGCGAATACGATGACATATTTCGAGGGTACCTCTGCTGTCCTCTCATCAAGCAGGCTCCATGGCTCATCCTTGGCTTGATCGGAGTGGATAGTCTGCGGAGCATCCGCAGAGAAGAAGTGATAGAGTCGCTCCTTTGCGGCGACAACGATCTTCATCAATAGATCGTCAAAGCGCTCAACGCTTACAAGCGAGTCATGAAGTCCCTCGGAGACGATTATTCCGACGTTGGTCCCGGGACTTCCACATAGAACGGCCTTGAAGCCACGTCCTACGTCCCTTGACTTGCGGCAGGACCACCTCGTCTCCTGCATCCCACAGAAATCAACTCTTCTACGTTCCAGTGCTTCAACCAACTCGCACGAGCGGCCCGTCAACGTACCCACATTCAGCGTTGCCACGCGGGTCCTGCTTACGTTACGGAACTTCCGGAGCTCAGTTGCCCCCCCCCCCCCCCCGACGCCATCCTCGCATCAGGGACTCTCTCGTATTTTTTACACTCGCCGGGCTTTGCGAGTGCGCGTCGGCTCCCGCGGACACTGTAGCACTATCTCAATATACTAACATGCACCATGTGATGTGACACGGGTCTTCGTAGGCCGGCCTGTCACCTGCACTCGAGTGTCCGTGTTCCGCTAAGCTCGCAGAGCGAACAGTTCCCACTGGCATCGCGTAGAAGAACGGACATCGCCACCTGCAGTCCATCACATGCGCTTCAAAAATTCGTCCTTTTGAACGCCTTGGGTCGACTGTCTGCAGGGTTCATGGAGCTTTTGATCCGAATTTTGTATCGACGGGCAAACTCTCTGATGAATTTCGCGTCTCCTGTTGTTCACGTAAACTCCCACTGATTTTTCGTTGATTACACTTTTGCCTCAAGTAAGCGCAATTTCCGAGTCCATGAGAATATAGACGGCTGAAATTTTCGCTTTCTTTTGTAACGCACTCACTTTGGAACCGTCTAAACAAGAGGCCACTGTCAAAGCGTAAAGCTCTAGTTCAGGAATTGTTGGTTTGTCTCTTTTTCGGCGGAATTTTCAAAGACGGACGTCGGATTCGTAATCAGCGCCTCAAATAACTCCCTAGGTGATTTTGAACATGAAAGTTTTCGGGGATATCGTTTTTCGATGACGTCATCGTCCGCACCGGCTCGGCCTAGTGCGCCCACGTCCTCGATGGGAAATTGTCAAAAATCGATATTCCCAGAATTAGTCGAGATTGATGCCATTCGATAGAGCTCTCTGAGCTGAAATATGGGCGATTAAGGTCGGAAGAAACTTTACCGCTGCCCTTCGCCGCTCTAAAATGGCAGATGGGCAAAAGCAGTTTAGGTAGCTCGGCAATTGTGAGCACTGCATCGCAAAGCGCCTCAACAGTTCTGCATGCCTACCCATACGTAAGCCGTTAGCTCGCCGCGTCTTCCCACAGTGATCGACTGAAATCGAAAAAATCCTGTCACACATGGCTAACCTGCATTCTCGCACCACTGTAACTTACTATACTCATGAGCCACACAGTTGTGGTTTGGAGTGTTTTATGAACCTTGTGCTGCCTACAAAACTCCCGAGCTGCAGGAGGAAAGATTCGCACTTCACAGAGGTATCGCGCTCCGAACACCCCGCGCATGCAATTTGCGAGCGGTCGCACCCACTCGACTGATAGGTTTGGTTCTATATGCATTGCTCGCAGCACTCTCCAAAGGCAAGCTTGACAGTCTTAGAGCAATCTCTGCGTAGAGCAGCTGGGAATTTCTGATAAGGCTCCTCAAACGCTCACTGAGCAAGCTGCCGCTCGCTCAACAGGCTCGATTAGTTCTGTCGGGCCTATATGCATTGCTCAAGTCTGCTGAGATTTATAATTCAAAAGATAGAGCTCGACCTGCTGAGCTCATTATATGTGAGCGTCGGCGTCTTGCGCTGCTTCTGCATTTGTCGCTACCTTTTCGAGAATGTTCGATGAGGATGGTAGGCAGTATCCACGTCGTCTGCAGCCATTAAGTATCTCTCCAGAGCTGTTTCGACAGTGTTGATCTCAGCTTCTATTATCCGTCGTATTTTCTCGAATTGCGGGCGAAGTTCTCTGAGATGCTGCTTCCGGAGCTGTTCTTCTTCTTTGTCTATTTCTAGAGTTCGAGCCGATTAGAAGAGGTACTCTTGATCTTGCAGAGTTAACGAGATTCGATTGCAGGCTTCAAAAGTTCTTGGCTTGTAGATAGAGTCATCTCGTTTGATTCTTCTACTCTCGGAGTTGATCGTCAAAGTCGATGCACCATGTAGTAGCGCTCGAAATAGTGACGCGAGACTTTACCGCCTTCGGTCTAACACCTCAAACCTGTGTAAATGAAAGTTTATTCTAAACCAGTCGTACGTCGGCCTACCGGCCGCCTACGACTGGTTGGGGGCTTTGCCCCCAAACCCCGAGAATGGGACGCCATGGCCGCTACGGGTTTCCTATTCTTCCCAAGGCCTTCTGACGTTTATGTTAATCGAGATGGATCGATTGATCCGACGTCAGATTCGTGTTCAGCGACCTCGATTACTCCAGGGCCGAAGTTTCGCGCCACTTGAGCGCCATCCTCAAAAAATCGATAATATCGATCGATATCGATTGGTCGACTTCAGATTCGTGTTCAGCGACCTCGATTACCCCTAAGGCCGAAGTTTCGCGCCACTTGAGCGGCATCCTCAAAAAATCGATAATATCGATCGATATCGATTGGTCGACTTCAGATTCTTGTTCAGCGATCTCGATTACCCCCAGGGCCGAAGTTTCGTGCCGCCGACGTGTTCGGCACGTCTACGGCTCGCCATGCACGGTCGCCGACGTGTTCGGCACGTCTACGGCTCGCCATGCACGGTCACCGACGTGTTCGGCACGTCTACGGCTCGCCATGCACGGTCGGTCGCCGACGTGTTCGGCACGTCTACGGCTCGCCATGCACGGTCGCCGACGTGTTCGGCATGTCTGCGGCTCGCCATGCACGGTCACCGACGTGTTCGGCACGTCTGCGGCTCGCCATGCACGGTCGCCGACGTGTTCGGCACGTCTGCGGCTCGCCATGCACGGTCGCTGACGTGTTCGGCACGTCTGTGGCTCGCCATGCACGGTCGGTCGCCGACGTGTTCGGCACGTCTACGGCTCGCCATGCACGGTCGCCGACGTGTTCGGCATGTCTGCGGCTCGCCATGCACGGTCACCGACGTGTTCGGCACGTCTGCGGCTCGCCATGCACGGTCGCCGACGTGTTCGGCACGTCTGCGGCTCGCCATGCACGGTCGCTGACGTGTTCGGCACGTCTGCGGCTCGCCATGCACGGTCGCCGACGTGTTCGGCACGTCTGCGGCTCGCCATGCACGGTCGCCGACGTGTTCGGCACGTCTGCGGCTCGCCATGCACGGTCGCCGACGTGTTCGGCTGCCGCGCCCCAACTCCGGTGTGACGGACGGACAGACACACGCACACACGCACACACGCACACACGCACGCACGCACGCACACACACACGCTTGCTGCTTTATATATAGTAGGATACTTTACGATAAAAATAAGAGCCTGAAGAGATTGAAGAGGCAGAGAGAAGTCCCCCAGAAAGAGACCTACAAAGAGAAATTAGAGTGGTGTGAGCCGAAACGTTGTGGTCTTATAGATAGTTCCTTTTATGTGGGCTCACAGGAGAAAGATCTCTATAAGAAATCATTTTACAAAACATTCCTTCCGTCGAACCGACTCATTTTACAAAACATTCCTTCCGTCGAACCGACTATCTCATAACATCGCAAGGTAACCATTCACAGCATTTAAGAACATCTGCAACGTCTACAGTATCAAGAGGATTTTACAAAAACAGAATAGCTAAGTCACTGCATGGAAGTAGAGCGCCTAAAAAACAGAGAATGCATTCTCTTTAATTATACCAAGAAACTTCTCGATGTTGTTCTTTTTTACTACTGGCCTGATTGCTGATTTGCCTGCTATTTACACACGGTCTACTTTCGAGGCTTGAATCTCTTTGCGAAATGCTTTTCTATTGCCGCATTGTTAATTCGCTGGAAGTAAACTGGGTGCGTTACGTTAGGCAGCTCCCTGGGTTACGGTAGCGGGCCGCGCCGATCACGGTAGTGTGGCGTGTTGCTGAGCCCGCCTCGAACGGAGGGTCCGACTGCTGCCGACAGGGACGGCTAGTGACGTCATACGCGTCTAATCAATGGGCGCGCTAGAGCACGAAGTTATGCACCACCGACTGTTGGCTACGCTCTTTCGGCTTGGTAGAAAAGGGAGACAGTGAAATACCTCCGCTTCAGCTTGTATGTTGGAGAAATACGAAGGTTTCTGAGTGTTTGCTAAAAGGGTGCCTGCGAACGACATGACACTTAAACTATCACGCGCGAGTTGGAGAAGTGTAACGAGGAAGTGACGAGCGAAATTACAATCAAGAGGAAAGTTACGGATTAATGCTCCAATGAACATTTTTTAAAGCCTAGCAAAGGTCCCATGTCTCAGCAATCCCTCAAAAATTTCCCAAGGCCGAGTATTTAAAGAAAAATGTGTAAGGATGTTAATATTGTTATGCCGAACGAGGTTGTAAGGTGATATAGTGTATGCGTGTGGTGTATTGAGCAGCTCAATATACATATATCCACCTTACAACCTCGCTCGGCACAGCAATATTGACGTACTAAGAAAATACCGAGGTTTTACGAAGAGAGAACTTGGAGAATGTATAGAGAATTTCGAGAACCGTCTCCCAAACACCTGTGAAAGTTCATTAAAGTGTCTGGCAACAGTAACCTTCCTATCACAACGGACAATATATTAGAGCAGAAAGCAGTGGTCTTCAAGAACAGTGACGCGATAGAGAATCTGTGGAAAAGACGCCGTAAACATTAGATATTCTCTTGGGTGGTTATCTCACCCCATTGTTTGAAGTATTATTACCCAGCTACTTTATCAAAATATCTACTCCTTACACCTTCCAGCTTTCCCTCTGTTCATGCTATAGTTCGAGTTTTATACCATTTCCAAACGGTTTACATATGCCCCCGGTTTTTCTTTCTTGTTGAGATAATCCATTATTAATCCAGAGAATCGGGAATAAGCTCAAGCTTCTACTCCATTGTATCCCCTGCCCCGATAAAAGTGTGCATGTTTTGTTGTTGTTAGTTTGCAGTTTGCAGTTTCCATTTGGTTCTGAAACTTCTAAATAATAGCCACCACAATCCTTTTTCGAATTCTGCTGACAACGTGGCTTGCCATTTCTCCTCAGTCATATGAAGCAGATCTCATTCCACTCGAACGTAGTTAACAAACGCTCCCACTTCCTCAGTCTACCAAAAGACGTCAAACAACACGCCACGCTACCGTGATCGGGGGCGGTGGCGCGTGGCGCGGCCCGCTACCGTAACCCAGGGGGCTGCCTAACGTACGAACCCAAGTAAACTGCCCGAATACGCTATGAGATGTACGATATGTTCTTCTAAAGCCTATTTTTAACTCACAAACAAAATATTCGTATAGAGATTTCTCGTTTATGCTCAATTTTTTGTAAATATAGGGACACTTCAGCTCGCTTCAAACGATGTTTAAAACTGTTTGAATAAACACTACACTTTCAAAGAATGTAACCAACTGTCAAGGTGGGTGCTGCAAGATAAATGTGCAAAGTCAATGCAAAAGTTTCTCGATTTCGCCATTTTTTGTAGGACAAGGTAAACTGAAGATAACCCAAAATCAAATTAAGTACTCCAAAGAAAAAAAACTATAAGTGTGCTTACAACTCGACTTCATTCCGTTTTATAGCTCCAGGTCGAGTTCATGCTGTATCACCGTCATCTGAAACATTGTATTGGCATGGTGATTGTGACAAATTCGTCATTATGTATACGTCGAAAAGTTTCAGGAACTGTCACATCGCGATTGTTCAAGAGTGTGCGAAAAAGATTAACAACATCCTCACCAAAGTATTAAAATGATAGCTTTCTAAATAACGTGATCGTTGAAGAGCAGAAGATTTCAAGTGCGGCCTCCAACCGTTCCAATAGCAGCCATCACGCCATGGCAACGATGGCTATTATTAAGGCATCTTTCTCTCGGCCATTGCTTGCAAACAGGTGTCGTCACATGGTTCGTTTTACTTTATATAGTGCCCATTCTTATCTGGAGGAGGAAATACGTAGGTCACTTAAGTAGGACATCGTCGTAGTCAATGCGTAATTTATCTCCGAAAAGTAGAGGTAATTTTTTCAAGCCGAAGTATGAATTATATTAGGTCAGAAATCTCGCGACCGAGAAAAACGTTAAAAAACGCGGTCCGCCTTCCAGAAACCGAAACTGTATAACAGTATAATGTACATTAATAGTGACGGGGTCTAATCAATCCCCCGAAGATAGAACGCTCATACAGGGTACGGCATTTGAATCCCGACAAAATTGAATTCAAATTTCCCACCATTCCGTAATTCCACCAAATGTTGCGAATTGAGTCCTCAAAAGTCATAAACTTCTAATAAACAGACATCCCCTTCATGTGCCACCTCATCGCGGTGAAGGGGTGAACATCACTTTGTGATGGCTACCGGCACGCGACGCTTTGTCGTGTATGGGCGGCTCTCCTGTATCCCTGACCAGGAACATGTGAGTAACCAGACCACCGGTATGGCTCAAACAACTAGACCCGTGCCCCAGTCCTCCGCGCGCCGGAGGTGGACTTCTACGACGTCGGTTGCATCCACCTCCGGCGAGGGGCCATCTAATCTCGGAGTTAAACTATCAGGACGTCATTGGAATCGGACTACCGGAAACTCCCTCCCACCACGACACGGAAACTGCCTATTCGTCTGCACTTATAACTGTCGTTCGATCGCATCTGAGCAAGATCTTCTGACACTGCTTTACAGAAGCCGCAATATCAAATACGACGTTATCGCCCTGCAGGAAACGAAAGGCAGAACGGAAACCATAAGAAGGACCGACCACAACGAGCTCCTCATTATCGGAGCAAAGGTGGACAGAAAGAATATTGGCGGAGTTGGATTTCTCGTCAATTCGACAGTGCACCACCTAGTAGACTCTTACAAGATCATCAGTCCGCGAGTAGCTGTTCTTCGTCTGGAAACCAAACATCAAGGAACCATCTCCATCATAAATGGATATGCTCCAACATCTGCGGCCACAGATGAAGAAAAGGAGGAATTCTACAAGCTGTTTGAAAGGACTGTCAACGATGAGAAGAGCTACTACAAAGTTGTCGTTGGTGACTTTAACGCTATCGTCGGTAAGAATGATCACGACGAATGGAGGCTAGGACCACATGGAACTTCCTCAAGGAACGAAAACGGAGAGCGCCTGATAGACTTCCTATCCGCGTGCCGTCTTTACCATGGAAATTCTATGTTTAAGAAGCCTTCAAACCGACGATGGACCTGGGAAAGCCCAAATGGAGAAACACGTTCGGAGATCGACCATGTTCTTACAAACAGACGCTGGAGTCTGTTTGACGTCTCCGTGCTCTCTTCATTTGACACCGGCTCGGATCACCGTCTTGTCCGTGCGAAGCTGACTCTCAAAAAGAGGATGTTCAAACGTGACACTCATAAACCGGCACCGGTGAGGATCCCCAAATTCAATTCTGAGGAGTTGGAATATGCAATAAAGTCGTATGATTGGAATCTTCTTGAAGATCCATCGGAAGACTACGACCTTCTCTCCAAAGGACTGTTGAAATGTGCTAGCAGCTCTTGCGGAGCCACATCACCGTCTGCTTCAAGACTCAACGCACATGCGATTAAGCTCTTGGAGCAAAGAAGAGCTGTTAAACTGGATCCTAACGCTTCCCATCTTGAAAAAGTCACCATCTCGAAGGCCTGTCGAATTGCAATGAAGGAGTCCATTCAAGCCTACAGAAGATTGAAGCTGTTAGAAGCCGCTGGGAAAGGTTCGGGCATAAAGCGCTGCAAACGAGATCTTTGCGATCAGAGGGCAATAATGTCAGCCCTTGTGGATAAGGATGGAACAACGCAAACTCCTCGAAGAGCGATGGAGGCCATCGTTCAAGAATTCTACACAGATCTGTTCCGTTCTTCCATCACTGTCCCGAAATGCTTGATGCCACCAGCTGAGGAAGTACCTCCCATTCTGGAATCAGAGGTTGCTCATGCTATCAGAAGGATGAAGCCGGGCACTGCTCCCGGACCGGACGGCATTTCTGCTGATCTCCTTCGTGCGGGTGGCAGTGCCCTCTGCTCACTTCTTGCCAAGCACTTCAACCACTACCTTCGATTTGGTAGGATTCCGGACTCATGGAAGGAGTCGAAAACAGTTTCAATCTTCAAAAAAGGTCAGCAGGAGGATATAACAACTATCGACCCATCAGTCTTCTCTCGGTTGTGTACAAGATCTTCACCAAGATACTGCTTAACCGCATGGAGCGTTGCTTGGATGAATATCAGCCAGTGGAGCAAGCAGGGTTTCGCAAGGATTTCTCCTGCATGGACCATATTCAGACCGTCTCACAGCTCATCGAGAGGAGCCGCGAATACCACCTCCTACTTGTCCTTGTCTTTGTGGATTACAGGAAAGTGTTCGACTCTGTGGAAATCAACGCCGTCTTGAACGCACTTGTGCGCGCTGGTATACCATCGCCCTACATCCGACTTCTCGACGAATGCTTCTCGAACACATCGACTACCATCCAGCTGTTCGATCGAAAGCTTAAAATTCCTATCGGGAAAGGAGTACGGCAGGGAGACACGATTTCTCCCAAGCTATTCACAGCGGCACTCCAGGATACCATGAAAGACTTGAACTGGGACGATAAAGGCTACCTTGTCGACGGTAAACGGATCAGCAACCTTCGCTTCGCCGACGATATTGTTCTCATCTCTACCAGCACGGCAGAAGTCGAGGAAATGCTGAACGGGCTCAATGTGGCAGGCATGAAGATTGGATTGGACATGAATATGTCCAAAACGCAGTTTATGGTCAACCAGTGGTGTGACACGGGACTCGTAAGGTTAAATGGAGTCGCTCTACAACAGGTCGACTCCTACGTCTATCTGGGAAGAGAGCTGAACATGGATAACGACCTCGCTCCTGAAATCGCCCGCAGGAGACGCGCAGCATCGGCAGCCTTCAGTTCGATTCGCGAAGTCACCGATCAGGTCAAGGATCCCGGCCTCAGGGCCTCGATATTCAACGCCTCTGTACTGCCTGCGATGTGTTACGCGACGGAAACCTGGCCCGACAACAAGACAATCGTCAGAGCGATGCAAACTACGCATCGTGCACTGGAGAGATGCCTTCTAAGGACAAGCCTTCGTCAGCGATGGCAAGAAGGCCTACGAAGCTCGGAGCTACGGGAGAAGTCGCGATTAGCAGACCCGCTGCAGTACATAAAGAAGTCCAAATATCGCTGGGCCGGACACCTGCTTCGACGAAAGGACGATAGATGGAGTCTCCGTGTCACAGAATGGCTCCCGCCCGAGAGACCATAAGAGACCACTGGGACGACCGCCAACGCGATGGGCAGACTCATTCTCAAGATCTTTCAGAGAGCGGAGTCTGCCTCACTGGATGCAAACAGCCAGAGATCGAGCGGTCTGGAAGAGTTGTGGTCCCCGCTGAGAAGACCTCCAGCCGACAAAAGGACCATCAAAGTATCAAAGTAAGTAAGTAGTAAACAGACATAATCTCAGAATGGCTTCGATGAGCATACAAGTGCAGAGTACACCCGAAGAGCCGCGATTATTGAAAGTATTCGCGTTGAGCGTTCACGAGCTGAAGTAATTCGATTCTTCGGGTACCCGAGATCAACCATTTACGATGCTACGAACAGGTACAATGCTTCTGAGGCGTCTGAGCAAGGCTAGCAAACTCGTCCAGGAAAACACCTTGAACGCGTGTGAAGAACATCAACGGCAGCGCCAGATCGATTTTATGCCCCGCCGCCTCAAAACACTAGAATTTTAGGTTACCCGATGAATCGTGCCACTGAAGAGAAGGGCGGCGTAGCGCAAACAGCCGCGGCAGGCTTAATATAGACTCGCGAAATTTCAGGATCAAGATGAAAAAGGCCTGAAAATGGGAATTTCTCTGCTTTCTCTCCCTTCTGACGATACATAACACAGAAGTTTCAAAGTTTCTGTTAGCGAAATAAATCAAGGAACGGTGGTTTTGAAATCGCTAATTGGAGCAAACAAAAGGAGATATTAAAAACAAACGTTGGTGGTATTCAATTCCTTTGTGGAGTGCGTCCCGCGGTCTACTCAATATAATAGATCTTCCATCACACCAAGTAGTTATCGTGATTCAACCTCACCCATGCAAATATGTCACATTCGGAACTGCCCAAACCCAGTCCATCTGGAGAAAAACGGAAATATTCTGGCACATGTGGGAGTTCAGCGCCATAAATATTTCGTCAAGCTTCGCTTCCTACATGTCTCACTACTGGGACTATTTTTTCAAATGCTAATCGCGCCGCCCTCCTAATTGACGCGTCACGCCGTAGCGAGAGTATAAAAGGCCCTATACAAGAGATGAATATTTGCTTATTGATCTAATTCGCGACCGTAATGTGCTACGGAATGAAAATTCTGAGAGATACAAGGACAACTGTGGGAAAACAATGGCGTGGAAAGCCGTCTAGCAGAAAATGTAGACCGAATTTGGTCATGTATCCGAATGTGAACTTAGAAAGTGAGCTGTTAATCAAGTATGGTCAGTTACTTAAAAATCAATTACATTGGGGCAGCTTCAAAGTGTCTTAAAACCTGCGCGATGTTTACATTACACCACCTTTGACTATGGACTCTTTGGTTCTAGAATGTCGATCAGTAATCCAGTCTGTGCTTCGGGAGCCGGTGTCGCAGTCACTCTCCACGTGAACCCGGAAAGCCTGGCACAATTGCGTGTGTGCAAGTACGTAATGGGGCGTCGTGGTCCCATCGCCGGCTGTTCGGAGTGCTCATCGTCATGCGAAACAAAGCGACGCAGACGCATCGCTCCGTTCGAATCGCGTCGCGCAACGATTGAGGTATGAACGGGGCCTTGGGCCATATTCATACTTCCATCGCCTTGGGACGCGATTCGAACGGAGCGATGCATCCCATCGCGTCGCGCTCTTTTGGGCGACGACATACTCGCACACATTTTCGGGCCTACTGAAGAAGACAACTGGAGCAGTAATGTCATGCCCTAATCCACCGCGATCAATCGCATCGCGCCGATTTCGAGATCAGGGATGCACATTTAACGGTTAACGATTTAATGTCATGCCTTTTGGGCGACGACGAGCAGATTAAAACAGCGAATTAAAACATTTTTCGTTAAAGTCTAGCTTAGCGATTTAACGGAAATTAATTTTAACGGACTTTTTTCTCGGTAAGTTTATCACTTTTTCCTTTAATCTCCACTAATGTTGCAGGCCTTATCCTCCCGATTAAGATTGTTCCTGAAAGGGTTGAAATCAGCAAGAATATTTTAATATTGTCGTGGAACAGTCGAGATAGAGAGAATATTTTCGGCCGCTAGGCGTACTTAAACGATTTTAAGAAACGCTAATACCAACAGTTTGGAAAGCTACTTTTTCTGAACGCTGACACCTTGACGACGTCTCACACGCTTTCGGCAGTTCGCGGCCGTGTGACACGATTTCGTGTCACGATGCCGACGTTGCGAAAATGGTTTGGTCCCACGCACCAGGCACGCGAAAATCGTGCATTCAACAACCTCTTAGCCTTCCACTATATCTTTTAATTGTATTTTTATTGTTTCTTTCTGTACTTAGTGGGTTGGTGACCCCATCGAGATTGTGCATACTCGTAGAACAGTCACACAATACGGTTCCGCAGAGAATCAGGAAAGGGGGAACTCCGGGGGTCTGCCTGATCGCGCATTTTAAAATGAAAACTCCAGACTTGTCTTAGCTTGCAAAATGTTCACTTTATTTCCAAAGATGTTTGCTTTTTGTTCTTTTAAAATTTAAAATTGAAATTAAGTCTCTGGTTTGGAGGGAAAGTGGTGAATATGAGGGGTATATGGGTCGACAAGAACAACCTTGGAGCAGCCCAAGAGTTTGTGCAGTGTAGGAATCGAGAACCTCACGTGGCCGGGCGAAGAAAGTGCAAAGCCATAAGGGATCGTATGATTCTTTAACTGCAGGTCTCTTGCAGATGGCGGCGAGCAGAGCGCAGGTGGAACTGCTTATCTCACGCACAACCGAAGCGAACCGAAGGAGACGTTCGAAACGCTAACCTCTGTGGATGTCGGTAATAGACTGATTCCTTAAAAGATATTCTATCCCCATCCTCGTGGAAGAAGAAAGCAATGTAGACTTTGATTTCGTTTTCCTAGCAGAACAAGAATTGTGCGTAACGAGACTGATTTTTCTACCTGTGTACGTAAAATTCCTTGTTTAAGTCTCTTCGGTTTCGATTTCGGCAACATTTTAGTACAAATAACCGGCTCGTGAATCGCTCGATGAGATTGAAATAAAAAATGAGCAACGAAACAAGGAACTTGTGCGGTATTTTCAAGACGCTATTTAGAGTACAAAGAAGTACAGTAGAAACACATTGTTCTGGATGGAGAAGTCCAAGAAGCACTCGGTGTGCATTGATTGAAAAAAAAAAGACTCAGCTAAGGAAGATGAGATTAATAACTGGCCAAATCAAACTGCGCAAAACGGGCGAGAAAGAAGGCAGACAACCATGAGCAGCCGTGCTCAAGTATTCAACGACGTCAGTCCTTAGCACTCCCTCAGTTTCTGCGAAGACCCCTACGCGAGGAGTCTGCAGATGCCCATCACAACTGAGGACATTCGTGCCAGAAGGGTTGTCAATACGAGAGGCTGCCATTCGAGTGTCAGCGCAAGGGCGTCTACAGTACCGGACATGTCTTTTGGTCATTGGCCGAAAAAGCCGCGCCGGCCAACATAGGCCGCTTTGGAGCGTTCCAAAGCGGCCTTTTTGAATAAGTTCTTTAGAAACGAAATACTTGTGAAAATAAACATATATTTGAACTCAGCAGCTCAAGCTCTATCTTTTGGTATATAAATCTCAGTAGAGTTGAACAATGCATATAGGCCCGACAGAATCAATCGAGTAGGCGCGGCGCGACAACCTGTAGAGCGAGCGTTTGGGGAATTTTATCGGAAATTTCCAGCCGTCCTAATCAGAAATTGCTCTAAGACTGTCTAGCTTGCATTTGGAGTGCGCCGTGAACAATGCATACAGAATCGGACCTACCAATCGAGTGAGCGCGACATCCTGTAGAGCGAGCGTTTGGGGAGTTTTATCACAAATTTGCAGCTGCCCTACTCAGGATTTGCTCCAAACCTATCCAGCGAGCCTTTGGAGTGCGCCGTGCACAAAACCCAAATATGGGCAAGTAAGAGGGCAGGAAACTTCAACCGCTAAGTCCGCCGCCCTAAAACGGCAGATGGTGCTAAGGCAGTTTAGGCAGGTGAGAAGTTCTGAGCCGGTCACCGTAAAGTACCTCAAGTGCTCTGTTCGCATACGCATTTTGAGGTCGTTAGGTCTCCGCGTCTTCCTGCAGAGATCGACTGAAATCCGAAAAAATCGTGTCACACAAGGCTAACCTGCATATTCGCGCTCCTGTAACATTACCTAATCATAAGCTACAACGTTCGACTTTAGCTCGCTACTACAACGTTTCACTGCCTACAACACCCACGAGTTGCAGCCGAAACGATTCGGATCTGACAGAGTTATTGCGCTCCGAACACGCCCTTGCGTCCTATTTGGCAAGACAAGGGTCGATGTTCTTCGCGCTCTTATTCGCTCAGATCACAGTTCTCGATACTCCTAGTAACACCGTTGAAATCAGTAGGAAAAGTTCTATCAAACGGTATCAAGCTTGGCCAATTTCGAAAACATCTATTTTCGATGACGTCATCGTCCTTCTGCGACGGCCTGGAGCGGTCTCGTCCTCGATGCGAAATTGTCGAAAAATCGATGTTTCCAAAATCGGCCGAAATTGACACCATTCGATAGCGCTTTTCACACTGAACAGAGCAGTACCATTGCGAGTGTCGAAAACTCAAATCTGGGCGTGCAAGGACTCAAGAAACGCTAACCGCTATCTTCCGCCACTCTAAATTGGCAGATGGGGCTAAGGCACTTCAGGAAACTAGGGAGTTGTGAGCAAGTCGTCATAAAGTACATTTGTTGTACTGCTCGCATACGCATTTTGAGGCCGTTAGCCCGCCACGTCTTCTCGCAGTGGTCCACCGAAATCGGAAAAAATGCGTCACGCAAGCCTCACCTGCATATTCGCGCCCCTGTAACTTTACCTAATCATAAGCTACACCTTTCGACTTTAGCCTGCTACTACAACGTTTCACTGCCTACAAGACCCACGAGTTGCAGCCGAAACGATTCGGACCTGACAGAGTTATTGCGCTCCGAACATGGCCGCGCGTGCAATTTGCAAGCGGTCGCTCCCACTCGATTGATAGGTTCGATAATATATGCATTGTGCACGGCGCACTCCAAAGGCTCGCTGGATAGGTTTGGAGCAATTCCTGAGTAGGGCAGCTGCAAATTTGTGATAAAACTCCCCAAACGCTCGCTCTACAGGATGTCGCGCTCACTCGATTGGTAGGTCCGATTCTGTATGCATTGTTCACGGCGCACTCCAAATGCAAGCTAGACAGTCTTAGAGCAATTTCTGATTAGGACGGCTGGAAATTTCCGATAAAATTCCCCAAACGCTCGCTCTACAGGTTGTCGCGCCGCGCCTACTCGATTGATTCTGTCGGGCCTATATGCATTGTTCAACTCTACTGAGATTTATATACCAAAAGATAGAGCTTGAGCTGCTGAATTCAAATATATGTTTATTTTCACAAGTATTTCGTTTCTAAAGAACTTATTCAAAAAGGCCGCTTTGGAACGCTCCAAAGCGGCCTATGTTGGCCGGCGCGGCTTTTTCGGCCAATGACCAAAAGACATGTCCGGTACTGTAGTTGGGTCGCCCACGCCATGTAATGGTGATGGGAACGAGAGCCGCGCCTGCTTAACAGCCATTGAACAAATCTGCTCATTAAAAGGATAGAGGACTGCATCAGTCTACCCTTTCGCATCAGTCAAGTGCACCACGCATTCTACTTCTGAAGTATGTCGTGGAGATAGCAAGAATGTGTTCTGTCGGCTGCAATGACTTGCGGTCACTACCCGATAGGCGAGTCAGTGTTATATCCTTCCCGCACAAGTCTGACACCAGTTCAACAACCCTGGAAGGTGAAACGCTTGGTTGGCTTGGGCGGCTAGTCCTAACCAAGAAGCTGTAGCAGGCGACAGCTAGCGCCTTCCCCGACTATGCCACATGCACTCATCTCTTAAAAACACAAATGGAACGACGAGGGGAAGAATTTAGTACCCATCGATTTCAACACCGGGAATAGAAATGTACCAATGCTTGGTCATTAGCCGCTGCCCTTCATATATCCGTGCTTTTTGCTAAACTCTGCCGTACTATACGTAGGATCTGAGTTTGGTTAGCAGTGTTCAACATTTCAACGGCTCGTTAAGAAGAGCTACCCTCCTCAACCAGATCGGGTTGAATAGTTTTGCTTGGAAGTCCACGCCGATCTTACAGAGAGATTTTGACCAATCTGAGAAGTCCGAAGAAAAAGAAAGCCCAAGCGGATCTACGCCTCCTCCCCAACTCGCCCTTTATATTGTTCTCCATGTCAGTCGGACGGCCGAGGTACACACACCACGATCCTAGTGAGTCTAGAACTTTCCAGTTCAATTCATTTTATTTCGCAGTGGACGTTCTCCATGAACTGTGTCTTCCCCTGGTTTATTCACGGACCTTTCAGAAGTGTTCTGGCGAGTCAACTTCATAACATCTTTTACCGATAGATTTCTTAAGATGCTCTCATAGAAAGTGACTCTTGGTTGAAAGGATTTAAAATTTTAAAAATGTCTGTCTATACTATTAGGGAGGGAAAGAACCCGCCTAGGGATACCACTAACAATCAAGCGACCTTGCGTAGCTTGGCGATGCTGCAAGGAAGTACAAGGAGTACAAAAGCGAGAAGCTAAGATAAGCGATAGAAGGCAGCTGTGATTTGATATAATAACAAGTGAAGAATAAAGGTTGACGATAATCAGTCCCTTTTTAGAATGAGTTTCGTACTCTGCTTCCACGTGATGTCGCGAAGGATGTTTGCTTGCGATGTGTGTTTACGAGGTGTGTGTTTCCTGCGGTAGCCAGCCGATGGACAAGTCAATGTTCTATCCCTCCCAGACAAATCTGGTGCCAAATAACTGAGGCCGGATTTGTGGACGGGTCCGACGATCTGAAGGAGCCAAACTAAAGACTTCGATAGGAGGGTACGCGGTAGTCTACATAGTCCCACTCCAACTGCGCTATCATCCATGCTCTGTGCTATGATATAGGTGTTTTTTGTATAATTTCAGTTTCTTTCTTGTGTGTACTTTATGTCGCGTGCAGATAAGCAAATGAAGGATAAAGGATGGCGTAACTCAATCCCTTTTGGGATGTGCCACGCATTCGACTTCTACGGGATGTCGTGGAGGCGACTTGAATGCGTTTTTGGCCATACAATGACTTGCGGTGGCCAGCCGATGAACAAGTCAGTGCTCTTTCCTTCCCAGACAAGTCTGGTACCAATTCGCCGACCCCGGAAGGATGGAATGTTTGCTTGGCCTGGGCGGGAAATCCGAACCAGGAACCTGGTATCAGCCGGCACCTCCTCCGACTGCGCTACACGCGCTCTCCATAAGCAAATAGAAACATAAATAAAACATTTAGCTAAACTCCGAAATGGTTCAACTACAACCATCAAATGCACGAGCAGTGAAAACCGCAGAAGTCCGGGAGGAGCAATATGAATCGTGGTTCTTACACGTATATGCGTAGGATGAAGATCCGCGCTTGCTTCGAAAAACACGCATTTCTCTTCTAGGAACTTAGCGCTTGCATAAAATCAAGGGAAGGGGCTGTGTATTAATTGGGAGGGGACGTTAATAAACCACGGCTCCTGCCAGAAGAAAGTGTCCTGTGGAAGCGCGTCATCCTGCTTCTAGCATGGTCGTTCACTGAGTTTTAAGAGACGCTTGGGCGGAGGAGGAAATGGAAGGAGAGAGCTGTTCGGCCCCTTTGAGCATCACGGCAGCAGTGCACATCAGAGGCTACGTACACAACTGTTTCAGCGTGAACAGAGTACAACGTTCCCGACGCGGTTTTTTCTGAACATGTCTACTGGCACTTACACAGCTTACACGAGGTGTCACTACCATTTTAAACCTTTTCTTCTCCCAGCAGGTGAAAATTTAACGTTTAATTACGCCCTCGACTCCAGCTTCTCTTCCTTGCACTTGAGAGAAAATGAATGGACTTCTATACATCCTTGGCGAGACACACAGTATTGCGGATAGCTGCGCGTTCACTACGAAGACGTCCCTCCAGCCTTCCTTGCTTTTGTAGTATGGGAAAGTAAGGGTTCTCGTGATTCCGTCTCTAGCACAAGTCGGAGGTTTTGATAGACGTCAATGAGAACTCAAGAAGCTTGAGATGTGTTGACCACGACCTACTGCGGGACCGAACTTGCTTGCCAAGGCGTGCCCGTGAATGCTTACGAAGCAAGAGTACAGGCGTTATAAATAAGGCCGTCACAGTAGTCCTAAATTTGCGCAGCCTGGTTTGGCTTTAGACTTTAGCTGGTTCTCCGTTCTCTTCCTCCCGGTAAGGCTCTTCGGGGTAGGGAATAAGGCCTTTAGTACAGCTGCTATTCAGCATACTTTTTAGGAGACTTGACTTACAATAAGAGTAGTCAGTCACGCTTTGTCATGGGGCAAAGGAACTCGTGACAGCCACCCAGACAACCTGAATGGAAGGGAGAATACTTTTCAGGCGGCCTCGAATTGTCCTTCGATGTACTTACTCCCACTCTACCAAACGCAAGTGCAAATACAATCTGCGCAGACGCGAGCACACCCACGCAAATTGTTCCTGAACAGGCCACGTCCCACAGAAGGCATGAGCCGGCTCAACGCAGCAGGAGAAAGAAGTCCGTCCCCTGCATACCACCCACATCTCTGAGCACCACAAGGTCGCATTTTGCTCGCTCTTTTCACCATCCGGTGACGCATCCTAACAAACTCTAACTCTAACTCTCATCATAACTTGTAAGACAACCGCTCCGGTATCCCTCTATCAAACGGATCCGAGGAATCTCTAAAAAGGGAGATTCGTAGGCGTCCAAGGCACGAAAGATGCGTACATACATACATGCAGCAGCAGATACGTGGGTAAGCCATCACCATGTCATCAGCACGATTTCCCAGAAGAGAGTATAGGTGCCAATATTCTTGTTATCGGTTTTTAATCAATTTGTAGTAGCTTGGTTATCATGAAAAATGTATTTTAAAAGGTCATCATGCTGATTGCTGCTACCTAGTTAACTACTCTTCAAATGTTTTTTGTTTCTCTTTCACATTTTTAAGTTTTCATTCAAGTTTGGTCGGATTTATTTACCAACTGGTATGAACTAAATAAATATTATACAAATGTCATTCATGGTAGTTTGAAGATCCAATGCTTGATCAACCCTCGGTCTAGTGGACAAATTTGTATGTGCCTATTTTATCACTTCAAAGTCAGGCGAGGGGTTACGGGGTTCGTCAATCAATTGAATATTTTTATTTATTTATTTTTATTTATTGAAAACTCCGTATAAGACAGGAGTTAGATAAAACTGCAATACAACAAGCACCAAAACTAACAACAAAAGTGGCTCCTAAATATCTACGCACAGAGAAATTGTTTGGCTGCAATGTGTTTGAAAGAACATTTGGGTCCCGGGAGGGAGGTAGCCTTGCCGACTTGTAGGTAGGCTACTCCTGCTCTAACTGTGAAAAATTTAGCTCTAACTGTGGTCTTGCGCTTAGAGAAGAACAATTTATATTGACCCCTCTGGTTATTATCATAGTAGATATGGCAAGACACTATCACCCTTCGGAACACTCAACGATAGTTCAAAGACTTCAAGTAGGTAGCCGCTAGCCTGGAACAAGCTTCGGAGAAGCTTCGAGGATCACAAAGGTCTCGGTTGAACAGGTCGATGGTGGACTGTGCCGGGCTTATGTTAAGTGTCAGAGCCCTTTGAGTGCGGTAGACTGACAGTGCGCAAACGGCTTCTCAAACTCGACCTCCGTCGGCTGATACCTCACCCATGTCAGCGAAATGGCGTGTTTCAACGTGTGTTCAATTCCCGTTCCACATTACAGGCGGATGCATTTTGTATGCAACTCCCAACATCCTCAGTCCGGTCGGTCAATAGTCCGGCTCTCTATGGTCTTTTCTGCAGTTCTGTCTTTCTGGAAAGAATGGGAATTGCTAGGACACTGGAACCAAATCGGAATAGATGCATGGCATAAGAGCGCACAATTGCTGGCATACTTTTTCGACGCGCCACACGCGTGGGCTGCGCCGGCGTCCACGTGGAGATTCGATCGATGCACATCGGCCTCTTGTTGGACGATAGCGGCGAGAGCGTAGGGATGGCCGTGGCGCAGTGGATGGTGGTGTTGCTTCATGCGAGGGTGCCGGCGTACGATTCTCCTACGTCGTGGGATTTTTGCGTTTCAACTGGCTGGTTGAGATTTGAGTGGTTTTGACGTCTACATGATTTTCTGGCGTTTTGTGCACATTTTTCCATCTGTATGCGATTCTGCCAGCGCAAACCCAGAACCCTAGCTGCGAACTCCCCCTGGGTGACGAATGTTTTTTCCACAAGAGCAGATGGATAGCACACGCCCCGGAGTCCCCTCTCTAATCCAGCTTTGCACATCCCTGCTAAGCAGTTGTAGTGCGCTCAGAGTCATCAAATGGAGGCATGCGTGCCTTGTGGTCAGCACTCGCGCAAGGGAAGCCATGCTCCAATCCAAGTTCCGCGCTCAAAATCTATTCCGATTTGGTTTTAGTGACCACAGATCCACTCGAAGAAGAGTAGCATTTCTCACGCGATTTCAACAGCGAGCTGTCCTTTTCCCTATTCTCCGAAGGCCTAAATCCTTACCGTTACTGTGTATCCATCTGAAGACTTGTCAGAACGTCGCTCTTAAAGCTGATTTATACAGCGATTTTTTTTATTAAATTGTAAATCTACATGAATAGAAAATTTTCCGTTCATATGAGAACCATACATTGCAAGGAGAGCAAACTCTCTTGAGAACTAGTAGCCTTTCGATTTTTCTAAGCCCTTGTTTGTTTTAACTATCTTAAATGGCATGCTGCATACCAGTTCCTGAATTTAATGTTTCCTTTTTGTTCCATAGGGCTATCTTCAGTAGGTCAACTATTCTCAGAAACTGCACATGGTTCCTGTCGCACAAAAGCTTCGGAAATCGCCCTAACCTTCGCCCAAAATCGAGCTCGAGCTGAAGACCTTACTAGTAATAATGTTCTTGCCTCAGCGCCGGTGATGTAAGGCGAACATCGCTGCCCGGAAAGCAGAAGATGCGGCTTCGAGTCCCGCCTGGCGCAAGAGTTTTGATCGCAACAAAACATCCTGTAACAACTTATAGCCTAACTCATTCAATTTTTTCGTCACTTCTTCTTTTGATGAATGCTAAGTGAATCTGACGCATGCTTGTATTTTCACGAGCTCCTCACATTAAGCTTCCTCTGTGATGACTTCCCCGAATCCAAGAAGCTGTGGTGGATCCGACTGTTGACCACCGGCTAAATCCCTTTCGACACCATGTCCTCTCTGCCGAATTGTTCCTCACAGGGGTGTGCGTAAATGAATTTCGAAATTTCGTAAATCGTAAATCGGAACTATGGCAAAACCGTCGTAAATCGTAAACTGTAAATCGCAACAAGACTGGAGACTTAAGGATGGTCTTATCGTCAGGGAAAATGATACGAGTGTTACATGTCTGCAAGAGACGTTCTCATGCAACAAATATGTAGCTTCGCCCTTTTTGAGATTACATATTAATTGATACCATAGCGTTCAAAAAAAGCATCTGTTTATTGGTCATCTTTGCGACCTATTAACAAGACCACGTAGGGTACTTGAAACGTAACAGGGAGGTTCAGATCACGTAACTTTTTGCAGCTGAAATGTTATCCTGCGATTCGATTTTGCTCCGTTTTTGACACCTCCCCCACGCAACTAGTTATGAGAGCAGGATAAGAAGTTCTGCTTCAAATTGAAGGGCAAATGCTGCAACAAACGTAATAGCAGATGTTTTTAACACTCCGCGTGTCACGTTCAGATGTGGTGTCCCCACCCCATGTGCTTGCTGATGACATTTCGAGTTTTTTCCGCAGCACCATGGCCGAGTTTGAAGCAAAATGAGGCGAGTTTCCCTTACTGACGTCACCTTCGCAAACGATCCGAAATCACCGAAGAAACAGTGATAGAGAAATGGCAGTTTTTGAAATTTCGTACGATAGTACAATAAATGAACTTTCTAAAGATGTATAACGTGACCGCATTCGTTTAAGCATTTGTGGTCAACAAAGCCAAAACATAACAAGTGCGCGAAAATGGCCATTATATATGTACCAACCTAATAATACAAAGAGAATAACTAAACGTAGCAATAGTCGAAGAACTCTACCGTAGCGCTGTCAGGTTCGGTGAAGAGTCACAGAATCTCATCATTGTAATAATATCCTAAGTTGAAAACTGGCAATAGAGGTGTGGTTGGCTGAGGGCCGAGCCTGCCCTTGGAGGACGTATGCCCTTCGTGAGGGTTTTTGACTGTGAGTCGCAGCCGCTCCGATTCCGGTAATAACGAAGGCCTCGTTGTGAGAAAAAGCGGCGAGATGCCACGTGAACGCGGAGAGTCGGTGGGAAATGTCACGTCGACGACAACGGTGTGGATATGTGTGTAAGACTGCAGTCAATGGTGCTCTAAACCTCGATATGCGTCGGAAGGGTTATTGTTGCCTGAGAATGTAAGCCAATGGATTGTCCGCTTGATCCAACTGGACAGAAGGAGAGTGTTCAAAGGGTAAGACTGGTTTGCCAAAGAGTAAGAATGGTCTCCTGTCTCTAGGAACAGTATTACACGTATTCAGAAGATCATATTAAGATGAACTCGCAGTTCCTCCTACAGAATTTGTGGCGTTTTCACATTTTGTCAGTTTTGGCAAGAAGTCCGTTAACACAGGCTCACCCGATCTACAGGTAAATAAAATACCTGTTTAGTCTGCAACAGATCTCAAAGTCGGTTGTGAGGACAACGAAGCAGTTATTTGCGCCGTAATTAGCACTAGCTCGCTCTCCGATTTATTCTGCAATAGCCTCAGTTGCGAATATTCCGTTCCGATATCCCATTCTCCTGAGAGAACTCTCAACTAAACATCCAGCGAGTTGTCTGTCAAGTTGAACGAGCTTTTTTTACGATCACAAACGATCATTCTGAGGCTACGGGAACGGTTCACACAGTTCGATGGCTAAGAAGATGCGGCCATCATGTTTCTTAACAATAATAATAATAATAATAATAATAATAATAATAATAATAATAATCACCTGTATCACCTGTCGTCCCGTTGATCATCGACTTGCTCGAGCGGGCGCCAGCAGCGTCTCCATTCGTCCCTGTCGCGTGCCAGAGTGGTCCAATGGATCCTCCTCGCTCGAGGGACACGAAGAGCGTCATATCGGTCGTTCAGGGCTTTCACGAAGAAGTCCGACCAACGCGTTGGTGGGCATCCTGGTGTTCTTTTGACATCCCGCGGAATCCAGTCTGTGACGGCTCTCGTCCAGCGGGTGTCTGCGAATCGCATTACGTGGCCGGCCCACCTAAATTTCGACAACTTGGCCCACATGACAGCGTCTCTGATCTTCGAACGTCGGCGAAGCTCGGAACTCCGGAGGCCTTCTCTCACTTGCGTGAGTCGTGTCACTCCGAGCATCGTCCTCTCGATTCCACGCTGCGCGACGCTGATCACGTGTTCATCCTGCTTTCGTATAGCCCAGGTCTCCGAGGCGTATGTTAGGGCAGGAAGAACAGTGGAGTCGAATAGGTGGGCACGGAGTCGGACGTTCTTCGTTTTCTTCACGACTTCTTCGACGCTCTTGAAAGCTCCCCAAGCCGCTCGTTTCCTCCTGCTCAGCTCTGGTGCTAGGTCGTTGGTGTTGACATCGCGACCCAGATACACATAGCTGGAGCATTCGGAGATGTTCGTTCCGTTGAGCGAGAATGGGGCATCAGAAACCCATCCGTTCTTCATGAACATCGCCTTCGTAAGATTCAGCTGCAGTCCAACGCTTCCACATACACGATCGAAGTCGGCCAGCATTCGTTCCGCCTGACTGATGCTCGGTGTTATGAGCACGATGTCGTCAGCGAAGCGAAGATGGTGCAGTTGCCGGCCGTCGACCTTCACTCCCATGTCGTCCCATTCTAGTTCGCGCATGACGTTTTCGAGGGTGGCGCTGAAGAGCTTCGGGGATATGGTATCCCCTTGTCGAACCCCTCTCTTCACGTCAATGACGACTTCGTTGTAGAATGGTGAGATCTTGGTCGTGAATCCACTGTACAGCTCTCGAAGGACTCTGATGTACTGAGTAGGAACGCCCTGGGTGAGCAGGGCTTCCATGACCGCTTCAGTCTCGACGGAGTCGAATGCCTTCTTCAGGTCGATGAACGTAAGGCACAGCGGCAGCTTGTACTCTCGCGACACTTCGATGAGCTTCGTAATGGTGTGCATGTGGTCGATCGTGCTGAATCCTCTCCGAAATCCTGCTTGTTCGCGTGGCTGTCCTTCATCCAGCGTTCTGCTGATCCTATTCAGGATGACTCGAGTGAACAGCTTGTAGACTACGGACAGCAGGCAGAGCGGGTGATAGTTGCCAATGTCGTGCACGTCTCCCTTCTTGTACAGTAAGACGGTCTTGCTGGTCTTCCACTGAGATGGAACCTTGCACTCAGACAGGTAACGTGTGAAGAGCCGCGCCAGGGTGTTGATGAGCGTTGGCGGGAGGTTCTTCAGGTGTTCGGGTCTGATCCTGTCAGCACCGGGTGCTGTACGTTTCTTCACCGACGAGATGGCGTGTCGGATCTCGGAAGGGAGAACAGAGGGAACGACGTATCCATCCTGCGGAAGATGGCGTAGGGGCAGGTGGACGTGGCTATCGAAGAGATCGGAGTAGAAGTCGTGGATGACTTTCTCCATGGTCCTTCTGGAAGAGGTGACGGTTCCGTCAGGACGTCGGAGAGCGGTCATCTTGGTCTTGAAGTTGGCGAAGTTCCGGCGGGCATTGCGGATGCTCAGCCCTGCCTCTGCTGCTTCAGCCAACACTTCCGCCCTTCTCTCCTTCAGATCTTCCTTCATCGCCGCTCTGCATAGCTTTGCAAGCTCGGACGTCAGTTGATAGTTGCCTGCCGCTCGTCCTGCTCCACGCTGGCGTATCAGCTCGAGAGTTTCCGGAGACAGGCGTCTCTTGGTGGTCTTCAAGCTCTCGGCTCCCTTAGCACTATCGTGGAGATGGTGCACGAAGCGATCGTATTCCTCGTCGACGTTGTCCATGACGGCATCTTCCCAAAGGCCGACAAGAGAGGTGTAGAGATCCCAGTTGAGGTCGTTCTGGGACTCCTCTTCTTGAACTTCGCGGCCTTCTCTCCTTGACGCGAAAAGCGGAACCTCGCGCGAAGGAGGCGGTGGTCCGATCCCGTGTAGAACTTGGGGACAACGGAGACATCGGTCAGGCAATACTTGCGATTGAAGAATGATGTGGTCGATCTCGTTGTGGAACTGGCCACCGGAGGATTCCCAGGTCCATCGTAGGGAGGGAGGCTTCTGGAACTGCGAGTTTCCATGGATGGTCTTGGTCGACATGATAAACTCAGACAGCCTTTCACCTTGTTCGTTCCACTCCAAACCGTGGGTTCCGATGTGAAGTTCTTCCGCCGACCTTCGTGGCCCGATCTTGGCGTTGAAGTCGCCGACGATCACCTTGTAGAAGGTGTGATCTTCCTTATAGAACTTCTCCAGCTCCACGTAGAAGGCCTCGACGTCTTCGTCGTCGTAGTCGGATGTTGGGGCATACGCGACGAACACAGTCAAGGCTGGCACGGAGCCACATCGCTTCAGTCGCAGACGTCCGATTCGGCTTGTCAGAGACTCGTACGAATCGATGTTCATGGCCAAGTGCGTGTTGACGAGGACACCAACGCCGCCTACTCCCCTGCTGTCGCATGTTCCGAGGAACAGTTCTTCTCCGGAGTCGTAGGCGGCGCGTAGGGGGTGGTGTCTTCTCGTCTCGGTCAGTCCGATGACGTCGTACTTGATCTTCCTGGCTTGCATCATCAGGTCCTCGACGGATGCTTCCGACGCAAGCGTGCGGGCATTGTAAGTACAGATCGTCATCCTAGTCCTTCTCAGTTTGCGCAGCCTGGTTAGGCCCTGAGATTTTAGCAGCCTCTCCGTACTCGTCCTTCCCATCGCTGCAGAAATGGGGGCTCTTTCGGGGTCAGGGGAATGAGGCCCTTTAGTGCTGCTGTGTTTGACTGGAATACAACACGGGTAGCTAGTCAGGCTCTGTCGTGCGGGCGAAGAACTCCGGGCAGCCAGCCAGACTGCCCGAAGGGACGGGGCGAGACTTAAGGCGGCCTCGAATCGCCTTACATGTACTCCCAGTCTACCGAGTGCAAGCTTTTGGCCGAGCCGACACAGTTACAATCCGCGCAGTCACGGACACATCCGCGCACACTGTGCACGAACATGCCGCTCCCACGCACAAGGAACGCATCGACCCGACACAGCAGGAGCAAGGGGTCCATCCCCTGTATCCCACCTGCGTCTCTGGGCAGTACACGGTGGCATTTGGTTCGCGTTTAATTCCCCTATCCACCACCCGGGGACGCGCCACGTGGCCCTGCGACAAGCGGCCCGAGATCCCTCTTAACAAGAGAGCCCGAAGGCTCTCTATCGAGGGAGATCCGTGGAATAATAATAATAATAATAATAATAATAATAATAATAATAATAATAATAATAATAATAATTTATTACGTGGTATAAGACACAGAAGAACAGCAACAACAAACACGGCGCTAAGAAAGACAACATGGTTCTCAAAATTTTGAAAGAGAAGCAGCTCCTTCTCAGCTCTGCTTGTAGTAACCCCTATCCTTTGTGCTACTACTGCTAGGAGATCCTTTCCGAATCACCTCTATCCCGACAGCATTTTGAAGATGGCACAACCATCTCTAAGCAGGTACAAGGATTCTTCCTTCTCTTCTTCAACTTCTTCGCTTTTTTGGGCTTCTGGAAGATTTTTCTTGTGTACGCCCCATGTTTCCAGGTCTGGTTTTGGTATAGAGATGGCGCCTCGCCCACTTGGGCTTGATGTGAGAGTAGCCAAATAGCTACCACTTGGCGCAGAGTTGTGTGATCTAGTACGGTCTGCTAGATCTGATACTGGACATTGAAGTATACCTATCCCAAATTAAACTATGCTCTCTGACAAGGTAAAATAAATCGTCCAGTAAAAAATTGTTGTTGCATTCTTCAACGATTTATAGCGCCCTGCAGGTCGCGGTCCTCATCTGTTGATGGCAGAAACACTGTCCGCTGGGGGTAACGTACATGGAGTTTACGAACTCAGCAGGAAACACCCTATACCTGTTGAACTCTCTACTTTTAAAGCCTTCTTGGACACGTACCTCTCGTGCAAAGCCTCCAATTCATAAATGGTTTGCTATCCATCTCACTTCCACCGTGTTGATTTTTTCACTTAATCATTTTTTGTTCTTGCGTTTCCTTTCTTTTATAAGTTCGTACTAACGCTGTGTACGAATTTTTTGTGTCTGTTAGTTTGTTCTGCACGTTCCGCATGGATTTTCCATGTAATAAATGGTGATGACGGTTACGGTCACACAAAACGGAAAAACGGAAAACACGCACAGCTCTACTGCACAAGAAGCAAGAAGTACACTACACACCAGATAAGCAGAATGGCATGCTGGACCATTGCATGGTGCAAACCTTTCCTGTGATACATTCAAAAATGGCTACTCTTTGACATCTTATGATAATCTCAAAACCGATCCTGCTCCTGGAAAACCAGAAATTTCAGTTACTGTATTCACATTTCTGGGGAAGTATTTATACAGGATGCGGCTCATAAATCTGGACAAACTAGACTTTCTCTTTTAAAACAAATTGATTGACATAAAATACAAATGAAATAGAAAATTTCCTCACAATCAAATAGAGGGATATCTCTAGAGTAAAATGACTCAATACATCTTCCATCATCCGCAATGACCGCCTCCATCCTTGGCCTCAAGCGCTCGTACGCTCTCATTAACAGAGCGCTGTCGGTGAACGCTCCTTCAATAGCGGTAAGAAGAGACGTGACACTAGGGTGGCTCGTCTTGTTGGCAACCCTTCCAACTACGCTCCGAACATGATAGTCCGGAGGAATTCAAATCCGGGCTATTCGGGGACTAGAACTCCTTGGACCAAAACATGTCCAAGTCATCGGACAGCCAATTTTGGACCAAGTGGCTCGTGTGAGCCGGTGGCCGCACTGCTGGCAGACATATGGCATCCCTAGAACTACAGTCACCATCCACGATTTCCATATAATCTGGAAAACTCGATGAACTTCTTCGGTGACGGTTTGGCTTTTCTCAAAGAAGTGTTCTGGCATGACATCCCACTGGACGCAACACATAAGACGCGAACACCCGCAGGAGATTTTCTTCCAACAAAAAGCCTTGCAGAGTCTTCCTCAGACGCCTCAGAAGCACTGTACCTGGCCACAACATCATAAACGGTTGACCTCGCGTATCCAATATACCTATGTTCGAATGACCCATTCGAATAGGCATTCGAATAATTTTCATTCGAATTTGAATATTAGAAGAATCGTGTTTTTCAAATGTATTTAAATTCGAGTGTTCAAAAAAGCGCATTTTTTGAATGTATTCGAATTCGGATATTCAAAAGTCGCGCTTTTCGAATGCATTCGATTTCAAATGCTCGATAATTTTCGGTATTCGAAACCATTCGAATAATCGAAGTTTTTGCGAAAGCATAAGCACAGTATCCGAAGAATCGAATTATTTCAGCTGGCGAACGCCCAACGCGATCACTTTCGACAATCGCGGCTCTTCGGTTGCACTCCGTACTTGTATGAAACATCGTGGCCATTCAGAGGTTATGACTGTTTACTAGAGCCTTCTGGTATTTAAGGACGCCAATGGCGACTTCTGGCAGAATTTCGGTGTGACGGGAAATCTGCATCTAAATTTGCACGATTGACGTGGGATGGTGTAATCATCTAGGTGCTGTATGGTCGTTCCATTGTAGCCGCACTTCATTGAGTACGATATCGGCGAAGTCAGCAACCGACTAGTTGTTGTTGAACTATTAGAGAAAGTTTCGCTTCTGCAACTTACCCAAAACACCCAAAATGTGTATAAAAATATAAATGTAAATGTAGAAGATGTAGATCTATGTGTAGACTACTGGCCAACCTTTGGCTAGACAGTAGTCTACAGATACATATATGTAAATTTACATGTATACACATTTCCTAGTAGTCCACTGTTAAAATGGCTGCATAAACAGTTCCTGACTCCATACAAGTTCGTCCGCTCCTACTACATATACGAACCCGGGAGCTGTTGACCGGCTGCAGTGAATGAAGAGCGCCTTCTGGAACATGCTTAAAGAGAGTACCAACCACCAGTAGGAACACAGCAGTAGGTTGGCACAACAAGGGCGCATGAACACCTAACGATCTGGGCGAACACCGGCTTCAAGTGCGGAGAGATGCGTGTATGAAAATTTGGCCCTCTGTCTTAGTTTACCCTGGCTCGCAAGTCATTGGATCCCGTCGCTGCGGCTCCACGTGGAAAAGATGACAAGGTCTTCCTTCTCCACGACAACGTTTATCCGCATGTTGTGAGGGGGAACAGAAAAATTCCAGAGCTCGGGATGGCATGTACTGGCCCACCCACCTCATTCACCAGACCTGCCACCTGTTTCGTTCGCTATCCAACCACTTACGGACTGGAAGTTTGACGATAAGGAGCATCTCGAAAAGTGCATCGCCGACTTTTTCTCTTCAGAACCCATGATTTCTATAGAAGCGGTATCCAAAAATTACCTGATAAATGGGAATACATGTGTTGACGATAATGGTGGCTCATACATACTGTCACCTGTCGTCCCGCTGATCATCGACTTGCTCGAGCGAGCGCCAGCAGCGTATCCATGCGTCCTTGTCGCGTGCCAGAGTGCTCCAATGGATGCTCCTCGCTCGAGGGACACGAAGAACGTCATAGCGGTCGTTCAGGGCTTTCACGAAGAAGTCCGACCAACGCGTTGGTGGGCGCCCTGGTGTTCTCTTGACATCCCGCGGAATCCAGTCGGTAACGGCTCTCGTCCAGCGGGTGTCTGCGAAGCGCATTACGTGGCCGGCCCACCTAATTTTCGACAACTTGGCCCACGCGACAGCGTCTCTGATCTTCGAACGTCGGCGAAGCTCGGAACTCCGGAGGCCTTCTCTCACTTGCGTGAGTGGTGTCATTTCCAGCACCGTCCTCTCGATTCCACGCTGCGCGACGCTGATCGCGTGTTCATCCTGCTTTCGTATAGCCCAGGTTTCTGAGGCGTATGTTAGGGCAGGAAGAACAGTGGAGTCGAATAGGTGGGCACGGAGTCGGACGTTCTTCGTCTTCTTCGCGACTTCTTCGACGCTCTTGAAAGCTCCCCAAGCCGCTCGTTTCCTCCTGCTCAGCTCTGGCGCTAGGTCGTTGGCCATATTGAGTTCGCGACCCAGACCCACGTAGCTGGAGCAGTCCGAGATGTTCGCTCCGTTGAGTGAGAACGGGACATCAGAAATTCATCCATTCCTCATGAACATCATCTTCGTAAGATTCAGCTGCAGTACAACGTTCCCACATACACGATCGAAGTCGGCCAGCATTCGCTCCGCCTGGCTGATGCTCGGTGTTATGAGAACGATGTCGTCAGCGAAGCGAAGATGATGTAGGGCACAGCGGCAGCTTGTACTCTCGCGACACTTCGATGAGCTTCGTAATGGTGTGTATGTGGTCGATCGTGCTGAATCGTCTCCGAAATCCTGCTTGCTCGCATGGCTGTCCTTGGTGGTCTTCCACTGAGATGGAACCTTGCACTCCGACAGGTAGCGCGAGAAGAGCCAGGGTGTTGATGAGCGCTGGCGGGAGGTTCTTCAGGTGTTCAGCTCTGATCCTGTCAGAACCGGGTGCTGTACGTTTCTTCACCGACGAGATGGCGTGTCGGATCTCGGAAGGGAGAACAGAGGGAACGACGTATCCATCCTGCGGAAGATGGCGTAGGGGCAGGTGGACGTGGCTATCGAAGAGATCGGAGTAGAAGTCGTGGATGACTTTCTCCATGGTCCTTCTGGAAGAGGTGACGGTTCCGTCAGGACGTCGGAGAGCGGTCATCTTGGTCTTGAAGTTGGCGAAGTTCCGGCGGGCATTGCGGATGCTCAGCCCTGCCTCTGCTACTTCAGCCAACACTTCCGCCCTTCTCTCCTTCAGATCTTCCTTCATCGCCGCTCTGCATAGCTTTGCAAGCTCGGACGTCAGTTGATAGTTGCCTGACGCTCGTGCTGCTCCACGCTGGCGTATCAGCTCGAGAGTTTCCGGAGACAGGCGTCTCTTGGTGGTCTTCAAGCTCTCGGCTCCCTTAGCACTATCGTGGAGATGGTGCACGAAGCGATCGTATTCCTCGTCGACGTTGTCCATGACGGCATCTTCCCAAAGGCCGGCAAGAAAGGTTAAAGGTCCCAGTTGATGGTCGTTCTGGAATTCCTCTTCTTGAGCTTCGCGGCCTTCTCTCCTTGACGCGAAAAGCGGAACCTTGCGCGAAGGAGGCGGTGGTCCGATCCCGTGTAGAACTTGGGGACAACGAAAACGTCGGCCATGCAATACTTGCGATTGAAGATGATGTGGTCGATCGACCGCTCATATACTATTTCTTACTTATTGATTGTGTTGCAGAAAATAAATACATTTGAAAGGTTGTAAAAATGGTGGGAGACTTTCCGCCAACTTAATACACTGGGCGAAGCGAGATCATTCTCGTGGTCGTGCAACGGTCGCTTGTGTCTTCAAGAACACTCGTCCAATTCGGCCGGCACAGCGTTCGTCCTTAGCTCGCGAGACAACGCCGCAGCTCAAGCTGGTAGGTGCACTAGAACTCGGCTGTTGTGAGCGACATCTGGTTTCGCAACTGAGAAGTTAGTTTCAGTGAGTCATGGAAATCGTTCGGTGTGGGTGAGTAAACCCAACGCACATCATCCGTGCGAGGTTTACGAAATGGACGAGTTGCGAAAGCCAGTGGGCTGTGTTTCATCACTCTGTGGGAGCCCGCTGACTGATACCCTTGCTGAGTGGTCGCCACTGCTCTCCTACGCATGCCTGCCTGATAACAGGTGTATCTGCCATTATCTACCCTGTTCTCTACGGCTCTCGTATACGGAGATTTGCATGCTTCTTCCCGTCCGAATTTCTGCAGAGTACATAGGGTATGATGTCCTGGTATTCATTGTTTTGGATCAAAATGCAATGTACGGATTAGCTTATGTTGTAGGAAATTTTATGATCGATGCGACTATTTTGTGGCGCAGATTTTCTTATACGTTTTCTTCCTTTAGTTTTACGTTTATTTACTTTTCCTGGGTTTTTTATCGATCTTCAAGTATATTCTTCCGACATTAACACCCTTATTATCATTTCCAGGCAGTTTCCTTGTATTTGCTTGTCGCAAGATTGGTTGCTTGATTGCTTGGTTGCATGTTCAGAATGCCCTATCTCATACACGATAGCGTTGACAAGCATAAAATAAGATCCATTCGATTCAGTGCATTTTCTTAAACGCTACTGTGAATCCCCTATTTCTCTACCGAAAATACTAGGTTCGACAAATTCTACGAATGAACTTAAGAACGTTACGAGGGCTGTTTCTAGGACATTCAACTCTGATACGTGTGTTTTTCTTTCGCTCTGTAGGGTGGAGCATCATTTCGTGGGAGAAGCCCTATTTTGAACTTTTGAGGCACTGAGGAGAGCGATTTCTCTGCAACGTTGTGCGATGAACCCGTGTTTCGACCTCTTGTAGCAAAAATTTGGAGGTCTAGATAAACTAAATTTTAGAAGAAGTAGATCGAAACAATCGCAATCTTTAATTAGCTATGAAAAAGTGTCCCATGCTGAGCGTACCACAGGCGAAAGACGAGAAATTTCCTTAGAAAGTGCTTATTCTGGGAAAGATTCTCTGTGGGAGCAATTACCTCGAGCGACGAAGGGAGGCACCCGCCACCTGCATTGAACCGTGTGGACCCAGAGGTTTAATCGCCCAAGTTTGAGGCACAATACACCAGAGCCATCGGTTCAGCGTCAGCATTCCTGCGTTCGAGCACATCCTGCACACTGGCGCCATGGCTTGTGTGGTGCAGAGAATAATGTGCTGCTTCGTGAAAGGGTCATGGGGCTTCGGTTACTGGCTTGTTTGCCTTGCCGTTTTTCTAATCTGTCGAGCTTCCATAGAGAAATTCCATCTGCATGTTTTTTCGAGCTTACTGTACTGTGAAGTTTTAACGCTCATTCATTGTCGGCACTTGGTGATTCATTCATTACTAGTATTCCAAATATGTGCTGTGGCACTTTGTGATTCATTGCTAGTATTCCAAATAGCCACTTTTCTACCGCACAAACCAATCAGTAGCTGCAGATGAGCTCCTCCAGATCGTAGTATCACCTAAGCCCTGCTGCCAGTGCTCCAGCGACTGAGCGAGTGCTTGTACCTGCTGCCACTGTTAGGGGTAGGGGACTTTGAGTGCCTCTTCCTAGTTTGCCTAAAAGATTTAACAGGAACAAAACGCTTTGAAACCATTTAGGGGGCGAGGACTTTGTTGTACTATTTGTTTCTGCCGCAACCGTTGAAACAGTCCCCTTGCAGAGAATAAAATTTTCCTATTTTTGTCGACAGCGGTCAAGAAGGGTGATTAGCGGAGGGACGGCCTGCCCCACACTGGAAAACGGCAAGTCAAGTCGTCATCTGACTCGCTTACGACGCCTCCGACGACCTCCAACTCGCCGTCATCACCTGTGAGTTGCTCGATACCAGCCCACACCTCCGAACGTCCTACAAGAACTACGTTACTTCCGACACCGACGAGCTCCAACTCGCCGTCATCACCAGTAGGTTGCTTCCGTTATCAGTTGACACCTCCGAACACCCTACAAGACCTCTGTTACCTCTGACGCCTCCAACACGCCATCACCGCCCCCTGAGTCGTTTCCGGCACCTCCAATACCTCACCGTTTTTCCATTTGTTCCGGTTGTTGCTGTTAACAAAAGTTGAAAATCCACGTGGTAGCAAAACCAGCTGTTACATCCCTGGTCGGTGAAGATCTGACAGCGACAGGGACTTCTCCACTCGAGATGAAGCATACATGGAGCCCGCCATTCACACTCCACTGCACTGCTCGATGACGAGATCGTGGAGAGAAAGGGAGCGAGGAGGCCTGAATTGGCAGGCGGGGGCAAAAAATGCACGAAGAAGTGGGAGTGCGCGAAGATGCCGACGGAAGATCGATGGGGGGAGGCCGGAGGGCCCCGCTACTGATGCGGAGGCTGGGGGACGACAAACTGTAGTAGGCGCCCCTCTTCGTCCACGCCAATCCCACAGCAATTACACAGCAGTTGGGGGTGGGGGGGGGGGGGGTGGTGAAGGGTCGTAACTGGCGTGATTGCTTCGTGTGACTCCATGGTGTCGCCACGAAGAATTTCACCCCACCACCACTTGTGGCTGCGGGTTACTCTTTGAAAATCGCTTGAGAAGCCCATAGGCCCACTTGTTTCACGTGATGGCTCCTCTTCTCGAAGAAGACCCAGTTCTGATGTAAGGTAATGATACGGCTTCTCGCAGCTGTGTGAAATTGGGAAAAAATAAACTTACCTACGCCAAGCGTTTTTGAGCCGCTCCTAGAATCACTATAGAAAGCTCAAATGAAAGAAACGAACTCACGCATAGTACCCACCTAATATTTGCCCACGCTAGTAGAGCAGTAGAGGCAAGTGAGACCCATTCAGTGGGTTGTGGCACATGCAGTTCACAATGAGACACAAATGGCAAGACGTCGCTCGTAACAGAGCGGCACCTATTTCGGCTGTCCAGTAATGGATTTCTGATAAAAATCCGTAAAAATCCGTAACACTCCTACCGCTTTCCTTGCCGAGACCTCTCCCTCAACGGTCAGGATGTCACACTTCACCCCAAAGTTACTCCCGTTGTGTGCACCAATTCGATGTTTACCGGAACTCCTACCTTTCTCCGATACACCGTACATCGCTACCGGCCGGACAACTGTTCTATATATTTTTGACTTCAAGCGCTCTGGTATCTTCCTATCGCAGAGCACGCCAGTCAACGAGCGCCACTTGGACCAAGCTGCACTCACGCGTGAGTTCACTTCAGTCATCAGATTGCCATCAGATGCTACTGCTGATCCCAAGTACTTAAAAACCGAAGTGCGTGGGAGCTCGATGCCGTTAACCTTGATGGAGCTGGACTCAGTAACGTCTGTCGTTAGATATTCGGTCTTCTTCACGTTCAATCTGAGTCCAAATCGCTCCAAGCGATCACACCAAGCTTGCACCTCTCGCTCCAGTTCATCTTTATCTTCGCAAGCGAGCATTACGTCATCAGCATAAAGCAGTGTCCAGGGGACAGGCTTCTGAAGATCTCGTGTAATGGCGTCCATCACGACAACAAAAAGGAGTGGGGAAAGCGCAGAACCCTGGTGTACCCCGACAGAGATGGGGAACTCCATCGAGGTTCCGGCTGCAGCTTGAACTCTACTCTTTGGGCAAGAGTAGAGGATTCGCACCCACTCTATGAGCTCTTCAGGAACTCCATGTCGTCGCAGGGCGTACCATATCACTTCACGCGGTACGCGGTCAAAGGCCTTCTCCAAGTCGAGGAAGGCGATATGCACTGGCTTCTGTTTCTCGCGGTGCTTTTCTATCAGGAGGCGGGCGGCGTGTATGGCATCAACAGTGCCACAAAGTCTATCTGAGACTTGGAGCTCCCACTATAATATGAGATGAGGAGGGAGTCGCGTTTTCGGAAGACGGTGTTCACTATGGTGAGGTTATGCGATTCCGCATAATCAAGAATACGCTCACCATCGGCGTTACGTGACCCGTACCCGAAACCACCATGACAGCTGTAACCGTCCTTCGTAGCACCTACGTGCCCATTAAGGTCACCAGCGACTATGATGACATCTTTCGACGGTATCTCTGCTGTCTTCTCATCAAGTAGGCTCCAAAACTCATCCTTGGCTTGCTCTGAGCAGCCGGTCTGCGGAGCATACGCAGAGAAGAAGTGATAGAGTCGCTCCTTAGCGGCGACAACGATCTTCATTAACCGATCGTCAAAGCGTTCGACGCTTACAATCGAGTCACGAAATCGTTCGGAGACGATTACACCGACACCACTGGTGGTCCTGGGACTTCCACATAGAACGGCCTTGAAGCCACGTCCTATGTCCCTTGACTTGCGGTAGGACCACCTCGTCTCCTGCACCGCACAGAAATCAACTCTTCTACGCTCCAGTGCTTCAACCAACTCGCACGAGCGGCCCGTCAACGTACCCACATTCAGCGTTGCCACGCGGGTCCTGCTTACGTTACGGGACTTTCGGACTAGCTCAGTTGCCCCCCGATGCCGTCCTCGCATCAGGGACCCTCGCATACTTCTCACACTCGCCGGGCTTTGCGAGTGCGCGTCGGCTCCCGCGGACGCCGTAGCACTATCTCGAAATACTTGAACTGTCATACACCATGTGATGTGACATGGGTCTTCGTAGGCCGGCCTGTCACAAGGGCCTGTCGCCTGCATTCGAGTGTCCGTGCTTAGCTTAGCTCACCAAACGAGCAGTTTCCAGTGGCACCACGAGGAGGAACGGACATCGCCACCGTAGTATTCACCGAGATGCTTCAGTAAATGTTGTCTTTTTGTTGTTCTGTTAACAAAATTGTTTTGAAGATCACAAGTACTTTTTGTGCGAGAGTATTTTCTGAGAAAAAAGCGCAAACTTATAACACCGCGAAACGGGCAAGTGCGAGACACGCCGTTAGGCGTGTCGTAGCACTTGTGTTGAATAACTACCGATTTTTGATTTGTCCACTTCGATTTTTGCATTTTCAGATATCGTTGCTGTTAGCCGACCACCACTTGGTATACGACCACAACCTCTTTGAAACGCGTAACAGCTCTGAATAGGTCATTCGTAGGTATCCGGACGTTTTTACGAGGTCCGAGTTCTTCATCCACTGCTTGTTCCACTCGACAAGTGCACCATAAATATGGCCACTCAACAAAAAGCGAATTACTCACGCGGAATTGATCACGAAACGGCGAAACCTCATCAAGGATTTAAATCTGGTTAACAGCCAGGGTGAATATCATTCAATGTGGCCTCCCTTGCAAAGAATGACAGCCTTCAGACGCTTAGGGTTGGTCTCAACGGCGGCACGCAGGGTTGCTTGCGGAATTTCCTTCCAGGTTTTTTGTCGGCCTTTCAACGGCCAAAAGCTATTGCTTGAAAGTGGTGATGAGGTATGCAGGAAGGGAGCGATTTTTCACAGAAACTCATGCGGCTTCCCTGATGGTTTGGACCGGAGTTTGCGCCTCAAGACGGACACGATTGGTTCTTGTTGAAAAGGAAGCCAAGATCATTACCCATATCCACCTTAACGATATTTCGAAGAAGGAGTTACTTCTCTGGGCTCAAGAACACATTGAAAACTCAACATGGACCTTTCAGCAGGACGGCGCACACGCTCACAACTTCAAAATGACTCAGGAGTGGTGCGCGAGGAATCTTCCCAGCTTCAGCCCTGCTCCTGAATGGCTACCAAACTCGTCAGGTTTGAACGTTGCGCACTACTGCATTTGGTTCATTCTAGAGGAACGTGCCTGCGCTAAATTGTACACTTCAATTCATGGTCTGAAATCCTCTCTGGAAAAGCATGGAGAGAAATTCTGCAAGCAACCCTGCGTGCTGGCGTTCAGTCCTACCATGAGCGTCTGAAGGTGTCAGGTATCAGTGTATTTATTTTGGTATTTATTTTGTCATTCCTGCCAAGGGAACCCATACTGAGTGGTATCCACTGTGCTTGTTGACTACTTTGATGGTAAACTGTTTACGAAGTTTCGCTGTTTCCTGATCACTTCTTCCACAAGGATTCAGGACAGCGTTTGCCACTCATCTACGGCCCATCTATTGTTGAAGGCACTAACTTTCTCTATGCCGTTCGTAGGGTTCGAAATGGCGTCCTCCGAAGGAACTCTCCATTGGGTGGGAGAGCGCAGTCGGAAGAGGTCCCGGCTGTGACGTAAACCCAAGCCCTGGTTCGTGATTTCCAGTCCAGGCCAAGCAAGCCTTCCACGCCTTCGGCATCGGCGAGTTGGTACCATACTTGTCTGGGAAGGCTGAAACACTGACTTGGACATCGAATGGCCACCGCAACTCATTATGTAAGCCAAATGCGCATATAAATTGTCTCCACGACATATCATAGATGTTGAAGGCGTAGCGCATCTCGAATGAGTGATTAACACTTCATCTTTATCTCTATTAACTTTATGAAATATCTGATCCCAGAACTGTACCAGACATTTCGTGGACGTATCACCTCCGATTTCTGATTTCTTTAACCTTCCTAGACGCCTGCTGCCAATTCACCGAACCCAGAGAGATGGAAGGGTCGGTTGGCCTGGGCGGGAAATCCGAACCAGGAACCTGGTATCGGATACACGCGACAGCCGGCACATCCTCCGACTGCGCTACACGCGCCCAACTGATGAGCATGCCATTACTATCTGCAGTGTATTGCACTTGACAGGTGGTTTTCGGATATTTTTGCTCATCGCTGAATATCAATATGAAGAGCCTCTGGCAGTTATTGGGCTATTCGCTGATCGTCCGCTACATTTTAGCGCACCCAATCAATAAAAGTCGCACTGTCGATCGATAGTTCGGACCAGCGTCGTCTCCGTGTGCTTTCCTTCATACGAGTAAGGGCGCCGCAGGAACCTGATTTCCTTTCCCACGGAATTCGCCTCGCTTCGCCGACAACTCGACTGACCAGGCGCAGCAACCCCTCTGAAAGAAGCGTCGGATCGACGAGGACGACCGTTTCAGAAGCTGCCAGTCGCCGTCCGAGGAAGCCGCACACACCCGGTCCGTCCCGAAGTGTTCGCCACCCCGGGCAGTGGGAACGTCTATTTGCCCACGTTGTCTGCCAGCGATCGATACTTTTTAAAGGGCGCAGGTTGCGCCGTCGTCACTACTCGCCCTTGGAGCTTCGGCGGACGTTCGCCTCCGAGTGCAGCTGTCGTTTGAATTCGAACCAGTCCGGCCCCGCCGGGCGCCAGGGAATCGCTGTTTCGCCAGATCATTTCCTCTGCCGGAGAACTTCTTCTGGACTGGCCGGCTATGCGCTTTGATATTCTACATTTGGGGGGGGGGGTGGGTCTTTTCAAGGATGTTTCTTGTGAAACTTGTATTTACAGCCCCTTCGCCACAGGCGATAGCATCAAGATATCGTTCAGACTTGATCAGCACAATAGAGGGCCCGCTGTTCTACAGGGTGGCCCTTAGTAACAGCAACAAAAGCTTAACAACAAACGAATGGACCAAACTTGATACAATTCAGAAGGCTGTGTAGTTGTCCATTTGTCATCGATCATGAGCGAAATTAGGATCTATCCTAGTCGGTGGAGGCACTGCTTGAGAAGGAATCAAACCCAAACCGAATCGGTTTTTCCACCTGGACATTGCAAAGAGGTTTATTTCGTAGCTAACTTCGGTATATTTTCGTTGTAGAATATTTTATTTTGAATACGACCGTCGTCCTCAAAAAAAAGATGAGTGAAGTCCCTCACCCCCACTTGGATATTATTTGGACCACTTACTAAGCACACTCCAGGCTTAATATTAGGCTGCAGAGAAAGCTCCGCCCTTTTTGACTTCTATCTTCAGGTGATCATAGATTTGTTCAATGATAACCGTTTCAGTCGAGGTAGAAACTGTTACACCTGGGGCCGGATTCGTCAACAACAAAAAACCGCTGGGTATGAGGGATAGAGATAAGATAAGGAGAGGAATGCTTCATCGTGGATATCTCCACGTCCGCGGGCTAGTCGTTGACGAAACCAACCCCTGGAGTATAGCTGCCAATAAAATCCGATAGTAGCAATTTTCAAGTTTTGAGCTATTGGACAGTCAGAGCTCATCAGCTGTAGGAAGGCATTTTGTGTCTTCCATGAATTGACGAGAATTCTCCTCTGAAAGCATTCGAAGAAGTACGAGAAAATGACGCTGTGAACGCTTCGTATATCAAGGTCACACTAGGAAGGAGGCAGCCTTCAGCTCCAAACCGCACAACTTTAGTGCCAATGAACTGGCACCAGGGGTGTGCGTAATTACGATTTACGATTTGCGATTTACGGCAATTTTTGGCAAAATTTTTACGATTTACGACATTTTGGGTCGTAAATCGTAAATTTTCGTAAATGTGATCTTTGATCAAAAACCAACTGGCGCCCAAATTTGTGTGGAGTGGGAGGAGTGGGTTATAAAGATGTGCCCACTCTAATGGTCCCCTCTTATATGTAGCTTATTCCCACTTCCCTTTAGAGTTGATTCTTGATGATGTGATGTGTTACAGTGTTAGACAATACCGTCCTGCGCACAGGCTTCTCGAATCCGACTTCGCTCTTCGCTTAACTAACTTTTCCATTTCACTGACATTGTCAGGGCTCCCGTTCGGGACCGGACAGGTTCAAGGGGAGAAACAAGTGCAACACAATATTAGAACACAAGTGCTCCGTCACGCCAATCGACGTGCCTCGCGCATGTTGCAGTATCACTAAGCTAATGGTAAGGAGAATCAGATCACGCTAGCTGTTCTGCTTATGCAGCTTTCTTCCCTACCTAGCAGTACAAAAGGCAATATTCGAATACTCTAGCGCCAAGTTGACTGCAGACACCTGCATTCCTCCTCCTCAAACGGTCAACCTCAGGCAAAAATCGATATTTTCGATAGATACTGAGCGTCTGATCGATTTTGGTGGCACGACGGAAGCCTATTTTGTCAGAACCGAGGATTCCGACCGCTTCTAACGCTATGTTGAACTAAGATTTTCCCACGCGGGACAGCTACAGCAGCGTACCCCACTACTTGTCCCCCTTACTGTGACTCATCCCCCATTACTTGTACTGGTCCAGCACCACTGGCACCCCTGACTGGACCTGGTTTCCCGTTACTGGTACTGATCGATGATTTGATCAATATCGATTGATGGCGAGCGACACTTCAAAAACGAACTTCACATTCGTGTTTAGTGACCTCACTACCCCCAGGGCTGAGGTTCTCAAACATGTATAAGACGTCTGTATATTTCTCGCTATCTTCGCGGCCCGTAATTTTCCTTCTAATTTTCCCGTTATTTTTCCTACGATTTTATGACTAGTTTATGAGTAATCGATTAGCGGGCTATTATATAGTATGATAAGCTCTTGACTAGGAGGCAGGAGAGGCTGGGGTTCTCCGTTTCCGGTTCAGAGCTAGCAGGGCACATCGCATTTCTACTGACGAAGGTTGTTCCACTCCAGCCCTCTAGTCAATTTGTTTGCGACAGATACATGTCGCAGCAGCATTGTGAGACGGGACCGCCCCATCGAATCAGACCGCATTGAATGGACATGTCATTCAGAGAGGACGTCTATGTACAGTCGGTGCCGCGATCGGCTGGCAGTGTTCGGTCTGGGCTCTGATTATTACTGGCTGGCGCGCTCCCACCTACCAATGCTGACCACCTTCGCGACATGTACCATTGTTTCTATTGGTTTGCATTGTGCCTTATAGGGCTGAGCAAACTGGTATAAAAAGTGCGATAAAGTCGAGCGCGTAGCACTTCAAGAATGGGAGTTTCGATCTCCAATTTCGGTGGTGTGATTGAGTTTGTCGTATTCACCCTATCTAATCCAGTTACGTCAGCTCTGGAGGCTAGGCTCTCGGAGAGCAAACGTTCGTTGCAGAGCGGCGAAGGCGAGTGCAGGGAGTTAATAAATAGTAGAGCAATCTTGTGAAGTTTTGGAAATCTTACAAGTGCAGGCTAGAGCAGGAAACCGGCGCGTTGGTCAAGCTTGAAACTTTTTTTCAATTTTTAGTTTTGACAGCGATTTTTTCGCTGTTGTTTCTGCTAAATCCTAGATTTATATGGAAACGAAAGAATTGGTAGTAAGTTAGGGATTTAATGGATATTCAAACGAGGCACGGTTTTTTTGTTGGAATGCCATGCATAGGCTTAATTTTTGAATTTACAGTTTTTCGACTTTCCTGAAACGTGTAAAGTTTGGTTTGAAAGGTGTTTACTAGCAGGGAGCCGTGAGAAAAGAAATAGTTTAGTAAGAAAACTGATCAGCTTAAGCTGAAAGTAACACGACAGTTAAATCAATCACATCTGATTAACATTAGCAGAAAAAGCCTCTGGAAATTTAGTTTACTGCACTACTCAAGACTCTTACGATTTACGGTTTACGATTTACGACGATTTTTTCATAATTACGATTTACGATTTACGAAATTTCAAATTTCATTTACGCACACCCCTGACTGGCACTAAAGTCATGCGGTTTGGAGTTCGCCTTTTGCGTGGCGCTCTTCTCGGGAGTCTTCCCGTTTAGATTTGCAAACTGAACATTGCTTGCACAGCCAGGTTTCTTCCACAGGAAATTATTGTTTCGATACTAGGCATCCATGTGACGACGTTGTTTTCGTCCCTGGTACTGTCGAAGGCCTGAATTTATTCAGGTCATTTGCTTAGAAACCACTTAAGAGCGAGCTTTGCCGTTCAATAATGCATACACCACCGAGTTTGCACTTGTTCTGTCGCTGTTAACATTAGTGCCGTTGACTTCGACAATTATCATTTGGAGTTGCGGCTCTGGAGAGCGGTAACATTTCATTTGTCGAGCTACGTTTTCAGCATGTTTTCATGCCCTGTCTTCATCTTTTCATCATCATATTTTGCTCTGATTTACTAGCTTGCTCACTAGATTCCATTGAGAATCACATCAACAGTAAATCATCAAGCGCCGAAAGTGTTGCCTAGAAACTTAGCGAAGGTCGAAGAAAACTAGCTCCTTCACAAAAGCTTCGAAAGCGATTTTCTAATATTTTCGTAGCATGATCTTTACTGTAAACATCTACTATTTCTTAAACTGTTCGCTTTTGTTCCACTAAAAAAGAGCCCAGGGAAGTGGAAGCCCATTTGTAAAGGCACCAGACCGTAGAGTTCAGGCTAAGCAAACTTCTTTTTTTCCTGTGCAGACAGGCAACTCAGCAGGATACCTTTTGTTGTTCCAAACCTCAATTCAGATTAAGGGAGCACTGCCCAATATTTGCTTTGCTGTTTGCCTTCTATTTGATTTTTTAAAGATTTTTCTACCTATTCACTTGTACGATCGTCAATTCTGAACAAGGCCTTTTCTGTTATTGTGAGGTTCTCCATTTCTATTTGAAAGTGTCGGATGTCAGTAATTCCCTGCTATTTTTTCAGACAATTGCTTCCTAACATAGCACCTACATTTTAATCTGACGCAGACTTCTCGTCTCCGAGATTTAAGCCATAAGGTTCAGCGAGGCGAAAATCGGGCTTTTCTGCTGTCATTGATAGTGGCGCATATTCTTCAGTTTTTGGCCGTCATCTTATGCATTATGACGAGGATATTCGAGACACTAAAACGGCGGGAACTTTCCCTACAACCGAATACCGACCTTCAGCAGCTTTGCAGACCTCGCCCCAGCACCTTTTAGGAATTTTGTTCCTCATTGTTTCAAGGACGGTGTAGGGCAGCATTTTTCCTGTGCTTGTAGAGCAGGATTCGAGCTCTGAGACGGTAAATAAACGAAGATTGAAAATCTAAAGATGGAGGATTTCATAGCCAGCCTTATTCGCTTGGTAGGTGTTAAGCGGATGGACGTGATACTGCGCTACCGGGTCTTTTTCTTTTTTTTCTGCTAGAATCGTAGCCCTAACAAAGTGTAAACTTACTACTGAATAGCGGGTTGGACTCATGAAAGATCGTGTTATGTGCTTGTGTCTATAGAGGATCAAAGTTTTTGCTGAGTTTCACTCTTTTTACCCGAAAATTTCGAGTGTCTGGGATGTTGTGTTTAGAAAATCGTAGATGAGCAGTCACCATACGCAACCAAACTTTTCTTCGCCGTCAGGTTCCTAAGAAGCTGTCTTCGACACAGTACTGTTTTGAGCTTTCTTGGATATCTCAGCTTTGAGAAATGTTCCCTCAAAGGAAGCGGTCACTGAGTAGCCAGCTCGTGCTCGCGCTCCAGCTACGCTGACAAATTTTCGTCTCTACTGTCTTAGGCCTATGTTATACTTCGGCGACGTAGGCGGCATTGTTGAGCGGGTGCTATGCAGTGCGTGGCAGCCCGCGCAACACTGTCGCCGACGTCGCCGACGACAGCGTTACCGAAGTATAACATAGGCCTTATCCTCACAGCTGAGCCATCGCCCTGCTTGCGCTCTTGTAGAGTTCTCACTGCAGTTTAAAAAAATTGTACACTGCATAGTAGCTGGAGCATTCGGAAATGTGCAGTCCGTTAAGCGAAAATGGAGCATCAGAACTTCGTCAGTAGCATCCGCTCATCCTGGCTGATGCTTGATGTGATGAGCACGATGACGTACATATTTTCTGAGGACTATTTCATTAGAATATCATGAAGTGTGTAACGCATCCCTTAGGCATACGCCGCATGTCCAACTTTTTGCTCCCCAAAAGTGCTCGAATCTCAATTATTTGTTGATGGAATTCTGACTCTTCTCTCTCGGATAGACCAACTAGATTATTCTGTGGATCAGTGCACACCTCTGATTAGCCTTGAGTTGGGCAAGTTTTTCCGCTTACGTGTGTAAGGTGCAGTTGGCAGGGGCAGGTAATCCCACACATACCATGGATTGATCCATTTTGGTGGTCCTGTCTAGATCAGCCAAGCCTAGCATTAGTCTATCCTCACGAAATTATTAGTTAAACTCGTCTGGGAAGGATAAATTACTGAAATTTCCATCGGCTTGCCATCTCGGGTTGTTGTTAGACAAAGTACGCGTTCACGCTGCTTCAATGATGCGTCATAGAAGTGGAATGCGCGGCTCATGCCACAGAGCAAGTGATTGACACCAACTGTTACGTATTATTCTCCTTTGTGGCTCAGGCGACGGCATCTCCTGATCCCATACACACGAAGAATCCACCTCTTCCAGGACGGCGAGACTTCCATGCCCCGTAGTCGCCGATGGGGCACTAGATCCTTTAGGGGGAAGATAAGACCTTTGTCCGTCGGCTGGTCTCTTGGAATCACTGTGCAACCAAAATATGCAATCGCAGTATCTGGTGGAGAGGATATGCGTGACTCCTCCTACAACAAAGATTATTGCCCACCGTTGCTCTTTTATTTAAAAAAGTTATTGCTATCTTACTATGGAAAAGGACTGGTACATATATCAGAGTGTCACGTGGCAGAGCAGTGGGTTGAGGCGCCGACTGTGGCGACACCCCGAATCGAGGGCTCTTGGTTCGAGTCCCACCCAACCTCTTCATCCCTCTGGGGTCGGCGAGTTACTGTCAGACTTGTCTAGGAAATCCAGTCAGGCCACCACAAGTCACTGTATACACCAAATCACCTGTCGTCCCGTTGATCATCGACTTGCTCGAGCGGGCGCCAGCAGCGTCTCCATTCGTCCCTGTCGCGTGCCAGAGTGGTCCAATGGATCCTCCTCGCTCGAGGGACACGAAGAGCGTCATATCGGTCGTTCAGGGCTTTCACGAAGAAGTCCGACCAACGCGTTGGTGGCCGTCCTGGTGTTCTTTTGACATCCCGCGGAATCCAGTCTGTGACGGCTCTCGTCCAGCGGGTGTCTGCGAATCGCATTACGTGGCCAGCCCACCTAATTTTCGACGACTTGGCCCATGCGACAGCGTCTCTGATCTTCGAACGTCGGCGAAGCTCGGAACTCCGGAGGCCTTCTCTCACTTGCGTGAGTCGTGTCACTCCGAGCATCGTATACACCAAATACTCATTCAAATTGCTTCGAAGATATTCCTTGAAGTAAAATGCTTAGCGCATAATTCAGAGGAATCTAATAACACCGTACTTTATCCATATAGATTGTCTACTATATCACCGCAATTAAAGCACTCGAAAATTAGATGGGCCGACAACGTAATGCGCCTTGCAGACACCCGCTGGACGAGAGCCATCACCGACTGGATTCCTCGGGATGTCAAAAGAACACCAGGACGCCTACAAACGCGTTGGTCGGACTTTTCGTGAAGGCGTTGAACGAACGATATGACGCTGTTTGTGTCCCTCGAGCGAGGAGGATCTATTGGAGCATTCTGTCACGCGACAGGGACGAACGGAGACGCTGCTGGCACTAGCTCGAGCAACTCAACGATCATTTTTTCTACTATATGACGAAGGTGGTACAGGTGATACGGGTGAAAAGTGCTCACATCAATGCCGTTATTGAAGAATTAAGGTCGGTGTTAATCCATGTCTTCGTAGGATGCACACGCATCCCTCTCCGGGATATGGTGTTTACAGCTTTGAACGAGCATTTGGCGTGTTCAATTGCCAACCGATGGACAAGTGTTTATTTTTCCCTCTCCGACAGGTGTGATAACAGATCAACGACCGCGGTGGGATGGAAGGCCTGGCTGTTCTGGGCGGGAAAAGAACATTAAACTGATTCGGGCAGCAGTCAGAGCCTCCTCCGACTGCGCTACCACGAGTCCTAAATGAGTGAATAGGGTGAGGTATTGTGTTGCCTTTTTGCAGGGGTTGAAAAGCTTCCATTTCTTCCCAGCGACGACTGTTCTTCCCATCCTTTTAAGAATGTCATTTGCGATTCGTTTGTTTCAGTCAGGTTCTCTCAAAACTTATCACAGAATGGATAGGCGAATGCCATCGTATCAGCCTGTACGTGGTCAGGAGATGGAGTCATGTGCTCGACCATGTTTCCGTGTGGTATCTATCCATCGAAAGCGCCACATTCCCAGCCTACTGCTCCCTATCCTGTACTTTCGCCAGAGTGACTCAACGCGCCGCCGATGGACGAAAGCGGAACTTTGACGTGACTTTATCTGTTCCTGTCTGTTGCCTCGGCAGAGGGACGAACGCGCCACTCAACTCGTATGTGGCATACTATCGTAGAATGCTGGAGCTGTTGAGATCTTTTGAGATCCGCAGGAGGTATCACCTGTCCAGCCTGCAAGAGGTTTCCTGATTGAGCATCGTTAATTCTGTCATCGGTTCGTCCTCCTTCTATAACAACTTCAAGTCCTCCACTTCTTGGTGGTCGGAGGATAGATGTCGGACTTGTTTGCGAAGTATCAGACCCTGACTAGCTTGTCTACGGATTCATACTTCATCCATGATACCCCATAGAAGTGCAATGCGTAGTGCAACCCAAACAGGGATGCATTAGCATCAAACCTTGTCATTTCATTGCCAGCGGATCGCAATTGTGGTCGAAGCATACTCCTGGGGTCGGATCATCAACGACTTACATAACAGGGAATTCACAGCGAAAAACTCAGATAACGCGGCTTATCGTTCACCATATCGCTTGATAAGCCGCGCTATCAGAGATTTCGGCTGTGTTTTTCTCTCTTAAATTGCTGTAAGTCGTCGATGAATCCGGCCCCTGGAACCCAGACACCCTTCACACTTTAGGACTGCGATGTCCGGCTTGGTGCTGAATTCGCATCCTGCACTCTGAAGACATCCCCTTATCGCACTTCAAAAGGCGCTTGTAGCCGTTAGCTTGGCAGGTGTGTCAACTCCAGCCTCCTCCGCATGACGAGACGTGGGCGAACGGATGAAATATGTCAGCCGCACATCAAAATTCGTCAGACGATCCGCGACTTCCGTAAAAGCTCAAATTCGTCGATACAATACGCAGCTCTTCTTTCTATTTTGGTTGCGTCTGGTGTCATCCTCTGTGGTTAATCTTGGGTTTCTTTATATGATGACATTCCGTTCTTGAATTCCTCTTTACAACGAAAGTTCTCCAGAAATTGTGCCTTCTTCCGATGGTCTCCCTTCCAATTTGCTCGCTTTATTGTTTCTTCTGGGCGCGTGCAGCGCAGTCGGAGCCGGGCCTGTCGCGTGCACCCGATACCAGGCTCCTGGTTCGGATTTCCCGCCCAGGCCAACCTAGCCTTCCTTCCCTCCGGGGTCATTGAATTGGTACCAGTGTTGTCTGGGAAGGATAAAGCATTGACTTGTTCATCGGATGGCCACCGCGGGTCATTGGTCAAATTCGCATTCAGGTTGCCTCCACGACATCTCTTAGAAGTAGAATGCGTGGCGCACACCAAGAGGGAGATTGACACTGACCTTATCATATCATCTTTTTGTCAATCATTGCCGATTTTGTCCTCATCTCTTATGCTCCGGAATTTACAAAATTCACTCTACTGCCCTTTTTCAAAACTTATTTTCAACCCTGTTTCGTGGACACACGTGCCATTTTCTATCTTTACTTTGTTTCTTAAGGTGTTTTGTACTTATTTTTCTGCGTGTTCTACAATGCGTGTTCTACCACGGATCTCCCTCGATAGAGAGCTTTCGGGCTCTCTTGTTAAGAGGGATCTCGGGCCGCTTGTCGCAGGGCCACGTGGCGTGTCCCCGGGTGGTGGATAGGGGAATTAAACGCGAACCAAATGCGACCGTGTACTGCCCAGAGACGCAGGTGGGATGCAGGGGATGGACTCCTTGCTCCTGCTGTGTCGGGTCGATGCGTTCCTTGTGCGTGGGAGCGGCATGTTTGTGCACAGTGTGCGTGGATGTGTCCGTGACTGTGCGGATTGTAACTGTGTCGGCTCGGCCAAAAGCTTGCACTCGGTAGACTGGGAGTACATGTAAGGCGATTCGAGGCCGCCTTAAGTCTCGCCCCGTCCCTTCGGGCAGTCTGGCTGGCTGCCCGGAGTACCCCGCCCGCACGACAGAGCCTGACTAGCTACCCGTGTTGTATTCCAGTCAAACACAGCAGCACTAAAGGGCCTCATTCCCTTGACCCCGAAAGAGCCCCCATTTCTGCAGCGATGGGAAGGACGAGTACGGAGAGGCTGCTAAAATCTCAGGGCCTAACCAGGCTGCGCAAACTGAGAAGGACTAGGATGACGATCTGTACTTACAACGCCCGCACGCTTGCGTGGGAAGCATCCGTCGAGGACCTGATGATGCAAGTCAGGAAGATCAAGTACGACGTCATCGGACTGACCGAGACGAGAAGACACCACCCCCTACACGCCGCCTACGACTCCGGAGAAGAACTGTTCCTCGGAACATGCGACAGCAGGGGAGTAGGCGGCGTTGGTGTCCTCGTAACACGCACTTGGCCATGAACGTATTCGTACGAGTCTCTGACAAGCCGAATCGGACGTCTGCGACTGAAGCGATGTGGCTCCGTGCCAGCCTTGACTGTGTTCGTCGCGTATGCCCCAACATCCGACTACGACGACGAAGACGTCGAGGCCTTCTACGTGGAGCTGGAGAAGTTCTATAAGGAAGATCACACCTTCTACAAGGTGATCGTCGGCGACTTCAACGCCAAGATCGGACCGCGAAGGTCGCCGGAAGAACTTCACATCGAAACCCACGGTTTGGAGTGGAATGAGAAGGTGAAAGGCTGTCTGAGTTTATCATGTCGACCAAGACCATCCATGGAAACTCGCAGTTCCAGAAGCCTCCCTCCCTACGATGGACCTGGGAATCCCCCGGTGGCCAGTTCCACAACGAGATCGACCACATCATCTTCAATCGCAAGTATTGCCTGACCGATGTCTCCGTTGTCCCCAAGTTCTACACGGGATCGGACCACCGCCTCCTTCGCGCGAGGTTCCGCTTTTCGCGTCAAGGAGAGAAGGCCGCGAAGTTCAAGAAGAGGAATCCCAGAACGACCATCAACTGGGACCTTTACACCTCTCTTGTCGGCCTTTGGGAAGATGCCGTCATGTACAACGTCGACGAGGAATACGATCGCTTCGTGCACCATCTCCACGATAGTGCTAAGGGAGCCGAGAGCTTGAAGACCACCAAGAGACGCCTGTCTCCGGAAACTATCGAGCTGATACGCTATCGTGGAGCAGCACGAGCGTCAGGCAACTACCAACTGACGTCCGAGCTTGCAAAGCTATGCAGAGCGGCGATAAAGGAAGATCTCAAGGAGAAAAGGGCGGAAGTGTTGGCTGAAGCAGCAGAGGCAGGGTTAAGCGAGACTTCACTAATTTCAAGACCAAGATGACCGCTCTCCGACGTCCCGACGGAACCGTCACCTCTTCCAGAAGGACCATGGAGAAGGTCATCCACGACTTCTACTCCGATCTCTTCGATAGCCACGTCCACCTGCCCCCATGCCATCTTCCGCAGGATGGATACGTCGTCCCCTCTGTTCTCTCTTCCGAAATCCGACACGCCATCTCGTCGGTGAAGAAACGTACAGCACCCGGTTCTGACAGGATCAGAGCTGAACACCTGAAGAACCTCCCGCCAGCGCTCATCAACACCCTGGCTCTTCTCGCGCTACCTGTCGGAGTGCAAGGTTCCATCTCAGTGGAAGACCACCAAGGACAGCCATGCGAGCAAGCAGGATTTCGGAGACGATTCAGCATGATCGACCACATACACACCATTACGAAGCTCATCGAAGTGTCGCGAGAGTACAAGCTGCCGCTGTGCCCTACATCATCTTCGCTTCGCTGACGACATCGTTCTCATAACACCGAGCATCAGCCAGGCGGAGCGAATGCTGGCCGAATTCGATCGTGTATGTGGGAATGTTGGACTGCAGCTGAATCTTACGAAGACGATGTTCATGAGGAACGGATGGGTTTCTGATGCCCCCTTCTCGCTCAACGGAACGAACGTCTCCGAATGCTCCAGCTATGTGTATCTGGGTCGCGAAGTCAACATGGCCAACGACCTAGCACCAGACCTGAGCAGGAGGAAACGAGCGGCTTGGGGAGCTTTCAAGAGCGTCGAAGAAGTCGTGAAGAAAACGAAGAACGTCCGACTTCGTGCCCACCTATTCGACTCCACTGTTCTTCCTGCCCTAACATACGCCTCAGAGACCTGGGTTATACGAAAGCAGGATGAACACGCGATCAGCGTCGCGCAGCGTGGAATCGAGAGGACGATGCTCGGAGTGACACGACTCACGCAAGTGAGAGAAGGCCTCCGGAGTTTCGAGCTTCGCCGACGTTCGAAGATCAGAGACGCTGTCGCATGGGCCAAGTCGTCGAAAATTAGGTGGGCCGGCCACGTAATGCGATTCGCAGACACCCGCTGGACGAGAGCCGTCACAGATTGGATTCCGCGGGATGTCAAAATAACACCAGGAGGCCCACCAACGCGTTGGTCGGACTTCTTCGTGAAAGCCCTGAACGACCATTATGACGCTCTTCGTGTCCCTCGAGCGAGGAGGATCCATTGGACCACTCTGGCACGCGACAGGGACGAATGGAGACGCTGCTGGCGCCCGCTCGAGCAAGTGATCAACGGGACGACAGGTGATACAGGTGATACAGGTTCTACAAAACACCTCAAGAAAAGAGAATAGCTTTTTTCTCTAACACCGCGTTCACTGCTCTTTCCACCCTACCGCTCACATATCCTTTCCCTACTAAATCTGCCCCAAAAGCTATTTAGTACAAAAACACGCTGAAGCTCTTGTTTAATGGAATTGCTCTGTTTATTATAACTCGTTCATTTCATGGAAAGGCGAGAACCGTTTCCTATTGTGTTCCCGTTGTGACAGCGCGATATTCTCTCCTATCTTGATCTAACAACGCTTTTTCATGGGTGATAAAATTTAATCTTTGCTGACTGATAGGTGTTCGGTGTTGAACATTGAATCCTGCAGTTATCTTTCCATTCAGGCACCTGTGCTTCGGGAATTTATTTATTTATTTATTCGTTCAAAGACGTGTCATACAATAAGCGTGGATGAAAAGAAGAAAAGGAGATTCAACGAAACTAGGACATTAACATTTTTTCAGATTCGTAACTGGCGCCCCAAATACCTTCTATCAGAGGCAAAATTTGGGCGAAAATTTTTTCGACCTCTCTAGTCGCGAATGTTCAGTAATGCCCACTTTTCTTTCTTTTTACATTACGAGCCTGTTAGACACAATTCGCGGTAATTCGTAAAATTAGATCATTTGAAAACGACGTTTCTTCTATTCGGTATTCAGCCATCTTGTGTTCAGAACTCTATGACAGTTCGAACGATGCCTGCGGCGTAAGGCATCATGTCTGGAAAGCAAAGAGTGACGTTGGAGTACCGCCTGATGCAGGAGTTTCGATCGCAACAAGATATCCATCTGCCAGCTTATAGCAGGCATAACGGGCGCTCTAGCCTTCAGCAAGCGTGTAAACTTTTACGACAATTTAAACTCCATCTATGCTGCGTTCCATCCTATGGCAATGCGCAAAACTTGGGCGTCCACCTAAACCGTCATTTTGACCACCAATTTTTTGCTTATCTAGATTGTCTACAAAATATTGCATGAGAGCTGATGCTTTGAGATCGGCCGAGAAATGGGTGGGCGCGTGGTAGTCCTCACTCAGGAAAGGAATTTGTTGACGGAAGCCGCCTCTCAATTCCTGTCGCAATGGCGAGTCACGAACTGCTCTCCAACAGCACTCAGCTCTCCCACCGCCATCAGCTGGCCGACTACTGAAAGTAGGATGCGACTGAAGGAATATGGAGGATTGCCTGAGGGAGATGTGGCTACTTGACCTCAATGCCTCCTTGGTCAACTTTTCGTAGGTGGTCATTCGAAATCAGAGTTGAAGACTATCCTAATCGGGAGACGACCGTGAAGGACTGTTGCGTTTGTCATCCCATGCCACAACCAAATCTCCTGAATTCTCAAACAAACGTTCTCTAATACTGGGGCACCAGCTGAAGGTGCTGTGGAGAATCAAGCAACGGATTGGAGATGCCAATAACGATATGCTCCCCCCCCCCCCCCCCCCCCTCCCCCGATTAGAATAGATCCGAAGCGTGTTTTCGCTAGATGTTGCATTGCTATTATTACTGATTAAAATTTGCTGTAAGAAGCCACAATAATTATGCATACACCCATGTAATTGAATGTGTGCGTGGTCAATGCAGTGGTAGTCAAAGCGCGTCTACTACCAGCTCACTTGCTCGGAAAGGGTGAAAGGTTTGGATCGTGGGCGGGACCTGAACCAGGAAGCTCATTCCAGAGAGCGCGCGACCGTCAACTCGCCAAGATAGCATCATCGGTGTCTACAGGCAGTTGCTGTAGGCAGAAGAGAAACATGAGGGTCGACAGCCGTCAAGCTGCGACATTTCTTGCAGTTCGCCAAGCATTCCACTTCTATGAAACTGCAGGCACACCAACACCAGTTTCGCCACTGGAATGCTTCGATAGTCCAGCCATTGGACCAGCCAGTGTTTTATCCTTCACATGCAGCCGAAGCGACAGCCGGCCACTCACCGGGGTGGACGCCATGATCGAACGGAACCCGAAATCGGTTCGGGCGAAGAGTGAAACGCCTGCTGATGCACCCGCAGTAGCTAGGAATCGGCATCAGTGGTGGGTATGGCGACAGCTCGCTCCTGGTTATGGAGGAATTCCCTGCCCTTGCTGTTGCTGTTCCGTTGTATCCAGCGTCCGCACGAGAGCTGGGACTCGGCTACCACCGAACGGCACGGCGGTCGTTGTGCTAATGCCGCTATCGCATTCAGCACCCCTGCCGATGAAGTCGTACTCTTCGTTCGCAGTTTTCTTCCCTTGTACATACAGTTCGGATTAAGGGAATGTCCTATCACTTTTCGCCTCTTCGCAGTGTAAAAGCCCACTAATTGCAAGTTATGACGTCTTAATGTCCGTTCAATGTTTTGTGCCCATCAGAACGCAGAAGACCTGCTCTTTCCATCCATGTGTGTTTTCTAAGAATTTTTACATCTTAATTTCCAGAGCATCATGTTCTGAAGTGCACATGGTACTGTTTTTCCGCATAGACATAACTTCAAGGATCATAAAGGGATAAAAGTTTAAGGGACGGCGTTACTCATTACTTACTCCATTTGGGATGCGCCACGCATTCTACTTCTGCGGCGTGTCGTGGAGGCGATTTGAATGCGTATTTAGCCATACAAAGATCTGCGGTGGCGAGCCGATGAACAAGTCGACGCTTCATCCTCCCCAGAGAAGTTTGATACCAATCCACCGACCACGGAGGAATGGAAGGCTTGGTTGGTCTGGGCGAGAGATCCGAACCAAGAACCTTGTATCGGGTGCACGCGACAACCGACACCTCCTCCGACTGCGCAAGCGTCCGCTACTCAAGGATTATAATTCAGTATAAAAAATCAAAGAAGGTAACTGTAAATGGAGTGATTGCTAGAACAGCTGACGTCGAGAAAGATAGGAATTTTAGCTTTTAAATCGATACGTTTCTTGGAATATTAGAAAGGTTAGAAGGCAATAAAGAACCAGACGTACTCACACTGGTTAGCCACATTTTATTCATTTATTTATTTATTCTGGCATTAACTAAATAGCGTGCCATGAACAAAACAAACTTTTAACACAGCATGGAAAATTTGCAGAATAACTAAAATAGGCACAGAAGCATTTAAGCATTTAAAAAATTCCTGCATATTTACCTGAATTCCTGCAGTAATTGGATTGATTATTCAATGGTTAACCATCAGCAGATGTTTTTCTCGTCCTTTCTCCCTTCCTTTCTGTATTCTTTTTTCATCCTTTCCTAGAAACGAGGAAATTAGAAAAAGAAAAATATGAGCCTTTGAAACAATTTTCACTGAAGAAGATATTAGTGCGTCCCTTATCAGTATTCATAGTTGGATCCCCTAATAAAACGGAGTAGCTATAAAAGCATGGTTGTGTAGAAATTGGAATCATCCGCTATCTTACCGGGAGTTATTTCAAACAACCGACACAGTTTGCCAACAAGTGATGCGTTAGATGGATAAAGATGCAGCCTTTTTGTTTATCACTGTTTTGAACCACTATGAAGTTTGGAGCCAAAAAATTCGCCAGAAAACTATCAGTTACCTCGTTGTTTATCTAAAGGTCAGCAATCGTCATGAATAATCGTTGGATGTTTCTCCTTCGGGATGAATCGTGCGAACCCGTCCCTTCTGCCTTGTGAGTTGTAACTTTGGCGAAGAAAAGACGCTTTTGATCATGGGTAAACGTTCTGATCAATGGCTGGCTTTCTACCAACAAGTGCCTAGAGATCCTTTTAAAGCCTGTTTCACGAACGAAGGCCGTCCGATGCGGGGTGGAGATACACAGCTGGATTGATCTTTTGTTTCATATTTAGATGTATTGGAATCACATCAGACAGTCGTCTCATTCGGGTAGAAAAATTTCAGTGAAATGAAAGCAGTTCAGGAGAAAGATGTTGTGACTTGCAGTGGTTCAGTGCTCCTTGCTCCATCATCTGCGCACTTTCCAACGATCGTCATTCAAAGTTGAACGGACCGCAGATTAGAGGCCACCGTCACGCATCCAGTAAGCAAACCCAGCCTTATCAGCCAGCCTATTTTTTGAGGTCTCGATGTCTTTGTAAAGAAAGTAGTGCTTTTCATACGGTATCGAAGCCTCTTGTGATTTTACCAGAATCCTCAGAATTCGTCAGAATTTACCAGAATTTATCGGAATTCCAGGCCTATTTGAAATTATTTGTGCCGATTGTGCAACTCCTATTATACCATAATATATTTCCGGTTGCTAGAAATGCATCTTGTAGAGCAGTTTTTAGAATAATCGGAGGGCCTTATCTGAAATGATTTATCTGCATCATGAATTTTAGCTCTCTGCTGTGTGCCTTTGAATGGTCTAAAATGAGTTACGACTTTTTGGATGTAAGCCGTGAACATTGACGGAAACTTCTTCCGCACAACTTCACTTACTGCCATCGACATCATTCTGCCTGTGCTCAAGGATGCGATTTCCACGGTGGGTAAGCACATGTGTAACCACTCATTTTATCGACTGCTTCCATTTCAAGTTCTGTTTCTTCTGGTCATTATGTAGAATTTGGGGTAAATATATTCTGATGCAGTAGAGTATGATTGTCAGCGGAGAAACGGGTCAGCGTTTTATCCTTCTCGAGCAACTCTGGTACCATAGCGCTCGATGGGATGGAAGGCTTCATTGGCATGGCGCGAACTGAGCACGAAATCGATTCGAGGTGTTCGCTCCTCCTGCTGACTTCGCTGTTTGCGATCCTTCCTCATTCAACACTTATTGCATGCGCACTAAGTACATGAAACGATAGGCAGCTAAAAGTACTATGAAGCTGAACCAATCCATGCAGAAGATACGTTGTTGTCGCAACTAAATGCGAACAAAACAATTGGAACACAAACAGGGAAAGGCAAATCGAAGGATTAACATTTTCATAGCGAATTGAAAATGTTAGTCCTCTGTTTTGTGTTTCTCTGCTTCCATTCCAGTTATTTTATTCGCATTTAATTGTAACTGAATCGAATTCATCCTCAGTTCTGTGCAATGAAGGGTAAGAGGTCGACACTATTCAGTCCCTTTGAGGGATGCGCCTCGTATTCTGCTCCGGGATATCATGGAGGTGGTTTAGCTGCGAATTTAGCCTCTACAAACGCTTGCGCTGGCCGTCTTCGATTCGGGGTGCACGCCACAGTCGGCGCCTCCTCCGGTTGCACTATCACGTGCCCTTCTGCTTAGGCAAAAGCCGGGTAGTAGCCAGCATGAAAGGGTTTGAAACTGGTCTACTTCTCGGTCTGAAACCTTGCCGTGTCTCAGGCACTAAGTCGGTTAGTAAGCGACCATGAAAGGGCTTGGAACCGAAAACCTGCCACGCACCTGCCCCCCCCCCCCCCCCCGCAGCACGTGCTGCTATCGCTCAGTGCTCGGTTTCAAACGCCTTCATGCTCGGTTACTAACCAACTTTTGTCTGAATGAGTAATACAGTTCCATGGAATCCATGATGCGCTGTGTCTAGCTCCACCGCTTCCGACCATTCCTCGTTTTCATCGCTGGGGGTGTCAGGAATGCTAGTATCTTTCAAATCACATCAGAGAAAGAATTTCGTGTTCAGTTGGTTTTCGTGGTACATGTCGCGAAGATGGGCAGCATTGGGAGGTGGAAGCGCACAAATAACGAATTAGATTGCAAATTACAGTTTGTGAATTAGATCGCATCGAACTGGCGTGCCATTCAAAATATAAATATAAATATAAGTTTATTACCTGTCAAGGAAGTTCGCGACTTAGGTTTTTTGATATCGCACAACCTCAACTTCAAAAACCACTACAACGCAATCATGAAGAAAGCAAATTACAAGACCTACTTGTTGTTTAAGATTCTGCGTACGGACGACCCAAAATTACTTTTACAAGCATACAAATCCTACGTTCGTCCGATAGTGGAGTTTGGAATAACAGTATGTAACCCATTTAGAAAGAAAGACATAGAGCTGTTCGAAAGTGTCCAAAATAGTTTCACTCGGAAGCTATATATGAGATGTTTCGAAAGAGATTATAACGCCGTTCCTAACGGCATAAGGAGGGCCAGGCACCTTGGCCTTCAAACCCTTCAGAACAGACGTAGGAAAGTAGATCTGATTATGATGTTTAAGATCCTGACAAAAAGCGTTTCAATTGATCCAGTAACTTTTTTAGGTGCACCACTGACGACGTCAAGAAGGGGAAGGCTCAGACTTTATATTCCTGTGGCAAAATCCCAGATTAGGTCAAATTTCTTTACGTATAGAAACCTACGGGAGTTCAACAAATTACTTAGTGAAGAGGAAGATATCCTAGGACTATCTGTTCAAGCTTTTCAAAATCTTATTACTCGCAAAATGTTTAGTTAAATTTGATGGTTGCTGCTCTGTTCAGATCTGTTTGTCAATAGCTTATATTATCCCAACAAGGCTAACTAAATTCTCTTTTCTTCTCTCCGTCTCCTGTTGGTTTTTTAGTGTTACTGTTTGTCTGATGTTTGTTTTTGACACGTATCTTTTTAGATTTTTTTACGTGTGTTTATATTACACGTCAATAAATAAATAAATAAATAAATAAATAAATAAATAAATTACGTTGCTTAAGGCAAACATCAAATACGAGCAGAACTGCCAGACATAAAAACAACTAACGAAAAAACAAACAATACTGCTAGCCAAGAGTGATAAAACCTCGAACACAGCGAAGATGCTATGGCTTCAACAGAGAGTTCGAGACCTTACGCTTGAAGTATCCAAGGGTTTTCAAAAAGCATTATTCTTAGTAAGCTTGAGGTACATGGATCCAGCTCTATTTTTGGAAAAATTGGCCCTTAATGAAGTCTTTACCCAATCAAATGCAAATTTGTTCCGCGCACCATGCGTGACTGACGAAACAAGCCTAGGCGCTGCAAGACTACGCCATTGTAAGTACATTTTTGTTGTTTGCCGACAAACCCTTGAAAATTGGAAAGTACGATTTACAGCTCTCCGCGAAATTGCCTTCAAGTGTTGACCGAAATCCAGTTTGTCATTATATAAAAAGCCTAAATCCCGCACTTCATGTGATCTTTTAATAGAGGAACCTGCGTATTATAGTCATGAATATTATCAGAGCAGGATTGTACGGCTGGTATCCTGATTGGCTGGCGTCTGTTTGGCCGGTTGGTTAGGATTGGCTGGCGCGCCACCACCTACCGATGCTGCCCGTCTTCGCGACATGAACCATTCTCGTTTATATGATCAACTATTTTACTCGTCGTCTGTTCCAAAAAGAAGCAGCTCTCTCAAAACCTGTCTTGAAAAGTGCAACGAATTTGAATTTTAAAATTGCTCCAGTGCATTTATCCTAATCTACGGCGATAGTCGTTTCTGGTGACTAATAAATACTTGATACTTGCTTTTGTAATAATTCCGACCGCTATCCTATAAATATCTGGGAAACAGATACATGTTCTTCCAGTTCCCTATACATATTTGGCACATCGGAGCAGCGTGCTGCCGCAGTCGTTTAGAGATTAATGGGCGTCTCTAGTGGTGAATATTTTTTTATTGAGCTGTCAGACGGCTCCAATGCGGTTCCCATGCAGACTTGCAGGGCTTCGTTCCCCGATTATAGAATAATACGGAATCAAATGGGTAGGGATCGAGTTGGAGAGAAACTCATGCCTCCTGGGCAGCGTATCAGGTTGGTGCAAACAGTTGGCGTTTCACCGCCTATGTCATCTTTATGTTCAGTATTTCTCTGCATCGGTGGTAGCTTCCGATACTTGACTAGCACATTGGCGACACGTATGTTGATGAAGTTGAGGGTATAGCGGGGGAGGGGTCGATTTTCGCGAAAGCGAATTCTGTGATCCATTATGTTTTCAGAGCTCTTACAACTAGCTCTCCTCCAGTGTATTCATAGTGGTGCATGTATGATAAGAACTACATAAGGCCTTAGGGCGCTCTCGTGAATGGAAAACATTCCGTTCCATTAAAATTATTGAGAATCGTGTACATTAGCGATCCTTATTTTCATGCAAGACTTTTGTTGCAGTATATCAGGATGCGCAGGGCCGTTTTTCGTTTTCCGTACATTTTGTGATGTATGTAGTTTGTTGCATTATTATTTTACTCGTTGCTTCTAGGCTTGTTTCCAGACTTATATCTAGCATGGGTTTTCCATGTAACAGATAGATAAATCTTCTTCTTCTTCTTCTTCTTCTTCTTCTTCTTCTTCTTCTTCTTCTTCTTCAGCGTTTGTCCCGCATCGTAGCGGGGTCCGCTATTCTGGTGTTATGACGCCACCTTTCCCGATCCAGTGCTAGATCAGGGTAAACATCAGTAATCTTCAAGTCCGCAAGTAACGTATCTAACCAGCGCTGCTTCGGGCGCCCTCTAGGCCGCTTTCCTATTACCTAGAAGTTAAGGCCTATCTTTCCTTTCCACGCAGAACGTGGCCGTACCATCGCAAGCGAGCTTCGCGCATCTTGTCCGCTATCGGCGCGACACCGAACTTCTGCCGAATAGCATCGTTTCGGATGCGGTCCATGCGCGTGACTCCAGCCGTCCAGCGCAGCATCTTCGTCTCCATGACGCTGAGGCGCGTTTCAACTTCCTTAGTCGCAGGCCAACACTCAGCGCCGTACAACGCTACTGGCCGGATGACTGCTCTGTAGATCTTCGACTTGAAGCGCTCCGGTATCTTCCTATCGCAGAGCACCTCAGTCAACGAGCGCCACTTGGACCAAGCTGCACTCACGCGTGAATTCACTTCAATCATCAGTTTGCCGTCAGACGTGACTGCTGACCCCAGGATGTAACAGATTGATAAATAAGCCTTCAAAACACAGTTTCTACGGGTGTGGTGTATCAGCTACAATACTGCTCTCGTCGTTTGGTTTTTGGGCCGAATGGACGCAAAACTGCCGTTTTTGCCGTTTTTCGATAACGCTCTTCAATGATGGGGCGAGTGTAGCGCAGCCGGAGGAGCCAGCTGTCGCAAGCACCCGATACCAGGTTCCTGTTTTGGATTTCCCGCCCAGGCCAACCAACCCATTCATTTCTCGGAGGTCGGTGAATCGGTAGCAGACTTGCCTGGAAAGGATAGCCCGCTGACTTGTTCATCGGCTGCCCACCGCAAGTCATTGTATGGCCGAATATGCATTCAAATCGCCTCCACGACGTTCCGTGGAAGTAGAATGCGTGGCGCATCCCAGAAGGTATTGAGTAACGCCGTCCGTTATTTATCCTTTATCCTTCAAAGGGACCTATTCAAAAAACAAAAGTAACCGTCCGAATCCAATGTGAGCGATCTATCCAATGATGTAGGTACCTATCATGCGGTGGTTCTAGATAAAAATAGATTTGAGACCTATAAAACCATGGTCATGTCTCTGCAATTATATCATGCGATAGGAGGGTCGCCGCCATCAGGTTTTATAGGTCACCAAAGCTTACGTTTTAAAACCACTGGATGATACCTACGTCATTGGATAGATGGCCCACACTGGATTCGGGCGGTATGATTTTTTTTAAGTAGGTCACTTTGAAGGGAGTTTGGGAAAAGGAGTTTTTTCTGCATTTATTCCACTCACAAGCCAAAAGACAGGAGTGGTATTGTAAGAGGACCATCGTAATCGACTATGTTTTCGAATAAGCTTTTAAAATGAACGCTAGAACTTCAATGGCTCATCAAACCGTTGGAAACAGAATCGTTCATAGTATTCATAGTAACTGTTGAGTTATAGACGAACAGGGGACGTGTGGACAAGTAAAGAGAAGTCAAGGTAAACTATCATATTACCTGTTTCGCCTCTTACCCTAGACAGGTAACATGATGATGAAGGGCATAGTAAAAGAGAAAGAAAGAAACTAAATTGTGGTCACTCCCCGAGGCTCATCAGTAGGGTAGGGAGTGAGCATACCAAGAAAGGCAGGAGCACTTTACATACCAGTTATTAGGGGCAAAAAGGCGGGAAAAGGGGAGGTTAAACAATAGGTCATATGGTCAATTAAATGATCAAATAAATGGTGACAGGTGACTAGCTGCAACTAGAAAACATACGTATGGAAATATAGTAGACCTAACGATTGTAAATTAAGTCTATAAAAAAACTTTTTTGAATCCTTGTAAGTATGGAACATGTCATATTTGTGACTAATATTTTTATTTTTTAGAAAACACCGTAAGATAGCTTTAAGTATAATTTTTTCATCATAATCAAAGTAGAGTAAGGAGTTGATAAGGTTTTTAAGTCTAACCAGGAAGTCCTTGTACTTTGAGCAAGTGCGAGAAATTCTAAGCGTTTCACCGTAAATGACCGCTATTTTATTAGTAATGCTGGTAAAGGAGGCACTATGAGGAAATTTATTAACTTTAAAATCAAAGTAATCAGTCTTGTTGTATTGTCTAGTGAAGATTTTGCCATTTAAAATGAAGATGTTTAAGTCGAGAAAGTTACAATCATGAATGTTATTATTAGTGGTTTCTAATTTCAAAATGTTTTGATAAGTATTCGTAAGCAGGTTATTAAGCTCATCTAATTCAATATTATGAATAATCAAAATATCGTCCATATATCTATATGGGTGGAATTCTTTAGTGTAATATACAGTAGATATAGAGCTTTTATACTCTAAAAAGGATAGGGTTAAATCAGCTATAACAGGACTAGCGTTGCCTTCTTGAGGAACACCAGTTATTTGTTTGTAAATTCTGTTACCAAATTTACAATAACCGTTATTTAGCAGATATTCAAGCATATATAGAATGTCCTGGCACCTATAAGTCCTAGAATTACTACAATCTGAAGGAGTGCCGCTGAAAAACAATTTAGTTCCTTTAACAATCAAAAACTTTTTACCTGCGTTTTTGAAGCAAATGTTAATAATTTCAGATATATAACGAACAATTATGTTATGTGGAATATTAGTAAACATATCCGTAAAGTCGGCAGAAAACAGCTTGATATTAGTGTTATTAATGCAGCAAATATCTTTAGAAATATTAATATCGTTTATAGACCAAAAGTTTTTGATACAATTGTGGTTATTGCGTACGCTAATTGCATAATTTTTGAAATGATTTCTAAAGTGTGAAAGAATTTTCATAAGTTCTATAGGTAAAGGTTTTATAGAACTGCTAGAAGCACCTGTAATAAACCTGAATTTTACAGGCTGTTTATGCAATTTTGGAATACAGTATATTAATGGAACATTTGTTTTACTTTCTTGTTTTAGGTTAAGACTGGAAAGGAGGTGTTTGTGTTTTGTAATTATAGTTTGTTCACATTCACTAGAAGGTATATATACATTGTTAATAGAATAATTGTTAAATTTTTCAATTTCATCACGCACAATAGTAAAATACAATTTTTTTACAAACAAAGCCATAATTGGATGAGGCTTTGTCTAAAGGACATATAATGAAGTGTTCTTGTATTTTTTGATTTCCTTATAAAATAGTTTAAGTGCGTATTCAGATTTAGCATTATAATTACCGCTATAAATAAGAGGTCTAGTTTTGGAATTGGAAAAGAAGGAGTTAAAAATAGTTTCAATATTTTTAAGAATACTAATATTAAGCCTGTATCTGTTTTTTATTTTAAGAGTAATTTGTCCAAAAAAGGATTTCCATATTTGAATGATATTCTTATGAGAAATTTTAGGTTTGGGTCTGAATGTAGTGCCTTTACTAAGTATATTGTAGATAACGGGTATGTTATGAAATATATTTAAATCACCGGTTACTACATGTTTGTGGTGAGGGTTGACATATGCCAAATATTTGTGGCAAATGCAGTTAATTTGCGAAAAGTCTGTATGTTGGACATTACGAAGAAATTTATTATAATTAAAAACAGTTTTGGATATCGGGTTAGTGTATTCATAAATTATTCTAAAAGGTCTATAGTTTATATTACTGTGTTGTCTTATAATATTAATGACATTGCGATTATTAATAATTTTGTTTAAATTGTATGAGTCCAGAAGTTCTGTGTAAAACGGCAATTTTACATTTATATACTGATTGCGATTGTACTCAAACCTACATAACGTATCTTGTTTAAATTGAAAATAACAGAGAAGCAAAAGCAAAAGCTTAGCAAAAGTATTTGTTGTTGTTTGTTAAAGTTAAAACGACCGAAATTATCATATGCAATTTTTATAAGGAGGGAAATGTAAGCTTTTTTCTTAGATTTTAAGTATTTATAGAGATCGTAGCTATTATTGTTAGCATTATGTACGAATTGTTCTATATCGTCAATGACATCGCATGTATTGAATGCTGCATTAAATTTTCTATTTTTCTTTGCTCTATTACTTCTGTCTTTAACTATTTGTAAGCTAAAGTAAGGGTGATTGGATTTGTGATTAAGGGGGTTAGGAATTTGAGAAATATTACCATAACCTTTTATATTATCATTAAAGCCAAAGGGATACGCCGTAACCAGAAGCTTAATCCAAAACAATTCTTTTTCTTTTAAAATGTTCACATCCATGTTACTTGTGAGGTTGTCCAAGATATTGACCTTAAATTGTCTACTAGGACAGAAGGAGTTGAAATGTTCGTAGAATATTTTTTCTTATCGTTTTTGTTGATATGATTACAGTGCTCTTTAATCCTGGTCCTAAGTTTACGTGTAGTGAGTCCAACATACTGTTTATCACAACTGCAACAGGTTAAACAAAAAATGACGTGTGTAGAAAGACAACTGGAATTACTTTGTTTATATGTAGGGATTATAAATTTGGTAACCGACGATTGTACATAATTATTACTATTCATTATATTGCAAATAGAACAGTTAGTACTACATTTTTTGGAGTGGTTCGTAGTACCAAAATTGATAAGGTTGTATTTCCCGTTAACCTTGCATTTATGTAATGTTTTTGCCTGAAAGTAAGTTTGGGATGTATAGGTTGCTGTTTGGTTTTTTGGCCTAGATTAAGTGCCACCAGTTTAAGTGCCACCCACTACATCTTAAAAAGAATATCGCTCTCCGTCCCTCCTCTGTCTCTGTGTTTCCGGCTCTCTGTCTCTAAGGAGAGATAGGTGGTTGGGTAGGCTGAAGAAGACCGGCCACACGACAGATAAGGCGAGAGATAGGCTTCCAGCTGTACACGCTGTCCATGCATCAACTCGGTAGTGGAGACGCGAAATAGATTTGTCTTTTGTCCTTTCCAATTTTTCCGACGCAAGTCGTCAGTGGTCGAGCTGTGGGAGGTACACCCTGTCCTAAGTTCTTGATTTGAGTTTCGCCCTGCAAGTCAAGCCCTCCATCTCTCCTGGGTCGACACACCGACTTTTCATTGACTGGTCATTGCAAGCCGTTATATAAGCCAAAATCGGATTCATGTTGCTTCCACAATGTCCCATAGAAGTAGAATGCGTAGCGCATCCAGCGAAAGGATTGGTTAACGCCGTACTTTATCTTTTTTCTTCAGTTTTCCGGTGATAAATATCAGCACTTTGTCCGAGGTTTACTCCGCACTCGTTTTGCGCCGCAGCAACAAGCAATTTCTCATGTGAATTGTTGCCTATTACCTAGAGGTGGATCCCCGCGACTAAGAGAATCGCAGTGCAGAGTGGCGGATTAACAGCCAACTTCGGGTGCCGTTTCGTCTCGGACGGAGCCGCTCCAAAAGGAACACTGCGAGCTCAGTCGCCCAGTCGACGAGTCACATGTGCTTCGCGTCTGACCACCGTCACGAGACGACCGCGTGGGAAGCCATAGTTTACTAATTCTGCGCTTATTGATTGCCGGCTGCGAGCTTCAGCTTCGTCAAGTGCGAGGACTGAAATCGGATAATGAACCCCCTTCTTCGCGTCCCATTCTGACTGAGAGGACTGAAATCCCTTCCATGTTAGTTGAACTGCATAGGCCTTGAAGTGATCGCTGCCCATCAGGCCATGTGTCCGCTGATTCTGAAAGCCCCGGCGTCGAAGCTCATTGCTTCCTGCACGCCTCTGTGCTTACGAGTTGACAGGTGGATCCGACCATAAATTGGAGATCTACTCTGAAGAAGGAACGGTCGAGAAGTCCGACGAGAATGAATGTCCACCCAAGTTTAGGAATTCTGTTCCGCTTAAAAGTGGAGGTAATTTCAGCATTCCTGATCTTCTTCTTTGTTGTTCTTATTAGCGAGAAAACTTCCGTCCAAACTTAGTTTTTGCACTTTAAATGAGAAAAGTGAAAGTTTAAATGCCATGTTGGTCTCATTATATCAGAGTAGTGTCGGCACACTAGAATTTCGTTCCTAATCTATGCTAACCAGCTGATTCGGAAACCTGTGGCGATTTTCGAAATCCGCCGTTCTATTAGGGTGGACCGAGAGTTGCCGCCGTTTTCGACTTCTGGGTTCTGATGATCAAGTTCATATGTTCGTGTTCACCTTTTTAGCCATGGTAAAACATCTACTCTTGCCATATCTGTGCGAAAGAGACCAACTAAGAAGTGTTCTTCTTTTGTGAAGGTTTGGACTACTAGAGCTCATTTTTTAAGCATCCCTTCTGCACGAGGATGGATTTCTGCAGGGGATTTCTACAACAACAAAAAAACAAGATAAGTAACACATTGGAAGAGATATTCCTTGCGATTATAAAAGAAGAAAAGTGACGACTAGATCCTGCCATCTTTTGCACGGTCACGCACGTTAAAGCTGTTCCAAGCTGCCGCTCATATGAATTGGAACTGTTTTATTTAGCAGGAGCAAGAGATCTGACATTGATTTCTGCAGTTTGCCCTCATGCTTCACTTTTTCGACATTCTGATGGACTATATTGGAAGCCATAAATGAACCTATAGAGGTGTACAAGTTTAGGATGGTTCGAGAGGGCCAATTATTTCCTAAAATTCCAGCATTTTTTTGCGCTATCAGTTTTGGATACATAAGCCCTTCTCGGTAAATTAATGGAAAGTTTATATGTTTCGTTTCTGCTTCTCCCTTGTTCTGGTCTTCTGTTCTGAACAACCCCTTCCATGATATTTGAGTTCGTTTAGCAAACCCTGCTCAAAAAGTATCACATGCCAATATCGCTCGTGGAGGAATGAGCATCTTAATTTTTTTCACCAAGACTGCGGAATTTTTTGCCCAACCTAGGTTGCTGGGTATCTGTAAAGCTGTTTACCTTTCTGCTGAAAAATGCCGACTGGTCGTAAATTTCCTGAATAAAATGATAGTGTGATATGTGTTTCTTCAAATACCCCCTCTCCACCCTAAAAAAGGAGGGAAAAGAAACGCGTAGCGCACGGCACATGCTATTGTTTCCAGGCACGTTCTTTTCATTGCTTTCCTCTATCCATGCGCATTATCCATTCTCTTAGAAGAGCTTTCATGTCAGTTCCCGAAACTCGACGGCTCTTGCCCTTGCACTTGATGTAGCAGTTGGCCTCTCGTTTAGTAGAATTGTGGCTTTCAACATTGTCATTCAGTTAGAGTGTGTTGGTGCAGCTGCTCTCCTATCTTTGCGAGGTGCAATTTCATTGTAGTCAAGATGATAGCGACGCAGGTGTATTCTGTGAAAGAACGTCGTTTTTAAATTCTTCTCAGGAGTTTTTTCAGCGTATTTTCTATGACCGTAAGGCCAATCGTTGAGACAGTTAAGCTAATATACAGTTTTCCCGTCAAGTTGAACACTTTTATAAGCTAGCCTAAAGCGAATTCTTCCAAATCGAGTTTCTTCTACATTGAACTACATAGAGACTCTCCAAAAGGGTTAGAATAATATTTTGTTCAAGAAAATTTTTAGCATGTTTTCTTTGGTGTTTTAGTACACTACCCAGAAAGTGGACACATTTTTGGAGAGATAATAATGGTTTAAAGAGCTGGAAGGCGGTCATTTTTAGTGCAGAAAAAGATTGCACCATGTCCTCGTCCAAGACGTCGCGGTTTTTATTCGATTGATAGCAAAATTTCTGCTTGCATGGAGTTTTACACGTGTAAACGATGCAACAGAACAATTGCAAAGAACTCATATATCCTCACTTCGATACTTCATATAAGCAACATTTTCCTCATAAATCAAAAAAAAAAAAATCGCGACGAGCATTTCGAGTGCATGCAGCGATCCGGTCTTTTAATGCCCTTTTTGATTGCTGCCTTGTTGCGCTTTAACATGAAATTTAATTTATTATCTCCATCAAAAAATAAAAATTTATTCAATTATTTATTACTATTCATTCATGCAGTTGATCTAAAAATTTCAAAGAAAGATATACCTAGTTTTTTCTTGCACAAAAAATTGTTCTAACCATCTTGGGGAGTCTGCGCTTTATCCTGTATGATGGTCATTTCTACTCGGAAGAGATTTCAGAAGTCGTAGACTGGCTTAGAATAGTGTCTGACTTATTCCGAAAAGTGTCCAGTTTGATTTTAAAAGTGTCCGATTCGACTAGATATCTTCGTGAGTATCTTAAAGCGGTCTTTTTTCTACGAATGTACGCAGATTCAGATGATAGACCACTACGCCAGAATGTCCAGTTTATGCCTATGCCTTTACATCAGATGGCATACCTTTGTCAGAACAGTTGTATAATAGCCAGTGAATATCCTCAAAGTAGCGACAGTTATGTTATCAGTTGTTCCACACGGTAACACTTCAGACCCCAATTTCCTCCATCTATTCTTTGATTAAACCACTTATATTAATTGACTTTCATTTAGAACATCGTTTTAACTGTGGTCAGTACTCAACGAGACTGAGCTGGAGTAACGTTCTCGTGTTGCCTGTGGAGGAAAATGAAATCGTGGTGGGGCAGGTAGTCGCAGGTGCACGTGAGTAAATAAGTTGTTGGCGCATCGGCCGGAGGCGCCTGCTCTCGCCTGTGCATTAAATCGATTTTAGTTGCAGTCGGTTCGAGCTCGAGCCAATCAACTGCACCATTCCTCCTGGGTCGGAGAATTGCGGCTGCAGTTGTCTGGGATGAATAAAGCAAGGCTCACTAGCCTGACACAACCGTAAGCTGCAGTATCCCCTCGCGATACCCGGCTCATCCTACAGACGAGATTGTTTAACTTGTCTCTGTCCTGTATTCGTTTTCCTTTAGATTTGGTCAGGTCGTTTGCATATGGCCAAGCAAACTGCGTCGTTTAACGGTTCCGCTTTACCCTGACTTGCAGCAGTCCTGCTTATTGCCCGCTTTCCTAGGTTTCTGACCGTTCTAGCATTCACATCCACTGCAGGCAAGCCAGACCAACTCGAGGCTTGGAACTGGAATGTACGCTGCCATGCGATTATCCGTCTTATCCTAGGAATACTGGCTTGTCAAAAGCAGATAGCGTGACGACGGTCATCACCGACGTAGGACGCTGATTGATCTGTAGCTTCTTCATCCAGAGCCGCCCAAACCCTCCTTCATCGGCTACATGCTGCGAGTTGAAGAAGAGTTCTGCATAGCTAACGTTGCGTGACTTTCGATGAAATCTCCATCGAGCAATTTGAGGGAGAAGTGTCGGAGCGACTGAAAAGGCCGGCCTTCGTTGGAACTCTTCATCAGAAGGGCACGATTGTTAGCGTGCTTTCTCTGCTAAGAGTTTGACGGTCCTCCTCACTTCAGTCGTTGACCTCGTGCTTCATCCTGGGCCCACTGGGCTGCCATGAAGATTCACTTTTTCGGTGCTGCTCCAATTACTCTTTGCTTTTCTCCCGCCGATTTTCGCGATTCCGATGGCAGATTCTCTGGAGTGAATGACTCATCGAAACGGTTGTTCACTGAGAAATTGAATCAGAAGGTCAATCCTTTTCCAAGTGGTACTTTCTACTCTGCCGTCTGGTAGGTACGTGCTGAGGTGCCACCAACTCAAGTATCACCGCAATCACCTGTCTTCCCGTTGGGCGTTAATTGGCGCGAACGAGGAGAGGACCTCGTTTTCCGTGAAAGAGTAGCCCAGTCAGCCACTTTCGTTGAAAGGACACGAATGATCTCTCCGGGTTTTCACCAAAAGGTCCGAGTAAGACGACGGAGCGTTCCGGCGCCCTCTTGATGTTCTGTGGAATCCAGTCACTTAAACTGTCTACAAGCCTTTTTGTGCTACCGGGGTGTTCTGTAGGTGGATATTTATTGGCCTAACGTTTTGGACGCCTGGAACGCACTTGGAGGAGGTGCCGGCTGTCGCGTGACCCGATTCCATGTTCCTGGTTCGGATTTCCCACTCAGGCCAACCAACCCTTCCAACCCTTCCGGTGTATTGGCGAATTGGTGCCAGACTTATCGAGGAAGTTTAAAGCACTAACTTATTTGCAAAAGTAGAACGCGTGGCGCATCCCAAAAGGTAACGCCGTCCTCTTCCTTCATCCTTTTCCTGACGCTTCGGTCGACTCGTGGTTTTCGAAGTTCAGAAGAGCTTGCAAACAACCTCAGAATAACGCTGATGTGCCAAGAAAGTTCCTGTGTTGATCACTAAGCCTTCATTGCGTGTAGTGTAGGATGTTTCCAATGCATTTTCATTGCATTTGTTTTGTTGTCATTTTCATGTATTTGGTTGGAAATAGTGCTAATCATGTTGTGAAGTTCAACGACCCTACCCTCCCCTGACCAGCTCCCGAGAAGGATAGACCTTACTCATCTTGTTTTTGTAGGGCGCTGCTTTGTGAAGCACATCCTAGAACAGAGGTGCGTAGTAGCGTAGTTGAAGGAAGCACCAGCTGTTATCTGCAACCCTAATAAAGGTTCTTGGTTCGTCTCTGCCCAGTCGCTCCAAGCTTTCCACTCCTACGTGCTCTGCGAATTGGTTCTACGGGAGTTTCTTGGGAGGGACAAAACACTGTCTTGTCAGTAGGCTGACCACCGCATGTCATTGCACCGGTCAGATACGCCTTCAGTTTGCCGTCGCAGAAGTAGAACTTGTGGCGCGTGGTGGCGCAGTCGGGGAAGGGGCCGACTATCATCTGCGCATTGAATCAGTTTCTTAGTTCGAGTTTCCTGCCCAATTTCTTTCCCTATCCTTTATCTAGCGATACGTACAGGAGGAACAGGGAGTCAAAAAATCTGTGCGTATTGGATCGGACTTGCTTTTTTAATAACACTGCTATGTTGTGTAGCTAACGACTTTTCCTGGCAGCTTTCCATGCACACTTTCGTGGTTCGAATTTCGTGGGGTAATAAGCTTTTTCTTTTATTCATAACACATGCGGATATCCATTTGTAGTCTTCGACCGTGTAGCCATGGATAGCGCTTAATTCCGACTAATTTCGGCTCCACTTCTCCCTTCCATCTATCCGTCCATTTAGCAATTGCTCGCCGCTGCCGCATGTTCCGCTCTCAAGTGCAGCCCATGGCTATTTGGAGATATTCTGTCGATATGGCAGCACCGCTCACCGTCCCTCCTCTCCCAAGAACAGTGTCTCGTTCGGTTGCGAGATATCTGCTTTTCGTGTCGACGGCATTCTGTTGCATCCGGCAGTCGACCGCCGTCCTGCAGACTCTGCTCTTCTGCAGCTTAATCATCCATCCCAAATGGGGGGAGAGCCCACTTTGTCATGGCATCAGACCAGTGCTAGTCCTTCTGGTTCTGGCTTGCTTCTGTACGCGGATATCCGTTCTATGGGGATTTATGGAATTGGCGTTCTGTGGATTATTTCGGAACTGAGCGAGGCGTTAAGCCAATGCGGCTTAGCAATTGCGGCTCCATCCTTACGTATAGTGCTTAGCTAGAAAACCCGTAGCGCTTTATTGTTCCTACATGTCCGGCTCGCAGAAATATTAGTGGCCTGAAATGAATTAATCGTTTTCCAAACCCAACATCCTTAACTGTTGGAATTGTAACACTGCATTGTCAATTTTATTTATATATTAATTTATTGGGGACGCTTGGAGCGCAGTCGGAGGAGGCACCGGCTGTCGCCTGCACCCGATACCAGGTTCCTGGTTCGGATTTCCAGCCCAGGCCAACCAAGCCTTCCATCCCTCCGGGGTCGGTGAATTGGTACCGGACTTGTCTGGGAAGGATAAATCGCTGACTTGTTCATCGGCTGGCCACTACAAGTCATTGTATGGTCAAATACGTATTCAACTCGCCTCCACGACATCCCGCAGAAGTAGAATGCATGGCGCATCCCAAAGGCGATTGAATAACGCCGTCCTTTATCCTTTATTTATTTATTGATCAATGCACATTAACGCGCATTGCCAAAACTTTAACAGTATCAACACCTTGATTTTTATTTTCATTTCTAAAAACTTTGGAGAGAAACATCATTTCTTTCGTCCTCGTAATCATTCACATAACAAATTTTGCTCGAAACATTGTTGGAAAGCAAGCTAGAGTAATGTATTGAAATGTTGTACGAGAGACAGAATGAAACGATTTTGAGGAAACCAGTCAGCTATATGTGGTCCACTAGTTTCAAACCACTCTCAAGCACCATTCCTGGCTAGTCAACACCAAAGCGTCGGATTGTGCTGTATACGTACTATAACCTAAAATAAAGAAAATAATCTAAAAAAACCTATTTTGAAGGATAGTGGCTCTTGTAACGCCGTCAGTCATGCTTGTCGCGTGCCATAGTCGCCCAGTGGTGGGTAATCTTGCGGGCAAAGTCTGCGAGCAAAGTACCCTTCGTATTTCGTTAAGGGCCTTGACGAAGGCCAGCACGAAGAATCCAGTCGGGTACGGTACTGGCCCAGCGGGTGTAGGCGAAGCACATCATTTGACCACCTAATTGTCGCCACTTGGCCAAGGGCAGCAACCCCAGAACGTCAGGTGAGATCCGATGTCCTGAGGCCCTCCTTCACTTGCGTGAACCCTGCAGCACTCGGAGCATCGCCCTCTCTATTCCTTTTTGCGCGGCGTTGCCCGTTTATCCATCATGCGGCACTGTCGTATCAAGAACTCGTAAGGATGCGATTGTGAACTATCTCTGTTTTTCTGCAAAAGCCTTCTGGAAGCGTGTACGCCTGAAGCACCACATTCAGCGTCTCTTCTGTTGGCCTCTCCTTCCCTTTGAGGCTTGGATACCTATTTATTTTAGTGGCGAGCTGACCTTAGCACAGCTCGCCACTAAAATTGACTCGATTAGTGAGTGATGAGATAGCGCCCTATGTTAGAGCCCCTTGTTTGATAATTTTCTGCGTTTTTTGCCCGCTTGCTGAGGACAAGTCAGTTGATGAATTTCCAGAATCCAACCGACACGCTGATCAGATTTTTCGTGACGATCCTGATTGTTCCTCGTACAAGGAGAACTCACTGGGTTGACGTAATAGAGCAGGGCCGGGTTGAGATATTGCTGAACCCTGCTTGAGCATGTCGGCTGCCAACACTTTGGATCTGCCAAGTTCATAAGTCTCCGTATGCGGAAGTATCTACCATGCTGTGTTTCTTAAGCTACTTGATGCTCAAGCTCAGAAATCTTCACTGGGCGACTTCACGGGAATCTTCACTGGACTTCACACCTTTTGAAGGGTATGTACAAAGTGGGACTCGGCTGTAGGAATTCGTGTGTAAAAGCATCTCTTTGAGTATTGAAACAACCCCACTGGTGGCCACATCAAAATATATGCAGAGCTGATTTCGTTTACACTCACGTCCACTTCAAAAACAGCTCATGGAGCTAGCACAGCTTGCTGTTGTGTAATGCCAAGAACCTTATCGAACGAAGAGACAGAGACCTCAGTGTAGTGTTTACTAAACTGCGAAGTGCTTCCAAGAAAACGCAACTTATTTGAATTGAAAATATCAAAATCACTTTCTGGTGTGTGCTGGGTCTGGGGTGTATTTATTGCCTTAAATGCTGAGATGAGTGTGGTGTCGTGAAGTGTCGAGGGCTTTTTCTGGGCATAAGAGGGTAGGAGCTCCAGCCTAGCACTTCCATGGACATCGAGTGGGGAGAGGAAGTGGCCTGACTGCGCCATTCGTACTTCCCGCAAGTGGTAAACAGAGCGTCGGGGACTGATCGCCCGCGACATGTGGTCCGACTCGACCGTCACTCGAAATAATGGCTGCCGTCACGCCGTAGTTCCCACTTTTCGCGACAATTGCTGTCGCTGTACAGTTGCCGACAGTGGCGACCTCGTCAGTTACGTTGGTAGAACCGAGATGTTCGACTCAGGGGACAGTCCCCATTGCACTAAATCTCCATGTTTACAAAATGAAATCTGGAGGGTTCAGATTTCTAGAGCGCTGCATACTGCAGTAACGGCATTTTCACCGATTCTTCTGGGACCGAATTCTTGAAGTTCTCAGAGAGGAACGCCTTGTCCAATTCAATAACGCATCAAAAAATTAGTTAATTGACATCTCCAGGTGTTTTCCAGCATTGTACTGCGTTTTTAGATCTCTCTATACTTTATCTGGTCCCAAACTGTTTCTCGTTTGTTCTTATCAGCCACTTGCACGTATTTGTCTACGTGCAAAATAAGTTACCCTAATATACAGTTTTCGAATCTGTCCTAGTCGGGAGGGGCAATCATAAAGTGCCAATTGCGTACGTCATCCCATGCGCAGAACGACATTCGCTGAATTTAAATAAAGGTCCCTCGCGTCACGAAAAAGCACTTGAAGCTTCCGTAAAATCCCAAATGGCCGGATCGACACGCAAATCACTCTATGCATCTCTCCCCCTCCGACTAGGACTGATCCCAATTTTCACGTCAAATTGAGCATTCTTCAAGGCAAATTCCGCGCTTTTGAAATCAATCTCTCAAATGAGTTTCTTCCACATTGTTAGGGATTTTCGAGACGATAAGAGTAGCTCCTTGCTCTTGGAAAATTTAGCATGGTTTTCTTTGAAATTTTTTTATCCATTTTTTGAAATTTTACAAAAATTTATTTTCCAAGGGAAATTAATGAATGAAATGTTGTCTTGAAGGGCAGCAATCATATAGTCTCCTGAAAAGAGATTGTCCATGCATTCGCCTACATCGTTGCGATTTTTACTCGTTTGATATTGTGAATTCTGCTTACTTGAAACTGCCGTGTGTGGTTATCTGTGTTTTCTACAGCTGTTCTTAATGTCCTCTTTACGTCTGTTTTACTATATCCGAAGATAATTTTTCTATCACGAAACAAATACAAGTCGCGAAGATTTAGTTGAATGCACGGCGCGATGTATTTTAATGCAAAAAATCATTGCTGCTTTAAGCGCCTTATCGCGACATTTAAATCATTATCGTTTCTAAAAAAAATTTTTTATAAAGCTATAAACTTCAAGCGGTGGAGCAGCTGAACTTAAAAATTTCAAAGAGAATCGCACTAAATCTTCCTTCGTCAAAATTCTGTCAACCGTCCTGAAGGGTCTCCATTTTATTGTGGGCAAAGCTCGTTTTGATTTGCAATAGGCCCAGTTTGATTTCAAAAGCGGCTATCTGGTTTAGAAAAGCTTCCAAAAAAGTTGCTTTGAAAAGTGTTCAAACTGATGTGGAACTGGTACATAAAAAACCACACTATAAATAAATAAATAAATAAATAAATAAATAAATATGTGTGTCTGTATATAGGAGAGCACAACATCGACGAATCCAATCGCTTACTAGAGATTTGAGACAGGACATAGTTGGGGATAGAACCGGTGGGCTTTGCTGTTACGTGTGAAAGCTAAGCGGATGATGTTCAACTGAATTCGAACCACAGGCAGAAGTGGCAGATCCTGCCGAACGCCGGATATTCCGTCACGTTCGCGATAACGAAATCGCTGAGAAGAGCTCGAGCTGGACATGTAATCCTAGTGCTCGTCTTTTTTTCCCTCCTTCCGAAAGGTGTTCCAGTTCATAATCACGTTCTCTCGACGTTTGTATCAAATACCCGCTCTCGCATCCTCTGAAATAATTGTCACTGCTTACGGAATTGGGAAATTGCCATGTGGGCTAACATGGAGGCTATCCCCTTCTCTAGCTAATTCGACAGCGTAAGAGTTGCTTCCGTAAATCGTTTGTTCATTCAAGTTCTTATAGGATCTCGGTCGGAGATCCAATCCCCGATGCAGTCTTCCAGGGGATGTAGTATGAGCGTATTCGGGGGAGCGCAGATATTCTTACCATATGTCTATTATTTTCCCTATTGTGTGAGTGCTTCATAGTCTTAGGTTGTAAGAAAAGTTTCCTTGCGACTTATTTTTCAAGCCAAAAATCATGACTTAGCACATAAAGCATCTTTGCACTCAATTTAAAATATAAATTGTTTGTCCTATTTCTTGTAATGGCTCTTTCTTGTCCAGGCCAACCAAGCCTTTCTTCCCTTCGGGTCGATTCAGTGGTCCCAGTCCTCTGAGGAAAGGAAAAACGCGGATGTGTTCATCGGCCGGCCACTACGCGTGATTGTGTTGCTCAAATACGTATTCGAATTGTCTCCACGACAGATGCAGAATGCGTGGTCCATCTTAAAAGGGTTTGAGTAACGCCGTCCTTCGTCCTTGTATCTTTGATTTTTGCCAAGTGATACTTTCCGAGAGTAACAAATTCCTTGTAAAGCGGGTGACATAGTATGTTTCAAAGTACTGGAAGTGGTTCAGTTCATTTTCTTTACGCCTTAAGTGGCTGGTGGTTCTCTCACAACGGTGTTCTGTTGCGACACATCGTTATTAGAGATGGATTAGGCATAATGCTGGTTCACGAACCCTAACTTCTTTAAAAGGGCCTCTATTTTCGAAAGAGCTTGCGCAGTTACAACCATGTTTGTTGATTGCGCAATGGAGACTTTTAATTTGTTGCTGCTTCAAGCTTCAGATGGCGATAAATAAGACATCCAAGACGGGTCGCCGCACAGAAGGAGTTGGACCCTTTTGGGGTACAAGTCTTGAATTTAACTGCTTTTGCCTTACGCACGTTGCTTGCTTCTGGATAGGCTACTATGCTGCAGCCATTTAAGCGGAAATAATAATAAAAAATCGGCGGAACATGTCCTGCATCCTTGGAAACCGATGAAGGGCTTCCATCCGTATTACAGAAGCTTTTATGAGTGCTTATAATTATGAGTCGATAAATCCTAACCAGAGCATTAGCTGCTTTCTCTCAGTGTCCATTCTTCGGTACAACTTAGCATTCAATGTAGAAGCAGAACTCTATTTTCCATAGGGAAAACTAAATCATTACCACTTGCTGGCTGCTGTTCTTTGGAGGAAAAATAACATGGCACCGAATTTTTGCGATTTAAGACCAATACACCCCAGCAAGATGGTCGGATAACTTTTCAAGACGTGGCATCCATCCATTTTCATCTTCGTCTTCTTAAGCTATTGCCGTCGAACACTCTTAGCATTTTGCCTTCTTATCTACGGACACAAAGGATGTATGTCTCGAGTTTCTGCCCAGGACAACCTAGCCTTCCGGTCTTTCGGAGTCAGTGAACTGACGCCAGACTTACCTGGGAAGAATGAAACTCCGACTTTTCCATATTTTCGCCACCGAAAATAATTGTATACGCCGAACGTGCATTGAAACTGCCTCCTCGACATCCCGTAGTAGGTAGAGTAGATGCCGCATTCCCCCGAAATAGGCTGAGTGACGACGTCGCTGCTCCCTATTTATCCTCCTCTTCCGGATAACCTCTCTTCCTGTTTTCCGTCCACCTCAAAAAGGCTGAATTTTGATAATGAAAAACCTTTTCGAATTGCCGCACTTTTCGCTTACGATGACTACACTTTTGGCTGCATTAATAACTCTTGAAGTAACCGCAAGTTACAGCCCAAGAATCAAGATGTTGCCAACAACATTGCATCTGCGTTTTCACGAAAATGGTGACAAAGCAGTTGTTGATAGGAAAAAAAGTGAGGTGTAAAAGAAATTTTTCACGTCCCACAAAGCACATAAAAATTGACGGTCAACAAAGCAGTTAAATTTAGAGTTTGTTTTGCGAAGGGCAATTTCCTTTCTGAGCACTGACTGCACCCTTCTTTACAACTTATTGTTTCCATGTGGTCAGTGTTCTATAGTTCAACGCACAAGGAAAGGGTCTAAAACTTATGTCTGAACGGCAAATCCTATCCGAAGGATCTCATCACAGTAAGCGAAGTAAGTCATGGGAAACTGTTTTTGAGCCTACTCAATTCGAAGTTCACCCTACACGTTTTGAGCTTATGTGAGGTAAAGGTTGGCTGATACGAAATTGTGGAATGACGTCGAAACCTTCGTCTGCCCTATACTCTGCAAAACGAGGGATTGAAAAGAAAGGCCACTGAGCGGAGTTTGTAAAAAAAAGAAGAAGAAGAAAAGGTAATAGTCAGAAAGTTGACAATCATGTAGGAATGTCATTTATTTAAGGAGAGGTAAAAGATAGTAAAACATCGATTAAATCAGTTTTTTTAAGCCTCAATTGGCTGGTACCGAGGATGTAAGCTGTTAAAACGATGTTTTGTTGCGATCAAAACTTCTAGCGCCAGGCGGGGCTTGAACCCGCACCTCCCTCTGACCGGGCGGGAATGCTTTAGGCAACAAAACATCATTGTAACAGCTTACATCCTCGGTACCAGCCAATTGAGGCTTAAAGAAACTGATTTAATCATTTCTATCTAGACCTACAGCTTAACTGGTCCCATGCTGATATCAGCCTCCGGCTCATCCCGATATACGGGTGAGTGTTGATGGGTCCCACGAGGTGTGGATGTTGCGTTCGATCAAACAGCGCCGGTGGTGTAATGGCCTAGAGCATTCCCGCCCGGTGAGAGGGAGGTGCGGGTTCGAGTCCCGCCTGGCGCTAGAAGTTTTGATCGCAACAAAACATCGTTGCAACAGCTTACATAGTAAAACATCATTTAAGGAGAGGTAAAAGATAGTGGGCGCGTGTGGCGCAGTCGGAGGAGGGGCTGACTGTCGCGTGCACCCGATACCAGGTTCCTGGTTCGGATTTCCCGCCCAGGCCAACTAAGCCTTCCATCGCTCCGGGGTCGGTGAATTGGTATCAGACTTGTCTGGGAAGGATAGAGTGCTGACCTGTTCATCGGCTGGTCACCGCAAGTCATTGTATGGCCAAATACGCATTCAAGTCGCCTCCACGATATCCCACAGAAGTAGAATGCGTGGCGCATTCTAAAACGGACTGAGTAACACCGTCCTTTATCCTTTTATCCTTTTAAAAGATAGTAGAACATCATTTAACAGGCTGATTCATTTAAATTATTCTCAGCAGTGGTGGAAGTGCTCGTACAAGTACAAATTGACTTCTTTCTCCAGTGTCAAAGTATCGAAGTGTGGGCGCTCCAGGTCTTTTGTCCAATATCTCCTTTGTCAGCCACACTTCATGTTGCTCAAGGTTACACATTGTACCGCATATGTTTCGTTCTTGTAAAACCTAGGAATGAAAAGGTTTTTCACGTGGCTGACGCTGTACTCCCCCTTTTCCAGCTGGTTGTAGAAATTCTAGGTTGCAATCAAATGCCGTATTAGAGCGAGGATAGCTATTTTTTATTTATTTATTTACCATTTATGGCCAATTCCCCCTGCTGCATTACTTGCCCCGCGATAAGTTTGAACTGGACGAATTGTCACTGATGCTGTTTTCGTGAAAATTTGAACGGAACAAATGGAAGCTTTCGTTAAGCGGACCATAGAGATGGTTTATGGAAGCAAGTGAAGAGATTGCTCTGATGCAGAACCCAGCAAAGGTCTGCTTAGCTATCTATTTGGCCAGGATGAACTGAAGAAATAGCCATCTCAAAGGATTGCGCTTAGTACCGACCCTAATGACGTCTGCCTTTCCCGATATGCTGTAGCACATCGTTCTGTAGCAGGCCCGGTCTGACGTACTTCCAAGCGGTCCAATCGGATGCTACATCTCTATGGCTCGGCCATGTTGTACCGGGGTAAAAACTTGGAATTCGGCTGCGGGAAGCCGCACAAAGACTGACGCATTCACTTATATACACTTGAGAGCCTCTCTGCCGCAGATATCCGGGGCCTGGCTCATCATCCTAACCTCACACGTGAAAGTGCTGATTTTTTTTGGCGCAAGCGTTGCTTTTAATGTTTCTGCTTTTGTAGCTGCTCCGTTTTTTAAAGGGCCCAATTATGAATGCTGATGAAGGATGCGCTAACATCTTCTTATGTCGTAACTCAGTTATGAATGCAGATTTAGATATACATCTTTCCTGTCTCTAATTTCCTCGTATCTAAAATTAATTCGATGTAATGATTAAAAATTATTGATTCTAAAATTAATGTTAGAGAAAGGTAAGGAGGAAGGGAGAAAAAAATATTTGCTGATACTTAGTCACTGACTAATCTAATTACTTTGGAAATTTAGACAAATACCTACATACGTACGTCATACATCTATAAATAAATAAATAAATTCTAGTTTTTGTTCTTCTAGCTGTACTACAATTTTTGCATAGCGCTGTTGTGTTGTGTTCATAGTGTGTTTTGTTCATGGTACGTTATTTGGTTAACGCAGAATAAATAAATAATGCAGATGTTGGCGCAAGTTTAGGTAGGGGGGTTCCATCTTCATCTTCTTTGTAGCTGGCAGCTCCTGATTAGTCACAGCAAACCTTGCGATTCTGCCAGAGTTGTGAAGTCCATATAAGGCTTTGGACTACAATACCGCTCGCGCCGCACGGTCAAAAGTGGGCGAAAAAACGCCAAGATAGCGTCGCAAAGCGTCGCACACTCATAACTCCTTCAGATTTAGGTTTCTTGAATAAAGGTTGGTACCATTCGATTCGCCTCTTCGAGATCTACACAAACATGTGTTAAGCTTTACCGGAACACCCGTATTTTCGCCGTGGGTGGTCCAAAATTGGCTGGACGGGCGATTAGAGCAGCTTATTTCCCAGATGTTATCAGAAATTCCCCGCCACCCCACTCAGGATTAGCTCCAATCTGTCCCAGCGAAACTTTGGTGTGCGCCATTAACAATGCATACAGAATCGAACCTTTCAATCGAGGGGGGGGGCGAACGCAGCAAATTGCACGCGCGGGCGTCTTTGGAGCACAATAGCTCTTTCAAGTTGGAACCGTTCAGGTTGCAGCCTGTAGGTCTTGTAGGCAGTCGAACGGTCTGCTAGCACGCCAAAGCAGAATGGGTTTAGCTTAGGAGGGAGCAATGTTATAGGGGTGCGAAGATGCAGGTGAGGCTTGTGTGAAGCATTTTTTTCCGATTTCCGTGGACCATTGTGAGAAGACGCCACAAGCTAACGGCCTTAAAATGCGTACGCGAACAGAGCGCTTAAGGTACTTTACGACGACGTGCTCGTAGCTCCTCAGCTGCCCAAACTGCCTTAGCCTCAGCTGCCGTTTTAGAGTGGCGAAACCTAGCGGTTAGAGTTTCTTGCGCTCCTACTCGCCCAGACTTGAGTCTTCGAAACTCGCTATGGCACCGTTGCGTTCAGCATGGAAAACGCTATCGAGCGGTATCAATTTCGACCGATTTTGGAAACATCAATTTTTTGACTGTTTCGCATCGAGGACGAGGCCGCGGCGGAAGGACGATGACGTCATCGAAAATCGATATTTTCGAAAATGGCCAAATTTTTTCGTACAAAATCATCTTGGGGTTATTTGGGGCGCTGATTACGAATCCGACGTCCGTTTTCGAAAATTCCAAAGATTTCAATAGGTTACTTCCCGTTTGAGGTGGTCGGATCAGGATCACCGATCACCTTCAGTCATTGGTATCGGTGGTCTCCTGCCATAATCGGCAAATGGACTTCGGCATCGTGTTCGGCATCCCGAATAGGCCCCGCACCTATACGAAGTTTGAGCGAAATCGGTGATTCTTACCCGACCACCCTCAGTTATCCAGAAGAAAATCCAAAACCTATTGAAATCTTTGGAATTTTCGAAAACGGATGTCGGATTCGTAATCAGAGCCCCAATTAACCCCTAGACAATTTTGAACGAAGTTAGCACGAGGAAATTCGGCCAATTCAGAAAATATCGGTTTCCAATGACGTCCGCGCAGGCTCGGCCTAGGGCGCCCGCGTCCTCGATGGGAAATTGTCAAAAAATCGATTTTTCTGGAATTGGTCGAGATTGACATCGTTCGATAGAGCTTTTCGTGGTGAAGCTAACGTTGTTATTGCGAGTGTCGAAAACCAAAATATGGGCGAGTAGGAGAGAAGGAAACTTCAACCGCTGTGTCCGTGGCCCTAAAATGGCAGCTTGTGCTAAGGCAGTTTAATCAACTAGAGAGTTGTGAGCACGTCGTCGTAAAGAACCTTAAGCGTTCTGCTCGGAGGCGCATTTTTAGGTTGTTAGCTCTCTGCATCTTCCTGAATGGGTCGACTGAAATTGGAAAAAATCGTGTCACACAAGGCTAACCTGCATTTTCGCACTGCTGTAACTTTGTCCTATCATAAGCTACATTGCTGTATTTCGGCGCACTATTAGACCATTTTGCTGCTTACAGAATTTACAAGCTGCAATCGGAAAGGTTCAAACATGACAGAGTTATCGCGCTCAGAACACGCCCGCGCGTGCAATTTAGCACAACAACAGTCGATGTTCTCCTCGCTCTAATTGCCCGCATTAAAGTTTTTCCTACTCTCAATAACACCATTCAATTCAGCATGAAAAGCTCTATCGAATGGTATCAAGCGTGGCCCAACTCGAAGACATCGATTTTTCGATGACGTCATCGTCCTTCCGCCGCGGCCTCGTCCTCGATGCGAAACAGTCAAAAATTGATGTTTCCAAAATCGGTCGAAATTGATACCGCTCGATAGCGTTTTCCATGCTGAACGGAACGGTGCCATAGCGAGTTTCGAAGACTCTGTCTGGGCGAGTAGGAGCGCAAGAAACTCTAACCGCTAGGTTTCGCCACTCTAAATCGGCAGCTGAGGCTAAGGCAGTTTGGGCAGCTGAGGAGCTACGAGCACGTCGTCGTAAAGTACCTTAAGCGCTCTGTTCGCGTACGCATTTTAAGGCCGTTAGCTTGTGGCGTCTTCTCACAATGGTCCACGGAAATCGGAAAAAAATGCTTCACACAAGCCTCACCTGCATCTTCGCACCCCTACCTCCTATGCTAAACCATTCTGCTTTGGCGTGCTAGCAGACCGTTCGACTGCCTACAAGACCTACAGGCTGCAACCTGAACGGTTCTAACTTGACAGAGCTATTGTGCTCCAAAGACGCCCGCGCGTGCAATTTGCGAGCGTTCGCCCCCCCCCCCTCGATTGAAAGGTTCGATTCTGTATGCATTGTTAATGGCGCACTCCAAAGGCTCGCTGGACAGCCTTGGAGCAATTCCTGAGTAGGGCGGCAAGAAGTTTCTGATAAAACTCCCCAAACGCTCAGTCTACAAGCTCTCCCCTCCCCCCTCGATTGAAAGGTTCGATTCTGTATGCATTGTTAATGGCGCACACCAAAGTTTCGCTGGGGCAGATTGGAGCTAATCCTGAGTGGGGTGGCGGGGAATTTCTGATAACATTCTCGAAATAGTCTTGAAAACGTCGCAGTTCCCAGTGAGAGAAGATAGAAGCGCAGGGGACATGCGCTCGCCCACTCGATTGATAGGTTAGGTTCTGTGTGAATTGTGCACGGCGCACTCTCGGGGCATTCCTGGCATGACAGAGCACTGGCGACGTACGCCATCTTGGAGATACTCCGAAAGCACGCATATCCTGGGAAATAAGCTGCTCTAATCGCCCGTCCAGTCAATTTTGGACCACCCACGGCGAAAATACGGGTGTTCCGGTAAAGCTTTACACATGTTTGTGTAGATCCCGAAGAGGCGAATCGAATGGTGCTAACCTTTATTCAAGAAACCTAAAACTGAAGGAGTTATGAGCGTGCGACGCTTTGCGACGCTATGTTGGCGTTTTTTCGCCCACTTTTGACCGTGCGGCGCGAGCGGTACTGTAATTCCTTGAGTCTGAAAGAAAATGAAAGAGGGAATGGAGGAATGGATAAACCCTTGCAGACTTGCACCTAGATTTTTCCTCTGTGATGTTGGTACGACTAGTACGACACTGGGATTGGACTGCCCCAGCTCTACCGCCACCTGATCAGGAACTTACCATTCACGTGCTCTGACTACGCCTGTGGCAGTGTACTGCCGTGACATGTGGTGCGTCTCGTCCCACAGTGACTCAGCTGTTGTGCGTCCATAAACATACGTTGTCCGAGGAAGACGGCGAACAGGGTTTGAGCGGCGAAGAAGGCGTGCCGTCCGTTTGCCCACCATCAGTAGACATGGCAGAGAAGTTGTTGCGCATGGTTGGTTAATGCTTGTATTTTGGCGAGCTTTAGTAGCTTAGAGGGGCTGAGGTGCAGACCCTCGCGGCCACCCCATCAAGGTTTAAGGCTCGGGTCCCGTTCATTGCAATCTTACCTTCCGTCCTTCTGAAGCCGATTACTTGGAACCAGACTCCGTGAAGGATAGAACATGGATTCGCCTGACACCGCAGTTTATTTTATGTGAATGCGTTCAATTTCTCTCCTCCACGTTCCTCAGATGTCGCATGCATGGCACAGCCCACAAAGTGGTTAATTAGTGTTCCCGTTTCTCTTCTATAGTGCATTTGAATCTGTTACCATTTATTTTCTAGGTTCCCTCTTCGTAAAACCGTGCCATTTCGTTCGTATGCTAATATTTAGAACATTAATTGATCCAGAAGTGATACAGAGTCAGTTTTGTACGAAAAATTGGTGCAAGAGTAAGCTACTTGAATATTCGCAAAAGTGATTTCTTCGATAATTTGCAAAAATGGTGAAGTGCTCTTTTCTCAAAGCGACTTAGTATTTCATTCAATGAAAAAACTACTATGAATTCAAATAAAGTATTGTCCACACTTAAAACGATTTTGTGGTTAACTTCACAAATGCCCTTTCGATTTAAGAAAATTTTCTATCTTGTAGTTGAATGTTTTTGGCGAAGAATTGACAGTTGATGCAGATTTTCACAACACGAAACGAAGGTGTTTCTACGAGGTAGTACCGAGATCTTTCCAACCGTCCTTCTCAAACCGTCCTCTGTCCAACAACCGTCCTTCTGAAGCCGATTGGTTGGGATCAAGCTTCCCTGCGAAGGATTCTGTAAAGTCACCTGAACGGCATGCTTGAATAGCTTGAGGTCTTGCACAACTCTTAGGCTTCTGAAGACGACGACGAATAGGTCGAAACGTTATGCCGCTCAATAGAATTGATTCATCGTACAACCTCGTTCGGCACAGGGACATTGACGGATTGCCATTTAGTTTTTCCGGGATTTCTTAGAACGCGTTCTGCTTCCCTTGTTTTTAGGTAGCATTCCACTACTAGGTCTCCTCTCCACGTTCTTTACTCACCTTCGCTTTCAGCTTTTGTTTCGAAGTTTTCGTGCGCGAAGTCTTACATTCTTCTCCTCTCGAAACCCCTGTACAACGTGTAAAGGGAGAATGGACACAGGCTGGCGTGAGTCAATCCCTTGAGGGATACGCCACGCATTCTACTTTAACGGATACCGTAGAGGTAATTTAAATTCGTATTTAGCCTATATGATGACATGTGGTGGCCAGCTGATGGGCAGTACAGTGTTTTATGCCTCCCAGACGATTGCTGTAACAAAATTACCTACCCCGGGAATTCTAGAGCCAGATTCTTCAACCGCTTACCGCTCTCCAACGGAGTGCTAATGAGTGTCATATCATGGAGTTTGACGGGATTTTCACCGTTATTTTCCACGCTGAAGGCTTGGTTGGCCTGGGAGGAACTCGAACTGAGGACCTGGAGTCGGGTACGTGCGAGAGCTGGCACCTCTTCCAACTGCGCTACCACACAATCACAGTCCTCTTCAGTACAGAGGTAAGTATCCACCTCTGTCCTGTACAAGGTAGAAAGATAAAGCGAGCGTATAGTTGCGCTGCGAGCAAGGTCGTTTTTTGTCTTTCGCCCTCAATTCTACAACCTTCATGCTGCGCACAGTTTGTATCGTTTTGTTGACCATCGAATTCTTTGACCGGTCTCCATTCGCCCTTGTCGCATGCCAGAGTAGCCCACTAGATCATACTAACTGAGAGGAACGAAGAATGTCATATCGCTGAACTGGGTTTTACGAAACACTCCGACTAGCAGAATACAGTTCTTTAGAAGTCCAGCGGAGTCCGGTCAGAGGCTGATCTCATGCTGTAGATGTGAGCGAAAGGCATTACGCGACCAGTCGACATTGCTCGTCCTCGAATAATTTCGCTAAGAACTCTGGAGTTCTTTTACCTCTTGCAGGAGCCGTGTCATTTCGAGCGTCGCTCGATTCCAATGCTGATCGCACCCTGCTCCATCCTGCTTGTTGTACAGGTGCAGCTCAGGATCTTAGCTTCTAGTGTACCTAGGGTGAGCAGAATAACCTCCCCGTTCTTGAAAGCTCCCCAATCCGGTCGCTTTCTCCTGCCCAGCTCTGGCACTAGGTCGTTGGCCATGTTGACTTCGATACCTAGATGCGCGTAGTTGGAGCATTCGAAGATGTCCGTTCCACTGAGCCAGCGTTTGCATCAGAAACTCGCTCGTTTCTCATGAATATCGTCTCGCAAAATTCATCCTCGGGCTAGCGTTCCCACACGGCCAGCATTCGCTCCTCCTGGCTAGTGCTCGGTGTTATGAGCACGATGTCGTCAGCGAAGCGAGAATGGTGCAGTTTCCGGCCATCGATCTTCACTCCCTCGTCTTCCTTTTCCGAGCCTCGCATGGTGTTTCGGAAGGTGGCACTAAAGAGTCGAAGTAACTTCGCCTGACCAGATTAAAGGCACAAACGGCTCTGGGTATCACGCTTCGCGTTTGTCGGCCTATCTCTATCTGGCTATCCTTTGTTGAGTGAAGCCGTGGGGTTCAATTTTTTAAATGAAAATGTGTTTTTTGTGCTAACTCTTTGTTGCATGGTTTTCTTAATAAAACATCGAACTCACATGACGCTCAAGCCAATTACTATTACATATCATGGCTATCTTTTGTGAGAAAGTTATGATAAAAGCTTGTGTTGCTAGCAGATTTCCAGAGCCAGTCGATCTGCGACAGTACTTACACGCGTTCTAGAGGAGGACTGATAGAGGCCAGAGTCGCTTTTTTCTGCATCCAGCTTTTTATTGCGACCTCCACGTGGAGTTTATCGCTACATCCACAGCAGTCTGACCACTTTTTTCTGTTTCTCGCCCATTTGGTGCATCGTTTATCCGGTGACGTTCTCCTTCACAAACAATCAGCTTTCTGCTGCGCGCCACAGATGCCGGAGAAACATCAGAGTAAGCGCGAACATAACAGACAGATAGACCTATTTTTCGTGCTGAAGGCGATTCACTTCGCATGTCAATCACCTCAGCTAGCTGCTTCCATAGTGCAGCTATACATTTATTCATTTATCTTTAATTCGGGCACTACTGTGAGTGCGCCATAAAAATTTTTGAAGTTCCTAAAGTGTTATTTCGTGAGCTCGCGGTGGTTTTTTTTTTCATTGAACATTGTCCTGAGGATTCCTGGAGCTGTGTTAGTGTCCCTACAGTAGAGAGCTTATTTCTATACAACTCTGAAAGTTTTTATGCGGTTCAGCCTTCAGTCGTAGATCTAAGGAATCTCGGGGAAAGGCGGAGCAGAGTGTCATGTATTTTATCTAATTCGACCATAAAGGGTAGAGAACTACGTCAATCACATCCTCTTTGTTCCTTCCTCTCGTGAGGGAGGGAGCGCTACAGATGTTCACAAGTCGTTTCGGAAAGCATCGACTTTTTTAGTGCTATTTAATACGTGTACGTTTTACGTTGCCTGTTCCCGTCCCAATAAAGTATGCCCTACGTATTCTAATGGAGGTGAGTTCAATGCGTATTTCTCCAACTGAACGACCTGCAGTAGGCAGCCGATGCACAATTCAGCGCTTTATCCTTCCCAGACGAGTCTGCTACCAATTCACTGACTCCGTGAATGGTAGGCTTGGCTGAGCTGAACGGGAAATCCGAAGCAGGAGTCTGGAATAGGGTGCTCGCTACAGCCGGCTCCTCCCCCGTCTGCACTACCACGGGCCTAATTCTATATCCTCCACAAAAATACTGCTTCCAACAGCCAGTCGATGTTCTCAGAATGACGCTTGCCAGTCATTCATGAATGTTTCGTCCAGCATGTGCTCCTCTAAAGCGAGGAAGGGTTGGCGTATGTGCATTCACAGTACGTCAGATGCAGTTGCCGAATCGTTTCAGCCTTAGTACATAGTTTGCTGAATGCTGCTGAAAGCAAAGGGTCCTTGTCAATCAAACGTGATTAGGGATGATGTGGTTCGGTAGTGACGTGAGAGGAAAATTAGCCATTTCTCTGACCTCCCCAGCCTACTCTATTTCCCAAGGATGAAAAAGAAGGGTGTCTGATTTGGCTGACTATAATCGCCTTTGCTATACATATGTTAGGCAACCCCTCATTTCGCAGAGGCTTCGAAAACACCGAACAATTCTTCCATCTTTTTAAGTGTGCCACCTTTCCACATTGGTAGTCCTGGATTACAGTCCTTTCGAAGTTGCGAAATGAGACCAGAATTGCCTTGTAAGGATAAACCGCTCAGTCGTATATCGTCGTTGCGAGTCGTTGCATGGATAAAATGCTTGCCTCCGGAAAATCCTGTGAGCTAAAATGGTGGCTCATTCAACAACCAAAAAAGACTGGTTTGCGCTGACCTTTATCGTCTATTTCCTGACAAATGCAGGAGTTTCTCATCGCAGAAGTTACACTGGTAAACGCCGAGAGATCAGAAAAGACTGACAATTTTTGGACGCCAAAACAGCGAACACTTGTTGACCGACCGGCTACTAACATTGAGAACGATTACTGAGGCCCGCCACTGAGTCGCTGTTGTTCGCTTTCGTCAGGTTCTTGATCCGCTAAAGTTACTATTACCTTGTGCTCTGTCGCTCCAAAGCAATAGCGAAGATGTGGCTTCATTGTTCTGCCATATCCATGCTGTATTGTATCCATCTTTTTGGGTTTCAGGGCCCAACCTGTCGTAATTCCGGGGTCCTCCGTGCACTCTGCCCATATCGGGAGCCTCGCCGAGCTGCTTTGGGGAGCCTGACCTCTCCGGTCGTGGCGTGAAACCTGTGCTGAAGTCTATTGATCACTGCGTTCTCAGCACGTGAACGCAGCCTCCGGTTGCCTTCGCTGAGGCACGTCTGCCGCAAGTGCTTCGCTCCTCTTTCATGCCCCGGTCGTCACCGGTGGTTCTTCTTCTCCCCCACCTGCCGCCCGTGCTCGCCCTTGCCGTGTCTTCCTTCGTGGTCTCTCCGTGCTATAAGTGTCGCCTACATGCGTGGCATCCACTGCTGTCCACTTCAGATGATCCCTCCTGGCCGGCACTGTCGAAACTGAAGCGATGGGCGACGATATCCGCATCGTGCCGTTCACAGACGAGGAGAAGGCTCGCTTGAATGAAAAGGTTGGTGTGTTGCCTTGCAGTTGCTTCACCTTTACCTTGCCTTTTTCCTGTTAGAATCACAGTTTCGTTTATTAAGGACAGATTCAAGGTAAACATAGTTGTGAAATTGTGCATTCATCTCATTTTTACATTTTTAAAAATAATTTACAGTAGTAAATTTCGAGCGGACTGTCGGCCTGAGGATAAGAGAATTTGCTCGCGCTATACTTTCTCCTGTGCTTTATTTGATCGTGTGTTAAATTTTGCTCTCACTCGTACATACTAACATCTTTAGAAGACTGAATTTAAAACAAATGGTCATATTTATTTCCCGAAACAGTAATAAACCGCTTTATTGACGCCAAACATCGTCAGAGAATAAGAAAGAATAGGGTCTATTCTTGAAAGCCACAGATCTGAAACCTCAAGCAGCTGTACGGCTTGAGGTTTCAGATCTGTGGCTCGACAGAATTGGCGACCATCGATGTGTTTGCTAGGGCATGTGGCACAGTCGGTTCTAGCCGCCAATTCTGTATTGAATGAACCTCGAATCGATTGTTGGTCCGGATCGCGCTCACGACAACTAGTCCAATATTTCCATTCCTACGTGGTCAAGTGGTGGACTTCTTGAATAGTGAGAAGGATAGAGCACTGACTTCTCTATAATCGCCTTCGCTTCCACCTATTTCATTCTGTATGCCTATTTATTTATTTATTTATTTATTTATTTATTTATTCATTTATGTGTGACGCGTACTAGCGCAGTCGAAAAAGGTGTCGGCTTTGCGTGCCCTGATTCCAGACTCTTGATTCATCGTCAGATTTTTCCTTCCGTGCCAAACAAGCCTTCCATCCTCCGGGAATGGTGAATTGGAACGAGACTTGTCCGAGAGTAGCGGAACACTAATTTGTTTAACATGGGCACATGTAGCGCAATCGGAGGAGGTGTCGGCTGTCGTGCGCACCCGATGCCAGGTTTTGGTTCGGATTTCCCGCCCAGGCCAACCAAGCCTTCCATCTCCCGGGGTCGGTTGTTTGATACCAGAGTTGCCTGGGGAGGATAAAACGCTGGCCACCGCAAGTAACTGCACGCCAAATACCCACTCAAATCGCTTCTACGATATCCCGTAGAGGTAGAAGGCGTGGCGCATTCGAAAAGGGACTGAGTAACGCCGTCTTTTATCCTTTATCCTTTACCTTGTTCAAAGGTTTGGTTCCGCAAATTTTACGGGTTAACGATATCCTGTAACCATTGTATAGGGCCAAATACGCAGCATTCTAACCTCCGTGATATCCCTTAGAAGTACAATGTGTGGCGTATCCTACAAAGGAATTGATTAGCGATATCCTCTGTCCTTATTTATCTGAAATGGATGCGCTGTAGATGCGCAAAAGGTCGTATAACAGACTGAAATAACGAGAGGAGCAAGCTTATTGTCAAATAATTAAATTGGCAAAGCAGTTAAAGAATATCGGGGTAAGAACCGGCATTAATCAGTCTTTCTTTGGATGCGCCATGCATTCCACCCCTTCGGGATGTGAAGACGACTTGAATGCATAGTTTGCTCAGACAGTGAGTCGCGGTGGCCAGTGATTTATCTTTCCCAGATAAGTCTATTCAGACACCAATTCACCGATGACACAGAGATGGAAACTTGGTTGGTATGAGCGAGACCCAATCCAGGACTCTCTATTTGGGATGTACGTGACAGCCGGAGCTCCCTTCGGCTACACTGCCCTTCAGGCCAGGCACCGCATTCTACCATCTTTCGCAATCCATCTTAAGATGACATCATTGCGTGACATACCTCAGCAATTGACTAATAGCCACTGCTATCCTTCCCCTGTTGCTCCGAGCACGGGTGATTTTTATAGTCGGTATTGGGCGAGTGTCACTTTTCTTACCTAAGCGCTGCTGCTAGCTGAGTATTTTCGAGTAAAAATAATGACGTTCTCTTCCATCTGCGAAATCACGACTGACAGAAGCACGTGCGCATCTGTGACTCTTTGCAGAGATGACTGTGCATGTTGTTCTTTCAGCTTTCAAAGTTACCATCGCCTTCTGATATCGGTTTCCAGATGAGCACATCTTTTTTGTAACTATTAGGCTATAGTCCATGTCGTACCGTCCATTCCTTCTTCTTGTTCATCTTTCTAGTCAGGAATGGGCACAGTCCATTCCTGACTAGAAAGATGAACAAAAATAGCAGCAGAAACTTCTTCTTCAACGTCTGTCCCGCTTCGAGGTGGAGTCCGCTATTCTGGTGTCATGACGCCATCTTTCCCGATGCCGTGCTAGATTAGGGTGTAGAACAGCCACTCTGAAGTCCCTGTGCAGCGTATCAGTCCTATGCTTAATTTCGAAGTGCCGGCAAAAGGGTCTAGAGGGCTGCGGACGCCTTCTAGGCCTTTTCCACGACACTTCGAAATTAAGGCCCTTCTGGCGGCGCTGCCTTCTTTCCCATTCAGAACGTACCATCGCAGGCGAGCTTCGCGCGTCTTGTCAGCTATAGGCGCGACACCAAACTTCGTTTTGGGTGATATCCAGGCGCGTGACTCCTGCCGTCCAGTGCAGCATCTTCGCCTCCATGATGCTGAGGCGACTTTCCGTTTTCTTCGTCGCAGGCCGGAATTCAGCGCCGTACATTGCCGCCGATCGGACGACGGCTCTGTAGTTCTCTGACTTTGAGCGCTCTGCTCCGCTCGAGTTCGTTGCAAGCAAGCAATACGTTATCAATCTAAAGTAACGACCAACGCCAACGAGTGCATTTCTAAAATTAGTCATGTTGTCTCACTCCCCCTTAGCATCGTTTTCTTCCCAAATCCGGAACTCCTTGCATTTTGAAAGGTGCTTCGAGAATTAGGCTCTCAAGTTTCTCTCTTTTGCATGCTGAGGAAAGTGAAGAAAACGTAGGCCGAAGAATGTCAATGTCAAAATGTCCACATAACAGCCTTGAATCTGTGGTGTGAACCGTTTTTGAAAAATGGTTCGGAACCCCATCCAACGTCGCAGGCTTATTGTACAGGTAGGTGCCTGTTAGAAGAGTAACATGATTGTCTTGAAGTTGAGATCTAGTAAATAAGGCAAAGGAGTTCACCATCATCGTCATCATTTTCAATAGCGTTTGTCCCGCTTGGTGCGGTGACCGCTCTTCTGGTCTGGTGACGTCACTTCTCCCGATCAAACGCTTGGTCGGGATGGACACCAGCTAACTTCAAGTCCATATGCAACGTATCTAGCCAAGCCATTCAACGTTGCTACGCGGGTCGTGCCTACGTTACGGGACTTTCGGACTAGCTCAGTTGCCCCCCGTTGCCGTCCTCGCATCAGGGACCCTCGCATACTTCTCACACTCGTCGGGCTTTGCGAGTGCGCGTCGGTTCCCGCGGACGCCGTAGCACTATCTCGAGAACTCTGAAACGTCACCGACCATATGATGTGACACAGGATGTTCGTAGGCCGGCCTGTCACTAGGGCCTGTCGCCTGCATTCGAATGTCCGTGTTTGGCTCGGCTCGCAAAAGCAAGCAGTTTCCAGTGGCACCACGTGGAGGAACGGACATCGCCACCCTCGCGCTGCTTCTCTAACAGGAAGCGGACGGCATGTATGGCATCAATGGTGCCAAACCAGCCACGAAGCCACACTGGTTGTCTGAAAGCTTATTGATTTCGCAAATTCGTCTATCGAGGACTCGCTCGAAGATCTTCATGCCGTGCGAAGGCAAACGAATAAAAAAGGGGAAATAGTAGCAGAATAACGTCAAGTGGAGCATGGCCTTTTAGCTGGCGTCACAGCCCGACAAGGGCATATTCTCAATCCATTCTGAGATGCACTGCACACTACGCTGCTGTAGGTATCTTAGCGAGATTGGAATGCGTATTTAGACTGCGCAACCGTCTTCAATGGTGGTGCGATGGACTATGAAGTGTTTTAGCCTTCCCAGACAAATGTGGCTTCTACTCATTGACCCAGGAGGAACGGCTTTGTATCCCTGCGTAGGATCCGAACCTTGAACACGATTCGGGCATCTCCTCTTCTGCGCTTCACCTTTGATATCGGAAGGTTGTGTAGCGAAATGGGTGGAAATACATATCAGTAAATTGTAAAGGATAAAGAATTACGATAATCATTCCCTTCTCTGGACGCGCCACGCATTTTATTTCTACAAAATCTCGTTGAGGCGATTTGAATGCGTATTTGGCCATGCAATGACTTGCGGTGGCGAGCCGATGAACAAGTCAGCGCTTTATCCTCCACAGACATGCCTCGTACCTATTCAGCGACTCCGGAGGGATGGAAAGCTTGGTTGGCCTGGGCGGGAAATCCAAACCAGGAAATCAGGAATCTGGGTGATTTGGAATAAAGCGAAATACATAAAAATAAGGTGCAGCGAGGTTATTGGTTCGTTTTCTTCACCACTTTCTCTCAGCGGAAGTTTTTTTATCGGAACATCTCTCGGTGGCTGCAGAAGTTTTGGTGGTTTTGTAGTCCTGTTTTGAAAACTATTCCAGTCTTCAGTTCCCTCACTTCCACGGTTACTTTCATTTTTTATTGTGTGAACCAAGTCGCTCTGCTTTCAGTGCTTTTGATAAGGCTGTGATAACAACAGACATATGGCAGGGCTGTCTGTCGACAGCTGCTTTTTCTCACAATTAATTGACGAGTGCAGTGTGATTAACATGGAGACGGATTATAAGGCTTTACGGGGATTTCGGGCATCGTCGATAAGGACACTGTGCCCTTTTTGCCGACGCTTTCGGCTCACGTGCAGAGAAGCCTTTAAGCACCATATGCTTGGCAAGGCTTATGCAGGTTGCATAGGATATACGCCTCTCGTACGAGTTTTTCTTGCTGACTTCTTCCGACTTGAACAGGTCAATTGGTCCCTTTCTCTGGATCCTCGTACTGTCTGTCCCTGTTCGCGTCGAACTCAAGTTCACGGGGATGTCTCCGTTTTCGACAACGGATGCAGAGAAGAGAAGCGTTTCCTCGTACATTGTACTGTTAAGAGCCGGAATATTTTTCACATTCTGCATCGACCTTAAAGCAATTTCCAGGAACCTTGTTTTGGTGCGCAGCATGAAATTGGCTGCTGCGCCTGTTTTCTCGAAAGCTCTCACACTTCCTACATTTGAAGCCCAGAATGTGGGAACCGATCATATTTCCCGTAGCTGTTTCCTAATCGTTAGTAGAGGAAGAAATCGAAAGTACAGGAGTCAGTTACCGTGCAGACCAAGCATGCGTCCAAATCGACCTCATGCTATTTCCATAAAGGATAAAGGATAAGGGCGATCTCTTTTGTGATGAGCCACGCATTCTACTTCTACGAGATGTCTTGGAGGTGAATGCGTGTTTGGCCATACAATGACTTGCGGTGGCCAGCCGATAGACAAGTCAGCGTTTTATCCCTCCCAGACAAGTCTGCTACCAATGCCAACCCCGAGGGGACGGAAGGTTTGGTTGGTCTGGACGGGAAATCCGAAACAGGAATATGATATCGAGTGCACCCGATAGCCGGCATCTCCTCCGACTGCGCCTGCGCCCACGCATTGATCATACCTTTACTTATCATTTTCTTTTTCACAACCCGTTGTTTTGTTGGAAAGGAGTAGAGTAGTTTCGTTGAAGAAGTCCAATTTAAATAGAAATTATGTATAGACATTTCACGTCCTCAGCTGAAGGGTTGCGTTTCTAATAGTACTCGTTTCTTCCATGTTTGGCATGCCGATGCACTAGAGGTAGTCAGGCGCTCGTTTGCGTTTTCGATCGCGGTGTCAACATAAGTGAAATGTTGAGAAAAGACCTCCGTTGACAAAGTAGCGGTCGCTAGACTCTGTCTATTTTAGGATGCTTCCACTAGCGGCTCTGTTTCTGTGGGATAGCCAAGTTTGGTTCTCAATGCGAGAAGCTCGTCAGATATGAGCTTCGCTGAGTTCGGAAGGGGTGCGATGTCATTGTATCTACTGTCAGCTTGTTCTTCCTTTATCAGGCTGACTGTATGGGGCGTTGTCCTTTCGCTTAGGTTCTTCTTTTGCTGACCGATACTCGGTATTTTCGTCCCTGTTCCGCATGAATTCGCTTTAGTTGTGTTGAGTGGAGTTAATTCAAAGTGTTCTATACTTCAAGATTTGACCAGCACATCACCAGCACATTACCCACAACGAGAGTCGCCCTCCCGTTCTCGGCTAGCAGTTCTCTACGGCTTAGCCAATGGTTTCTGTAACCAGGTGTACGGAACCCACTATTCGTCAAACGGTGATACGAATCAAATCTTGTGGAAACCTTCATCTTTCCTAAAGCTACCGTAGACCTCACCGAGTTAAAGTTGAAGGCCATCGCATTTGTTGAGGATGGTCTGGATACTACATCGTTTAATGGTGCGTAGCTCTACGAGACGGAATTTTGCCTACTCCACGTCTGACAAGACGTTGAAAACTGAGCTAGAAGGCGGGCACGGTACTCTACCGAAGTCAGAATGCACCCATCGAAAAAAGGAACGAGGAACCCTGAAATACTGATCCCTGTCTCTGCATCCTGAACCCGCAGTTCTTCCTCCAAGTCCACCAGGCTATCCACTCAACCACTTAGACGCTGCCTCCGCTGGTGACTGACCCATTTCAGTGTTGCCTGAGGCTTCTACTAAGAGAGCATAGAATTTAGCAGATCGCTGTGATCCGGCTACATCTGAAGCCGCAAACGTTTTGTAGGTTCGCTCCCGAGCACTACAAAATAGTTCCATGCGTCATTTTTGCTTTATATATGCTTGCACAGGAGGGTCAAATTTGTTTTGCCTGCAGAGCTGTTATGCTCGTCGAGGATGTTAAATGGCTTTATTGCCTAACATTTTGGCTGGATTGCCTTCTTCAGCGCCTGGAAGGATCAAATCAATTAAGAGTTACCCCACCAAATATCTCCTCAACCCTATAAGATTCGATGTCACATTTTAGAAAGTCTGAACAAGTGAGAGAATGCCGGTACCGTATCACACCGTGGTCCGCTGAAGGACAAGTGGAAGCCGCACACCGTAGAGCTGGGATATGGGACCGCGCCTATCTCAGGTTAGGGAGGGTTTTACACGCCGACGTTTGAACCTCGTGCTCCAGAATCCTCACCTTAACTCCAAAATCCTTGTCTCCATGGCAGTTGATCCTGTGGTGGTAGCCTAGGGCAGTGGGTGCTCTAAGCTTCTCCTTACAACCCAAACGCTCCTTTACCCTCATATGCAGAGGACGGCCTGTTTTGTCGATGCTCTCATGGCCGCAAGCTTGACAGGAGATCAAGCTACACCCGATACTGTGCAGTCAGCTCCTTTTCCCGCTTTGCAAACCCTACAGTTAGGGATTCCACAAGTGAGATCATGTAGTCGACTGCGGACCATCTGGATCTTAAGGTTGTCGGGTGGAACCACCGCAACCAAAATTTCCTTCCCAGATCTCCTCACACACTTCCGCACAGAAGTGCTTACTTCACCGAGGACGAATGGCACCAGAAAGGGATTTTCGTGGATGGTATAGTGTCGTTTTCTTGATCTGTCCTCCCTCTGGGTTAGGATGAGGGTTTAGGGAGAATTTTTTAACCGTTTTTGGCCAACCGAAATGTTCGCAGGAAATTTGAAGACCATTACGGTTCTTCTTACCAGGAAACTATCTCAACGGTAGTTCGGAACGCCATAAGTGTTGTATATGGACAGAATCGCCTCTCTCTGGGAAACAAGAAAATACAAGGACCTCGACCCCAATACAATTCCTCACAGAGTTAGGGACGACAGAAGTTGGGCCGTTGGCGGTGTTAGCCCTATGCCTGGAGGCGGAGGGCGAGCTAAAGTTGGCTGGAAACAGCGATGACGAGCGAGTAATTGTGGCGCAGTGCGTAGAGGGGCGGCGTAATCCACATAATCGCTGTTTCCAGCCAACTTGAGCTCGCCCACCGCGTGCAGGCATAGGGCTAACACCGCCAACGGCCAACTTCTGTCGTCCCTGACACTGCGGAGAATTGTATTGGGGTCGAGATGTTTGCATTTTCTTGTTTCCGAGAGAGAGGCGATTCTGTCCATATACAACACTTACGCCATTCTGACCTACCGTTGAGATAGTTTCCTGGTTAGAGAATTCCGTAGAACCCTGAAGAGGTCACTTTGAAAAGCTCTACGAGGTGGTCAAGGAGGTTCTTTCTGAGAGCTATTCAGGCTGAATGGCTCACAAGTCAAATCAATAAGGAGTTGTCCCCCCAAATAACACCTGATTCTTGCATATTCAAAGCTAAATTATCAAAGGCTTCTCCGTCGAATCACTGAACGTTCCGACGCATTCTGTTCAAAATTTCACGCGAAGTGCGCCAACCAAAATTCGAGCAAACCTCTGACTCATGCTGGTAAGTACGCCTCCCGGTCGGAGTGCTCCTGATTCCTTGGCCCACGCAGTGACGTATAATTTTAGCCCTTCATGCTCTTAGCCTTCGAGCGAGTAATCCCCCAATTCCACGCCGCATTTCCTGGTTCAAACGTTCGTGTGTGGGCGAATTCCAGAGCACGTGCTGCGTCATCATGCGGTCTGCGGGGGGTCTCTCACGCGCAGCGACCGCGCGCTCTCAGCAACCGAGCGTTTCGCCATGTCGGTCCGACCTGCTTTTGGTCGAGCCAGTGCGGCTCTGTTACATTTTCTCGTCAAATTGGTCACCCGGACAGGTGAAGCGAAAATTGCAAAGAAAATTCCCCAAATTTTCCTCGAACAAAAACTGTTCCAATCGTCTATGGGTCTCTACTTTAGCGTGTTGGAAACTTGTTGAAAAGGCGTTCACTTTGACTTCAGAAGCCTCAGACTGGTTCGGAGGAGTGTCCAATTTGACGTGGAAGTGGTATATCCAGAATACAGTTTTATGTGCCTCTCAGCACTTTTTTTCTGTTAAAGCGTCGAGTGCTGCTTGCTCAAAAACATCTAAGTTGTTCCTCGCCTTTTCCGGTTCCAGCAAAAGTTGGTTTTTTTTAGAGATTGACAGGAGCTGAACCTAGAGATGATTGAGTCAAAAAGTGATACAAAATCAGCACAAAGGATTGCAGCTAACGACAGCTTTTTAAATATTAGCTAAACCGACTTCTTTCCTGGTTTGCATAAGGTGGATACAGCTTTCTTTTTTAAAGCGATTTTGTAGTTCGTTTGCTGAAAAAGAAAAGGAAGAAAAATATTTACCAGCCAAAGCGCGATGCAGTGTACATTATGAATCGCAATGGCTATTATAAATTAGATTGTTTCCTGGAAATTTCTTTATTCCGTTGACATATTTTTTGTATTTGTTTCTAATTTATCACCTCAAATGCAAAATTGCCTTTTTCCTACTTCACTATTCTGGAAAAAGCTGCGCTCATTATCAGAAAAGGCTTTTTGCTTTAGCATGTTAGTACTCAAAAGTCTACGCCTTCCTGTGAGCTACTCCTTTCCCGCTCTGAACTGTAACTACTCTTCAGAAGCTTTCCGTGGAAAACTCAGTAGTAAATATCTGTTCCTTCACTATGTTCTCAAAGGTGTTGCGAGAACATGAGGAAAAAGTGAAAGGACTGCACGATATTATAATACGCATGTTACAGGATCTGAATATCCTTTCCTTTACGTCGTTGTCGCGGCCCTAGCCTAAAGGATAACACATTAATGTCATGATGTATACTTAATTGTACCATATTCTGATCAGCATGAACATGAACCCGTAAGGGATTTTGCCCCTTTGAAAGCTTTGCGCAAGTTAAAATGCAACAAGGATAGATTCCGAGGCCGTTTTGCAATCGGTCCGAGGTTGGCGAACTCTGGTGCCAGACTGGTCTGAGTGGAATGAAAAACCGACCTGGTCACCGACTGGCCAAAATGTTGGCCAACTTCTTCGGCACCCCAGCCGTGGACAGCCACAAACTCACCAGGGGAAGACTCTAGAACTTGGTTGACCCGACCAGACATCTGAAGCAGTGTACATCGTGATTGAGGCCGTCCATTCGAACATTTTCTTGCCTACTATTATATTAGTGGCTTAAATTCAGTCACTGGAAGCTAATGAAAATTAAGCTCAGAACAGTTTCTTCTAGGTCCGGAGGATGAAATTCTCCCGTCCGCCGCCAAAACTGCCACCGCCTCGACAATTGAAGCAAATCGAATGCCTTAGTCCAGGACCAGAGACTAACCTCGTCGAAGGGAACGCCTGCGGTATGTCGTTGCTGTCCCTTATCAAACGTTTCACTCACGGTAATATCTCCCCGTTCGCTTCACCTCATCATACGATTTCTGAACGAAGTGTTCACTCTTCAGTGTAGTTTTCTCTGATTTCGCAGATGAGCTGAGCCTCGTTAAACCTTGGATATTGACACCCTTGTGAACTTCAGGTTGCCCGCCAACATTTCAACTATCCTCGCAGTTCTTTGGCTGCGGAAAGTTTGTATCTTCTCAGCGTTACTCAGCAAGCTGTACAAAATAAAGACAATCAGTAGGGCTATCCCTAGCTCCGCCCATTGTTAATAGCTAGGCAGAGATGGATTTTTTAGGCGCGTGGTAGCGCAGTCGGAGGAGGCGCCGGCCGGCGAATGCACCCGATTCCAGGTTTCCGACTAGAATTTTCCGCCCAGACCAACCAAGCTTTCCATCATCCGTCGTCGTGAATTGGTACTAGGCTTGTCTGGGAATATTAAAAGACAGACTTCTCTATCGGCTGGCCATTTCAAGTCATTGTAAGGGCTGTACACGGATTCAGATTGCCTCCACGACATCCCGTAGAAGTAGAGTGCGTGGCGTCTCCCAAAAGAGATTGATTAGTTCCGTTCCGTATCTTTTATCCTTTTGTTATACAAACGGCGAATAAATAGTTATTAACGTGTTCTTAGAATTATTGTTTTTGTTTAAATAAAACATTTTGGAAAAAACGCTGTGAACTTATTCCTCAGCCCAGTAGATTTATTCATAAATCGCGAATGGCTGCTTGGCAAAGCGACGTCACGATGTTGAAGAACCGGTTTTCCTGCTTTAGTTTTTCCATTTGTTGTAGTTATATTTGCGTGGAGCTGTTTAGCTTTTTGTCATTATTGTTATTGGAGACTAGCATTGGAGTTCTGTGTTACCAGTGGAAGAGCAACGCAGTGTGCATAACAAAAAAAAAAGAACCCCATTTAATGATATTGCTTCTATTTCCGTCTGCTGCCAGTATTCAAGGTGCGACTCAGTTCCTCTCCGCTAAAAGTTATCTGGATGCCAATCAAAGCATAGATGAGGACAGGTTTTTTTGCTGATTTCTCTTACCGAATGAAATCTGGTCTGGTCTTCTATGACTGGTAGGGTTTAACCTTGGGCTGAAGCGATTCAGTGACATGGTTGATCTATTTCGCCGGCAAATAAAAAACATCCGCGAATGAATTATAAAAAAGCAAAGTCATATAAGTGTGATAACAACTTTATTTGTAAAAGCATGGAAAACAAAGAATTAGTTTGGTTTTTTGCATTAACCGGTGGTGCCCTTTATACAGAGCGATCAGTGTTTGATTGGCTGGCGCGTTCCTATCTCGCAGGGTCTACTGGTCTACAGTGCAGGCCACACTGTAGACCAGTAAGTCGTTTTGCAACAAAGCGACCATATATCTTTGCATAGGTCTCCCCTTCAGTCCCTCAGAAATGTTTTCTGACCAAAAGTGTTTTCAGAACCCGCGATACGGCCAATAATTCACCTGGCTACCAATTTTTGGCCGCTCTGCTTACTTAATTGGATTTCTGTGCCTTTGTCATCGCGAATCGTTTCAGACAAGAGGGCTGTCGATGACAGCGGGATTTCTTCGTGCGATTCTGAAAAGGAGAGTTCTCCTGTTGACCGCCGTTCTCCGGCAGAAGCATACGAACAGGTAAGGGCTCCCGAAATCGCATTGATATCCTAGCCTTTCTCTAGCGTATTTTATTACAGTTTTCGGAGTTCCCTTGTACGGCGTATGTATGTGATGGCTGCGATTGGGTTCCTGAAGAACATGGTAAACAATGTTGAAGTCCTCAGCGTCACTCTTCCAGAGAAAATCATCGAATATCATTCTCTTCCAGAAGACTCAAACGGCATCTATCCAGTTGCGCAGCCATCGAGCCACGCCTTCCCTTCTCCCAGTGTTGGCAAGTGTGAGGAGCCCGACGTCATTGTCGATTCGACCACCGGCCTCAGCGGAACCGTCAGCAGGGATTTCAATGAAGAGGCTGTCCAAGTGGAGCAGAACGAGGATCCGCAGACACGGCTGCCCATTAAAGTCGAGGTGGACGAGGAGAAATCGGAGTTCGACGCGGGAGTGACCGAACGCCGTCCGGAACGCATAGATCAGTACAGCCCCGTCGTCTACAGCGGCCACCTCGAAACGGCGCTTCGGCGGGACTACGGCGGACTCGTCGAAGTGGTCTCGCCCGGAGAGCAGCAGCTCGGGAGACACGAACGGCCGCAGTGAGTTGACTCGGTTGATCCTTGAACTGCCAGTTGCGTGCCAGTTGCGTGGGCACATTGGAGCCGAATAAACCAACTGAGCAGGTAGATCCCGCTCAAATCATCCGGTTTCCCGGACTGTAGTTATCCCTATCATCCAATTATCCGAGCTTTGAAAAAATGCGGCAACAAAATAGGATAAATATCAAGCGACATGATTCGTGTCATAGATTCTGTAGTGGAATGGTCCGGAAGAATGGAGATGCCTTTAAGCTGAGAAGACAGTGGCATTACGCATACTTAATTGTAAGGGTACGGACATAATTTATAAAGTAAGTGGTATGCCCCTCAGTTGGACCACAGAAGTGAGGGATCTAGGATTTTTGGTCAACGACAAACTTCGCTCTGATAAAATTTGCAGAGCTCTGGTCTCGAGGGCAAATCGTAGGGTAACAACTTATTCAAACCTCTGCCAAGGAAAAATCCTCAGATCTTGATCAAAGCACACGCAAGCTACGTACATCCAATCCTGGAGGGAGGCACTACTGTGTTCTCTCTTTATAAAAGGAAGATCTCATTGAGGGCGTTCAGAATAACTTCACTCGCAGGGTTTTTGTTCTGTATAGGCCTACATAGGTTACCAGTACATTCTCAGTCGAGGAGAAAGAAGAGGGCAAATTCAACTTGGACTGCCGTTTGCGAAGCAGGAGAACGGGAAAGGACCTTCGGATGCTATTTAAAGTGATTACCGGTAAAGCACGGGAGCGTTTAGAGCAGCAGACGGAGGTGCCGGGTATCGCGTGCACCTGAGACCACGTTCCTGGTTCGCATTTCCCGCTCAGGCCAAGCAAGCCTTCCGTTACTCCGGGTTGGTGAATTGGTGCCAGACTCGTCTGGGAAGGATAAAGTGCTGACTTCTTAATCGGCTGGCTATCGCAAGTCATTGTATGGCAAAAATTCAAATCACATTCAAATCGCCTCAACGACCTCCCGTAGGAGTAGATTGCGTGGCGCATTCTAAGGAGGAGATCTAGTGACGCCGTCGTTTATCCTTTGTCCTTAAAGCGGTAGATCTGAGCTATATTTTGTTGGATGTTTTTAACCTAGCACCTTCTTGAACTAGGGGAACAAGTGCTAAGCTGAGGTTTCCAGCTGCTAGGTCACGGGTCCGAAAAGCTATCCTATAAGCGTGTTTCCACTGTTCCGCAGTCTGCTCAATAGAACGTACCCTCTTTACCGCTTTCTGCCTTTAAAAACCGATTTCGTCTAGTAGACACATAGGGGTTTCCTGATGAACGCGTTCCTCATTTGTAGTTCAATCTCCGTGTTTCTGTCCTATTTTGCAGTTGTGTTGGAGTGTTCTAGTGCCTTGCTTCGCGTTTGGCTATTGCTGTGCATAGGCATGCCCTGTGCCCCCAAAGATGAAGATAAAGATGAGACAAATGGGGAACGAGTTCATCAGGGAACCCCTAAGTGTGGCCAGAGTTACCTCGCGCCAGGGGCCCGAATCGTCACCGTCGAGCTCAAAGAAAAAAGTTCTGGTGGTTGTGTGGAGATACCTTTGAGTATCGTCTAGGTACCGGATTCATCATCGATTAAAGATGCGGGTATGCGAGGTATACGGGGTGGAGACACCCACAATAAAGCGTTCCTCTCTACCTCTTATCTTATCCCAACCTCCTATGCCCCACATGCCCGCGGGTTTAATTGTTGATGAGTCTGGCCCTAGTACCCTTACTGTTAGCGGAACACTCCCGAGTATGTAAGGTGGGATGACTGCACAATCATAGGTAGTATATTCCCGTCGTCCCGTATGCCCGTGGTAGCTTGAAGCAGAGATAGAGAAAGAGTTTCGCATTAAAGGAACCCAGTAGGAAAATGAATACAGTGTCTCAACCTAGGATAAAGGATAAAGGATAAAGGACGGCGTTACTCAATCCCTTCTGGGATGCGCCAGCGCATTCTACTTCAACGGGATGTCGTGGAGGCGACATGAATGCGTATTTGGCCATACAATGACTTGCGGTGGCCAGCCGATGAACAAGTCAGCGCTTTATCCTTCCCAGACAAGTCTGGTACCAATTCACCAACCCCGGAGGGATGGAAGGCTTGGTTGGCCTGGGCGGGAAATCCGAACCAGGAACCTGGTATCGGGTGCACGCGACAGTCGCGCCTCCTCCGACTGCGCTACACGCACCCTAGTGTCTCAACCTATAAAATAAAATTCTGAGCGACTTAGGAAATACTTTGAAGTTAATTCTGAGGCTCAACTAAGGGAAACGTTCATGATGGGGTGAATATAGATATGAGTTTTGGTACTTCCTCCTGAACCTTGATATAGCACCAGTTTTTGGTCTCGACTGGTGAGCGCAATTTTCGTGCTTAGCATTGTCTCTGTGGACGTAAGTATTTTGGCAATTTTTCAAGGGTGGGATGTGCGTTTTTCAAACGGGTGATTCATTTGGTTGAGCAGACGTTTGTGCCTCTTTGTTCTTCGCATCTCGCACACAATTTCACTTTTTTATCTATTTGACCGTCGGAATTGCTGAGCAGTGACGTAGGCGAAGAGGATGGGGTACACTGTGTGAAGCAAACAGGTGGGACAATAATATTTGAACAGAGCTTGAGATCAGTTTCCGCGGTAGGCTATGAATCGTTTCAAATTATACACGAACCTTCGACTAGAAAGATTATCATTCAAAGGTTTTGGAGAATAACGGCTTTTGAAGGCGCTTTTCACGAGATCTTCCTCTCTTCTGGGACCTGACCTCACGTCTGCACCAAATCTGATCTCAGTTTTCCAACACACGAGATTTTGAAGACCGCCGGCAGTGCTATCAGACCGACTTGCGAAGATCGTTGCATTTAAAAGCTTACCCTTAATCTACCGCACTATAGAGCGCTTCGCCAATGTCTAAAAGGTCATTTTTCTACTCAATCGGGACTCACTTGAGGAAAACCTGATGAAGTAATTGGCTGCAGTGTCTGAGGAACCTTGACGTGTGGTGGCACAGTTGGAGAAGGCGCTGGCTGTTTCGTGTATCGGAGTACATGTTCCCCGTTCCCGTTCAGGCCGACCACGCCTTCCATCATCGCGTGGGTCGATGAGTTAATGTGGTCTTCTGTGGGAAGAGTAAAAAACTGATATGGTCCATCAGCTTGGTCACCGCAAGATTATATGGCCAAATACGCGTTTAAATTGCCTCCACGATATCTTGTAGAAGCAGAATGCGTGACGCATCCTAGAAGGTATTGATTAACGCCGTTCCTTGTTCCTTTCATTCTTTATCCCAGTATCCATAAGAGATTTGGATTCGAATATGAAACGGTCATTCAAACGTCAAAAGGGGGCATTGGACGAAGCTAGCCGTGTGCTTATGCAAGATTCATAGTTGGCATGCCTATAAGAAGGCAAGACTGAGGAAAGGAAAGGCACTCTCTAAAAAGCAGCCGGTCATGGCCCTCCTGAAGATGCTATTATAGTTCCGTATCTATACCCTTCTTAATGGAAAGTCAATAGAAAAAGACAAAACCTTAAGGTAGTTAAGCTCGTTTCGACCCTAACCTGGACGAGCAAACTCAAGGTATATAAAGCCTTCTCCGGGTCTCATCAGCAGGTAGAGAAGGCTTTATGAGGGAATAAACAAACCAACAAAATAAACTAACCTGCAATCGGTATAAAATCCACCACAGTTGATCACTAAAGAAATATAAACCCAATAGATCCAAACTAGATAGAGAAATTCTGTAAATGGAAAGAAACAAAACTATATACAGGTAGCGTCACCCATACGTCGAACGAACGATAACGAAAAGCGAAAACGGAAATACGCGGACTAGTGGCGTGATAAGACAAGGGCAAGGAGACATAAAGAGTGAGGTACTCAAAGGAAAGGAGTGGAATAGAGAACACAGCCGCAGTGAAGGGCTGTGTGAGAATAAGTGCAAAGGCGACGTTCGACAAAGGCCGAGAAGGTCTGGAAGAAGAACTAGAATGTTCTAAACGGGCGGGAAGAAGTCAATATCTAATGAGATAAGGAAACAGAGTACAGAACTCCCAACATATACGCCGCCATGTTCCAACCACCCTCAGTCGATCGATCTCGGTGTTGTGGAGAGTGGCAAAGAATTGGCGCGTGGTGGAGCGCGGTAACGCCCCGCGACGCATACGCCCCACAACCACATGGCAAGGCTGAGCCTGCACAGCTACAGCCAACAGTCTGTTATTAGCTGGCCAGCTGTAAGGCAATTAATAACAGCAAACCAGCCAACAAGAGCACCCCACTGCTAGCGAGAGAGAATGTCTAGAGTGGACAGGGGAAACCGAGAGGGAAGGAACAACCGGCGAAAAAGTGCTAATCCCGTACACTTGATATCAAACCAGGAGCTCCCTTATGAACATAAAGACCGTATTTATAAGCAATAAATATGTTTCTATAAACACATTTGCAGAAAATTTTATGAATGTCATGGGTGTTGTATCCAGACTCAATAAGATCTTTGCTAAGATGGTTAAACCTGACTTTGAAGTCTTCAAAAAATACACAGGTTCTAGCAATTCTAAGGATTTCAGCATAAATTGTAGCTTTTTTAACCTTACTACTAATAAAAGAATTATAATGTGGTAACTTAAGGACTTTAAAACTAAAAGTATCCGTTTTATTATACATTTTAGTGTAAACTTTATCATCCTCCACCCAAATATGCAAGTCTAAGTAATTACATCTATTATCATCCAGGTGAGTAATATCTAACTGCAAAATATTGTTATAAACTTTATTTAGGATGTTAGAGACTGTACTAGTATCTAAGTTATGAACAATAAGTATATCATCCATGTATCTAAAAGGTCTGAAAAGCTTGTTATATAAATAATTTTTAATAGAGTATTGGTATTCCATAACCGTAATTGTTAGATCAGCCAACAAGGGACTGCAATTACCGCCTTGCGGAACCCCAACCTTTTGCTTAAACAGAAATCCTGCAAATTGACAATAGCTATTAGAAATAAGGAAATCAACCCAGTAAATAAGATCTTCTTTAGTATAGTAGGTAAATTTATTATAAGAGCAGTTATTTGTGTAGAAAAGTCTATCAAAGTTGTTATTGACTGCTAGAAATTTTTTATTGGCATTACGAAAGCATAGGTTAATGAGACTAGCTATGTTCTTAATGATGATGGCATGTGGAATATTAGTAAACATGTTAGTGAAGTCTGCAGAGAAAAGTTTGAGATTCGTACCTCTAATATCTGCTAAGCAATGACTAATGTTAGTGTCAACAATGGACCTAGTAGTAAGGTTAAAAAAGCTACAATTTATGCTGAAATCCTTAGAATTGCTAGAACCTGTGTATTTTTTGAAGACTTCAAAGTCAGGTTTAACCATCTTAGCAAAGATCTTATTGAGTCTGGATACAACACCCATGACATTCATAAAATTTTCTGCAAATGTGTTTATAGAAACATATTTATTGCTTATAAATACGGTCTTTATGTTCATAAGG
>OX375867.1:26480897-26511523 GCA_947359475.1 Heligmosomoides polygyrus bakeri
TGATATCAAACCCGGAGCTCCCTTATGAACATAAAGACCGTATTTATAAGCAATAAATATGTTTCTATAAACACATTTGCAGAAAATTTTATGAATGTCATGGGTGTTGTATCCAGACTCAATAAGATCTTTGCTAAGATGGTTAAACCTGACTTTGAAGTCTTCAAAAAATACACAGGTTCTAGCAATTCTAAGGATTTCAGCATAAATTGTAGCTTTTTTAACCTTACTACTAATAAAAGAATTATAATGTGGTAACTTAAGGACTTTAAAACTAAAAGTATCCGTTTTATTATACATTTTAGTGTAAACTTTATCATCCTCCACCCAAATATGCAAGTCTAAGTAATTACATCTATTATCATCCAGGTGAGTAATATCTAACTGCAAAATATTGTTATAAACTTTATTTAGGATGTTAGAGACTGTACTAGTATCTAAGTTATGAACAATAAGTATATCATCCATGTATCTAAAAGGTCTGAAAAGCTTGTTATATAAATAATTTTTAATAGAGTATTGGTATTCCATAACCGTAATTGTTAGATCAGCCAACAAGGGACTGCAATTACCGCCTTGCGGAACCCCAACCTTTTGCTTAAACAGAAATCCTGCAAATTGACAATAGCTATTAGAAATAAGGAAATCAACCCAGTAAATAAGATCTTCTTTAGTATAGTAGGTAAATTTATTATAAGAGCAGTTATTTGTGTAGAAAAGTCTATCAAAGTTGTTATTGACTGCTAGAAATTTTTTATTGGCATTACGAAAGCATAGGTTAATGAGACTAGCTATGTTCTTAATGATGATGGCATGTGGAATATTAGTAAACATGTTAGTGAAGTCTGCAGAGAAAAGTTTGAGATTCGTACCTCTAATATCTGCTAAGCAATGACTAATGTTAGTGTCAACAATGGACCTAGTAGTAAGGTTAAAAAAGCTACAATTTATGCTGAAATCCTTAGAATTGCTAGAACCTGTGTATTTTTTGAAGACTTCAAAGTCAGGTTTAACCATCTTAGCAAAGATCTTATTGAGTCTGGATACAACACCCATGACATTCATAAAATTTTCTGCAAATGTGTTTATAGAAACATATTTATTGCTTATAAATACGGTCTTTATGTTCATAAGGGAGCTCCTGGTTTGATATCAAGTGTACGGGATTAGCACTTTTTCGCCGGTTGTTCCTTCCCTCTCGGTTTCCCCTGTCCACTCTAGACATTCTCTCTCGCTAGCAGTGGGGTGCTCTTGTTGGCTGGTTTGCTGTTATTAATTGCCTTACAGCTGGCCAGCTAATAACAGACTGTTGGCTGTAGCTGTGCAGGCTCAGCCTTGCCATGTGGTTGTGGGGCGTATGCGTCGCGGGGCGTTACCGCGCTCCACCACGCGCCAATTCTTTGCCACTCTCCACAACACCGAGATCGATCGACTGAGGGTGGTTGGAACATGGCGGCGTATATGTTGGGAGTTCTGTACTCTGTTTCCTTATCTCATTAGATATTGACTTCTTCCCGCCCGTTTAGAACATTCTAGTTCTTCTTCCAGACCTTCTCGGCCTTTGTCGAACGTCGCCTTTGCACTTATTCTCACACAGCCCTTCACTGCGGCTGTGTTCTCTATTCCACTCCTTTCCTTTGAGTACCTCACTCTTTATGTCTCCTTGCCCTTGTCTTATCACGCCACTAGTCCGCGTATTTCCGGTTTCGCTTTTCGTTATCGTTCGTTCGACGTATGGGTGACGCTACCTGTATATAGTTTTGTTTCTTTCCATTTACAGAATTTCTCTATCTAGTTTGGATCTATTGGGTTTATATTTCTTTAGTGATCAACTGTGGTGGATTTTATACCGATTGCAGGTTAGTTTATTTTGTTGGTTTGTTTATTCCCTCATAAAGCCTTCTCTACCTGCTGATGAGACCCGGAGAAGGCTTTATATACCTTGAGTTTGCTCGTCCAGGTTAGGGTCGAAACGAGCTTAACTACCTTAAGGTTTTGTCTTTTTCTATTGGTTTGCCAATCCTTGGTGGTTGTCCTGAGGTATCCCGGCACCACTGGGGTTTGGTTTCTTTAACTTCTGTTCTTCTGTATATGTCTTCGTATATACCTAACTATTTGTTTGTTATACTAACCCTTTTATTTCGAGGTTTTATCCTCGCAGCCCAATTGGGCTTCTGTTTTGCGACCAATTGGTCGACCGTCGCATAGACGGTTTTACTTTTACTTTACTTTGGTATTACTATCCACAATTTAATCTTTGATAACTATCTACAATTTAACCTTGATATCTATTTAGTATTTACGTTTACTGCATACTTATTACAGTTCAACGCTTACTACTAGCTATCATTATTATTCATTTTGCATCTTCTTTTCTCATGTCTAGTTGGCCTTGTCAACCAAATTTAATTTCATAAAATTTAATTCACTAAAAGTAAAACATAACCAAAACATTTAAACACAATTTACAAACACACTTTAACAAACTTCGGTTACAAAACTCTTCACTTGTTTCTGTTCTCAAGGTCCACTGTTATAAAGTCTGCCAAGGTCCTTTTCCTCTTCGGTTGACTGGGGCCGCTGTCGTCCACATTGGAAGTTGTCGGGTCACCGGTTCCTTTCTGCAACTGTTACCTTACTTCTACTCTTACTCCTTATTGTTCTTATAGTACTTGTTTCTTACCTCCGTGCTTGAACTTTCTCCAACCGACACATCTATTCCTTTTAACTTTAGGCTTCCATAGACTAAGGCTCCTTTCTGCAATCATACATAACTATTCTTGTTTTAATACTTTTGTATACAAGACTCTTACTTCAATATCCTCCTTTTCTTGCTTACATAGCATCGATTCCAGTGGTTCACCTTGCCATGCAGTCATGTTCAAATTCAGTTTTACGGCTGCCGTTGTAGGGCGCATAGGCTGCAATCCAAGTTATCTTCTCATCTTCTAGTTGTATTATATATGGCTATAATATACCTGTTCCTTTCCGATAACTATTTTTCCTTTTATCAAATTTACTTCCTCACCCTTGATTTTGGCTGCATGGTATGCCTCCCGCAAGGTTTTTCGTATGAACAACCTAAATGTTACACATTTAACATACCACTTTGCATTAATAACCCTCTGCATTAATAATCCTGATTCCTTTTCTTACCCTAACTTTTCTTGGTCCATCACAGGCTTGGTTTTCTCTCTAATAATCCGTATGTCGGTGTTGTTCTTTTTGTTGTACTCATAGAGACGCCTGCGTCCGCTCTTCATAAAGAAGCGCCAAAACTCATAACACATTTTGGCCTATAATTATTCGTTATTCCCTCCTTTTATGTACTTAAACTCTACTCACTCTTATGGCCGGTCCGGTGTTGGTGTAGCCAGCCTGTACCGGCCAACTGAAAGGGTTTGGACGGTCGCTTGGGTACCTAAAATTTCTTCTAAAATTATGACTTGATAATACACCTTTATCTATTTTTTACTAACACTTACTCCAAGATCTTTTGCGCGAAATCCAGCAAAATTGCGTCGTAGTTGGCCTTTTGGGGAACTGCTAATCCGGTGATGCGTACCCACTCCAGCAACACCTTTCGATTCACTTGGTCTTGATAGACCTTATTCTCCTCTGATGTCCACATGCCTGTAACACAATATAGAATCCAATTGTCCACTTATTACTTAGTTAATCACTACTGTAAGATGCAACAACAATTCTCTATTGTAAAAGACAGGATGTGCTAGACGAATACAGAATAAAAACGTTGACGATTGTCATGTAGTACAATAGGCTGGTTTGCTTACCGCTTTCCTTATATAGGCCTTTTGTTGGCCCGATTCCACTACCGTATACTTAGATTCTCATATACATTCCAACCAGGACCGCCTACCTATAACAAAAATAGTATTACTTACCTTAAATAATCTCCTTTTCTTTCTGTAGTTTCATTTACGTTTACACTGCTCATACGCATATTCTAACCTTACTTTACCTCTATCCCTTTATTACTCACCTCTTTTTCTTACCCATATTTCTTTATAAACACCTTAACCTTCTTTTACCTCTTTCTGTCTTATATTCCTCAAATATACCTTAATAGGAGGGCCATACCTCCTTTGTATAAAAATAGGGGCTCTTTTGATGGGGTTTACAAAAGTGCTAGTCGGTACCGGGGGGAGGGCTTGCACGCCCCCATTAGAGTCTTCATTCCTTAACCATCTTCTTTATAAATTCATTTATTATAGGTCACCGCTACCTTGCAGCAGTCCTGCTAAAAGTCTCTTCCCACTGTCTATGGGTTAGACCCTCCATAGACTTTTATCGTGGTCTACCAACAACTTCAACTCTCTTAACGGCTCAAACTACTACTCTTTTAATAAATTCTTTAAAAGTAAGGTTAACAACATACCTACCCTACTTGACTTTGGTAATGAACATAGTATGCGTATGTGTAGTACAATGTGTAGTATTTGTAAAATTACTAACAAAGATAGTTTCATTATAAGTAATACTACTAAACTTAAAATATTTACAAATGTTTCCAGTAATAGTGATTGTAGAAGTAAACATTTGGTTTATTGTATTACATGTAAACTCTGTAATGCGCAATACGTAGGATTAACAAATAGATCTCTTAAAGAAAGGATAAAAGAACACCTATACCACGTTAACAAATTCGATAAGAAAAATTATTTATATGAACACTTTAATGGTACCTGTAGAAATCACATTGCGGTCACAATTCTTGACAATGCTGAAGAAAATACTGATAGGAATATATTGGAATCAAAAGAGCTTTTCTGGATAAAACTTCTTAATACTGCATATCCTTTTGGACTCAATGATAATATTAAAGGCTATGGAAATATTTCTAACATTAGTAACCCTTTCCAGCATAACAATAAACATCCTTACTACAGCGTTTCTGTGGTCAGGAAAGATCGGTTCCGTGGCAGGAAAAAACATAGTAAAAGTAACAAAGATCTTGACATTAATCGATTGATTCAAGACATTAATGAGTGTAATACTACCTATGACCTTTATAAATATGTAAGGTCATTTGGAAAAAAGGGTATCAATAAACTAATTGCCTTGTGCTATGATAATTCATCTACTTATAGACTGAATACTAACAACAAATTTAAATTAATTTGTATTCTGTGCAATCATCATTTTAAGGACTACAAGGTATCTCATAAAAATAATTCTTCGTTCTTTATTGTGCAGGCTAGATACATCCACAGTTTACTTGATAACATTAACTTTAACAAATTGGTTAATTCAGTAGATATTAGGAAAGTCATAGGTGTAGATAGGTATGAAAAATGCTCTCTCATATTTTCATATAACCCTCCAATTTCACGTAACATCTTTAACTACAACAAAACTATGAGGTTTCTTAATAAAGATCAGCTACAGGAAATAATTAGTAATAATTGCCTTTGTAATGAGAATCATTATAAAGATTTCTTAGAACCAGGCCTGGAACATGTTGTTACTGGGGATTTAAACATAGTTAAAGATAAAGGTCTGTACAACATCATGACAAAAGGCACAAAATTTAGATTACCTACATTCATTGATCAGGATAGCATTGATAGCTGGATCAATGAAACCGTTACTCAGATTATCAAAAAATTTAGAAACAAATATAAGCTTGATAATGTCAAGTGTGCTTACATTAATAACATACTGCAAGACTCCTTTAAGCACCATCTCAATAACTCCCTAGCTAACGAAGACTTAAATTCAGCTTTTAACGCATTAAAATATAACCACTATTATCTTAAGTTACTTCAGAAGCACTTTGTAATTTGCCCCTTGGATAAAGCTAGTAATAACTATGGCATAATCTGCAAAAAACTTTACATAATTGCAATAGCTCATGAGATGGGTTTTAATCTGGATACTTTTACAATTGATGGACCTAATAATACCTATAAACTATATAATAAAAAAGATAGCAGTGAAATTCTTGACTCACATATGAAGGCGTGTAAAAACTTTAGCTTTAAATCTGAGAGAGTAAATATACCATATATACACGCCATACCTAAACTTCACAAAAACCCTATTAAGTTTCGATTTATAACAGCAGCTTCTAATAGCTCCATTAAGCCTATTTCCCTTGAACTAAACAAGATTTTTAATTTTCTCAGATCTCATTTTAAACATTACGTTAACTCAATTAGCTATAGAAATAAACACTTTATAGGTTATTCAAGCTAGGGTCAAGCTTAGGTCTTAGGCGTACATTGCTGCCCGGAAAGCAGAAGATGCGGGTCCGAGCCCCGCCTGGTGCAAGAGTTTTGATCGCAACTAGGCATCCATCTAACAACTTCTGTCTTCTGTACCAACCACTCTTGGCTTGAGCAAAAGCTAAAAATCAGTTCTACGAACACCTTCTGCTTAATCGGTTTCATACTGATATCAACGGCCGGCTCCCGACATCATGGGTGAGTGCTGATAGGTATATACAGGGTGTGGCAAAATTACCCGTGCACTGAAAATTCAATGGCATTTTGAAATCAAACTTCGCAGATTAATTCTAACTACTAAAATTATCTGCTACAAACATGACAATTCAACCCATGCTAACAGTTTTCGAAATGATCGTCTTTAGCCTCCACACAGTCCTTCAGACGTTCGACAAAGGCTTCGCATGTGGCACGCTGGTACGGTTCATCAATTTCGTCCCAGGATTTCAAATGCGCTTCTTTAAGAGAGTATAAATTTGGGTGCCTGGTAGAGCAGGTTTTTTTTCTCTAAGATGGCACACACAGAATAATCTATCGGGTTAAGGTCCGGAGAACTGGAGGGCAATTCGTCGTTGTGTGATGAAGTCAGGCAGGTGCTCGGCGCACCATTCCTGCACCACCTTCGCTTTGTGAGCAGAATCTTGTTGAAAGTGCCAGTAAGCTTCTCCAAAGTCGGAATCGGCTCACCGCTTGAGAACTTTTTCCAGGATATCCTTGGTGACCGCTGCGTTGATTTTCACGCCAGTTTCGACGAAAACAAGTGGAGTTTTTCCTGAAGATGTGACTGCTCCCCAAACCATAATGGATTGAGGCTTTTCCCACTTTCCTGAAGTCGTCCTTTGGCGGTAGCATCAGCAAGCGAGTCCCCAATAACCTCTCATTTTGGGAGTTGAAGAGTGGATTCAGCGTGAAAATCTTTTCATCGCTAAAGACTATGTTTCGAGTGCATGCCACCGTGAATCGTTGCAGCAACAGTCTGCATCTTTCCAATCTCCTCTTCTTCATAGTGCCCGTCAGGAGTTGGCGTTTCTGCAGACGATAAGGGAACTCCTTCCCCTGACTATCCTCCTTATTGACCTTTCGCTTATTCATACGTCTTTTGCCATCTGGCGCATCGATCTCCTGGCGTTTCTCCGGATTTTTTCTGTCACGAGTTTTACATTTTTCCGCTTGCTAGCTGTCGTGGGACGCCCTTTTCTTCCTCTATCCTCTTCGGTCTTCAATTCCTTGTAGCGTTTTATTGTATCTGTAACCGTTCTTCTGGGCACGGAAAGGATCATCACAACATCTCTCGTTTGCTTGCCGGCCTTATGAAGTTCGATAATAGCACTTCGTAGGTTGGAACGCCTAACCATTTTGTACTAAAGTACGTATGAGTGCCACAATGTTCAGTCAACATATATTAAGCGAATGAGGCGGGAAAATTTTTGAGAAATTTTAAAAAATTTAAAATGTTTGGGTGCACGGGTAATTTTGCCGCACCCTGTACTTGCTAGGAAGGTATCGTGGACGCTCCGTTCGATCAAGCAGCCCTGGTGGTGCAAGACATAGCATCGCTGCCCGGGAGGCGGAAGGTGCAGGTTCGAGTCCCGCCTGGCGCAAGAGTTTTGATCGCAATTATGCCTTGGGTCCTTTTTTTAACATGGCGGTACTCTCGAAGGAGGTCTTTGCTCATCAATGGGCAGGGAGTGCTAGTATGACAGCATCTGTTACTGAACATCCTTGCTTTACGCCCTTAGTTGCGCGTTATTTTATTGTAGATCTCTGTTCGGAGAAGGATCTGGAGGAGCAAATTTCAATACTCCAAAGTACTCATTAAGTACTACACATCTGAAGTTTTTGCCGGGCCGGCGTTTGGCTTCAGGGGAGAATAACTCGGCAGTGGTATTAGGTGACGTCTCTTGATATCACCACCATCAAAGCAAAGTCCCTCCAACTTCAAAATTAGCACGGTGGGCTGCTATTTATGGCTTTGCTACTTTAAAGGCATTAAACCCCTATCGAGCAGCGACATAGCACACTTCCGGAAAACTGCCAATAAGGGTTGAATAGGTCGCCTTCCACTCTGTGTATCTTGGTTACTCCTTCGGGAGGCCAACATACCTAGAGAGCTCATTTTGAGAAAAGATCTTTTCAGATATGGTCGCTTGCTTCTCACTACCTCCACATCGGCTGCATCTCTGAGGCACATCATGGAGTCGGCGCTTGAGAGCCTAACGAGCTACGTCAGAACTGGCAAAGTGGCGTCCCCGTCAATCGGGAGGACCGTCGAATCGGCTGGCGCACCCCCTCGGAAGCGGCCGAATGCAGGAGATGATCCACAGGAGGAAGTTCGTTCGGAAGAGGTGGAGGGTGTCGGCAGAAAAAGGAAAAGGAAACGAGGCAGGAAAAGCAGCGACGGAGACTCGGATCATCATCGCCGTCATCATAAGGCGAAGAGGCGCAGGAAAATCAGAAGGGCGAGGACGATCTCCATCGTTTCTACGACGGCAGATGACGGCAGATCGCCATTGAAGCTCCTGATTCGCAGAGAGGATCTGGCTAAGCCTTCTAAAGGCTTCTCAGTGAAGCAAGAGCTTCCGTCTCCTAGGTGAGCTTTAGTGTTCGATCGCCAAGTAGCGTATCGTTATTCTTGCCTTGTTATAGCACAGCTGGAAAGTCGCCCTCGGAGCGAGCGGCGGAAGCCTCTCTTAGGTAAGTAAACCGCGTCTAGCAATTTTGTCCCGATTTTCTACATACTTTTGTACCGGTTGGGCACTTTGAAGCCAGGGATAAATACAAGTACAAATACAAGCATTTATTTGGCCACAAATGATACAGTACCCATTTTTAAAAAGCTAATTATAGTTTGGCACTTTCAAAATATCGTTTTTATCAAAAACCTTTCTTTTATTAGGTGCTCATTTTTTATCTAAATAGATTGATGTTGATTCATTTCATTCATTAATTCATTTAAATCACTTGAAGTGGGGTTTTTTAGTGGTTCACTCACTGCTCACTGAAAGCAACTGAAAAAATGAAGGATTTCAGTATAATCAGGGTTTCTAACGTGTAACTGAACTTTTTGGAAACTATGAATGATCGCTATAAGCAGTTCGTTTTATGTGTGAACAGCTATAGAGCCAAAAGTTTCTCGAAAATTATTGGAGAAGAAAATTAAAACTTGCCAAAGATCCTCCCCATGTAAGTCAGGTTAACGAGCAGTACCGAAAAGTTTTGAATCTGTTCTGAAGGGTTTCCGAATTAAAGTACAAATACCTCATGTGGTTCTAGCTTGTATGTTTGCTGCCGCGGTTCCACTTACTTTCTCTAGTTTCTATTATATTTTTATTCATGTGTTTTCCTTCTATTATATTCTCCTTATTTTCTATCTCCGTATTTCCAGTATGACGACGGAGAAGACGCTACGTTCTCCGCTGCGTATTAAGATCGCTCCCCTAAGACCGCCGACCAGTTCAGGTACAGTTCAGAATCCTCCTATGAATAATTTTGCCTCGAATCACCCCTGGGGTCCTTATACTAATTTTTAATTTTATTACTTATTTTCTTTCCCATGGTTTGCGGATAAGCCTGTTGGGCCACTGTACTCAAATGGCTACCGTTTTCAGGGTCCACGAATGGTGTCGCGAGTCGGAACAATATCGAGTGAGTATCCTTTCCTGATGCGTACCCCTTTTTGGTACAAATGGACCAAAGTGTACAATATGTAGTGCATTTGGATGAAAGACAGTTCTCGCCTGCGCCACGTTCAGGCTTCGTGTCCCTAGCAGTCCCAGGCCTGAAGCCTTTTTTCAGTGGGTGGTAAATTGGCAATGAGATGTGTTGTGAAGGATGATATACAAGCTTGTCCATCTGCTGGCCACCTTTGTGCAGGTGCGCAGTTGAAGGAGGTGTCACTTGCATTTGGAAACAATGTTCTTGTTCCGTATCCTGTACGGGCTAATCAAGCTCTCCATCCCTTCGATATCGGTTGATTATTGTCAGACTTGACTGGGAAGGATAAACCACTAACCTCTCCATTGCGTGGCCGCCGCATCTCACTGCACAGGCCATGTAGCATTAAAATTGCTTCAGTTATAACCCGTGTAAGCAGAATGCCAGGCCCAACCCACAAGGGATTTATTAGCGCCGGGCTTCCTCCTTTATGGTAGTTTGGGATGTGAGGCGAGGATATTCAGTGACAGAGATAGGGTCATACTAGCACTGCCTAAGGCCTGAGTTATACTCCCGCGGGAGCATCCGCGGATGGGCGGGAATCGCGCCGAGACTCCTCACCTGGCCAATCGCCGCGCCTCGCCACGCCCGCCTCCGCCGTGCACCATTGGTCCGCGGACGTTCCGCGGATGCTCCCGCGGGAGTATAACAGAGGTCTAATTCTTGATGGCTTTATCCATCCGATGAGCACAGGTACTCCTACACGATATTCCTTGCATTTAAAGCACGTGGTGCATTCTACTACTTGATCTACTGGCATCTATTTTCGTCCGATTTCGTCGATAGGAATAAAGGACGGCGTTACTCAATCCCTTTTGGGATGCGCCACACATTCTACTTCCACGGGATATCGTGGAGGCGATTTCAATGCGTATTTGGCTACAAAATGAATTGCGGTGGCCCGCCGATGTATGTGCTAGTCAGCGCTTTATCCTTCCCAGGCGAGTCTGACACAAATTCGCCAACCCCGGAAAGATGGCAGGCTTGGTTGACCTGCGCGGGAAATCCGAACCAGGAACCTAGTTTCAGGTGCACGCGACAGCCGACATCTCTGAGACTGCGCTACACGCGCTCTTATATTTAATATATTTATATTTAATAGAAGTGGTCCTGTTTTATTCCAAGTAGATAACAGTTCTACTACCATAGGCGCGATAGTCTGTTGCATCTGGTGATTTGTGGACATTTAGAGGAACTCGAGGGTTGTCAAGTTCCAGAAATCGTGGCGGGAACGACAAGGACGATGATATCGAGGTCGTGTTCGAGGACATAAGGTGATTTTCTCGATCAGTGATCATGCATATTCGGTGATGGTTAGCCAGAAGCAGCTGAAGCTACTCCCTGAGTATCATCTTCTTTAGCCAGCAATATTAGTCCCAGTTCAGAAAAGCGTCCACTGAACGCCCACATCTGGAGAGCAAACCGACCTTGGAGGAGACGTCGTTGTCGAACAGAATGTGTCACATGCTGAGTACGCCGCCGGTGGACACCTCTGATCCGCTGTGGTTCCAGCGGTTACAGAAAGAAGTGCGTTCCCTTCTCTTGGGGTTTCATTCTGTAAGCAGTCTGTTGCTTCTGTTGCTCGGATCTCCAGTGGTCGCCTGTAGGTGAAATTTTCGCGGTGTCCACGTTCGATATATTTAGATATACCGATACAAGCGCAGCCTCGACAACCGCATTCAGGAGCTGACTGCCATGAAGTACGGCTTCGAGGATATGACCTGCGCCAGGAGAAGGGAACGGTCCCGCGTGCTGTCCCACTGCAGCCCTCATCAGCTGCAGGCGGTCATGATCGGTCAAAGACAGATGAAGTGAGTGGATGGTTATTTTCGCCTCAATGTATTAAGCTCTCAGAAACAACACTCTTTGGAGGTAAGGAACATCATCCATCGAATTTTCTACACTAGCTAACGAGTTCAATCGGGTCTCTGAAAACAAAGGGGGATTTGACCGTTAGACGTGTACTGCTGCTGGTCTCCTTACAATTACTGGGAAAGCTGTGGACGTTGCTCATCTGCTCGTTTAGAAACTTTCCTCGTTGTTGTCTTCGGAAGGCTAGTGTAGCTGCTTCAAAGTGTGCTCACTCAGTTTGACAAAGCCCTAAGATGTAGGGGCTACGACACCAAATTCAATTCGTTCATTTTAGCCAACCATACGCGGCCACGACAATGCCGTTCCATATGTTCGACAACAGTGCAAGCGAAAGTGCGTTCCAACCGTTCATTATTTCCAGTGTTTTCCTTTTCTTCAATAGTCTACGGCAGAAAGTATGTGCCGCCCTGACGTTCAGGTTGGAAGCTAAGGTGCGGGAATCCTTTGCCCATTTGGCCTTTTTCTCATGCCAACTGCCTTTTGGGCCATGGCGCCAACACCATACATTCGAGGTTCTGAAACTGAAACCAAAACTCCCGGCGCGTGGAATACAGTGCGAGGAGACGCAAGTTCTCACGCGCACTATAGTCATAAAGGTAATGTCTGGTGCGTGGAAAAAAAGACATAAGGCCAACGTTGTTGTCCACGTCACCGCATAAAAAGCCTAGGGACGCTGTTATACCTGTAAACCTACAAAAACTTTGTGGATTTCAAGTTATTTTCAGTGTTACTGACTCTATACTTTCAGTGATGTTCCATCCTTTGACAAGCATGATGCAGCACGGAATGAGTGTCGTAAACCCGGTGAACCCTATCAGCCAGAACATAATGCTGCCAGGATTCGCACCTGTCGGTAGGCTACCTTATCGTTGACGAGTGAACAATTGGCTACGGAAAATGAGACAAGTGCACATGCAGACATTCAAAGGCTTTGACTACCTCAAATTTCGTGTCGGCTTAGAGATTTTTGAGAAAGCGTTTACATTAAAGTGGACATGAAATCGTTATCCTTTTAGCTGCAATGAAGTAGCTGAAGTATAGATAGAACGAAGTCACGGCGTGAATTTGCCCACTATATAGCCGCGTTTACTTGATTGAAAATGTAAATGCTCCTTTTACGAACCATCACAATCAAACGATATGCGCTCCCGTAACGAGGTCTTGTTATATCAAAGCTCTAGCATCAGGCGGGTCTCGAACCCCTTATCTACTCTGACCGGGCGGAGATGCTCTATGCCACTACACCATCGGTGTTGTTTGATTGCACGCAATATTCGACCCATCAGCACTCACCCGTATATCGGGATGTGCCCGGTCGCTGGTATCAGTATGGAAGCAGTCTTGGTAGAAACGATTCAAATCAGTTTCCTTAAGCCTCAAGTGGCTGGTAACGAGGTTGTAAGCTGCCATACCGAACAATGGGAACATTCAAAGTTTAGCACGGCTGAACGTTTTTGAGCGTTTTCATTTGTCCTGACAGAACTTTTTATAGAACTTGCGCTGGCTAAGTAAACTTTCACAGCTCAAGGTCGTTCTTTTTTGTTCTATTCTTGGGACAGTTCGTCTTCGGAAGCTATTCACGTAACCGCAGATCCACCTGCTTAACACAACGGCTCCTCCTCTCCCATAAAGACCTTTTCTCACTGCAAACGACAGCAGAAAATCAAATAAATGCCACGCGCACTTGACGAAAATTCCGCACAAGTAACGCAGATATCAGTTGTTACTCTTTTTGTCTTCTGCCTCTGAAAGGAAATCCATAAGGAACACGCGAATTTTAAAAAGCGCTCCTCCTCCTATATTAAGAGTGGTCCATCTTGTCTTTCTCCTTCCTAATTCCGCAAAATAAGATTGCTCTCTGCCACTCCTTCACGACTTTTCAGCAATTATCGGCTCTGATTTTCTCCTTGAAGCACCTCATTCCAAACTGTGCAACACATTTGCTTGAGGTTCGAATGTGTTTGGGTTTAAGATTTTTGCCCTTTTCTGCAGGACACCTTTTGGATTGATGAACGGTGTTATATAAATTCGCAAGTTAGACGACAAAATCCATAGGCGTGAAGGAGATTTCTTGCTATAGCCTGACCCGCCCCTTCAAAGACATACCTTCTCCGTAGAGTTTTAAAAAATCTTCATGAAATAGACTGCACTGACTTCAAGAGCCAGTTTACAAACTAACCTCGTATGTCTAACGAAGGGTGGTCACCGGCTTCTTCTCTTTCTCATTTAAGTTCAGGTGCTTTCCTGCACACACATTCACTGTTTCGCCTGTTTACTGACTATGCTTCTCCCCAAGAAAACTGCCTAGAGTTCCCGAAGAATGTCTCGCCGACTTAGGTATACTTTCAGAACAGCGTTGTACACATACTTCAAGACTCGTTCTCACATACCAAAAGCTCATAAACTCCATGTTTCGTGCTATTTCCTTCTTAGCCTCTGATATTTTTTAGAGCGATGCCCTGTGGCACCAACGCGCTCGTGGACTTCGTCGTCGTCTCCTAGAAAATCTCTCGAGAAAGTGATCGAGAGGCTAAAATGTCCCCACGGTACGGCATTGAATATTTGTAACTTTGTTTTTTGCTAACTTTTCTTTATTTGAAAGGCGTTTATCGAGATTGTTTCTATCGCATATGTCATCTGTTCATTTAGAAGACATTCCTCGTGATCCAGCGCCATCAACCTCAGGTCTGACGACGTCTCCGAACACTGGGTGTCAGCGAATGCCGCATTCATGTACAACTAACTCAGCCGCAGTGTGCAGCAGTAGGTGTGCACATCATGAAGGTGGTTCCCAATCATTCTATTGCCAGTGTGTCACCGCAAGTCTTTTTACCTTGTTCCTGGCATGAGACGGAAAATTGGCGATCGACGACGTCCTGAAAAACTGCACACCAATCAACTAATTCATCCATAGCCTGTCTGTATAGTACGCGAGATGAAGAGGCGACAGCTGTAGATTATCGGGCGCCTTGAATGACACCAAGGATGAAGAAGCTGTCTCTGCTGCTTTTCTTTCCCTTTGATTCTGAGGCCTCATTTCGACTATTTTCTACTGATATAGTCTCTCAAGAAAGTTGAGGACATCATTTCTAGTCATGTCGACTGAATCAACTGAGGCTGTCATAAAAGCAATTTTATGTGGGGTAAAGAGGGTATGGGCGCATGGAGTGCATACGGACGAGGTGCTGCCTGTCGCTTCCATCCAATTCAAAGCTCCTGGTTCGATTTCCCTCCCAGGCCAACTAAGCCTTCCATTCCTCCGCGGTCGGTGAATTGGTACCAGACTTGTCCGGGAAGGATAAAGCGCTAACTTGTTCAATGGCTGGCCACCACAAGTAATTCTATTGAAAAATACGCATTCGCATTGACCTCCACGGAACCTATAGAAGTACATGCGTGGCGCATTTCAAAAGGGATTGAGCAACGTCGTCCTTTATCCTTCATATTCTCTGGTATGGGGAAAGCTCATCACTGTATGAAAGGATTTAACACTGACTTGTCGATTTGCTGGCCACTACAAGTCATTGTACAGGCCAAATACACATTCAGATTGCTTTCACGGTATCCGTAGAAGTAGTATGCGTGGCGGGTCCCAAAGGGGCTTGACTAAAGTCGTCATTTTATACTGCCATTTGCGGAGCTAACTAAAAGGACGCTGGAATTTGTATTCATGGTTGTCAGGCACTGCACTTCTAATACAGTTTTTAATGACATTACCATGGGACTTTATGTAAGTGTGACTAATATAAACCAGGTGCAGATAATTCGGTATCTTTATGACGGACATCCCCACAGAATGGTATGGGAGTTACGTTGATAATCTCCAAATCATGCTCAATTGCTGGTGGTATTCAGTTACTGATCAATTATGGATTTTTAATTTCCATCGCTCGGTGAAAAGGAGATATACCCAGTGGCTATACATATTTGCACTACTTCCATGAATTTGACAATACCAATAAGTCGACTGATTCTATTCGTACGTTGAAAAATCCGTACAACGGTCATTAATTTTGCGTAAATATCCATGAACAAGCTACATTGAGGATAAGCGTACATACCTAAACTACACATTACAGGGTACCAACTATGATGGTGTTGCTAAAAATGATGCTTACCTTGCTGCTTAAGTTGGTTGCCTCCGGTCTTCGGAAGCAGACAACCTGGTGTTTATTTATTTACTTTTGTACAACGACGCGCGCCATAACAAGGAACGGGAACAATGAAATACACACGAAATACACACAACACCAGATTGCCAACAATCCGAAATGACTGGAAAGCTTTGAAAATCATATATGAAGCCTGGAGAAAACTGTATCATGAGGGTTAGAGGCTGAAAAAATGCTCAGCCTGCATTACCAATCCTTACGTACGGCGCAGCACCACGTGGCTTGTCGAAACACCTGAAGAACGTGATGTATTGAATCCTGAATGCTTATGGTTAGTAAAGTGGGAGTATCAATTCATTGAGTGGTGTTTGAGTCTTTGAGTGAGAATTCTTCGAAATTCCGAAGCATTGCGAGGCTTAAGAACATTTCTTGGCAGCAGATGAAACCATCGGGTCGCGTGATAAAAGAAAGAGTGGTAGGCTTTGGATCAGTGCTGTCTTCTAAGAGGAGGACAGTCGATTATGAAGCTACTAGTAGGGTCCAAGCTAGGTCTGAAAACCCAGTGTGTGCTAGGTTAAGCTTTAGTTAAGACCGACGCATTCTAAAGCAAAAGGCGATAAAAAATTGCGAACAGTATAAGCTCTTTAGCCCAAAAATTCCAAGCCTTGTTGTGTAGCTAGGCAATAAATAAGCTGGTCTCTCTTGTGTCCAAGATCCTATACATGAGCATCCTACTGAAGATCTGTTATTGCACACGATTATATTTGGTTTCAGTGAAATCGTCGACTTATGACAAGCACGTCTCGTTGTGCGGAACCCCCTCCTTGCACGATTTCGGGAAATGCTTCCAAAAAGCTGGTTTCCTTGATAGTGGTGAGGGCGAACAAACTTCCGCAATTTCGATTCGCCCTGTATTCGGTTTTTCACAGACGGCGTCCCGTATATGGCAAGAATTGGCCTCATTAATGTGTCGGACATCAAGATTAACAACTCGGTTGTTGCAGGTGCCAGCGGCTTCTCGAACGCGAGTACTTGCGGTGGTAACTCCATTTGCTGTGAGCATAGAGCTGCAGCGACTCCAGGAGGCGCCTGAGGTAATTTTCTTATTCAAGGAACGTCAGTGAATAGTCGGCATTCTCACAGGTCCATACTCATGTGGTTCACATCTCTTGGAATCTACATGTTTCGCAGTTTACGAAATCAACGCCGTCAGAATCGTTAAGATAAGGAAAGGGACTCAGATATATTTTTCCCTATCTGATATACCGTCAGACTGATTAAGGTGGGCCTTGGTCGAGCCCTTGAAAGCCCCGTGGAATACGAAACCCGTTGTAGGGCTCAAGGACATCGAACTGTCTTGTTCCAAAACTCCAACACGTTCAGATGTTTACAACGCTTGTGGTTCTACTGCGCCACGAGGTTATTAGGTTTGTTAGGGCTTGAGACGGTCGAGCCAAAGGCGATTTAAGGAGTGGGCCAGTCCGAAGTATGATCGCTTTCGAGGCACGAAGAGATACGACGTTTCGTACAGCACCTTCTTCAGAGATTGGAAAAAACAAAAGAATTTTGAGAAATCACTCGTTTGAGGATCATTTCAAGCTACACGAGCCTGAAAAGTAATGAGAAAATGAAACGAATAGGGAGTAAAGCAACCCGACTGTCTCTCCTCAATTTTCGACGCTCCTGTACATTGAAATGATTCTTGGTCGAATAATTTCCCAAACTCCTTCTGTATTTTCCATGCTCTGCAGAAGACGGTCCACCTCGTAACAATCTTGGCTGAACAGCTTCACGACATCCTGCTCCACTGTTAAACGACATGTGAAGTTTCAACGAGAGTCGGGCATGGAACAATTGGCACAGATTTGTTTGCGGGTGACAACATTCTGACATGTCAGACGGCCACAGTAGGCGTTATTGTATAGGCTAGAAGTGAGCTCAAGGTGCCTTCACGACATCCTGTAGAATGCGTGGCGCATCCTGCGGGCGGGTAAAGTAGCGTCACCCTTAGTCCTTTTATTCCTTTGAAACTAGCTGTATCAGTTATCTTTCTCGAAAAGCTACTTCTATCGAAGCCAGTTGTAATCTACGTACTTTCCTGCTTGCTTTATCTGCACAGTTTCAAACCTGCTCGTTTGGAGGTATGGAACTTGAAGGAGTTGTGCTCCATCTGGACGGCACCCTGGGCCGCTAGTTTGTATGAGCGTTGGCTGGGGGGGGCGGTGAGACTGTGACTTGTTCTTCGGATTCCCCTTCTTTCAGTAAGCCGCAGTATACATAGACCAAGCATTTATTCCTGTGTACTTCGTCGTCTAAGAAAATGTTGAAGAGCAAGGTTAGAGGACGGTGCAAAAAAATCCCATCCAGGAAATCCCACGCACTATAATGGTACGGGGTATCGTGGGGACAATTTGAACGAGAATTACACCTATAGAATCTATGTCTACATCTGTCTGTCTGTCTTGTAAAAATGTCTTGCTATGGGCAGTCGATGAAAAAAGCTGTTCTACACTTCTGAGAAAAGAAGGAAGGCTGAGCTGGACCCCTAACCGTGGACCTTGATTCGGGCTCGGGCTGCATCACACCGCCTGTGGCCGTCCGACTCGAAACTCGGTTTTCCATCTTTATCCCAGTGGCGATGACAGGGACCGTGAAAAAAGAGTGTTGAGAGCGAAGTTCTTCCCTCAAATTTTCGAAATATGTGCCGATGAAAACTGCCTCACAGAATTTCGCCTCTGGATGAACGGATGTTCCCACTTCATCAACTCCGGATACACTAACCACAAAGTGCAGCGTCAGATCTCCCTTCAAACGAGCAGGCTGGACTTCTCAGTCAGTGGCTATGATGTAGTTTCCACCACATATGAACCAAGGTATAATTCTAATTGTTATTGCTAATCACTGAGCTTGCTTTATCTGTTATCGGTATCTCATGTGTATTTCAATGCGTGCTGACTTCTTATGAAGAATAGAGGACTGTTTTAGACGACGATGTTGGTAGTCAATGTTAGTTATTAGTTGCGGTCAGTTACTGGTTACGAGGCCGAGTGAGAATCATTCAGTGTTGATCTGTTAGTATTGAGTAGAGTATCTCCTACATCCCAGTGGTCGATGTTTTTCAATCCGTAATCTTGTTCCACGTGTACCCCGGATGCGTTCAGGATCTGGAAGCTTTTCGTTGTTTTGTCATTGTTATGATGAATTGTTTTGTACTGGTGTGTCCTGTTGACGCTTAAGAGTATACATGCATGTTTATTACATGGCCTTGTGGAACAAGGAAAAAGAGTAGTTTCTTATTGGAAAGTAGTCACTGAGTTTGTCACTGCGCAATTCTGCAATTCAGGATGAAAGCGAAGCGTTTCCAGAGCGAATGAACCGATAGATAAAGGAAACCATTAAGTATGATACTCCGAGATGAGATGTACATCACGCGATGCGGCTTCGGACGCTGATTCGGAATACGTGTTCCATATCTGCCACGTACATCTGGGAACGAAGTTGTGGAGTATTTTCCAGGTTAATCACTGTGGGCGAGTTCAAATAGGACTGCCCAGTTTGATTGGAAAAGGGTGCAGCTTGACGCGAAAACAATATACGCTGAGCAGCTCGAGCTAAAAAAGAATCTAGAAATTGCTGAGAGCGGAACCTTCCTGTAGACAACCGAAGGAGTGTCCTCTTGCTCAATGGCTAAGCTCAAGGAAACTAAAGAGTTCATGTCTCTCAAAGTCAAAGAAACCGAGAATGAGCTAGTCGGCACTGAGCAAACCATTTCTGGAAAGCACTGCCTTTGTGAAACTTTTCACCTTTTCAATTCTTCAATCTATCCCACCTTGGACAGTGACAAAATTGGTGAACATTACTCATGCAGTGGCCTTATGCATATGGTAAAAAGCAGAAAAAGTGTAGACACAACATGTTTGGAATGCGCTTAGAATAAAGTTTGGCTTCCTATATGCAGCCACTACTATGTCATCTATTATACTACCTATCTACCAAAAGCAAGAGTGTCGGAGTACCAAATATCGTCTTCACGAACATATGTCGCAATACGCACCTTCGTTTTACTCAAGTGGAAAATTACATTACAAATACATTAATTACATGAGCATTTTTGTGGTACATTTTCGTGTTCTACCTGTGTAAATTATAGTTATTTTCATATGAAAGGTCAAGCATCCATTTACAATACTGTGAAGTACAGCATTGAGAGCTAGCTGAAAAAAAAAACCTCCGTGTTGTTAAGCGAATATATTTTCGAGTCATCAGCACAAATAGAGCAGTGCGTTCCATGACGTAGGCAGTTTGGAAGGTCGTTGATGCAAAGAAGAGGCACAAGTGAATCTGAGAACGTCTATTGAGGAACGCCACTACCAGTCTCGTACGCATCTGAAGTAGCATCCCCAACAAGGACTGTACGCATTCGCCCCGTTATTAGTGATTCTAAACACCTAGGAAGGCATCCTAGAAGACCATGTGCCCTTAGATCCCAAATAGAAAGAAGCTCGAATTGTTGGAATCAAAGGTTTTTACATAGTCAAAATAATATGTTGGCTTGTATCCGTTAGAGTCAAATATCCGTTGCCAAACCGGAGTACTTGAAACAAGAGTTGTTACAGTGGATTTTCGTACAACGAATCCGTGTTAATATTTTGTTAAAAGATTATATTCCTCTAGACATAAATCTGAAGGTATACAATATTCTCGAAAAGGTATTGTAAACACAAGAATCCTTTTTCCAAAGTCTGTGACATTGCGGGCTGGGATAACATTTCAAGGCAAGACACCCGTGGACGTCGTGGACAGAGATGTCAGAATCAACTTCGGTGTGTGCCAGAATATTATTTTAAGAGATAATCTGACTCCTAAATCACTTTTCAGAAGGAAGTCTTCTTCTTCATTCAACAGGACTGCACGCCAGCTCATGGATGAATGTCGACAATCCCACTCTGAGACCAGAACTGTCCTCGGCTCTGGCGCAAGGATATGTGGCCCTCGAACTCGCCGGACCTGAGCCCAACGAACATCTCAGTCTGGAGCCATTCAAATGGTTTCGTCAAACGCCACAGCAGTTTGGACAGTTTGAAGGCTGCCCTACTTGGAGGACGCAGAAGATCGATGTCGACTGCCTGCGGGCTACGGTAGAAGCAGTTGGATTGGATCCGGATGAATTATTTCCGAATATCCCGATCCGACTCATCCAAGAATCCGGAGTCCGTGAAGTTGTCGTTATCCGAAAAGTCCAATTATCCTTAATCTTCAATTGGATCCAATGTATGCAAGCGATTCGAAACCTCAACCCGTGCAAAAGGAGATCACTTTGAACCTGATTGAGAGATCCGCTATGATTTGTTGCTTTACGGCTAATAATAATACCATATTATATGTTATCATCATTCGGTAGTTATGTCAAAAAAGTCAGCGAATTACACTTTGTAGCCACCCTGTATATCAACCCGAAGACAAAGAAATGCGCGCTTATGGTTACTAATCCATGTGGGTTTCGTGATAGCTTTTCCGATTGGACTTTTTGGATTCACCGTACCGATTTCTACTGGTTCTGCAGTAGCGTTAGAACTTATTATTGGTAGAAGAACGGGAACAGATGCAGTTTCCTGACGGTGTGCAGCAGGAAGAATCCGGCAGGAGAGTGGAATTAATTCGTCATGTGCGCATGCGATAGCCTTTATGCGATGCATGGCTTGCACTGTCAACCTGGCAATGTGAGAGCAGAATTAATGGCAGAAATCCTGACTAGAATGAGGGCTGTCTCTAGGGCCACTCAATAAATACGTTGCAGAGCGAACATGACGCCTTCTGTTCTCCTTCATCGTGCAGTTTGCCGTATACCTGAGTGCCAAAGGAGTTTTCAGATGAACGGTGTTCTCGCTCTATGTCCGGTTCTGTTCATGCTTCTTCCCACTGTTCTCCCGGCATGCGAAGCGGCGGACGTCCTGTGCTACAGGTCGAAACTGAATTCCACCTCAGCAAACTACGGCCGAGACGACTCGCTCATTCCCGCTCACAAACAAGCTGTATCCGAGATCAGACACGCGTATAGGCGACAAAACAGCGTGAAAGCGAACCCGTTCTCAAATGACAATTTGGTGGGTCTCTTATTTTTCGCTGTCGAGGTTTGGAACACGATGTGGCTGCCTGTACATCCCCGCTGAGAGTCAGGCTTTCGTAAACCGTAAGTCGGTGCTATGTTGTACTTGGTATAAAGCGTTTGTATTTGGCGTTTAAGATGAGGAGACTACTCTGACGTGATTCGTACAGGCAGGAATGGAGTGCCTTCCTTCCTGCTTCTCTTGACATCCCGCAGAATCCAGTCGTGACGGCTCTCGCCCAGCGAGTGTCTGCGAAGTGCATTACGTGGCCGGCCCACCTAATTTTCGACAACTTGGCCCACGAGACAACGTCTCTGATCTTCGATCGTCGACGAAGGTCGGAACTCCAGAGGCCTTCTCTCACTTGCGTGAGTCGTGTCACTCTGAGCGTCGTCCTCTCGATTCCACGCGGCGCGACGCTGATCGCGTGTTCATCCTGCTTTCGTATAGCCCAAGTGCCTGGGGCTTATATTGGCGCAGGAAGAACAGTGGAGTCGAATAGTTGGACACGGTGTCGAACGTTCTTCGTCTTCTTCACGACGTATGCGTTGCTCTTGAAAGACGTTCTCACATACACGATCGAAGTCGGCCAGTCGCTCCGAATGGCTAGTGTTCGGTGCGATGGCCACGATGGCGTCAGAGAAGCGAAGGTGGTGCAGTTGCCGGCGATCAGTTGTCTTCCCATTCCATTAGATTACTAGATCGCGCATCACGTTTTCGAGAATGGCGCTGAAGAGCTTCGTAAGTACCGTATTCCTTCTCTCCACGCTGATGACGACGTCGTTGTAGAATGGTGAGATCATGGTCGTGAATCCAATGTACAACTCTCGAGGGACCTTGCTGTACTGAGTAAGAACGCCCTGAGTGCGCAGGGCATCAATGACTGCTTCAGTTTCGACGGAGTCGAATGTCTTCTTCAGGTCGATGAACGTAAGGCACAGCAGCAGCTTGTACTCTCGCGACACTTCGATGAGCTTCGTAATGCTGTGTATGTGGTCGATCGTGCTGAATCCTCTCCGAAATCCTGCTTGCTCGCACGGCTGTCCTTCATCCAGTGTTCGTCTGATCCTATTCAGGAGGATTCGAGTGAACAGCTTGTAGATGCAGACAGCAGGTAGATCGGGCGATAGTTGCCAAGGCCGTGCACGTCTCCATTCAGCAAGGTAGTCCTAATGGCAATCCAATGAAACCTTGCACTGTGACAGGTAGCGTGTGGCGAGCCGCGCCAGTGTGGACCTACGGGTAAAAGCTCAGCCAGTTATCTAAGCAGAGTTGAAAACTACTTCGATGTTGGATTTGCTTCAAGTGGAACGTTGGTATGCAAATTTTATTATCAACTAACTAGATTGGTTGATCATGAACAGTTGTTGGTACGCTAATTTAAGCCTAGGAAATACTGGGCGTTCTCAATGCGACCTTGCATATGTAGATGCAACCAGCGCTTAAATCAGATATTTGCTCGAATTCACGTTTTCCAGGACTTATCCGAAAGCAAAATGATTCTGTTCTACATTTTGACTCATCGTCCGCAAGGATCGCCTGTTGCGGTCAAAAAGCTTGTCGTGAGTACTGCCTCAAACTTTATACGGTTAACGTTCAGTGGTCGGATTCATCAACGACTTACGTAACCTTAACGGAGAGTTGTAAACGAAAAGCTCATATAACGCGGCTTATCGCTACCATATCGCTTGATAAGCCGCGCTATCAGGAATTGCGGCTGTAATTTTTTTCTGTTAAACTGCTGTAAGTCGTTGATGAATCCGGGCCCAAGTTGTTGGCTGAGTTAATGATGCCGTTGCAACTGGTTTTTACGGTCAGTTAAGGAAAAAATGGGAATCGCTGCTTAACCATCCTTACCAGAAAACTGAGCTTTTAATCAACTACAAATGGTTAATTCTTAAGCCGCCGCATGGGTCGGCAAGAGAGCGGTTGTTTAATAAAGGAAATGAAAGGATAAGTTCTTCAACAATTTCAGCCCACAATTACAGTTGCTGATGGAATTCAAGATTCCCTAGTTGGTTGACAATGCACAAAGTATGATAAAAGATCATGCATAGAAGACGGCGTTATTTAATGCATTTGTGGAATACGCCGCGCACTCTTCCTCTACGGGATGTCGCAGAGGCAATTTGAATGCGCATTTGGCCTATACAATGACTTGTGGCGGCGAACCGACGGACAAGTTAGTGTTTATCGTCCCTATATCTACAAGTAGGATACCTACTCACCGATCCTGGATGAAAAGCATGGATAGCCTCTGCGGAACCCGTAGAAACAACCCTGTTACATGGAATAAATACGGTTGTTGTAAAAAAGCAAAGCCAAACAAAGCAGTTCCTACGGTACGTTCTCATATTGAATTTTTTTGGTGCAGTCCTAATTTGAGGAGACCAAATGGTCATGGTCTTTTCTCAACTGCACCTTACCCTAAATATGCTCAAGAGCCCGCTTGGATGTATCCTAATCGGGGGAGGATAACTAAAGATTAGATTATGTAACAAATTGACTTCAGATTCACTGAGCAGCTTCTAGAGGACCAAATAGAGATCAAGCTGAAAAAATCCACGAAAAAAACAAAATGCGAAAACACAGACAAAGCTATGCGCCCCTTCATTCAACATGTCAGGCGGCGGTCAGCTGTGTTTGATTGCGCTTTGTCCGTCGAGAAGCCTTTACAATTGCGATGACTTCTGTTGGTTTCGTTTATGTTTTTTGAGTCCTCTTGAAACAGTTCCGAAGGATTGGATTCAATTCGTTGCATAATTTTCAGTTCAGTGTTTCATGTGCCACCCCCCCCCACGACTAGGATAGATCTTTTTTGTGTTTCGGTTTAGAGTCCTTTCATGGCTTTTCTGTTAGACATTTTCAACTTGCTGAGGATGGCCGTTTACTATCGGAGGTCTTCTTCCACAGAGAACTGATTGGGCGGTCTCAGTATGGCTGAAAACCCAGCACTATTCGCACGCAAAAAAAAGCCTCCACGCGGAATGAAAATTTGAATAGGGCATCCAAGGAGCCCTTCATGGCGCATTCCTGGTCTCACCAAAACTATGATGTTTAAGGGGCAGGCAAAAGATGGGGCAAAAAAGAGGTGTCTAAAAAGTTTTTAGAAAAGGGAGGGTTTTTGGAGCTCAAATTAGTCATGCTTTAGTGACCACTTCCAGCGAATCAAACAGCTCGGAATCGGTTCTCTCGTGTTCAGCGCGTTCCATCACACAGTTTGAGTCTTGCCTATCACTGCAAAGCCCTCCGTTCCACCTTGACTGATGATTTGATAGCAGACTTGCCTGCAGGGCATAAAACGTTGTCTTTATCGACGTTTATGAAATGTCGTCCATTTTACAGACGAAGGCCATGAGTTGCTCAACGATAAAATACCTTAAGTTTCGGAGATTTTTAACAAAAGGCGAAAGATTTTCTCCGGCGAATGTAAAAGGGTTTCCACATTCTCGCTCGTAAAAACAAGCCACCTAACCTTGCTCGTGCAAAAAAGGATAAGTATTGAGAAATCACTCAAACGGGTGACGAATTTTTCGAAGTCCGCAAAATCACACATCAAATTTTGAGAAATGCTCAGAGAGGTTAACCGTTGTGGCATGCCTAAGAACTGTTATAGAAGCTTTATTTCCAGCTCTACGACAAGTTCGGTAAAGTTAAATCAAGCGTGGATTATCTCCTCGAGTTCGACGAGGACCTCGGTATAGCCTATAGGATCCTACAGAGAGCCGGATTGGAAAGCGTCTTAAAGATGTGCACTGAGGAACCGACCGATCCAAGTGGATGGAGGGAAATCATGAAGCAATCCATCGATCCCGACTCCGTTTTATGATTTTATGGAATAAACGTATCGTCTTCGCTCAAATGTCGCCAAAAAGTGTGTGATGCTTCTGATGGGGGATTTCAGGCGATCGTAAAGTCCGTTCGAGTTGAAATGTTTTCTCCATAGTGAGCACATTAGGCTTTCTGTACTCCTCTCAGTAAAGCGAATGTTGAAGCAGATTCTTTACTTGCAATTGAGAATGATGGATTAGACATAGTCGCTATGTGAAATGGAATGCAGGGCTGAATTGTAAGTAATATCCTGTTTCACCTCTTAGTCCCATACAGGGTACTGACGATTCTGAACAGCTAAGTATACTTACGAGGATGATCAACAGGGCAGAGAGCGGCAGCATACAGGATGCAGCGCTCAATTTGGTACAAACTAAACTTTTCCTTTTCAAAAAAATTATTAACACAAAATACAAATGAAATAGAAAATCTTTTTACACACAAATGGAAGGATATCTCAAGAGTAAAACTACTCAATATATCCCCCGTTAGCCACAATGACCGCCTGCATCCTTGGCCTGAAGCGCTCGCACGATACCTTTAAAAGAACGCTGTCTATTATTGTGAATTTTGCTTCAATAGCGGTGCGAAGAGGTGTGACATTAAGGTGTCTCGTCATGTGAGCAACCCTTTCGACTGCGCTCCAAACAGGGGAACTCAAATCCGGGCTATTCGGAGACTCTTTACAAGGAGAGCCTCCAAAGTGGTGATGAACTTTTGTGATGCAATTTTTTTCAGAATGTACAATACCCACCATAAGGATTGGAAAAAGGGCGCGGTAGGCGCGTTTTCCGCGTTCTTTCTGTTCTTTTGCTGTAGCCATCTCGATATTAATCCTTTTTGAGAAACTCACACACCATCGTGATCTCCTCGACGAGATCTACCCAGTGACACAAAAACGTTTTTCGTTACTCCATTTTTGACAGCTATTTTTTCGAAAGCGCCAGGGGATAGTCATTAGCGAGCGACGTCTCCCACTAATTGCGCCCAAAGGGCATTTAAGTGCTCGGATTCAAAGCCAGCGTAATTGACAGTAGCTCTTCTTTAGAGAAAATTCTGTAGAGCCAAAAGTTTACAAGACCATAGATATATATTCTACTCTATTTTAGTTATTTATTTGGATTATTCTAATAAGCATTAGCACATTTTCCTTTATCTACAGAATTTTCTCTAAAGACCGCTAGCAAAAAATTCTAATAACATTATCTGGTCCAACTAAGAAAGAGGAATAAAAATAGATAGAAGGTGGTGCAGTCAGTTCTAACTTGGGACGCGCCATGCACTCTACTTCCGCGAAACATTGTAGAAATTAGAGCTCATATTTCTACGTAATGACAAGTCAATGTTTTGTCCTTGCGAACCCAGTCTAGTACTGATTAGCCGACTTTGGAGGGATGAAGGAATTGGTTGGCCTGGGCGGCCAAACATAAAATCTCGACTCTGCTGCAGGCGACAGCCGGCGTGTCCTACGACTGCGCTACCACTCGCACAGGGGATCGATAATTACATATTATTGACATACCCCTCCCTTGTGGAACTACTGATCTACAAATGTATCAAATGGAAGAATTACTAGGTTTCACATCTCGAGCCTGTCCTTCTTTCTTCCTCATCGGTGGATTTTCCCTGTGTGTACGGTAACTTCTTTCAAAAGGAAGTTACAAACTTAGGCCCTATTCCGAACTCTAAAACGTAGAATAGGAGCAGGTGGAGTCATTTTAAGGTTGAAAGAAGAAAAATTTTTACTTGTCATAAATCCTACACGCTTCACTCTCAGTAAAGATTTCTCCCTGTTTCACAAGCAGTATACCTTTTGCGAAAGGAGCTGAGCACTTAGGGGTTTTCCTATGTTTGGTAGATATTTTTGTGAACAAAATGCAGGAGGAGAGATGGTGTGGGATGCTTTGGTGGATGACAGCGACGTCTTCTACAAATCAGTTGCGTTTTTCCTTCAGCAATGGATTTTTCCGATTTTGCACGTACTGTAACTCTTTAAAGAAAGAAACTAGGATGCTAAGATTTTTTATGTGCAAAGCAGGCTTAAACATCTCAAAAACAGGCAAGGTGGAGAAAACCTAGTGCAATCAAGTAGTGTTTTATAGGTGCCGAAACTAGGAGAAAATCAACGACATTTTGATCCCACTTTGTTTTCGTCCCCTGAATCTCTAGGTCATCCGGTCCCTAAAATGCTTGGAGTAGCACATCTCATCATTGCAAGCGCTTCCTGACAATGTAGTTTTATAAAATTTCAAGAAAGTCGACATTTTGCTCCTTTTCCGCCGAGGTCAGCGTCCGGCTCGACCTGGACTCTGCGCTCATCGCCCGCGTCCACTGTAGGTCTTCCTCGCGCCTGAGTGCGAGACCCAGCGGTACTGCGCCATTTCTGGGGAGCGCCTCAGCACCGTTGGACAAACGGGACTATTGATCGTCCCCATTTGTTCCTCTTGAAACATTTTCGCACATAGCAATCAATAGAAATATTTTCCTTTTTAAAACATACCATGTTCAATTACCAATTTTTATAATACCAACTTTGCATGTGTGGCAGAGCGTCAACCAAAACTATTGCATTGCGCTATGCACGAACATTTCCTTTTTTTGAAACTTTGAAAAATTTAAACAAGGCTTCAATCCTTATGGTGGGTAGAAGAATACGGAAATCCTTATTGTTCCCTATCCTTTACTTTTCCTCTATGTAAAACGCATTTGTGTTAGACCTTTGCTATACTAAACGCTAACACGAAACAATACTGCCTGTTGATTGCGTACTTACGTCTCTATATGTACCAGTTTGCGTATTTTTACATATTTTCATATAAACGGCGTGATAAAATGGCTTAAATGGATTAAGTATGCTGACATACAGCTTCTGCGGGACGCAAGGAAACTTTCGGTTATTAAATAGGTAAAGATGAATTTTAAAATTTGATGTGTCATTTTCATTTAAAATTGAGCAATTTCAAAAACTAGGCATGCCTTTTATCAATTATATACGACGGCTTTACGTCAAAAACAGACACTGTTTCTTTTAAACAAGAATGACATTACTAATTTTATACAAATAGTACCAAAAAGGCAAATTATTCCTCCTTCACCTCAAAGATATTTCGGAAATCTCCTAAATTCGCTGACTTTCGATTCCTGCTGTATGACAAGAAACGCAGGAAAGTGAACAGTGTTCTCCGAATAGTCTGAGTAGTTGTAATTAAAAGATTTCTAGTTGTAATTGTGAAAAATAAAAAATAACATTAAGGAACAAGTGGTGGAGCACCGGGAAAGTAATGCATTTGCTGAGTGTGTCCTGAACAGAATTCTTTGGCACAGCTCTCGTAAAGTCAACCAAGCCTTCCATCATTCCCAGGACGACGAAAGCGTTATTTAAAAAATGTAAAGTACTGACTTGTCTATTGACAGAGCTCCACAGGTCATTGGGCAGGTCTAATGCGCATTCGAATTGCCTGTGTGACATCACACGTGGCGCACCCCAAACAGAGAGTGATTATCGCCCTCACTCATCCTTCATCCTTCAACTAAACAGTGGAGTGGTTAGACACTAACTAATATTTAAAAACATTTCTAATTAACTTCTAAACCTGGTGGAAACTAATCAAATCAAATACTTGTTAGTGGACGCATGTACGTAGGAGTAGTATAGGAGGAGTTGAAAGTCGTCCTTGCATGAATTCACCTTGGGTCGTGTCCTAGACGAGGCCTTTCACCCTTCGGTTTCAAGTTAACTAGTACCCAAACTATCTGGAAGATCACTGTTACATACATCAGAGGATTGGATGAGCTGCACAAGTCATTGTATTTGTAAGACAAATACTAATTCATACTGCCTTCGCGGTACAAGTGAATACGTGGCTCATCACAAAGTGGTAGATTTACTTAACACCTTTCAATTCTTAAAAATGCTTGATGATGATCCAACGCGACACTGCTTGAAAGTGAGGGATCAGTGGTAGCTAGTACTCGATATATGCAAGTTAGAAGACCAAGACATTCTTGAGGGATCCGCCATGCGTTCTGTTTCTAAGGGATATCTTAAAGGCAGTTTGAATGCGTATTTGGCCCACAGCGATTTGTGGTGGCCAGTCCAGAAATCGATACACCTATGTTAAAAAGCAGATCGATGTTGTTTGTCTCATGTGAAACTTGACCTATTTGCAACCTTCTTTACGAGAACTGCTGATTCTAAAAGTTCGATAATAACGATCAAGTCAATATGTCCAAATGTAGAATGCGCCACGCATTCTAATTTTTCTAACTATTAGGGAGGCCATCTGAACACCTATCTGTGCGATGACTTGTGGTGATGAATGGCGAACAAATTACTGTCTTATCCTCGAACGTCTCTGGTACCGAATTAATGATCCCGGAAGATGGAACAATTGGTTGCCCTGGATAAGAGCTTCCATTCAGAGGCACGTGAGAGCCGGCGACTTCTGCGACCGCGCTACCGGCAACCTCAACGAGATGAGTGAAAAGAAATGAGTATAGGAATAACCGCAACCAGAAGACATGAGCACGATTCAAAAATAAAACATTTGCGATTCGCAGAACACAGCGCTCTTTACTGACTGCGCCTCAGTGAACGACCAAATACAGAAGCAAATGCATCGCGATCTGAAGTGCTGTGATAGGCATGCGGAGAGAAGTTAGACAAATGCGATGAGCAGTGTTTCGAATTTCGATAAAGAAAAATAAATATTTCTATTGATTGCTATGTGCGAAAATGTTTC
>OX375867.1:26511723-26588331 GCA_947359475.1 Heligmosomoides polygyrus bakeri
GATGATATTAGAGGCCAACATACGTGATTCCTCTCGCTCCTCAAGCCCCGTGCATACACCTAGTGCCGTTCTGTACATGTTACGGAGCACGGCACGCTTTACTGCTGTAGGGTGAGCAGATCTTGCATGGAGTATGATGTTTTTGGAGCTGCCTTTACGATACCATTTCACATTAAAGACTCCATTTGATACCCTAACTTGAGTATTCAGGTAGGGCAACCAGCCGTCGGACGGAGTTTCACGGGTGAACTTTATGTACTGAGACTGTGTATTGAGAATGGCAAACAGTTCATCCATGTCGGATTGCGTTGCCGTTATAATACAACAATCATCGATGTACCGACAGTACATTATGGGAAGGCGCTCCAGTACCGGTCGTTCAATTCTGCTCATGAAGCAGATCGCTAAAGTTGGAGCTAATCGCTGTCCCATCGCAAGTCCTCTTCGCTGTGAAAAATAGTTTCCAGACCACTTGAAAACATTGCAGTTCAGGCATGCTTGTACTAGAGTCATTATGTGTAGCTTGTTCAAACCAAACGTAATAATATTTCTTTCGTGCTCGTCTAGCATCTCTGATAGAGCTTGTAAAGCAGCGTTATTATCTACGTTGGTATAAAGTGCCGTTACGTCAAATGACTCTATCACGCAGTCTTCCTGTAGCGTGCTAGAACGTAGGCGGTCTAGAAACTGCTCCGTATTGGCCAAATGTAAAGGTATGAAGCTGAGAAGCTGACCGACAATCTTGCTAAGGAACCATGAGATTCGATCGGTCGGTCCATCCACGCAGCTTATTATGGGCCGGATTTTGTATGTGCTTGCAGTCAACGAGCTCTTGTCTTCCTCAGACAACTTATGCGTTTTCACCAGGTGATAGAATACAGGGCATGTGGGGTTGTCCAGCTTCAGTCTTTTGATAAATCGTTTATCCAGACCAGCTGATCTACCTACGGATTTCCATATTGCATTCAATTGTGAACGGAAAAGACTCTCTGATGACTCGTTATAAACCGATTGGTCGGTAAGGTGGTGTTCTGATATTTGCCGGTCAAGAGGGGCCGGACAAACTACGAATTCACCTCCCTTGTCACTTACGGAGAGCCGTATCTCGTTCCGAGCTATTAGGTCGCGCACTTCTTTGAAGCCTTCCCATTGGCTTTCGGTCAAATTAGTTGTTCTATCGCGTCTGTGTCTACAGAATACGCGAAGAACATCCGACGATAAAATTCTAAATTTAACCTCAACTTCTGGGACAGGCTCCGATTCCTTGTAAAAAGAGCGCGGAAACGGGATGGGTGACGGTACAGCTCGCAAAGAATTTTCGTTTACACGAAGTTCTGAATTATTCCTAGCTTTCGCCCTAAGTTGGTCCCTCAGCTTGTTTAACCCGCCCGCAACCTTTCGAAATGTCGACGCATTCACTGGCTGCGACAATGAAAATGACGGCCCTAGTCCCAAGAAATCCAACGCTTGCGCAGAAACGAGTGCATTGCCGATAACGGTAACTCTTGCCTGACTTGTTGTAGAGGTGGTCGTCGTTTGCTGAGGCATTCGCCTCTCAGATAGCTGTAGAACGGTGGTGGTTGATCTGCTATCAGAAAGGTCGCTCCTGTTTTCACTCATGAGAGCATTGAACTTTTCGCAGAGATTGGATTTCGCGTTTGCTCGGAGAGTATTACAGATCAGTTTCGAACCGCTCTCAATCCTTGTCCAGACCTCACTTGACAAAAGTCGTCTACAAGATTCCTCTTTCGCAGTACATTTCAGCAGCGTCGAATACAATGTATACTGTTTCTGTTTGATAGCGATTCCCAGGACTGATCGGTAAACAGCGTGAATCCTGGGATGATATTACGGAAGATTGCACATCGATCCGAGCTGCTTATTTCTTATGAATCTCGGAATGAGATCGGTTCTCCTGCAGCGTTGGAGGAACAGCAACGACTGTCTTGTGAGTACGACTTTCGTGCCGTGCTAAAGCGTGCCGTGCTCCGTAACATGTACAGAACGGCACTAGGTGTATGCACGGGGCTTGAGGAGCGAGAGGAATCACGTATGTTGGCCTCTAATATCGCACGTCTTAACGGGTACGAACCACGACGACGAGGTGATCGAATACGACACGGCAATGTTGAACATCTGCGCGAAGACAAAATTTGTCTTCAACTGCCCTTCATCTCTGATGACGTCACGGCAGAAGTACGCCGTTGCCTATTACGAGCAAACCTGAACGACGATGTTGTCCTGGTTAACATACCGGGAAACAACATCAAACGGCTTCTTGTTCGGAATAGGTGTTACGACCGTACTTGTGTGATGAGGAATTGCGTTATCTGCCCATTTGGGAGAGATGGAGATTGCGCACAAAAAGGTGTTGTCTACCAAATCCAGTGCTTAACCTGTGGCGAGCTATACATAGGTGAAACAGGAAGGGTACTTAGTGTTCGCATCAATGAACACCTAGCTGGGAAATTGAAGCGAAGCTTGTTAACCCCACTGGGTAAACATCGACAAGAAGCCCACGGCGGAAGCGACTTTGACATTAAATGCACTGTGTTGCTACATGAAGATGAAATCGGTACCAGAAAGACTCTTGAGGCTTTCTGGATTCGGGAGCGTAATCCAGCAATGAACAACCGAAACGAGTGCATTTCAATAACCAGCGACTTCTTGCCCTTCATCCCGTTGTGTGAGCTCTGAGACTGCACAGTCTATACTTATTAGTATAGATCTGCATGGTAGGTCTCAGTTGCTCACTGATGGTCTTACAGCTGAGCCCCCCCTCTCAGCGCTGGTGGAACAACGGTGAGTTTGGTATGCTTTAGACGGGCACTCCTTGACATTCGTGGGAACCCATTGTAACTAGAGTTGTGAAGAAGTATGCCTTTGACGGAATGAGTTTCTGGATCTAAGGTTTCGAAGTACTTTCAGGCCTTTGAAAAAGACGAATTGTGTCGAAACGTCGGCCGAAATAAAAGTTATACCACCATAACAAACCTGCGTGGCAGAGAAGGATCGAATATATTGTTATAAAATGCCCAGGTTTTATGAACGTCGGACATGGAGGCTAATTCCAGTCCCTCGTTGGATTCAGACAGTGACCGCATGGGAATACCGGGACAAGGCAGGCTTAGGCTGATTAAGGTAATACTACCTGCCAGTAGGTTCTAAAGGGAGGCGATTAGGAGAGCTCCTCGCCTGCGTTTCTTCCCTCCTCAAAAGGGCATCTACTTGCGCCCTTCGCTAATGAAGGAGGAGAGGGGTCGTTGGCGAGAAGCTCGTCTAACTAAAGGGGTAGGGAGCGGTGACCCAGCTTGACCTGCTTCAGCGCGGGAGGGGTCTCTGGCTCTATCCCCTCACCTTGACCTTGGTGATACAACCCTTGGTTCTGTGCCTAGCAGTTCCTTGGGAAACTGCTAAGCTCTCCGTGGAATAATAGTCTTCCGATTTCATGTATACTCACAATTATTCGATCAATGGTTAAGAACTGCAACTCTTTCGTTTTGTTATAAAAACTACGATGTCGTCGTTTCAACCGGGTCTTGGCTCTCCTCTATAAATGAGTTAAATCCGCGGGTACAGCTGGCAGACAATATGTGAGCGTAAGATGTGACCGGTTGTATAAGAAAGGTGGTGGAGTCGTATTGCTCCTGAAAAAACACATTCCTTATCAATTGATTTATCAGGAATCCGTTAAGGATTCCTACGAAATTTTGATTTGCGACGTTGGAAAAAATAGCTCTCTTCTCTTCATTGCCCTCTACAGAGCTCCAACATGTAACGCTATGAACTCCGCAAAACTGGCCAAAGCCGTTAGTGACTTCTTCATTTGCAGTGCCCCATGCATTCTTTTGGGTGATTTCAATTTGCCTGGATTAGCGGGTGGTGTAAGAGATAGTATTTCAAATGTTTTCGGGGACGCGTTTGAAGCTCATAGGTTTCAACAATTAGTATCTAAACCCACTAGAGGAACTGCTGTCTTGGGCTTAATGTTATGCAATTCCCCAAATTTGGCTCAATATGTTGATGTCGGCCCATGTTGATGTTTAGGTAGTAGTGATCATGCAACCGTTACATTCATAGTGGTACGTTCACTGGATCTCAACACACACAAAGCAAGGTGGGTTAGAGATTTTAAAGCGGCTAACTATGACAGAATTAAGGAACATCTAACTGCTATTGGCTGGATAGGTATCTTGAGAAATGCCGAAACAGTTGACGAAATCTATGAAACTATTTTTTGTTCTCCATCACGTAACTGATCTGTATGTTCCCATGAAAAATATCGAACTACGAAATTTAAGACTCCTAGATCATCCCAGAAGAATGATAGGGGGTCAGAATGCATTGTGGAATATAGGCAGTAGCTCAGCCTGCACTCGAGATTAGGCCAAGTATGAATGCTTCAGTAAAAAATTGGATAAGGCAATTTTCCGCTACAATCTTTATGTAGAAATTTTTTTTCTCAACTGATAAAATGGCATTCTATAGGTACATTAGGCCCTTCCGCTCTGGAGAGGATAACTCTGTGCCAAACCTTGTTAACCCGGATGGCACTTTTGTATCATCATCTACACAAAAGGCAAATCTATTAGCGAAGGAGTTCCTAAAGGTGTACAACAGTTTAGCGGTAGATACCACTAGGAGCAACTCCACCAATAGAAATTCTCTCCCTAGATTTCCTGAGATGAGGCCTACATTGTGGTTCCATAAAGAAGAAATCTCTGAAATATTGTCCAAATGGCCCATGTCTTATTCTATTTCTCCGGACTTTCTTCCTCTATCTTTTATTAAAAATGTTGCTGAATATGTAGCGCACCCATTGGAAATAATTTTTAACAAGAGTTACATGAATGCCGATGTTCCTCGAAGATGGAGACACGCGTTCACCCCGATTCCCAAAAAACCTTCGTTTGATGATCTCAGGAATTACCATCCAATTACCATAACCTCTGTTTTCGAAAGGATATTCGAAAAAATTGTTAAGAAAAATATTTTGCAGCATATCCACGAGCACAACACCATTAGTAAGGAACATTTCGGATTTTTGAAGGGACGTTCAGTGGAGACAGCGGTGCTTAGTTCTCTTAATGATGGCTATAGGCTATAGAATGTAAAAACCGAACGGATGTAGTCTTTTTCGACTTCTCTAAAGATTCCGACAAGGTCCCGTTGGAAAAACTATTGGTCAAAATGAAGGTAGTTGGAATCCACACCATGATCGTAAACTGGTCAGGAGCTTCCTCTCAGACAGAACATTTCAAGTCAGGGTTGGTGGTGTTTATTATGCGGTGCACTCAGCACCTAGTGGAGTACCTCAAGGAGGAGTTTTCTCACCACTGCTGTTTCTGTTGTATCGAGCTCCCTGATTTTGTTTCAAGGTTTGGTGTCAAATGTAAGATGTATGCGGATGACGTTAAAATTTATAAGGAAGTAGATAGAAGTGGGGCTTCGAGTGAAGTTCAAGATGCTATTGATTTTGTTGAAAAATGGGCAGACGAATGGGAACTTCCTTTAGCGGTTGAGAAAACACATTGCTTTGTAGTACACCATAGGCGTCAACCCCATTTTCCAATCTACAGGCTCAAAGGCATTAATCTGCAGCAGGTTTCGGAGGCTCGAGACTTAGGTATTCTAATAACTAGTGAATTGGATTTCAATCTACATTTTAAAGCCCTTGTAAGGTCAGCTAACTATCGAACGTATAACTTGTTCAAGACTTTAAAAACTAATAATCCTCGGGTTCTCTTGCGTGCATACAAGTGCTATGTTAGTCCCATTATGGAGTTTTGCACAACCGTTTTTAACCCTTGTTTGAAGAAACACATCCAATTACTTGAAAGCGTTCAAAGTAATTACACAAATAAACTATTTATGAGGTGTTTCAAGCTAGAAAATGCGGACATACCAAACGGAGTTGAAAGAGCCAAGCAACTTGGCTTACCCTCCCTACGAAGCAGAAGGAAAAGGGCTGATCTAATCATGCTTTTTAAAATTCTCACAAACAGAATTTCCATTGAAAGCATAGAGTTTTTTTTTGATGTCCCAATAACGAGGAGTAGAGGAGGAAGACTTAAATTGTATCCCCAGGTGCCAAGGTTAGGGTTAGGTCTAACTTCCTCACTTATCGGAACCTTAAGGAACTCAACCTGCTTATCGGCGAATCTGAAGGTTTTCTTAACATGTCTGTCTCTCAGTTTAAGCACGTTTTGACCCGAAGAGGTCTTTTGTAGGTGATTTTAGTTGCATATTTTCATATTTGTTGGTTGTGCTAGTGTCTTGAACGCGTGTGATCGACTGTAATTCACGCCAGAAATAAATAAATAAATATTTGTTGTTCGACTATCAATGTCGCTCTTTCTCATAAAGTGCGTGAACTGTATACTTTCCTGTAGTATTGACTGCCGGCTTACACTATTATACACTATTTTGAAGGGTAGACGTCAGCATACCTTCTGCCAAAAACTGAGCATCATTAGTAAAAACAAGTTGGAAAAATTAAGTTGAAAATAGGCAGTTAAAAAAATCATTACCGGCGTATTTCATTATTTCACTTCCAAAAGGACAAGAATGTTGTGCGAGCTCGGAAGAAATTATGTGAATTTTATGGTGAGAACAGCCTTACCCAACGCTGGTTCGTTTTCGTTCTGGAAATGTTAATGTGCAAGATGCATCACATGTAGGTCCACAAAATAAAGGCGTCAATTGAAACTAACCGGCGTATGACAACTCGAGGAATAGCAAAGAAGCTCGACATGTGGAAATCAACTGTTTATTTGCAATTACAACAGAATGGTTACTTATACACAGAGGATCTTAGGGCTCCTCACGAATTAAAGGAAATCACCAAACTCGTTAACATATTCGAGAGTATTGTCTACTTTGAGATGCTTCCAGAAAACCAAAGTATTGAGTCGTATATCTACAGTTGCCAGCTATCGAATTGATTTCTATTATAAAACTTAAAAGTGCATACTTTCATGAACACAGAATTTTTCCATTGGCTAAATAAAATGCGCGAGGATCTGAGCAAGCACAGGAAACAATTTACTCTTATGACGTGCCACTAATTCTTGCATCTCTGCGGTTCAAATAGAAACAGGTTCAAATCTATACGTAAAAAATATTCATCATCTCATGGTTCTTCAGCAGCGTAACTCAATGGCACAATAATCGTAACCAAATGACAACAACCAAAACAGTAGCTACTAAAGACAACACTAAACATGCTTTATGTAGCCTCCATCTTCATACAAAACATGTTGAAAATTAATTACCCCGAGGCTCTTCAGTGAAGAAGGTAACTAATTAAGTTACCACTCTCCACCAGTTGGTTAGTTAATCTTCAATGTGATAAGCGTGGTTCGACGCTTGGTCGATTTTTGGCGAAAATCGACCAAAAATCGAAACACCTATTAATCATACCAAAGATCGCCGCTGGAAACCTTCAGCCCTTCAGCTAACTTTCATAAATACTGAAATAGTCTAATCACTCTTTTGAAACATTGTTCATTGGTAATTTTCTAGGGTCGAAGTAAAGGAAGAATGTTTCCTTGGTCACTGGCTCAGGTCGTTGCTGGACGGACGATTAAAAATATCTCTATAAATCCTTGATTTGAGGTGCTAAGGTATCGTCTTGTCGTAGAGCTCTCCAGTCAACGAGTGGCATCTGGACCAAGCTGCATTGCCCTCCACCTTCATGCTGTTAACAGAAGCATCTGTTGATCCAGCATACTTGAAAAATGTAACTTCTGAACGCTCAGTGCCATTGCTTTTAACAGCGTCGTGCTCATTCACGTCCAATTCGTTTTTTTTTTCTCATTCGTTAAGCATTCTTTTTTTGACGTTTAGATAGCGTTTCTAGTGTGTCGCTCTGTGTATGGAACAATTTCAACATTTATACTGGAGTAAGTATGCTGTGTACAGCAGAAATTGGAAAGCTACTTTTAGATATCACGTTTACTTAGGCCTATGTTATACTTCGGCGACGCGTCGGCCGACGTCGGCGACGCTGTGCTTTGCGGGCAGCTACGCACTGCGTGGCAGCCCGCCCAACACAGCGTCGCCGACGACGTCGCCGAGAGCTCCGCAGGGGGTGTTATACTTCCGCCGCCGACGTCGCCACCGACGTCGCCACCGACGTCGCCACAGACGTCGCCACCGACGTCGTCCGTGGGTCGGTCGCCGCGCTGTGCACGGCGACGGGCCGTCGCCGGCCTCATTCAAGGCTGGGAGAAAATGCGCTCAGAGGGAGTATTTTGTTTGTGGGTGGGTTCTTCGTTCCCGGCACTGTCAACATCCTCGGCGGACCTCGAATTACGAAATCGAAAGTGCAAAAACGCCCATCTTGCGGCATCCAGCCAATAGTGTGAAAAAACCAACGGTCGCGTCAGACTCCTAAGTGGTCCAGTACCATTTGGATTGGGTTAGTCTAGAAGAAATAGAGTTCGCTTCAAAATATAGTTCATGCCTACTTTGAATCGACATGAGTTTCATAACCGCACATCAAGAAGGCGCCTCGTTTGCTTACTTTCTCTCAATGTCGGCCATCATTTTGACGATGTTTAGCACCTATCGCGCCGTAATCATCTTGGCTCTTCATCACTTGATACTTAAATAGGTTACATATTCGCGCTCACAATCTTCTTTTCCTCGCACACTACAAGATTTCCAATTATGCTCTACCTTAGACAAATCACATTTTATTCTATTCAGATATTCTATCGCCCAATTATGCAATCGCGTCTGCTAAATTTGCATTTCTTAAAGAGTACATACAGAACAACAAATCATCAACAAGTCTTGAAACATTAAGAAGAATTAAGAATAAAAAATCCTTTTGAAGATTAAGAAAAGCACAAAATGTATGCAATCGGCAGACTGGTGGCCAAATGATGACATTGAAAGCGCGCTCCGATGCTAAAAATGCGCTCCGATGCTCTCCTGTCAACGACGTCCCCGACGCCGCCACAGAATCTGTTGACGACGTTGCCGACGTCGACCACGCGTCTGTGGCGACGTCGGCGGCGTCAGTGGCGACGTCGGCGACGTCGATGGTGACGTCAGCTTCGGCCGACGTCGGTGACGGGCCGTCGCTGACGTGTCGCAGCGTCGGCGACGCGTCGCCGAAGTATAACATAGGCCTTAGAGAGGAAACTTCTCGGATCCACAGATCGAAACAAATTTTATCGATACATTAATGCGCGTAGTGGGAACAATTCTACCATCCCCTCTTTTATTGACGAACGCGGCTTCTGTCGCTCGTCTCCTCAGGACAAAGCCAATTTACTAGCTTCACAGTTCCTAAAACTATTTGGAACGTTCACGAATTCGTACTTGCAACCGTCTCAAAGCCAGGCTCAAGCGGATATGAGTTCAAATTCAATTTCCGCTCATAGCGCTTCTCAAACGAAGTCTTCCTGGTGGTTTCATAAGGAGCATATTTATGAAACTCTTTTGAAGTGACCGAGGCCTAGTTCTCTCTCCCCAGACTTCATTCCGTTGAGTTTTCTCGAAAGGATTCTGCACCACATAGCTTATCCATTAGGGCATATTTTCAATTTTAGTTTCATCACAGCTGAGGTGCCTATAGATGGAAGCATGCGTTCGTCACTCCTATTTCCAAGAAATCTCCTTTAAACGACCCTCGTAACTATCGTCCAATAAGTATCACATCAGTTCTTCCCCGAGCGTTTGGAAAAATCGTTAAAAAAATTATTCTAAGACATTTTGAGGCCAATAAGATAATCTCAGATAACCAATTCGGATTTTTTCAGGTAGTTCTGTTGAAACTTCAATGCTTACGTCTCTCAGTGACTGGACTGAAAGAATGGAAAGTAAGAACCGCGTTGATGTGGTATATTCTGACTTTTCCAAAGCTTTCGATAGAGCCCCAATACCACAATTGTTGTTCAGAATGAGCATGGTCGGTATCCACCCTATGGTAATTAATTGGATGCGCAGCTTCCTTACTGGAAGGACATATCAGGTTAAAGTTGAGGGGGCATTTTCCTCCGTCTGTAATGCGTGTACTGGAGTTCCACAAGGCGGAGTGCTCTCTCCTCTCCTCTTCCTTATTTATACTATGAACTTCCAGACGCAGTTTCCAGGTTTGAGTCACATGCAAAATGTATGCAGATGATTTAAAGATTTATAAAATTGTCAAAGAAGACCAATACTCTATTTGCGTTCAAACAGCGATTGACTACAGTTCCAATTGGGCGGATGAGTGGAAACTACCACTTGCACCTGAGAAATCTTGCTGCTTAGTAATTGGTAGCCGAAATGTGGTCTCTCTCCCTGACTACAAACTACAGAATTCAACACTTAGAGTAGTTGACGACGTTCGCGATCTTGGATTTTTATAATGCAAAAATCTGAATTTTGACGCTCATTACAAATCTTTGGTAAAAATGGCAAATTTTCGCACATACAACATTTTCGAAGTTTTGAAGATCAATAATCCTGATCTCCTTCTGCGTGCTTATAAAGCATATGTGCGGCTGAATTCGGAGCAACTGTGTTCAACCCTCTCAAGAAGAAAGACATTGACATGCTCGAAAGAATTCAGAATAATTTCACTCGCAAAGCAGTAGTGAGATGCTTTGGCATAGACTACTCGCAAATCTCAAATGGCCGAGAAAGAAACAGGATGTTGGGATTAAAGTCTCTTGAATGTAGAAGGCAATCATTCGATCTCAAGATGCTTTTAAAGATTCTCACCCAAAAGGTGCACATAAACCCGTGCATATTTTTCCGATGCCATCTGTCCAGAACAAGGAGAGGTAAGCTTCGGCTATATGTGCCGGTAGCGAGGACCACAGTCAGATCAACATTCTTGACCTATAGAAGCTTGTGGGGGTTAGTTCAACTTATTTTTAGCCCAAAACGAGAATCGGACGGATTATCTGAGAACTCGCTCGCTTGATTGTTGTCCAACGTTGCGTTGTTATAACTGTTTCCGTTCTCATTTATTGGTGCCTGCTTAGTTCTCAAGTTTGAGTTACTAATGTTTGTGTTGCTTTTCTGGGTTTCTTTGATATCTGCGTGGCTACCACCACGCTGTGAATAAATAACTAAATAATGAATAATTAAATAAATTCATGAATACATACTGAATGCCAAGCTTACACCAATAACTGATCACCAATTTTAAGGCTGATCGCGAGATCGCGTTCGGAAACCGACGTTTGATGCACGAGGAAGGGCCTCTTCACAAACGAGCGCAAATGTGCCGATGCTGAACTAAGGTCACATGCCCTTCTGTCCAAGTGCGCCAGCAACCTTCATTGAAGGACCTCCTTGATAGCCGTCAATAACGGAAACGTGCCGTTTCCACATGTTCCGTAGACGTCATCAGACCCTAAGAAGGCAGATTCATGAGTGTCTTTTTGCTATAAAGGACAGCTTCTTACCGATGTGATACACCATTATTCCAGCGATTTCTAATGACTTCGCGTAGTTCGCCTTTGCCTTGACGCTTCGCACGTCCTCGAAGCTCAGCCAAAGCTTGTCGGTTCCTGCAAATGAATGAGGTCGTCTTTCTCGCCCGCTCATCGCACAAAGACATCTATGTACATGCATACTACGGCACACCTAGCTGTGATTAAGTACATGGGGCGCGTGATAGCGCAGTCAAAGGAGGCTCCGGCCGCCATGTGCACTTAAGGTTCTTCGTTCGAATTCCCCTCCCCCAGACCAACAAAGCCCTTCATCCCTATGATGACGATGAGTTGGTGGTACCAGGCTTGTCTGAGAAGGATAAAACAAACACCGACTTGTTCCACCGAGTGGCCACCGATGTCATTGTACAAGCTAAAGACGCACTCAAACGTTCCCTCGGTATTCCGCGAAAGTAGAATGCGCTGCGCATCCCAAATGGGGATTGATTCCCGGCAAATTTTATCCTTTCTCCCTTAGCGTTTAACTAGTTGTTAAAAGGTAAAACGTGAGCACAGTTAAAAGAAAGGAGATGAGGACAGCTAAAACTAAACCATTCTTGGGATGTGCCACGTTCTCTGTTTCGACGTGACATACTGGAGGTAATTTTATTGTCTATTTCTCTGTTGCAATGAAAGAACTAGTAGTAAGATTTACCGAACTTGGAGGAATGGAAGGCATATTTAGCAAGGGGGAGGAGTCGAACCTCGAATCAGCTCAGGATGCAAACACGTCTACGCCTCCTCCGCAGTGCGCTACAGACGCGATTGAGATGTTAAGGAGTTATGAGCGTAATTCTTCCTCTAGGCATGACATCCTATGGACGAAGTCGCTATTTAAAAAATCTTCTCAAATTTCGAAATATAGCTTTTCGCCCTAACATTGATGCCCATCTGAATTCTTCGCTAGTGACCAGATGAAGGAGAAGTCCTATCTGCATGTTTAGCAAATATCTTTCAGTTTCAGCCTCGAAAATTGAAAAAATTGAAACAAATATGCTATGCCAGGCACGAACATCTAGCCAGAATTGGGTCTTTCAACAACAAAAAAACGATTCTCTATCACCCTACCATGAAGATACGGCGAGGCAGCTGATTCACTCCAAACATACGTGTACACTGATCGTTTCTTCACTAGTGAACAGATCTGGAACAACGGCCTTTATTTTAAGAAGCCACCATTTTTGGACGCTCCTAATACGAAAGCGCTGTGCTTTCTTATGGCTTCCCCTCGTTTTAGCGACAAAGCGAATTTTAGTTCCACTTAGGTTCTCAGATTTCATTTCGATTTTTTCGTCATTTCAGAGCGCATCGCTATTTCAGCAAGCAGTGTGTATATGTTACTTGTGGGGTGAAGAGGTGTCTACGAAGTCCATCAAAAGGACTTTAGTGAATGTGGAAGCATTTAGAATGTGGAAGTGAAGCCTTCAGCATTGACTAGAAGTCTGAACTCTTCCTTTGGTAGTGTAGGTTTCCATCTACTGATCACTGAAGCTATCAGTTGAGCTCAGTGATAGTTGCTATTATGCTGTTAGAAAAGTTCTGTCAGATCTTGCGCGCTTATGATATAAAAGCCTAATGCATTATAGGCGCCTTAGATATTTGATTTTTATCAGCGCCGACCTTGATATTTTCTCTACATTATGTTCCTGACGCCCTGTCAGAGCTTATACATATGTGACTACTAAATGTCAGCAGTAATGCAGCTGTAGGGACGTCGTACGCTTACCAGGTATATCTCCATAATAATACGATTCCATGATAAAGAATAAAGGACGGTGTTACTCAGTCCAGGAATGCGCCGCGCATTCTACTTCTACGGTATGTCGTCGAGGCGATTCGAATGAGTATTTGGCCATACAATGTGTACCACTCACGTCGCGCAGTCAAAACGGCAGTTTGCGACAAAAAAAAACCGTTGCAAACCGTCGCGTGCTCATAACTCCTTCAGTTTTATGCTTTTTCAAAAAGGTTGGCACCATTCGATTAGTCTCTTCGAGATCTACACAAACATGTATAGAACTTTTGCCAGACCACCGTATTTTCGCACCGGGTAAAAAAAACACTAGAGCAGACCCTTTGCGAATGGAGTCGCTTATTCCCCAAACATGCGTACTTTCGGAGTATCTCAAACATGGCGTACGTCGCCAGTGATCTGTCATGCAAGGAAAAACGCTCACTCTTTTAGCTGTCTCGTCCACTCGATTGATAGGCTCGATCCTATACGCATTGTTCACGACGCACTCCAAAGGTTAGCTGGACAGTCTTAGAGCAATTCCTAAGTAGGGCGTCTGGAAATTTCTTATAAAATTCTCCAAACGGCCGTTTTGACTGCGCGACGTGAACGGCATTCTAGAATGACTTCCGCTAGCCAGCCGATGAACAAGTTAGCGCTTTACCCTTCCCAGACAAGTCTGGTACCATTTGACCGACCACGAGGTTGGAAAGCTTCGTTGGCCTGGGCGGGAAATAAGGATCAAGAAGTTTGTATCGAGGCGATTCGTATCAAGTGCACGCAATAGCCGGCACCTCATCCGACTGCGTTACACGCGCCCAATAAGAATCTAGCCTAACCTATCAATGACTTCGATTTCACGTTACCCATGTCTTGCGCCTCAGGCTGATTTTGCACTTTTAATAAAATATTTTGAGCAAAATGGTAATTACCTCTGTTGTCTCTGAACATGGATGTTGAAAACAGCTTTAGCGAATTTCAAGACTCCTAGATCTAATTTTTAATTCAGTCTCATTCATCTAACCTTATGTTTAAGCTTTTTCAGCTTTGCAAGCACTCACAATATGTAGAAAACGATGAAACTAATCAATCCTACCTGGGGTGCGAAACGCATTCTGCTCCTAAAGAATGTCGTCAAACTTGGGTTAGTCCATACTACGACTTTCGGTGGCCAGCCGATGGCTAGGTTGCACCAGCGACCTCGATTTCTTGTTCGACCTACCCTCCTCTGACTGTACCACCACGGTTCCCAACACTCGCAATAATACGAGAATACATTTAAATTCACCCAAAATGTTTAAAATAAAAGGAAAAGGATAAAGGATGGCGTTACTCAATCTCTCTTGAGATGCGCCACGCTTCTACTTCTACGGGATGTCATGGGGGGAATTTGAATGTGTATTTGGACATACAATGATTTGCGGTGACCAGCCAATGAAAACACGTCAGCGCTTTACCCTTCCCAGGCATGTCTGATTTTAAATCACCGACCCGGAGGGATCGAATTCTTGGCTGGGCTTGGCTTCGAACCAAGAACCTGGTATCGAGTGTACGCGACGGCCGGCACTTCCTCCGACTGCGCAACGTACACGCGCCCATACTCAAACTATTTATGACTAGTAAAGGACAGTTAATAACATGGACTCGTGGAACAAAGTCAGGGTGGGAGACAGCTGCCGCATACACCCCATTCCAGGTTCTCGATTCGCAGTTCCTGTCCTAGCCAACCAAGCCTTCCATCCCTCCGGGGTCCGTGAATTGGTACAAATTGGAACCTACTTTATCCTCAAGTGACAACACAGACCCGGGTGCATTCCACATTTGTTATTCCTAGATCTTTTGAAGTAAAAGTGGCAAAGAAACAACTTAAAGAATATGTAGCTACCTGTGGGTAATTGGTGATGTCGTCGACAGGACCAGTAGCCATTGAGTACGGTTTGTTCACTCGCCAGTTTACTAACCGGAATCCTCTGCCGTATGTGGGAATGCCAAATATCTTAAGAGCGAAGGTCACACATCATTTTGTTCATCGCATAATAAAAGGGAGTACCGTTTTGTTCCTCCACAATCCCATTTCGGCCCACGTGTGCATTGAAGCTTCCTGAAACGAACAAGGCTATAATCCAGAACATTTCAGGCTAGTGTCTAGATCTCCTACCGAGTTCATCTTTCCGACCACACCCAGTTCCGCCCTGATCCTTCTCAGCGGCGCGTTGAATCCGACAAAGGGGTGGAAGTAGGAGAAAATGTGGAAGTCGTAGTTCATCACTTGCACCAGATCAACATACCTTAACTGCGGCCTGTTCATCCTTATAAAGTCTCTAGCATCGAAATGTTCTTCAGAGATAGAGTAGAACGAAGACACACCCACCTGTTGAATGAGGACGCGTCATAGGCGGCTTTTGATATGGTTGGAGGCCCAGAAACTGCGACCGTTAGAAGAAGCGAGGAGCCGAATTGTTCTCGAAGCGTCTACCAGAGTTACACGGTACTACGATGAGCTGCGTAAGGACACCAACTGAGTGAAATACCTTGAGAAGAAGTGGAAATCTATTTCTGTCTGTACTACGAGCGTCCGCGCTCCAAGTTGGAAACTCCCAGTCGATATCGAGTCCGTCAATAGAGTACTTCTTGAGATACGCGTAAGATGCCTCAGAAAGACCGGCGATGTTAGCAGATGATGAGACCTAAGGTGGTGATCGTTGAGTAGCGGCTTTACGGGCATGCAAAGAATCACCAAAAAATGTGCGAAAGACAGAAGTGGGTGAAAGAAAGGAGCTAGGACTATTAAGATAAAGTACTTACCAAGGTTGAGAAGGCCTCGTTAGGACCCGTTAAGCACATGAGCAACTTCAAGTCCGACCTGCGTTTTTTAAGGCCGGAGAAACCCTGAAATGTCATAAACTATAACAGAGTGGCGAATCTGCTGCAAGGTCATCTAACGTGATTTTAGGATATTGTTTGACAGAACTATAGTGGATGGTAGAGTATATCTTGCAGTGAGCTACATAAATGTGCTATCATTAAGCGAAGATAGCTCGACGCCCTTGAACTCAAATATCCCAGCCCGAACAATTAAAAATCACCACAATATAGGGCTCTTATAAGCATGTTGTGCAGGGCACAATTTTGGGTGAATTCTACACTTCAGAGGTCAAGAAATTTCCTACACACTTGTCTAAAGTTCGGCAGCCCATTACGAATTTGGGCACTACTGTACTTTCAGGGCTCCAGAGTTGGAGGAGAGGTCGAAAAATATTTCGGCCGATTACGGCAGGTTACGGCAGGTGCGGTTGACTACGGCTGTCTAGGTCACCATGAACTTAGTCACCCGCACCTACCATAACCTACCGTACTCTTGCGTAATATGCAGATCGGGTGTCAAATTCGTGATCAGCACTCCAAATCATCCCCCGCGCAAAATTTGGGCGAAATTGGTGATTATGACCTAGACAGCCTCAGTCACCTGTGCCTACACCGTAATTGACCGAAAGTTCAAAAACGGATGTCAGATTCGTGATCAGAACCCCAAATTATCCCCCTGTACGAAGTTTGAACAAAATTACGACATCTCCTCGGCCTTAGTCGTGGGGATACGATTGCGCCCAACTTGTTTTCGAGCACAAAGTTGGTAAGCATTACGTAATCATGGCTATGTGCTTATCTTACCTCAGAAATATCTGTCGGAGGCAATTGAAGATGGCCAAGATTATCGAGACGGAGCTGCTGGATAAGGATGATATGAGTACATAACGAAATGTCGACGTCCTTGAGAGGAGGTTGATCCCAGCTGAACAGGTTTCTTGCTCTCTCCAATTTAGCAGCTACATAGCGGAATGTAAACTGACGTATAGTAGCAGGTCAGAATGTAAGCTTTGGCAAGCGCTTCCACGGAAATCATCAAAAACAGACCAGCGATTTTCATCTCGAAGATCAGTTTAATGAGTTAGGCAGCTTTGCTGAAAGTACTGATGCAGGATTACTGAATACTGCTCGCGTCATGAAATCCGCCGTCCAAGTAGATACAAGCAGTTAAAGTTTTAGTGCAGTGCTTACCATGAGTGCATATCCACAGGAAAACACCGAAAGCCGTTCTCAGCATTAATTTTCGAGTTTTCGAATGAATCAGGCTTAGACAAGTGCGTTGAAGCATTGTTACTAGTAAGGCGTTCAGCTTAACCGGTTTCGTGCTGATATCAGCGGACGGCTCATGCCGATATAACGGGTGAGTGCTAATGGTGGAAGGCTGAACGGAAAGAAGGTGCAGGTTGGAATCCCGCCCAGCAGAAGAGTGTTGATCGCAACAAAACATCCTTTAACAACATTCACTCGAATCAGGTGTTCCAAATAGTGTCTGCTGCAGTTTTGTCCTGGGACTCAACAATAGTGAGGATATGGCTTTTTATTACAGGATTACATTCGGCTCAGAATTATTTTGTTTGCACCAAAATATCTTGAAAAAAAACTCTAAAAAACTAGGCATTTCTTAAAAACGAAAAGCTTGTTGCCATCTCTTATTAGGTATGTAGTATGGTCCTATCTTAACTAATTAGTTGTCCTAGCCATTTTATGCAGCATTCATACTTCCAAGTATTGGAGGCACTAGCCAGTTTTGTCCCACCGCGAAACTGTTCTGCCCCCATCGGGTCGAGTCTTCTCATCTTGATCGTCTGTAATAATGTCATCCGACTGTGTTTTATTCTCGAATAGTAGGCAACCTGTGTCACGTTTTGCTCGTTCTTTCTTTTTAGTTTTATCTCTTCGAAAAGTTGTTGTGTTCATCCGCCACCGCAATAATCCCTTAGAACACCAACCGCGGCTTTATGGTATCGTTGGTCGTCGCTAACTGTCAGTAGTTTAGCTTCTTAATGAGAGTAGCAGCAGCAACAGTTGAAATCCGCGCACTTATAGCTGTGGGATAGCATACAAGCTATACTTCGGACCGAATCTAATGATTTCGAACGAATATTCGAATAATGAACGAATTTTTGGAAGGACACAATATTCGAATATATTCATTATTCGAATATTTAGTTTTTCATGAAACCGAATACATTCGATTATTCGTTTACTCGAAAAATCTTTAGAAGGACACAAGCATAGTACAAGCCCGCCTTGATACATCGTGGCGGTTATCTAATAAACTCGCTAATAATACTGCAGACCAGTTTTCGGATTAAATCTTGATGTTCTTCTCTCATAGGACATATCCCATGGTTGAAATCCGTTCTCGAAGCACGTACTGCACGTTGCTCTAGCCACGCTAATGCATCAGAGATCGGTCTTGCGCATGGGTCTACATAAAGCAGCTTTCCTTGTACTGTTTGCTACCGTTACTAACAATTATGTACTGGATCTATCCAAGCAAGGCGATCGGAGAAATGTGCAGAGTGAACGAAATTCAGCACTGGCTGTCTCTTAAGCTTTAGCCTTATCTGTTGCGCGGCTGCCCATAAAGGATAAAGGATAAAGGACGGCGTTACTCAATACCTTCTGGGATGCGCCAGCGCATTCTACTTCTACGGGATGTCGTGGAGGCGACATGAATGCGTATTTGGCCATACAATGACTTGCGGTGGCCAGCCGATGAACAAGTCAGCGCTCTATCCTTCCCAGACAAGTCTGGTACCAATTCACCGACCCCGGAGGAATGGAAGGCTTGGTTGGCCTGGGCGGGAAATCCGAACCAGGAACCTGGTACCGGGTGCACGCGACAGTCGCGCCTCCTCCGACTGCGCCACACGCGGCTGCCCATACTTGGAGTAACTCACTCGCTCTTTTGAGTACAAAACACAACAATGACGTCAAACAGGAATGGTGGGGGACTAAGTGAAAGAAATGTTCACTGCTCCGAGAAAGAAAAGTAGACCAGACTGAAGTTGAAAGCGCGAACTTACTGTCTTCCACCTCTGAGAAAGAGCCCTCGAAACCACATGATGATGAAGGACTGCGATGGAAATTATAGCTTGAGATCGTCCAGAGGGTGCCAAGAATACTCCAGAATTGGTGCCACGGAGTGGTCAAATTGAATAAATTGAATATGAGACTTTGTGGAAATGCTTGTCTGTCACAACGTGTGCACTTCAGCAACTACAGCTACAACGCAGCCACCTATGTATTTCCTTAAGTGTTCAAATAGGGTCAGATAAGGGCTGTTGCAATCTCTGTAAACCTCAACAGTGTGGAGACTTTCCCAAATAGGATTACCAAAGAGCTGATGCAAACTTACTAAAGGAGATTCCAATTTTGGTTGGCTGAACATGAAAGCAATGGAATAAATTGGAAAGGCATAAAGCTGTGCGACGTGGTGGTGGCAGTAAAGTTGTATAGGTCTGCAGACGCGGTGCATAGGAGCATGACGGTTGTTGTTTAGCTTGAAAGCGGTAGGAGCAGAAAGCGTCATGGTGAAAGTGGTAAAGCTAACAGAGATGACCATGTCGAGCATTTAGAACAGCGCCTTAGTCTGACGCTCCATTGGACTTACGCGAAGTCCAATGGAGCGTCAGACGTCAGCGTCAGACTATTTTATTTTATGGACTCTGTCCGAAACGGTACTGCACAGCGTTATGGAGATTCTTTTATTTTATTTTGATGTATTTAAGGCGTAGACACTAGTCTTCGCGTTTCAAACATCCCCTGCCTGCGCTCTCGTTGAACGGGCGGGTGTCGCTGAGCTCTGATCGATCTAAACATTCTGCTACTTCGTCGGTGATTTGATTTCTGTACTACGGTGTACTTCTCCCGACTCAACTGTGTTCATTCTTCCTTTCCCTGTCCGTCTGACTTCACGGTGCACTGGTTCGCGAAGCTGGTCAATTACTGCGTGCAGCTGACGTTCTTGCGTAGTCCTGAGTGGCAACGGGACTGACACTTACTCGTTTCAATTGCCACCTGTGAAGGTTATTGTTTCTTCCGGATTCATTTCGGCAGTTTCTGTTGCGATGTCTTTTCAAGATGGCTCCGATCAGAGGCACGAGTTCGTCTCGGTGGATCGACTTCGATCGTCCATTGAGAAAGTCAACGCCGCGAAATCAATACCGCAGTGTCTCAAGGATGTCATATCAATGATGTCGATGCAGCTAAGTCTTCTGCTCGAAGAAAACGCTAGGCTTCGCCAAGAAAATCAGGAGAAACCGAAACTTCGAAAGGAGAATGATGAGTTGATTTCAAAGATTCGTATGCTGGAGTCGAGCAGTAGTAAGAGTTCCTCTGAGGCTGTGTGTAAGGATAGCTCTCCTCTGGTAGCACATGTAGATTTATGCGAACGTGAAAGACTTCGTTCGATCATTATTGGACGTATTCCTGAACTCGCAAATCATTCTGTTCGTCAGCGCCGCTCCTATGATTTCCTTAGTTTGTGCAATATTCTCGATCATCTTCGTATTGATTGTTACCCGGTGGCGGTGTATCGTTTAGGGAAACCGTCATTAGGAAAAAATAGGCTGTTGAAAGTTTTACTTCCCTCTTCCTATTACCAAAAGTTAGCTGTTCGCCGGTCCTCGTGGTTACGGTCGTTCCCTGGTAAAGAAGTATTCCTTAGGGAATCTTTGCCAGAAAGGGAAAGGACTCGGAGTCATGGGGCCGGTGTCAATCCATTGAACTGCTCTAGCACTGTTTCTTCTCAGTTGTCTGCCTCGCCAAATGTGGCAACTCATGGTTTTGTGTCTGATACTTCGCTTTCTCAGGTACCTTCGTTAAACTAGATCTGGGTCGCTTCTCTCTTTGTGAGAATATCAGCTGTTTGTCTGCTAATGTCAGATCGCTTGTCAAAAACTCTACTTTCATTGAGATGGCATTTGGTGACAAATTCGATTTGTTTGTATTTACTGAAACTTGGTTGAACTCGAACCATTCTATCCCTTCATTATTTTCGTATTTTAGCAGTGAATACCATGTGATGCGCTGTGATAGGATGCGAAAGCAGGGAGGAGGTGTTGCAATTTTTCTCCGAAATAGGTTTAATTTTATTCAAATTTTCTCAGAATCCTTCCCTGAGGCATTTGAAGTGCTTGCAGTTGATATTCTCTTTGATTGTCAAAAAATTAGGTTCGTCGGAGTATATAGGGCCCCGTCATGTACGCTAGTGGGTAGCGAACAGCTTGTCAAAGTTCTTAGTGATTTGGTCATGTGCGAGTATCCCACAATTGTTCTAGGGGATTTTAATTACCCTGAGATTGACTGGAATTGGCTAGAAAAACCTATCCCTCAGGCAGCCGCTGCTTTTGTTGACATGGTGCAAAGTCATCATTTTAAACAGTATGTTCGTAGTCCTACAAGAGGTGACTCACTTTTAGATCTGGTTTTGTGCAATGACTACACACTTGTCAGAACTGTTGACGTCAGTTCTCCAGTTGGTAATAGTGACCACTGCAGCGTAGAGTTTCGGGTGTCTTGTCGTTATGAAGAACCTACATTTATGCTACGGAGGGATTTTTTGCGGTGTGATTATAACAAAATTTGTAATTACTTATATTCTGTAGCTTGGAGAGATTCACTTGAGACTGTACCGACTGTTAATGAGAAGTACGAAATGTTCCTGCATATTCTAAACCACGCCATTGACCTTTTGGTACCCTTAAAGAGAGTAAGCACAGGTCGCCCTATTCTTCCCGTGTATCTCCAGAACATGATTCATCATCGCTCTTGTCTGTTCAGACTGGCTGTTAGTTCTAAATCTGTTCAGGATTGGGAAAAGTTTCGAAGTTACTCTAGCAAGTTCCAGCGCAAGCTAGATAAGTATGCTAAGGCTGTGGAGAAAAGAATTATCAATAGTGGAAACTTCAAAGGCTTCTTTAAGTATTTGAATAAAAAGTTGAAGACTTCAACTAAGATTCCATGTCTGAAGAAAAATGAAATTTTCGTTGTTTCAGAGAAAGATAAGGCAGACCTACTGGCAGATAAATTTTGTGAAGTATATGCGAAGGATGACGGCTACTTTCCTCCGTTTGCCTTCCAGGTTCAGTATCCGATGGAATCTTTCCCTTCCTTTGATGCGCTTTTGGTTTATGAACTCCTGCAATCCCTACCTTCCTCCTCGTCCTTAACTCCTGATTGCATCCCATCCTCGTTTGTGAAGAATATTTCTCATGTGATTGCCGACCCACTTGCTTATTTATTTAATCAGATGCTTTTCTTTGGGGAAATACCAAGTCGGTGGAAACACTCCTTCGTTACCCCTTGCTCAAAAAAGAGCCTTCAAGTTGTATAGACAACTACAGGCCGGTAAGCATAACCTCCTACTTTTGCAGACTTTTCGAGAAGGTTCTTACGGCACACATTTTTGAACATTTAGATAAGAATTCGATTATTCCGCCCAATCAACATGGCTTCATGAAGGGAAAGTCCACGGAGTCAAATTTACTGGAATGTATAAATGACTGGACCGAGTATTTGGAAGAGAAGAAACCGTGTGATATCGTTTATTGTGACTTTTCGAAAGCGTTCGATCGAGTCGAACATGGCAAACTTTTGCTCAAGTTATCCAGCCTGGGACTGCACCCTGTCTTAATAAGGTGGTTGACTGTTTTCCTTAATGACAGGACATTTCAGGTTAGAATTGGTTCTTCATTTTCGTCTGTTAAGAAGGTCACTAGTGGGGTTCCACAGGGGGGTGTGTTGTCTCCCGTTCTGTTTGCTCTCTATACTGCTGACCTTCCTGCTATTCTGGAGGGCTGTGGAGTAGTGTGCAAACAATTCGCTGATGACTTGAAAATCTATCGGAAGCTTGAGGTTCCAGGTGACCAATCCAAGATCCAGTTTGCCTTGAATAGGATCTTTGAATGGTCTGAAGTTTGGAAATTGCCACTTGCCCCGGAGAAAACTGTGTTCATGAGGCTTGGAGAGTCAAATTTACCGTGTAATTACAGTCTAGGTGGTCACTCCTTGAGCAAAGTGGGCTGTGTGAGGGACTTAGGTTTTCTTTATGATGACACTCTTGACTTCTCTGCTCATATTAAGCTTCTTTGCAATAAAGCATCAACTCGCACATACCAGATCTTCAAGGGTTTGTCAAGCTGTGATGAGAAGGTTCTAATTAGAGCGTATAAAACATATATAAGACCCATCATGGAATGCGGCTCATCAGTGTTCTGTCCTATCAAAAGGAGGGATGTTGATTTGTTGGAAAAGGCACAAAATAACTTTACAAGGAAGGTGATTCTGAGGCTGAAGAAGCCGGGATTCTGTAGAATACCGGGCTCTCGACATAGGAATTCACGGTTTCAATTTCACACCTTGAGTCGCGGCGGAAGCGAAATGATATGTGTACGGTTTTTAAAATACTTTCGGGATTAATGAAGGTGGAAGTTAATAAATTTTATCGCATCGTCAAGTCTAGAACTCGGGGGAATTCAGAGAAAATTGGATATAAGACGCCAAAGACCAGAATTCGTGGAAATTCTTTCACATGCAGAGCCGGATCGGGTTATATCTCACTCAAGAGTGAGGTACCCTCCATTCCGCAACTCTTCTCGGTTTTTAAGCGCATTGCAGGGAAGCGGTTGTTGTCTTTTTCATGACCCTTTTCATGATGTTACTTCTCGATGTTTTTGATTGGTTGTGTTCAGTTTGTTTTATTTTTTCCCATGACTGCCTTATGCAGCGTATTGAATAAATAAATAAATAAATAAACTAACGAAAATCCTAGGCGAGGTCAGCATGGACAGCGCTACTAACAAAAGCCGTTCAGAGACGGAATAACCAAGTAAGTTCCTCAAATACTCTATCTGCTATTGCACGACTTCATGTAGGCAGTATTTACACCATCATTCAAATAAGCAGTGTAAGTTCATCAATAAGCACTGAAATAGCCTAAAAGCATTTCTATAGCTCAACGGGTGAAGCATATGTGTGTTGGAACTCCCACACAATGCAGATTGGAAGAAAGAAATGAATGAAGTGCATTCTAACGAAGGAAGCGGAAATTCTGTAAGTTTGTTTATTTGATTATTTATTTATAAATGCAACTTAAGAGCACCCATAGAACATGATTGTCAGCGACAATTACTTCTCGAACAACTCACGCAGATGAAACAATGGAACAGAAGAAATGTCGCCGCGCACTGCACTGGTAATGGTCAAATTGTTTGGTAAAATTCAAGAGCCCAAATACGCGGAAAGTGAAACGGGGAACTAAATGAAATTGACTGCAATATTAAGGACTCAGATCTCGGTTTGGCAGTCAATCTAGCTGTGGCGTGATTTCGAATGAATGAAGGAAGGAATCGCTGTATTCGGCAGAACAAAGCACTATGCACTTTGGTCTTACCATTAGCTCCGACCATACCTATGCACCTACATACCATACCTGCACTACGATTCCTTTCAATGTTGCTTCCATAGGAACTGAAATATCCAAACCAAACATGCAGTAGCATATAAGCTAGCTTGAAACGGATATTTCCTAATAGCTATAATTAATTTTTAATAACTATTATTAATCGGCGTAAGCTCACATTTCACAGAAAAAGAAATGACTCAATCATGATTTACAAATCCCCCTAGGCAAGGTTGGACAAAATCGGTGATTATGACCTCGGCAGCCTCAGTTACCCATAGCTACCGCAGCCTACCGTAATCGGCCGAATTTTCAAAAACGGATGTCAGATTCGTGACAGCACCCCAAATAACCCCCCCCCCCGCGAAGTTTGGCGAAAAAACAAATTTCTACCTCTCCTCGACCTCTAGAGTCACGAAAGTACAATAGTGCCTCGATTTTCCCCTTACCTTTACCCCAATACAAATCAGCTCCGCTTAAGACGCGTCGGATACAACGCTACTTCCGTTATAGTGCGGTTTTGGGAGGAAGTCTACTTTCAAAATGACATCCGTTATAACGCGATCTTGCCTCAGTTCCGGTCCCGCACGGAAAATGAAGAGGAGCGAGATGCTGACCGCATATGCAACGTCGCCGTATGCGATCGGACCTACCCTTCTATTGTCTCGTCCATATCGCGACCAGCAGCTGTGCGACAATGACTTAGGCCTATGTTATACTTCGGCGACGTTGTTGTCGGTTTTATCATAGGACTTAGATGCATACAGGGTGCGTAAAAAGTGTTGACGCAGTAAATGGCGGTTGTGGAAATAGTATTGCGCAGTAAGTTTTAAAATATTCATTAGAGAAATATGGAAAATGATCTTGCAAACACGACAGAATAAGTCGTAATTGACATCGGCTCCTTTACTGTGAATACAGGAGCGAAAACAACGGAGAAATTCATGAGCACGCGCCGCTAGTACTCGCTTGGATTTCGTCCCGTGCTTTTAACAGGGTAGCCTTCTGCGACTGGTCACTTCTGTTGAAAGTAACCCAGACCACATTCTCCAAAATCGCCTAAAAAGATCAATCCAGCGGATTCATGTTTAAGCTGTGCTCGTCTGAGAAGCTGTCCACACCTGCTCGCGTTATCTGTTTGCCGTTATCGGACAGAGAGTGATAATTTTGGTTTTAAACGTTATTGTGCTTGGACATCTTGTAATCATCATCAGTTATGACAGAGCCGTGGCTGACGTTTGGGTTGCTGACCTCTTTCCTCACCAACCGTTTCGAACAGCGCCAAATTCTCTTGTTAAGGAAGTATTCAGCTGTCTGGGTAACAGACAAAAAAAGGGCCACCGTAACGGTGACGATCATGTTTCTTCAGTTTTTTCGTGAGTGTTTTTTTGAGCACAATAAAGACAACAAAGATAACACATAAAAATCTAGAGGGGTAGAAACAGAAAGCTGGAGCTGAAACAAAAAGTAGGTGCGTCAATACTTTTTACGCACCCTGTACAGACGTTTTTCATGCGTGTGCAGCCCGCAAAAGTGTCCAAAGTCAGCGATAAATCGAACACAGTATAAGACGCCCTGTAGACGTTCGAAGCTCCTCTAAATTGGAGGGTTTCCTCTATCAGAAACGACATAGGTGTGGATTAACCAGGATACTATCTCAACGGTAGGTCGGAACGGCGCAAATGTTGTATATGGGCAGAACCGCCTCTCTCTGGGTAGTAACAAACTGCAGGTATCTCGACCCCAATACAACTCTGCGCAGAGTTAGGGGCGACGGAAGTCGCTGGTTGGCGCCCTGTTGATTCACGTGCTCCACAGCTGACGGGCGCGCGCGGGATGAGGGCTCGTATCGCGGCAAAGCGCAGTGCACAGGTGGCGTAGTAGGGAAGAGCTCGGGCTCGTAAACGCGGGGTTGGGGGTTTGGATCTCGCGGGCTGTGCTCGTTTTGCACTTTTGCAAAATTCATGTTTATCATATAGGTAATCCACCTAGGGGTATTATAGTGTGTTATAGAGCATGTTTACATATAACATATGCTTCAAACTACAGATTAGCTAAAATGTTCACTTCTGTGTGTCACTTATTTTAAGCCTATTTTGTGTGAAGGTATAGCTATGTAACGATAGATATTTTGTGACACTAGTAAAAAGTTCCGACTCCACCGACAAGACTTCGGTCAAAAAAAAAATTTCGTTGAAACTTTGTCTAGTTATTTGGGGTGCTCATCACGAATCTGACATCCGTTTTCCACGATTCGGCTGAATAATATAGATACAGGAAGGCACAGGATTACATTCTTAAAGTTTCTGACGATGACGGCAGGTAGAGGCAGAATCGTGAAAAACGGATGTCAGATTCGTGATCAGCACCCCAAATAACCCCCCTAGACGATGTTTCAGCGAAATCGGTGACCCTGCTTGGACCACCCTTGTTAACAGTATGGGTGGCCTTCGACCGAATCGTGAAAAACGGATGTCAGATTCGTGATCAGCACCCCAGATAACCCCCGTAGACGAAGTTTCAGCGAAATTTTTTTTGACCGAAGTCTTGTCGGTGGAGTCAGAACTTTTTACTAGTGCCACAAAATATCTATCGTTACATAGCTATAGCTTCACACAAAATGGACTTAAAATAAGTGACACACAGAAGTGATCATTTTATCTAATCTGTAGTTTGAAGCATATGTTATATGTAAACATGCTCTATAACACACTATAATACCCCTAGGTGGATTACCTATATGATAAACATGGATTTTGCAAAAGTGCAAAACGAACGCAGTCTGCGGGATCCAAACCCCCGACCCCGCGTTTACGAGCCCGAGCTCTTCCCTACTACGTCACCTGTGCACTGCGCTTTGCCGCGATACGAGCCCTCATCCCGCGCGCGTCCGTCAGCTGTGGAGCACGTGAATCAACAGGGCGCCAACCAGCGACTTCCGTCACCCCTAACTCTGCGCAGAGTTGTATTGGGGTCGAGATACCTGCAGTTTGTTACTTCCCAGAGAGAGGCGGTTCTGCCCATATACAACATTTGCGCCGTTCCGACCTACCGTTGAAATAGTATCCTGGTAAGACACTGATTGTTCAAAACAATATCCTACACATTTGTTTCAAGCCTAGAGCAGCTGCTATAGCGGTTATATGCTGTCGCATGATGGATTGTTGCGATCAGAACTCTCGCGCGATTCAGTACTTGTACGTGCGTTTTCTGGACAGGATTACGCGAACAGCGCTGTTCGACAACATCCCGATATCGTGGAAGAGTACTGAGAGGTAGCTGCAACGAGGATATGGCGGATGCAGCCCGCAATTTAACAGCGCCGATAGCGTAAAGGGCTAACATTCTGCCGGGAAGGTAGATAGTTGGGTCCATGTCCCGCCTGACGCGACAGTTTTGATGGTGGCAAAAGATAATGTAACATCAGGTTACAGAGTTTTGTTGTTGATCAGATCTAACTTTCCTCCGGTACTCGTTATTCCTCACAATATCTGTCACATTTATGCATATACGACTTCGGCGTCATATTCGGCACCCTCAACAACCCCTGCCCTTTGACTTAGTTTGAGCAAAATCGGTGTTCCTGACCCGACCACCCTCAGTTATCCAGAAGAAAATCCAAAATCTATCGAAATCGGTGGAATTTTCAATAACGGATGTTGGATTCGTAATCAGCGCTCCAAATAACCACTAGATGATTTTGGAAATTTGGCCCAGTTCAGAAATATTGATTTTCGATGACGTCATTATCCTTCTGCCGTCATTGCCTTCTTTTTGAAAATTTCGGATCACGCCGCCTCGCGTTTGATCCGAAATTGTCAAAAAGTCGATAATCCCAGAATTGGTCTATATTGACACCGTTCGATAGGGCTTTTTGAGCTGAACAGAATGGTACCCCGGCTAGGGCTCGAAGACTCGAATGTGGGCGAGTAAGGGCGGAAGAAGCTTCACCGCTGCCGTCCTCCGCTCTAAACTGGCAGATGGGGCTAAGGCAGTTCAGGCAGCTGGAGAGTTAGGAGCAGATCGTCGTAAAGTACATTCGGTGCTTTGCTCGTCCGCGAGTTTGCATGCCGTTAACTCGCCTCGTGTACCCGCAGCGGTCGACCGAAATCTGAAAAAATCGTGTCACACATGCCCAACCTGCATTTTCGCCCCGCCGAAACCTTGCCAGTTCGTAAGATAATTTGCTGTGCATTGGCACTTTACTAGAGCATATTACTGCCTACGGAATCCACATGTTCCAACCGGAAAGATTGGAAGCTGACAGAGTTATCGCGCGTCGAACACGCCTGCGCGTGCAATTCAGCACAACAACGGTCTATGTTCTCCGTGCTCTTACTCGCCCAGATAACAGTTCTCGCCACAGCTACGAGCACGTCGTCGTAAAGTGTTTTCAGTCTTGTGCTCGCCCGTACATTTGGATGCCATTAGCTCGCCTCGTCTTCCCATAGTAGTCGACTGAACTCGGAAAAAATCGTTCACACAAGGTTTGCCTGCATTTTCGCACCGCCGTAACTTTTTCCAGTCTTAAGCTACGTCGCTATGTTTCAGCGCGCTTCTTGAACGTTCTACTTCCTACAGAATCCACAGATTGCAGCCGGAAAGACTTGAACTTGACAGAGTTATTGCGCTCAGAACACGCCCGCGATGCAATTTGCGAGCTGTCGCGCCCAGTCGATTGATAGGTTATGTTATGTTTATTACACAGGTGGTTACCCACCCATGTGAGAATACTGAGTAGTAACACGAAGCAGAATCCTCGATAAAACGCCGTTATCCAGCACAACTCACAAACACTTCTAACTGGAACAGATTAAAACAAACATAGGACAAAAGGAGAGGAAATTAAGGCAGCAAAATAAGACAGAAAAAAGAGTAAATCGAGAAACGTGTGAAGAAATAGATACTAGATATTGAGGTCCTTGCTTATAATATTTTTGAACGCACAGTAGCTCAATCCGAAAGATCCTTTTTTAGGCAGTCTTTCGAAAGTGGCCGCCGTTCTATTAATAAAGTAAAACCTTCTGCAGTTGAGCCTTGCGACTCTGACCTGGAGTCTCAACGAGCCACCCCTAGTGGGCGTGGTTTTGGTTGATACCAAGTTCTCAATTTTAAGACCGCAAGCACCATGGATGATTTTATGAAGCAAGAACAAGTCATTGACTTTCCTCCTATGTAACAGTGTTGTTAGGCCCAAAATTGCGTTACGTTCCGTGCTGGATGGAATTGTGTCATACAGGAACCCAATGGCTCTAGTCATCAATTTCCTTGAAAAGCTGTTTTGAACTTTCTCCAGTTTTTCAATAGCATTACGTTTATACGGAGAGAAAACAGGGGTATCATACTCCAGTATAGGCCGTACGTAAGTTTTGTTGGCACGAAGAAGAACCTTTACGTCTCGTGTTGACAGGGCCTTGAACATTTTGCCTACTACAGCAGTAGCTTTGTGAGAAATAACATCACAATGTTTATCAAAGCAGAGATCCATAGAAATCATGAAACCAAGGTTCGTATGTTCATGTACACTGTCAATTTCAACGCCAGCAACGGTATAAGTGTGGTTTTGATTGTTGGGCCATAGATGAAGAACCTTAGCTTTTTCTTTGGACAAAGGTAGGCCCCATTTATTGGCCCATGTTCTCATAAAATTTATTGCGAGCTGAACCGCAAGAATATCTTCCTCAGAGCTTACCGTCCGATAAATTTTGAAATCATCAGCAAAAGCTGTAACTCCCACTCCAAACGCAGCAAGTGCATCGGGTAAATCCCAAGTATAGATATTGAAGAGGACTGGTGAAAGGACTCCTCCCTGGAAAACACCACTGGTTACTCTTCTTGAAGCAGAGAATTTGGAGTTAACACGGACTGAGAAGGTTCGGTCTTGTAGGAAATCCGAAAGTCACTGCACTATCCTCCGATGGATACCAACTTGACTAAGTCTCTCAATCAAATTCAAGTGCGAGACCCTATATGCATTGTGCACAGCGTAGTCCAAAGTCTCGCCGGAACAGAGCACAGCAATTCCTGAGTAGGGCGGCTGAGAATTTCTCACAAAACTTGCTAAATGCTCACTCTACAAACTGCCCCCCCCCTCGATTGATAGGTTCGATCCTATATGCATTGTGCACGCTGCACTCTCAGAGGATTCCTCGCATGACAAAATACTTTGCGCAATGCTTGAGATGCTCCGAGAACATGCAAGTCCTGGAATATAAGCTTCTCCAATAGCAAAAGGTCTGCCCCAGTCATTTTTGACCACCCACTGCGAAAACGCGGTGGTATGGCGAAGTTGTGTACATGATTGTGTAGACCTCGAAGAGGCGAATCGAACGGTATCAATCATTTCTCAAAAAGCCTTATATTAGAGGAGTTGGGAGCGCGCAGCGGTTTCCGACGACATGCGACCGACAACACGTCCGCGGCTGGCCTTCTCAGTGGAGCGCAAGTTTTCAATTTTGGCCATTTTTAACCTTTTATGTGAAATGTATGTTCCAAACGATAGAGCTCGATCTCCTAAGCTCAAATATACTCTTGACCTTTGGCGAGTTATAACAAAAAGACGCAAAAACCGCAAAAGTGCGGTTTTTTCGGTGTCTATTCAAAAGACGCGTCCGGTACTGTAGTAGAGAGTATCTCTGAGGACAGAATTTCGTTAATAGTCTAAAGATGTTCTTTGCCTTCAAACTCTCCTCGCGGTCACACATTTCGTTACTATAGCCATATTTAGGCGTTGCATGCGATCCTAAATAAATCTTCGCGCAAAAGAGTCTAAAAAAGGTGAGCTCCCGTTAGGACGCGACCCCCGTTATAGCGCGGATTTTCTCCGGTCCGTTCTAAAGCGTTACAACGAGAGGGGACTGTATCTGTCCCTAGAGCAAAATGTAATGCACGAGCAGTTTTTTCACTGATCGCGCTGGCAGCGAATTCTTGAACCTGCTCAAGAAGATAACTTTACCTAGCGCAATAAGGCAATTCAGAACACTAGATGTGCGGTATCTCCAAAAAGGTTCCTAATAGTTTACTTCGTTTTAGACTTGTCGACTTCTGTGCTTGTTTGAAGTACTGAATCTTATCCACATACAAAAAAACACATAATAAATAATAAAAATTAGAAATAGCTAAAGATGGTTAGAGGGCGCATTTACTTCCTTATCAAATTAGCCTAAGGATGCTGGCACCGCTATGAAACAAATGTGATCGCAGAAACATACAATGCGGTCGCCACAGCACGTATGGGAAACATCTGAGACCGCAATTTTCCGAATCTGATTTGTGTATTATTGGAATGATGAATTCGCACACACGTTCCCATGAGCACACACTAAAACATTTAAAAAGGCTACAACAGCACGTTGTAGCAAAATCAGAGGCAGTGAAAGCAGCTAACATACAGGAGTAGATAGTGGAATGTAACAGTTTGGCTCATAAGAGCCTAAAATTTATGTATGCAACACTAAAAATAAAAGACAAAGAAGGCATTACAATAGCAAGGATTATGACCAATAAGAATTTCTAAGCAACGTTTTCTTTGAAGAACTTCTTCTGTAAACACAGCGATCAATTTTTAACAGTGTAATAGCTCTGCGACGGAAGAACCTGAACCTAACACCAGATTTAACAGACAAACCTCTGAGTTCCCGAGAGTTCGTTCTTCAGTGTGTGTATCAAAATTTTAGGGCATATTGAAGATCATGACAAAACCCTTTTTCTATGTTCCTCATTAATGCTAGACAACTCGAACATTTCACGACTTTTAACCTTATAAGGAAGCCAGTATCCCAACAACCTAAGCAGTGTTTGAAAGACTTAAATGTTGTGGAAAATAGAGCTGCTGGAGACGATCATAGCTCACATGAAAGTGCAGAAAACTTTAAAAAATTGAACGAGGAAAAGGTGAACAGTTGTATGTGGAACGGCATTTGATCGGAACGATGCAGACAGAAAACAGGACAGTGATACGGAGAGACGACGATCAGGAGAACTCTCGCAGACGCGCTGTTATCAACAGCGGATGGTTTACTCTGCAGCGGTCACGTTGGCCGGCGAAGGACAGAAAAAGTCCACCGACTTCCGCTGACCTCAATCGGCTAGCGAACAATTTCCTAAAGAAGAAATAGCTGCAGCTTTCGCTGATCCTTGCTCATACCTGCAGGCAAGCATGTGCTGGATCCAGCGCTGTTGTTTTCGAAACCGAATTCCCCACAAATTTAACCAAGTTTTCGAGAAATTCAAAATTATATTCGCCGCGAAAAAGGCCTGAAAACGTTACCAAAGCGGAGAGTTGCGAGTGATGCATCAGGAGACTGCCAGCTAGCTACCAGTTTATCGATCCAATGTGTTTACATAACTGCTTCATAGAACTATGTATGTGCGGGCATGATGTTCAGCAAAAGGATTTTTTTTGCGAAATTCTTTTCCTGAGATAATGGTGTTTTCCATGGGCGACTGTCCTTGAATCTCAGCATGTCTTAGAGCAGTATAATATCAATCTTGCTACGACAGCTCGACGACTACCTGCAATAATGGTGTTTTTTTTTACTCGGGATGCTGACTGTCGACTATGATTTGAACTGTAATCTGGTTGGTCTTCAAAGTTAAGAATTTGCCTATAATATCGTACTGTATGCTGATCCTGCATATAAGGTGGTAGGGAAAACGAACTCCTAGCTTGCCTTGCGGTGCAGTGTTTGGAAAAGAGCAGGGGCCGGATTCATCAACGACTTACAGTAATTTACCAGAGAAAATTACAGCCGAAATCCCTGACAGCGCGGCTTATCAAGCGATATTGTGAGCGATAAGCTGCGTATCTGAGTTCTCCGCTGTGAATTCTCTGTTAAAGTTATGTAAGTCGTTGATGAATCTTACCCCAGAATTCCTACATCACGCTATAATTCGCATGAATTACCAGGATTTCTTTATGCTCGCGGTCTGATCATAGGCATGTGTAGAGTGCCAAATAACTGTATTACCACTGAATAAATACATGGAATAACTAACGAGATTTCGATAATATATTGTATTTATTGACGCTAGAAAGGCTTAATGAGACAAGATTTGCCTGAATATGTGGCTTGCCATCTAGAAGCCATAATAATGCACAAATTTTTGAGCTCTTCGTTCGTCCTGACTTCACGTTCTTCACTGTGTCGTGGTCATTCAACAAGCTTTTTGTGTGTTGGCATGAGACCTTTGAAGTACTTGACGGTTTTGACCTGAAAATACTGGCGCTTCTATGCAGGCATTCAATGAGTTTCTGACGAGAACTCCCATTTGTGGAGATGTGGCTTCCGACGAAGGGCGAGAGCTACTTCAATCCCAGCACTATGTAGCGCAACTGGGGAAATCTTCAGTGCTACCTCACCTTGAGTTCGAGCGTGGCGTCTTCGTCGGCGATGAACATGGCGTTCGGATGCATCTGGAATGCGCTCACTGTCCACATATGGCTGATTCCGCCTTCGATGGCGTGGTGGAGGGCGAGTGCTTTATGCGAGCCAGTAATCAACACCATCACCTGAACGGCAACAACTAAAAATAAACGGAAAAGAGGCTCCATTCATGCATTGAGGTGCGTTGCGAATTTGACCTTCAGACATTCAAGAAATGTATGACATTTATTCAACGATGGCAATGACAACGATTTTCCCTAGCCTTTCGTTCCCACCAGTTCAGTAGTGACACTGAGTAGAAAAATCTGTCAGTCTGTTTAGAAGGTTTTTGGAACGTTTCCCAAACGGAGGTTGATAGGGCTAACGAAGTAGATAGGAATTTAGGGTTTCAACACTTAGAATGAAACACAAAATCTTAACAATTATAAATGTAGAACTGCTAATCGTCTGTGTGTCCCTCTGCCCTCTGTCTTTTCTCTGTCTTTCTCTCTATCTGTCTGTCTGTCTGTCCACCCCTAAGCCACAACTGACACAATAGTTAGAGCAGGAGCTTTCCATCTCATTCGACAGTTTTGATAGCTGCTCAAGGTTGACGTCTCAGGGTTCATACAAACATTCTGGTCGATGGAAAGATTCCACAACAAATATTAGTAGTTAATATATATCAAATAATATTAACAAATATTAGTTGGCCGAAAAGTCTTGAAACAAAAAATATTTTTTATTCAATCCTAGTTTTCTAAATACAAACTAGAAATTAACAATATATTCACCACAAAGCCACATAGCCTTCCCCATCTGCTCAGTAAATCGCCGATTCCTTTCGTACATAAATCAGCGGATTACGTCTTGAGGAAGTTGTCGACTTCCATTTTGAGGTCGTAACAGCTTTCAAATTTTTCCCTCTCAAATGATGCTTCAGCGGTCCAAGCAGATAGTATTCCGATGGAGCAAGATCCGTCAAATACGCTGGATGGACTACCGGATACCAGCCAAGTTCGGCTATCTTCTCTCAGGTTGCCGATGCAACGTGTGGACCCTTGATCTTTTTCGCCTTTCTCCTCGCACTGCATCGGCAAATTTCTGAAGCTGATTAAGATATATGGAAGCGGTGACCGTCTTGCCAGCAGCCAGCAGCTCATGGTAGATTGGCCCTTTCGCATCCTACCAAACGCAAGGGAAATGTTTTCGTTGGTGTGGGTCTGGCTTCGGCTGGATCCGTGGTTCTGCGTAGCGGAGAAACCCGAGCATGACGTGCGCTGTTATCGTAGACTGTCCAGCTCTCATCTCCAGTCACTAGATCCTTCAGAAATTCTTTTCGATGCGACTGCGCGAGAAGTGACTGACATATGTTCATTCGCACTTGCTTATGTGCTTCGGTCAGCCTATGAGGGATCCATCTTGTCAAAACTTGCCGAACTTGGGTTGTTGCCAGTTCCCGCGTAGTTGCTCCTGGATTGATTTGGGATTTGATAGCGAGCTGCAATCCATCATCATCGATAGCAGAAGCCCGTCCAGTGCGCTCTCCGTCTTCAAGGTTCATATCCCCTGAATCAATGCGAGTGAACCAACGATGTACGGCTTGCAGTCCCTTCTCCAAATGCATCGGTGATATTGGAGACCGTTGTGCTTGCGTTGGAGCCTCGGCATCATTCGTAGACGATGACCACCCGAAGCTGTTGTCGGCTAGTAATGCTCGACATGTCACCAAAACGACGCGCGGGAGCTCATATACTTATACAGCGAAAGCTTCTGGAACCTTCTACACGATCCTCACTGACCCAGGATTTCTGAATATTTTCCAGAAAATTCTGAAGTTTTCAAAATTTTGCTTCAAGACTTTTCGGCCAGCCTAATATTTAAATAAGCGGTACTGGTTACTGTCAATTTCGTTGGTGAAGCTTTAGTCAGTAATCATCCCAAGCTAGGTCGGGTTGGGATGTGTGATGGATTCTACGATAATCCATGGTAACAGGATGTGCGAGCATCCCAAACAGAGATTGATTGTTAGGATGGAGGCCGCTAGTATGCTTTATCCATGGTGACCTGCCGATGAGCATGACAGTGTTTTGTCCCTCCCAGTCATGTCTGGCACCAGTTATCGGATCCCGAATAGATGGAAGATTGGTCGATGTTGATATGGGCCGAGCAATAAACCGATCCGATGCGAATGCACCGAATTGCACCGACTTTGCCATTGGGAGAGCCGGGTTCGATTCTCTGGTTGCAATCACGCAGCTCACCTCTCTAGCGTCCATCACCGTTTGGACGCCAACGGTCAAGGCCTTGGTCGGCACCTTGGACATGTCGCCGCCAAAAAAGCGTGAATTGGCCTGGAATTGGTCAATGAAAGGTCTTGTACGGTTGGTTACTCGTCACATAAGTATGTAATTCTCAAAGCATTTTTCGAAAGCGAATTCTGAAAAAACGACTGCTTCGAACCTGTATGGTGTCTGCATTAAGCGTCTTCAGTCGTGTTCGAGATGCAAGCGAGCTTCCAGGTTCGTTGAACGCTATGTGACCATCCGGTCCGATTCCTAAATCGGCGAAGATTTAAAGGAATTGATGCCGAATTGTTGAAAAAAGGTTAAGCTTTCCAACTTTTCTCCATCCTTTTCTCTTAACTATTTAGTCTCTCGAAAAGTGCAGGGCTGAATTTGTGAGCGGCTCACCTCCTATGAAAAGGTCGATGCCGCCAGCGTCGACGATCATCTGCTCGTACTCTCTGCACTCCTTCTCCACATCTTCGGCATTTCCATCCAGTATATGGACATTGTTCGGCTCAATGTCGATGTGCCGGAATAGATTGTTGTACATAAAGGAGTGGTAGGACTCCGGGTGATCGCGAGGAAGACCTAGAGTTTTTATGAAACATTGCATAATTGAAAGGGACCACACCCACATCCTCATGTCTTCAGACTGAACTTGATGTTCAGTATACAATGAATCCGACGCCGGTAAAGATAATTTGAATCCGTCCTTTTTCTTTCAAAACCCATATAAAGGGAACATTCGGATCACTCTGAAACATCAACCCAAGGATATCCAAGATAAGGGCTGGCCCCAGATATTAATGGGTTTTACGTAGCTTCTTACCAAGGCGAGAAACCACAAGGTGACCCTCCTCCTGAGCTGCTTTGCGCCGATGTCCGATCCAAAGAAGAATAAGTTATCTAGATTAGTTTCTTCGAAACTCCGTCGCAGTGAAATCACCCTTATCTCAATTAACTATTAACTAACTGTAAAATTCGAGTTCCTCAAAAATGCCGCTATCTGCACGGTCCATTTATCCGAAGACTTGAAAATTGGCGAGTCCGAATTATCCGAATCGAAGCGTCTGGTCCAATGCATCTCATCCACCGACTCACCGACGTATTCGTCCATGTTGAAGGTGATGACGTATTTGAACGACAGGCTGCCGTCCTCGTAGAACTTGATCAGCTTCTTGTACATTCCCAAAGGTGTGGAACCTAAGCAAGCCCGCATTACATGACCGCTTAAAGAAGTGTGGAGGCTCCTGTGCAACCTGTGGGTAGACCAAGAACGAAGTAGCGATCCGGGCCACAGTTGTGTGCATTGATGCGATTGCGAACGTAGCGAGCAGCGAAGTCGGTGACCTCCTCGGTGGTCTCTTCGATAATTAATTTCATCTGAGATGGAATACCATTTTATGATGCTTTTGGAGCTTTCGGCTTAGTTGAGCGTCAGTTGTGCAATAGATTTCAAGTGTAAAATGAAAACACTGCAAAGGAAAAGGACAGGCGGATTTCTACTACTCCAGGACGGATGTACTCTAAGCAAGTTTTTAGTATTTTACCTTCCTACATTGTTTACGAATTCTCATTATTTGTTCTCTCCTTTATTATCTTTTTTTAGGAAGTTGTTTACTTCTTCTTATTTTTCCGCTACTTTTTGTCAGTGCTGGATCTGTTTTTAGACTTGCTTGACTTGACGATTTGTACAAGGTTACGCGCACCCCTGAGTGCAACAAATAAATGAATAAATTGCAAGCTGTCTGAAAATCTACACATTTAAAATAGTTGCAATCTGAGTTCAGGGGAACAACTTCCTTCTCCTTCTCCCGCACTGCATCACTCTCCCCCGAATTTGCCCTAGCCCTTACACCACGAAGCAGCCACTGAGCTCTTGAGCAAATTCAGTGCATGTGGCGCTGGAGCAAAACACCACTGGTTCTCCAACCTAGGATTTCACCATTCATTTTTTATGCTGTCATCTGAGTACATTCATTGATCTGCTTGTTATTCTCACAGTGATGGGAGGTGATCAGAAACTATCCTTGTGCACACACACTCCCTTTACGATGTCGAGCTCACAAAAACGAACATTCACCAAACGGAGAGAGCCTTACCGTTTTCGGACCAGCTCCTAAGCTCTTGAGAAAACAATAATCATAAAAATAATAATAATAAATTCGTAAAATTAGTTATCTGGAATTTTTACATAGCAGAACAATTCTCCCTTGATTTCGTTGACAGCACCGTAAAGAGAAAATTGCAAGGAACGTGAACGATGGAAAGGTATGCTCTTGTGGATAAAAGCAAGCCAGTCGGAACAAGTGTGAGAAAAATTCCTCATTTCTTCTGTTAGAAGAAATCACGAAAGAACAGAAGTCGTTTAAGAGCATGAGCGAAAGGCCTAGTGGTCTATGCAACATTTCCAACAAGCTCTTTGTAGGTTCTACGATTTTCATCATCAATCTAGTCTTTTCAGGAATGAAAAATCCTCCATGTGGCAAAGGGATTCTTTTCCAGTTGCATTAGTTACGTAGGCAAATAAATGTTTTCATTGAGTAATCTTGGGCGGATTCTCTAGATGTCCAGAAATGGATATGGGCAGTCGTGTAGTGCAGTCGGAGGAGGTATCGGCTGTCGAGTGCAATCGATAACATGTCCCTGGTTCGATTTTCACCTTCCATTTTGTAACCAAGCCTTACATCCCTCTGGGGTCGGTGAATTGTTACAAGACTTGTCTATAAAATATAAAGCGCTGATTCGTTCATCGGCTGGCCATCGCATGTCACTTCAATGGAAAAAATTCAAATCACATTCAAATCGCCTCAACGTAGTTAAGCAGAAGTAGAATGCGTGGCGCATCCCAAAGGAAATTGAGTAACGCTGTCCCTTATCCTTTATCCTCATTTCTGGGTGACACGAAGGGACTAATAGTAGACCGCTCGTTTTAGTCTTGCCCTAGTAAAAAGACGGCTGCATAACTTTTTTTCCTTTCAAAGTGTTTTTTCTAACTATTTCAAAGGCTTCTGGAACCGTTGGAAGAAAAACGGTCTCCAAAGTTCTTATTAGGATCTCCACATGTCATTGGATTATGATTATCTAAGCATCGTGGCTACCCAGGCTCGACATTCCCACAGTCATGGTGTGTCCATGCTTCAGCGTCAGCACGGCTGCAAAGGACTTTATTCCTCCTGACCTGTGGCAACTGTGGCTTATGCATAGTGTGAAAAAGTCAGAAACATTCACGACCCTCCTAGCTCACACCTCGTTTTGTCTTATAAATCGGTAATGAATGTCGCAAAGGGGCGGCAGATCTTACAGATAGCTGCTTCATAGGATCACCGATCACCGATATCTGGATGTAACGCGAACGAATAAGCTTCAACACGAGACCGATGTATTCAGGCTCCGAAAAAGGCATAGGTGCCGGGTGTTGCGGGCGGACACACCAAGATGATGAGGGATAGAACGCACATCCCGTTACACGGTGGATCCCCCTCTTTGGGATTGCAGCCCTACTTGTTTTCCTTTGTATCGGAGATTGAAGACACAGTTCAAGTGGTCAATCCTTTCCGCGCAATGCAACGATCTTGGTACTTTCGAAGAACAAAGCAACCGAATAACCGTGGATAGCCACGGTTCGACTATAGTTTTACATTATGGTGCTCAACATCTTACCGTAAGATACGCATTATAAAAGTGTAAAACCGTACAAATGTGATGGTCACTTTAATTATAAAAGTATGAAAGCAAAGAATTAACTTGGTTTGACTTGACATCAAAAGAACGCCCAGCAAATCCAATTACTGACCGGTTATCTTGGGGCAAAATACAAAAGTAGATCACACTTGAGGTGATAAGGACTACTACATTTGGGAGATAAGGGTCATTTGCGGATAGAGCGATAAAACGACAAAGACCGCCCTTTACGGTGCTCATTCGGTGGCTAACTAAAATCAGACATAGCTGAGTGGATAGATGCCTAGTTCCCAAATCAATTCCACTTCCAGCTCCGGTTGTCCGTCTTTACAAATTTGCAGAGGTCCCACTGGTTCCAGCTTAAGCCTCAGGTTGACAAGCTGATGACTATTGAACAAGTCGCTTCGCAAACCACAGGCAGAAGTCACAATAGAATCAATACACTGGTTAGGACGTCACTCCACAATAATTCACCAATTTCTGCCTCCTTGCAGCAAGGACATGCCAGCCATCATCTTTTCAGGAATGAAAGGTTTCGTAGTCGTGAAAGTATTAGGGGGGGGGGGCAAAAGTAATGAGACAAATTGAAAAAAATCTTTATCTCTTTATAACTAAATTACAACTCAACGACGCTGAGGAATGTGCTCGCCGTTAAGGTCAATGACTTGCTGCCACTCAGCCAACTTCCTGATCCCATCCTTCCAGAACTGATTGGGCCTGGTGTTGATCAACTGCTCGATATGGTTGTCAAGGACTGCTTGGGTTCTTGTGTCCCTTCCGACTAGGAAGTCCTGTCAGCTCAAGAAGTAGTGGTAGTCGCATAGAGAGATGTCCGTCGAATACGGTGGATGAGGCATGTGAACGTAGCTCAGCCGGCCAAGCTTATCCGTGGTTACTTGTTCCCGATGGGGTGCGGCGTTGTCGAAGAGGAGAACTTTCTTAAAGCGCTGCGAATGAATAAGAGCGAGTCGTCGGCCCATCTCTTCTATTTCGTTCACCGTGGTCTTGGAGTTCATCGTAGTGCTCTTGGGTAACAGCTTCCGGTAAACCGATCAATGTGCGCAGATCCAAAAGCTCCAAAGGTGCTTCTCGCCGTGAGCATCTCGCCGAACGAAGGTCGGTAACAGGTCACCAGGCCTCACCCAGACTCGCTGCTTGGCAGGGTCAAGGTAGAAGACGTACTTCTTATCTTGCGTGAATATTGAGCCCAGGCTGCTCGGGGTTGGGAATTGGGCGAGATTTGCGCGACACAGGTCGACTCGTCAGACCGGGGTTTCGGCATGAGACAGACTGGGGTTTTGGCATGTTTCTGGAAAGGGCGGAAGTGGTAACTTCTCAGATGGGCTTCAGTAAGTAGCGTACAAACATACAAATACGATAAGCACGAAACCAGACTCCAGCCACGAGATGTATGGACACGGCATGGGATGTCTCATTACTTTTGCTCCCCCCCCCCCTCCTAATAGGTCGAGGAATAGCTTTCGCAATAGTTTGAAAGAAAGCACAGCTCCTTTTGTCGAAAACGAATTGAAGACGTCGGGCATGGTTGTTTGACAGTTCTTTGTTAAAAATAAGCACAGGTTTTGTACAAAAAATAACAAACTTCGGAAGGACGAGAACACCTACACACCTTGTAGACTACATGTTCAGCCGAAGTGCACTATGAACGCACTATGAACAACGTGAACAGAAGTCGAGTAAAATGTAATTTATAATGTACAGACAACACTCTAAACGATCAAATTTGACCTCCTAAATGAATGTCTGACAAAGGACGGACACTGAGTGAGGTTAAACGGTGGAGAGTTGCCCTCACTCAAGGACGACGCTAATTGCGCCTCAGTAAATTACCTACAATCTGTCTCTGCTAGCCTTTAACAGTGCCGAAGACAATTGCGAGAAAGGATCCAAACCAAAAATTACGAAAAACTAAAATGGTGGCAACAGTCCAGTTTTGATTTGGCAGGAATAATTCCAAGAACATTTTGTCACTGGAATACAAAAGGAGCACCCCAACTAACACTTTTTGTCAGTTATCTGACGCATACATCGAAAATTTTCAAAAGTGACCTATTTTTCCACGGAGGCGTCCCTGAGTTTTCTAACTGCCTTCAACTTCTTTCCCAAATATTAGTCTACAAATAAAACAAAGTAAGTTAGATGAGGCAGAATGCCATGCATGAAGAACTTCTGTAGCATTCGTTCATCTAGTCTTGCTGTGTCAATAATTTGTTTGGTCGAACGTTACGCAACCTGATACCTGAAAAAAACTAAGACTACCACTGTATGACGCCCTTCCCTTAACCACTGTAATATTATATTCTTGCAGACTTTGAAAAATAGCTCAAAAACGAGTTTGAGAGAAATATTCCTTCGCAAAAGAAATAGAGCGTCGAGTTGACGATAAGGACGCAATGTTTACCTTGGTAGCAGCGTGGCCTGACTAGGACCTTATCGCATCGCAGGTTGCTCTGCTTAATAAAAGCCTCGAGATAGGACACGCTATGTAACAGAAGTAGGAAAAAGCTTCTGGAGGTGAGCAACCTTACACATGGAGATCCCAGAGCCTTCCTTCGATATACTGGAAACTACGTAGCTATGTATGTTGAACTGCTATGATTGTCTACATAATGATAGGTGGTTCAGACTTTTTAGAAAATTTCCAACAATACGCTCTACCAAATTCCATTTCACAACTCAAAGACTATTGATAGGTACCTCAAGGGATGAATCATTAGCGTGATGTTGTTTGTATTCTTCTGTTACGCAAATATATGCTTTGCTCTTTTCGTTGTGTATATCTCGTATTGCCTTTTTGGGTAGGTGGTTGTAAGTAGTTCTGCCTACGTGGACATCCATCTAGAGTAAATAATTAGATAAATGGATAGCTTACCCAACGTCGTGTTGAACGGAAGGTTTTTCGAGAATAACTCTTTTTCGAGAAATCCTCAGAACGTCCGGAGGATGTCAGTTAGCAGCAGAACTATCACCGACATTTTGCTTCAGCCACTTTCCAGGAACGAAAAGAAGAGCAGTGGTTGTACCTCGCTCAAGATCCTCCCTGATCCTGATAAGTCGCAGAGACCAAGGAAATGTTAGCTGACTTACTTGTGGGTCGTCCACAGAAGGGCTCCTATTCTGCGTTCCTGCTCAGCAATAGTAAATTGTCTGTTCTTTGTCCGACTGTTCTACGAGCATGCGGGCACTAGCCCATTTTGTATCTACAGAAAGAACTCATAAAAATACAATTAAAAGCCTGTTAGCGGAATGTTGAACGCACGATTTTCGAGTGCGTGGTGCTTGGGACCTCTCCATTTTTTGAAACGTCGGGACCGTAACACGACATCATGTCAAACGGCCCCAACTGCCGAAAAGATGTGACACGTCATCAAGGTGTTAACGTTCAGGTGAAGTAGCTTTTCTAATTTTTGTTGATGGTGTTTTTAAAAATCGTTTAAAATACGTCCAGCGACCGAAATCATTCTCTTCGTCTCGACTGTTTCAGGTGGCGGGCAAAAGTATTCTGGGATGAGCAGCGGATAGATATATCTTACGAGGAGGTTAGACCAGTACCTTTGTGAATTTGTTGACGCGCTTGGGGGCTTGGCGAAGAAATTTCTAGCCTCAAAATCAGGGACGTGCGGAATTTCCGTTTCCGTGTTCCGAATTCCGGTTTGCGGCCATTTTGGGATGTTCCTTTCCGTGTTCCGCCCGATTTTGGGCCGGAAGACGAAAACGGAAATGGGCACTGTTCCACACTAGTTTTCTATTGAACACAATCAGCTTATCAATTAAAAAAGTTCTCCTTCATATAATTGTGAAAGAAATACTGTTTGACAACTCTAGTATTAATATTCTCGAAATTGGTTAGACTACCAAAAGAAAGCACTCGAATATGGCAACGTCTGAGTGCAGGCCAAAATTATCTGTCACAAAGGCTGTGTATGCACTGTATGCAAAGAAAATGCACTCAACATCTGTAAAATAATAAAATTCTTGATCCATTAGTTACAAATAGCTACAAAAACTTTGCAAGGATATAGCGCAGTATCATGAAAAAAAGGGTTCAGTGAAGGTTGTGGCATGCGGTTGTCTGCTCCAAGATTACATCAGTGTTCCTGGTCAAAGGTGCAAATTTCAATTTTTAATTTCGTTAGGTGTGATACTCATCTATATGGAGTTGTGCGATCCATTTTTTAATGAAACATCATAAAAATCTACAATAAGGTGTTATTTTGACTGACTGTGGTGACTTATTGAGTTCTGACACAAAACTATTGCTTCGAGAACCGTCTAGGAACTGTCCAGCTGTGTCACCTTGGGCGTAAGGTTTCTAGGCTGGCACAGGTTGAATATTCCTGTGGAAGAGTGGACCCACCATGACTAGTCAGTCATCCAGTTATCATCTTAGATCCCGGAATGAATTCTGATCGTGAGTACTGGTTTTAGGGATTACAATGTAACTGCTAATGTTGAGTATGCAAATATCTGTGCAGTGACCAAATGACCCCATCCATGATGACGCAGGTTTCTAAAAGAGTTGAGAGGAATCTCTTTCCTGGTAGATGGCTACTCCAGTTTTAGACTTTACCCGAGTTGGTTTTTTGTGCGGGCCTGTAAGTAACCTCAAGTGGTTAATTAGGTTAAGTCTAGTGTTCAAAAAATACCAGCATCGAAGAAGTCAGCGAAAAGCCCGTCGCAGGAACTAGATACAGAAAGACTGCATGCTGAAATGGTGAGAAATAATAAAATAAACCCTGAATTTGTTTCCTTTTATTGCTGTAGCCATAGCCAAAAGGTTATCGTTACAATAGTATGAATTCCTGCTTCGTTATGTTATGTTGTGATGAATGTGAGCATAAAACTGTGAAGATTCTACTGCTCGCTAAGCTCTGAGCAAGAAAAAGTGCAATAGACCAGCTTCTGACGCTATTTCGGGCGCGCTTTTAAAAAATGGCGAACATGTGTCGTTTCCGTTTTCGCGTTTCGTATTGCGGGTTCCGGCCATTTTTGAGCGTTTCCGTTCCGTCTTTCGTCTTCCACTTTTCCAGCAAAATTTCCGCACATCCCTGCTTAAAATGCGTTAAAGGATAAGAACAAAGTATGGCGTTACTCAATCCCTTTTGGGATGCGCCGCGTCCATTTCATTCTACTTCTACGAGATATCGTGAAGGCGATTTGAATGCGTCATTGGCCATACAACGAGTTGCGGTGGCCAACCAATGCAAAAGTCAGCGCTTTAACCTTTCCAGACAAGTGTGGTACCAATTTAGCCACCCCGCAGGGATAGAAGGCTCGGGTGGGCCTGGGCGGGAAGCCGAATCAAGGACCTGATCACGCTACAGCCGGCAAATCCTCTATCTGCGCTACACGCGCCCCCAAAATGCATTACTTCCTAAAACTCTAAGCAAATTCATGGAAAGATTAAAACGTTTTTGCTGATTTCAATAGTTTTTCATGAACAGTTGTAATCGACAGGATGAGGCCTGAAACATTAGAGAATGCTAAGGGTAAATGTAATAAACTAGCTGAGAAAAAAAAGTCCGTTAAAAATTCTGTTAAATTTCTAAAAATTTCCGTCAAGTTGTTTAGCCAGATTTTAAGGAAAAATAGCGTTAATTCGTTAAATCGTTAACCGTTAAATGTGCACCCTTGATTTGGAGCAGCGCTCAGCCTTCGGTTGCTGATTCCATTCAGTTGATCCATGTTCCTATCGAGCTGCGGCTAATGAAGTGTTTTATCCCTTCACAGAAATAGAATTGTAATACTTTGTCAGCCCAAGCAATTTTTTCGAACAACTCCCAAAAAGTTGAATGTGTCACAAACAAAGAAGTGAGTGTTCAGAGTCGATCTCTATCAATTTGTCCTTCACGACCTCCACACTTAACTGGTTAGCCAACATTGGCTATTAGAAAAAGATCGGAAAGTTAGAATCAGAATCAAGGTCTAAAATTCCTTGTGACACTTCATCTTTGTTCGTTATTCAAGTGAGTTGTTGCAATTTATTTCATAGTTGTGCCCTCCTCTACATCTACAGGTGTGCTATTAAAGGATCCCTTCTTCATATTTTGTAATTTTTACGACCACATAAACATTCTTCATAGACAACATAGACCCTACAGATATTTGAAAAGTTAACTAGGAGGGAAATTAATGCGGAAAGCTACAACACCTTCAAAAAACGCGGTTCTGAAAATGCCAGTGCGATATCGAGGCCGTTCTTCCTGACGGTCCGTTTATCTGTCTATTTTTTCTTATCTTCCCCACTTCTGCTATTTCATTGCTCATGAATGTTTGTTGTATTTAAACTAATTTTTCTAATCTCTTTCCATTCTCTGGTTATGTTCTGTTTGCTTGATATCAGGGTTAATTGCCTCAGATTCTCTACACACATAAGTTACTACTTACTTTTGTAATAAATAAATAAACATATATTGGGTTGATCGAAAAGTCTTGCAACACTAGCACAACAATATTACAATACAATATTATATACAAAAACTCAGTCCACGATATATTTCCCATCCAAGTCTAAGATCCTGCCCCATCTCTCAGGCAGCCTTTCAATTCCTTTCCTCCAGAATTTCGAGGGCAGTGAGGAAAAGAATTCAGCAACCTCCATTTCCAGTTGACGTCGATCATCGAACTCTCTACCTCGAAAATGCTGATTCAGAGCTCTGAACAGGAGGTAGTCAGAAGGAGCGAGGTCTGGAGAGTGCGGTAGATGGGGCAGAACTTCCCAGCCTAGCTCTTTGATTTTCTCGCTACTCAGTTTTGCGACACGAGGATGCGCGTTGTCGCAGCAGGTAGGCTTTTCCCCGTTCTGGACGTTTTTGGAGCATGGCGTCGGCCAAGCTCTGGAGCTGGGTAGCGTAGACAGATGTTGTGACTGTGATCTCACTATCCAGCAACTCCCAGTCAAGCATGCCTTCTGAATCCCGCCAGCAACACAGAAGAACCTTCTTTTCGTGGTGTCCACGTTTCGGTTGTCTTGGAGCCGGTTCTCCGCGTGGGAGCCATTGGCTCTTGCGAGCGTGGTTAACACAAAGAAGCCAGCTTTCATCGCCAGTAACAATGTCCTTCAGAAACTCCTTTCAGTGCGGGCGAAGAAGCAGCGACTCAGCAACACTGATTCGGCATGCCTTGTCGGAGCCCCGCAGCTCATGTGGAACCCAAGACGACAAAACTTTGCGGTACCTGTTTGGACTGCATCAAGGTCCAATAGGTTTGGTGGTTCATATGGTAGAAGATTAATCAGGCTTCTTTACTCATTGTTTATTGTGCGTGATAACAATATATTGAATGGCGAACACTTCTTATAACTCTCACTGTGGATCTTGTAGTTTTGTTCGTATTGTCCCTCTCATCGTTAGTGTAGGCCTGTTGGCCTGGACTTGTCTAGTTAGTTCTTCAGTTTCCTTGGCTGGGTCATGTTGACCCTGAGCCTCTTCGTTATGGCACGGGCCTTGGATTGGGCTGTGGCTGTCGGTTGAGGCGCACAGGCGCCTGAGCTAGATCTTGCGAGGTTCGAGCCGCGTCTCGGACGGGAGCGAGGAACCGAACCGAGCCGAATCGAGCCGAGTCTTGAGAGGGCTATTGATGGGTATTGAGAGGGCTACAGCCCATGAGAGGGCCAAGTAGCCGAAGCCGTAGCAGCCGAAGAAGCCCCAGCACCCCCGTGACAACTGCTTATATGTATACAGTTTCCAGGGGGCGGGCATTCCATCGACCTCGCCTCCAGGCCGGCAGGCCCTCAACCGATTATCGATTGAAGGAAGCATCATGACTCCGTGATACGGAAGTCATGACACTCCCGACAGCAAAAGGAAAATTGTGCCCGTCTGTGCCTTGTTGGCACTATTGAGAGTGTATTTAATTTTGTTTCGTGCCTTGTTGGCACTGTAGCAAGGGATGTTTGAGTTTTTTTTCGTTTGGATTCGTTTCGTTTGTTTGGGCGTACAGAACATGGAACAAACAAACAACATATCACAACACTAGACGATTTCATGGGAACGATGTTTTGTTTCGGCGATGTGACGGCGCAACATGCGTTGTACGGGCGAAGTCGTCGATGCGTCATCGAACGCGGCGTGGTGCGGTGACGTGCGGCGAGGTGTCGGTAGTCGTCGTTGAGCGGAGTGGACGGCGGCGTAGTGTCGACAGTATTGGCATTTTTCGTTTTGTAGTTTTAATATTTTGTGCTTTAGTCTCCCTCGATACCACGGATCTCCCTCGATAGAGAGCCTTCGGGCTCTCTTGTTAAGAGGGATCTCGGGCCGCTTGTCGCAGGGCCACGTGGCGCGTCCCCGGGTGGTGGATAGGGGAATTAAACGCGAACCAAATGCGACCGTGTACTGCCCAGAGACGCAGGTGGGATGCAGGGGATGGACTCCTTGCTCCTGCTGTGTCGGGTCGATGCGTTCCTTGTGCGTGGGAGCGGCATGTTCGTGCACAGTGTGCGTGGATGTGTCCGTGACTGTGCGGATTGTAACTGTGTCGGCTCGGCCAAAAGCTTGCACTCGGTAGACTGGGAGTACATGTAAGGCGATTCGAGGCCGCCTTAAGTCTCGCCCCGTCCCTTCGGGCAGTCTGGCTGGCTGCCCGGAGTACCCCGCCCGCACGACAGAGCCTGACTAGCTACCCGTGTTGTATTCCAGTCAAACACAGCAGCACTAAAGGGCCTCATTCCCCTGACCCCGAAAGAGCCCCCATTTCTGCAGCGATGGGAAGGACGAGTACGGAGAGGCTGCTAAAATCTCAGGGCCTAACCAGGCTGCGCAAACTGAGAAGGACTAGGATGACGATCTGTACTTACAACGCCCGCACGCTTGCGTCGGAAGCATCCGTCGAGGACCTGATGATGCAAGCCAGGAAGATCAAGTACGACGTCATCGGACTGACCGAGACGAGAAGACACCACCCCCTACACGCCGCCTACGACTCCGGAGAAGAACTGTTCCTCGGAACATGCGACAGCAGGGGAGTAGGCGGCGTTGGTGTCCTCGTCAACACGCACTTGGCCATGAACATCGATTCGTACGAGTCTCTGACAAGCCGAATCGGACGTCTGCGACTGAAGCGATGTGGCTCCGTGCCAGCCTTGACTGTGTTCGTCGCGTATGCCCCAACATCCGACTACGACGACGAAGACGTCGAGGCCTTCTACGTGGAGCTGGAGAAGTTCTATAAGGAAGATCACACCTTCTACAAGGTGATCGTCGGCGACTTCAATGCCAAGATCGGGCCACGAAGGTCGCTGGAAGAACTTCACATCGGAACCCACGGTTTGGAGTGGAACGAGCAAGGTGAAAGGCTGTCTGAGTTTATCATGTCGACCAAGACCATCCATGGAAACTCGCAGTTCCAGAAGCCTCCCTCCCTACGATGGACCTGGGAATCCCCCGGTGGCCAGTTCCACAACGAGATCGACCACATCATCTTCAATCGCAAGTATTGCCTGACCGATGTCTCCGTTGTCCCCAAGTTCTACACGGGATCGGACCACCGCCTCCTTCGCGCGAGGTTCCGCTTTTCGCGTCAAGGAGAGAAGGCCGCGAAGTTCAAGAAGAGGAGTCCCAGAACGACCATCAACTGGGATCTCTACACCTCTCTTGTCGGCCTTTGGGAAGATGCCGTCATGGACAACGTCGACGAGGAATACGATCGCTTCGTGCACCATCTCCACGATAGTGCTAAGGGAGCCGAGAGCTTGAAGACCACCAAGAGACGCCTGTCTCCGGAAACTCTCGAGCTGATACGCCAACGTGGAGCAGCACGAGCGTCAGGCAACTATCAACTGACGTCCGAGCTTGCAAAGCTATGCAGAGCGGCGATAAAGGAAGATCTGAAGGAGAGAAGGGCGGAAGTGTTGGCTGAAGCAGCAGAGGCAGGGCTGAGCATCCGCAATGCCCGCCGGAACTTCGCCAACTTCAAGACCAAGATGACCGCTCTCCGACGTCCTGACGGAACCGTCACCTCTTCCAGAAGGACCATGGAGAAAGTCATCCACGACTTCTACTCCGATCTCTTCGATAGCCACGTCCACCTGCCCCTACGCCATCTTCCGCAGGATGGATACGTCATCCCCTCTGTTCTCCCTTCCGAGATCCGACACGCCATCTCGTCGGTGAAGAAACGTACAGCACCCGGTCCTGACAGGATCAGAGCTGAACACCTGAAGAACCTCCCGCCAGCGCTCATCAACACCTTGGCGCGGCTCTTCACACGCTACCTATCCGAATGCAAGGTTCCATCTCAGTGGAAGACCAGCAAGACCGTCTTGCTGTACAAGAAGGGAGACGTGCACGACATTGGCAACTATCGCCCGATCTGCCTGCTGTCGGTAGTCTACAAGCTGTTCACTCGAGTCATCCTGAATAGGATTAGTAGAACGCTGGACGAAGGACAGCCATGCGAACAAGCAGGATTTCGGAGAGGATTCAGCACGATCGACCACATACACACCATTACGAAGCTCATCGAAGTGTCGCGAGAGTACAAGCTGCCGCTTTGCCTTACGTTCATTGACCTGAAGAAGGCATTCGACTCCGTCGAGACTGAAGCGGTTATGGAAGCCCTGCTCACCCAGGGCGTTCCTACTCAGTACATCAGAGTCCTTCGAGAGCTGTACAGTGGATTCACGACCAAGATCTCACCATTCTACAACGACGTCGTCATTGACGTGAAGAGAGGGGTTCGACAAGGGGATACCATATCCCCGAAGCTCTTCAGCGCCACCCTCGAAAACGTCATGCGCGAACTAGAATGGGATGACATGGGAGTGAAGGTCGACGGCCGGCAACTGCACCATCTTCGCTTCGCTGACGACACCGTGCTCATAACACCGAGCATCACTCAGGCGGAGCGAATGCTGGCCGACTTCGATCGTGTATGTGGAAGCGTTGGACTGCAGCTGAATCTTACGAAGACGATGTTCATGAAGAACGGATGGGTTTCTGATGCCCCATTCTCGCTCAACGGAACGAACATCTCCGAATGCTCCAGCTATGTGTATCTGGGTCGCGAAGTCAACATGGCCAACGACCTAGCACCAGAGCTGAGCAGGAGGAAACGAGCGGCTTGGGGAGCTTTCAAGAGCGTCGAAGAAGTCGTGAAGAAAACGAAGAACGTCCGACTCCGTGCCCACCTATTCGACTCCACTGTTCTTCCTGCCCTAACATACGCCTCAGAGACCTGGGCTATACGAAAGCAGGATGAACACGCGATCAGCGTCGCGCAGCGTGGAATCGAGAGGACGATGCTCGGAGTGACACGACTCACGCAAGTGAGAGAAGGCCTCCGGAGTTCCGAGCTTCGCCGACGTTCGAAGATCAGAGACGCTGTCGCATGGGCCAAGTCGTCGAAAATTAGGTGGGCCGGCCACGTAATGCGATTCGCAGACACCCGCTGGACGAGAGCCGTCACAGACTGGATTCCGCGGGATGTCAAAAGAACACCAGGACGCCCACCAACGCGTTGGTCGGACTTCTTCGTGAAAGCCCTGAACGACCGATATGACGCTCTTCGTGTTCCTCGAGCGAGGAGGATCCATTGGACCACTCTGGCACGCGACAGGGACGAATGGAGACGCTGCTGGCGCCCGCTCGAGCAAGTCGATGATCAACGGGACGACAGGTGATACAGGTGATACAGGTGCTTTAGTATTGAATGTTTTTTTTAGTCTTAGGGCCAGTATTGGCTGGTTTTTGTTGTTGATTAGTTTGCTTTAGTCTTTTTCGTGAGAGGTGAGTCAAGATTTTTAGTTTTATTGCGACCTTATTTTGTTCAGTTATTTTGTGTACAGTTTTCCGAGTGTTTCGAAGCTTTTATTTGCACAGTTGCACAATTACATACGGAACTGGTGCTCACAGAATGTGGTGTGGTGTTTGAGCATGTCCGTCACTCGGCCTGCAGTTTTGCAGTAGTAGCAGGCAGCAGTTGAGGGACATGCAGTGGCGATGTGTGTCGCGTCCTTGAGGCACCGAATGCACTTGTGTAGTGCTCGGGCCCTTTCCTCTCTCTGTGTGAGAGTGGAGTAGGTACGACATGCCGTTGAGTAGTGAGATTCATTGCAAAAAGCGCAGTTTTTTGAGGGTACCGCAGCTTTTTTGCTTGGCCCTTGTTCCGTAGACGACGACTGCTTGCTCGGCCCTGAGTCCTTTACGTGTTGTGGCTTTGCGCCTTTGATCGTAGGGTCGGCTGTCGCGGCGTCTGTCGTCTTCCGCTTCTTGCTTTTCGTGGCCGTCTCGTTAGCGGCCAGTTTTCGTTTGCGGTCCTTAAAGTAGCTATTTTTGATACGTCGACTACGTAACGTGTCTATGTACTTGAACTCTTACCACGTATCGTTCGTAGGCCTTGATACGAGTTAGCTGTGTGCTGATCTCGTCGACCTTGATTTCGATACGTTGGAGAGTCGCTTCGATTGCCGTTGGTGCAGGTACGTCTTGTTGGTGAACGATTTCCTGCGTGTCGTCTGTTGCTTGAGGTTCTTGAATCGTGTCGTTGGTATTGATTTCCATGGCCTCGTCCGCTGGCGGAGTCGCTTCGTCCGTTGGCGGAGTAGTGTCGTCCGTTGGCGAAGTAGTTGTCATAGAGCTCGGGTGGCGAGGCTGTTGTTGGCCTTAGCCGTTGTGCTCCTTATATATCGTTTCTGGGTCGCTCTGTTCGCGCATTTTTGTGTAAAGTTTTGAGTTTTGAGTGTGAGATAAGAAGTGCTCTGGGAAAGTGCACGTCTGCGGATCGAGAAAGTCTCTGTCGAGGCTTCTGTAGTATTCTCGTCTGCGATATTGTAGTGTTTCAAATTTAGAATGGAGGGAGTTGTAGTAGTTGAGTTATGAAAATGAGGCAGTAGTAGGAAAGTTCGATTAGTCGAATTTCGAGTGTCAGTATTGTGGTATAGCTGGACTGTATTGTTAGGGGTCCGTCTTGACCTGTCCAGTATGTAATGAATTCGTGGTGAAGATGCAGAGGAGCTTGCTCGTTTTGAAGTATTGTCAATGCTACTCCGAATAGGGTAAAGATTTTCTCGAGTTTTGACTCGAGTAGTGCGATTGTGTTCGTGATGTGCTGTCGGTGTTGACGTAGTAACTGATAGGTTTGAATGTTATGAGCCATGAGAGCAATTGGCGCATTGTAGTTACTGCATAGTGTGATTAGTCTTTTCACGTCATTGATTTGACGTGTAAGTCGTTGCTTTAAGCAACCGATCATGGAGACGAAGTCGTACGGCGATGACATTGAGTCTGTCGTGACGAAGGGAGCTGCTACCCGGTTTATATATGTGAGTGTTATCGTGTTACGGTTCGCGCGTTGTGATGTTGTGTTATGGGAAAGTTGTGAAGTTGGAAAGTGCTGGAAAAAAACGGCTTTGAGCTTGTGCATTGTATTAGTTATTTAGTACTGCGTGAAGCTTGCGTATTAGGATACGTAGCAGGATAGCGGAGAGTCGTATGGGTAGTGTTATGATTTTAAATGCTTTTGTTAGGATTTTGATCCATATGAGGATCGCCATAAATGGTGGAATATGACTCAGCAGGTGGACTAGAGTGTTTCTTTTCGTTGCCGTAGTTATTGTTCGTTCGTATGCAGTTCTTGGTGATGGTGTTCGGAGGCATTTCATTGTCAGCGAGATGCTGGCAATTAGGAGTATGATCACTGTGATGGAGTACAGCATCATGGTTTTGCATATGTCAAGGAAATGGCCGATATCAGGCAAGGCAAGTTGTATTGCATTATCCTGATCAGTGGCGTTTATCCATTGTTTCATGTAGTGAAGAAATGGTTGGAAGCCATTGACGTAGTTGAGTGTGCCATGTAGTTGAAATACAGTGTTGCCGTGACCACAGAATGCTGAACATGTTTCTATGATTTTCGCCTTGTTGAAGGACAGGCGAATGTGGTTTTTGACTCCTTTGCTCGAGCAGTGAAGTGGGTATGCTTGGGTTGTGCATTTCACTTCCACAGTTGCGTGAGGTATGCTCGAGAAACATATTATTCGTGCTCTGGCTCCTTTTAGACAGTTATAACATCCTTCTAATTCATCTGCTTCTATTGTGCAGCTCAATTGGTCGACGCGTTCTTTGATTGTAGTGATTGGTTGTTGAAATAGTACTGAGAGTTCTGCGGAGAGAGCACTTGTGTGAATAGTTGGGATGTTGTCATGTTCGCCTTCGGTGCGAACTATCGTTTGAGGTAGCTGCAATGGTAGTGTGTTGTGCAGCTGTTGAAGGTTGGATACCTGATTGTCTTTGCAGTAGCAGTTTATGTAGTCTTCTGCTGGTTGGCATTTACAGGTGTCTCTTATAGTGCATTTATCCGTATCGTTTTCTGTTAGTATTGATTGTTTCATTGAGCATGCATAGCTGAACGTGAAGTCCTCATGTAGGAAGGACGTTGTCTTTTCGTTGCTGATGAAGCGTTTGTTCAAGAGTAACAGTGGACTCATGTGCAGGTTTGTAATCTCGAAGGTGGAATTTCGTAGACGTTGTTGTACATGTGGTGCGAGCTCGATTCGATAAGTTTTTGGTTGCTGGAAGTCGTCGAAGTAGGTTATTGCTACTCGAATTGTCTCCTTCCATGTTGGACATTCGAAGACTTCGTAGACGGAGTTGTCTTTGGGGATGTGGTATATCCTGTAGAAGAGGCATCCGGAGGATGGGTACCCGCAGGAGCATCCCAGTCCTCCGCATGACTCGCTACAGTAGGTTATACCTGTGTAGTTGTTGGCGACGTCGAGTTCGTCGACTTTTGAATCTGGAGTTATTTTTGCACATTTGAGCCCTGTGCAGGAGCCCATGTGGGGGCATCGTTTGCTGTACTGAACCTTGACGTCAGTGTTTCTAGTGTAGTAGAGAGTCATTTTGTTGCATTGCATAGTGAGTTGTTCAAGGCTGACTTTGATTAGATATTTATTTTCTTGAGCTGTATTCAGGTATAGGCATGACTCCGCTTGAAATGGATTTAGTTTTATTACGGCGTTGTGATACTTGAGACATTTAGTATTGGAGTCTCCGCATTGTTCAATTGATGACTGTAGGAGAAAAGTGTTCTGGCACGATTCTGTGCCTTTGGGTAGTAGTGTTGTCGCGATGGTGACAACGGTTAGTATTCGGATTATTGTGGATGGACTCCATTTTTTAGTGTGATAGTTGTTCACTTCGACTAGTGGGATATAGTTTTCTGTGTAGTTGTTCTTGCAGCAGACGTACGTGAGCCCGAACCAGATTCCTTTGCCGAAGCGGGTGACCAAGCGAAAGATTCGTCTGGCAAGAAATATTAGAGTCAGTGTTCCTAAAATGGTGGAATATAGTGTTATGGCGAGTACAGCAATGGCTAACTTGGGCCAGCACTCTGGATTGGATACCATAGTTATGCAGAATGTGCACGGTATCTGTTCGCAGAATGGACTTGGTGGGCATGAACATTGAATTGCGTGAGTTTCGTTGTGTTTTGATAGTTTTACGATTATATGGTATCGATGGAGAGTAATTTCGGGAGGAAATTGTATAGTTAGGTTATTTTCTGGAGAGTAAAGTTCGAAGCAGGTGTCTTCTCCGCATACTTCAATCTCCGTGTATTCTTTTGATGTGTAGATATGTATTCCTCCTCGAATGCATTCGATTTTGTTATTTCTGCTTGCCGTAGCTGCTGTCGGCAGTATTAGTGCTGTTAGCATTGCTAAAGTGAGCCATGCGTGCCAAGTATTCACGTTTGGTTCCCATTTGTTCGTGTGAAAGTTCCGTGTCTGAGTTCTTGTAGTGTACGCGCTCGTGTAATCCACATTTTCTTTTGCGCGTCGAGTTAGCAGCGGCCGTTGCCGTTGCGGACTTCTGCTGTCTGCATGCGCGGCTGCTGTCGCATCGTCTGTCTGATGTGCTGGCAGAGGCGCTAGCTGCCGCTGCGGACGTTCGTCGTCTGCGTGTGCGGCTGCTGCCGTATCGTTCGTCTGGCGTGCCGATTGGCGTTGCGGACTGTTGCCGGCTGCGCGTGCAACTGGTGCTGCGTCGTTCGTCTGGTTTGCCTGCAGTGGCGTTGGATTTTCCGCGGTTTCTTTCGTTGAGTCGTTCAGTTCGAGTGGGACTAGCATATTAATTGACCGCTCTATGTTTGATTTTGGTGTTTTAAGCTTGACTGAGCGTACTACGCCGTCCTTGCCTGGAATAAGATCGGTGACAAGTCCCATTGGCCACATGTTTCGCGGATTTTGTTCGTCTGTGATGAGTACCACTTCTCCGATACGTGGCGTTTTTCTTGTGAAAGTTTTTTGTTTGATTCTTGCTTGGTGGTGGTTTCGTAGTTCGAGAAGGTAGTGGTTTGTCCAAGCTTACCATAAGTGGGAAAGTTGGTTTTGCACTTGGCGGACGTATTGGTTTGCTTCTTCGTTGTTAGTGACTGTTGGTAAGTAGTTTTCATCTTCCTCTTTGGTTTGAGGTCTGATGAAGTTGAAATTAGTATTCGGGATGAGGAAATCAATAGGACGTAGAACTACTGAGTCCTCGATTGTGCTTCCGGCGTATGTGAGTGGCCTGGAATTTACCATGGCCTCACATTCTGTGATGATCGTGTCGAATTCGGTTTCCCTTTGGGGTTTTCGACCGAATGTTTTCTTGAGGATAGTCTTCATCACGCCTACGAGTCTTTCGTAGAATCCTCCTTTCCAGGGGGAAAGGGGAGTGATGAATTTCCATTCGATTCTTGCGTCTGTGAGGTGTTTCCACAGAGATTCTGTGTCGTTATCAGATTTGTTTTGTAATTTGTTAATTAGTTCTTTGCCAGCTGTAAAGTTCGTCGCGTTGTCTGATAGAATGTACGATGGCGTTCCTCTTCTCGCGATGAAGCGCCGTAAACAGTTGATGAACTGTTTTGCACTCGTATTGCTTACCGTTTCGAGGTGGACAGCGCGCGTCGCTGTACACGTAAACAAAGAGACCCAGCGCTTACGCTCGACATTTCCAGAATCGATCGTTCGGAACGGACCGGCGAAATCGACGCCGACGTGACTGAAAGGGCGTGAGGGTTGCGATCGGCAGGAGGGGAGCGCAGGCGAATTGGGATATAGGTATGGTTTATTATTCCTAGATTTTACATTGTAGGCATTTTCGTAAGCATTTTTTCACAGTCTGTCTTCCTTTTGGTATCCAGTATTTTTGTCGTAGATTCGCTAGAGTAGCGTTTGTTCCCTGGTGACCGCATTGTTTGTGATATTGTTCTATGATTAGGTGGGTGAGGTGGTGACCAGGTAGTAGAAGGATTGGCTCTCTTGCATCGCGTTGCAAGTATATGTTGTTGAGCCTTCCTTTACATCGTAGAATTTTATTTTCGTCATGAAAGAGTTGTAACTCTTTGTATTTTAGCATGGTTGCACTATCGATCGATTTCTGCATCGTTCGGATGAGTGCTTTCTCGGCGGCCGTGACGTCCTTCGCGTGGATGGAGGCTAGTGGGAGTTCAGCCTGGAGCTGAGGAATTTCTGGTATGTGTTCTCTCATGATACATTGAGTATTTGGTGATAGTCTTTTGTATATTCTGACTTGGAGAAACTTCAATACCAGAGCTGTTATTCGTTCAAGTTTCGTGAGGTTTGAAATAGAGAAATGGAGAGTATCTCATTGAGACGGTTCAGTCGATTGTGTCGTCAGAGCCTGTTGTGACTGCTTGGGAGCTCTTTCGTCTTGTTCTCCTTCCTCCTCTTTAGTATCCCATTGAAATTCTTGTTGTACAAAGGGATTTAAGTCTCGTGTGCAGAGGAAAGGAGGACCTGTCCACCATACATGGTTTTTGATTTCTTCTTGGTTGAGTCCTCTCGTGGCACAATCTGCTGGATTGTGTTCGGTGCGTATGTAGCGCAAGTGTGCTACTTTTTCCTGTTGCTTCCAGATTGTTAGTGTTTCTTTGATTTCTTTGAGCCTGTTGGCAACAAATACTCCGTTTTTGGCGTTGGATTGGATCCAGTGAAGGGTTACTTGTGAATCGCTGTACAGGTAGATGTTTCGTATTTGTATAGGTAGTTCTGTCAGTACGAAGCTGGTTAGGCGTATTCCACAAAGGAGAGCTAGCAGCTCTAGACGTGGGATCGTGATATTGTTTTCCTGTTGTTTCATAGGTGCTAGTCGTTGTCTAGCCATAAGTATTGAGCTGTTGGCTTGACCTGAGTTATTGAAGGATATTAGGTAGATCACTGCTGCGTACGATCGTGACGAGGCGTCAACGAACGTATGAAGTTCGCAGGTGGAATCATGGGAGCATATGTAACGTGGGATAATGGCGGTGTAACCCGCTGAGGAAAGGCAAATTTGTTGCCATTCTGCCTTGTCTTCTGTAGACAGCGGCGTATCCCAGTCGTAGCTCTTTTTCCATAGTTTTTGAATGAATAGTTTTGCTGGAAGTAGGAGTGGTATGAGATATCCAAGAGGATCAAATGTGGAGTGAGCACATTGCAGGACTTTTCGTTTCTTTGGATTAGGAATGTTGTGTAATTTGCATGATAGGGAAATGGAATCCGAGTGAGGGTTCCATGTGATTCCGAGTAGTTTATAGTGTTTGCTTTGAGACAAGTCGTTTGAATGAATCTGTGAGTTGCATTTTTCATCGTTAGTGATGAACTGACGCAGATTCATCGACATTCGATTGAAGATTTCTTTGCAAGTGTGGTATTTTTCCACTAGACCTTCCGTAGTTTGGTCGGTCATAAGTACATTGTCTACGTAGAGATTGGCTTGTAGTTGTTTTGCCATTGTGGAGTCGTTTATGTGTTGCTTTTGTAGTCCATATTATATGGAGATTCCTAGAAGAAATGGTGAGGCATTGATGCCGAAAGGAAGACGACAAAATCGTAGGATTCTGATGTTTTCAGAGTTTGGAGGTTGATCGGGGTCGTGTAGCCACAAGAAGCGTACTGAATTTCGTTCGGTCTCTTGTAAATGGATCATGTGGAATGCTTTTTCAACGTCTGCTGTTAGGATTTTCAGCCCAAACCTTGAGCCGATAAGGATTCCGCATAGGCTTGGTAGTATTAGAGGACCTTGGTGGATAACGTCGTTGAGGCTCAGTTGGCCACGCATTTTTGATGACGCATCCAGTACGATCCGGGTTTTTGTTGTGGTGCTTTCTGCCTTTATGACTGCTTGACGAGGCATGTAGTACCACGGATTGTCGCTCTTTGGCTCGTCAGTTGCGTCTTCGACGAAGTTCTTTTGGAGCTGCAATTCGATGATGTTGCAGTATTCTTTCCAACATTTAGGATTCTTTTCTTTAGTTTTGTATAGTTGGTGTAGTCTGCTGAGTGCTAACGGAAAGTTGTCCGTTAAGAGACTCTTGTTAGTTTTCCAAGGGAATTTGACAAAGATTTGTCCGTTTCTGAGTTGGACCGAGGAATAGAATTCCTGTGTTATACGGTCTCTTTCTTCTTTGTCAGTTGTGGGATCGGTGATCCCAATAGTTTCCAGTTTCCAAATTTGTGTGTAGTCATTTTGAGAGGCTTTGTTTGTACTTGTTGTATTTGCACAGATTTTGTTTGGTAACTCGTTGATGAAGTTGCTTTCAGTATCGTTGAGTCCGCGAGTGGTACCTGATATGACAGGACCGAAGAAGGTACTTTGGACAATCAGACCTGATGGAAGTTGAATAGACGGATGGTCTAAGTTTAGTATTGAATTGAAATAGTCTATTCCTATGAGAATGTCTGGTTCGATATGCATAAAGTTTGTTGGAAGATTGTGTTGTGGGAGGTTGTTCTGCAGTGCTGTTTTGTCAGCCTCAGAGAGTTTCTGTATTAGTATTGGAGAAGTTATTTGCTTGTGCGAGAGTAATGTGAACTCTCGTGATTCCTCGTAGTCATTGTACAGCAGCACTTTGACTTTGTAAGTGCGCCGTCGTTCGGCGCGTCCGCCGAATGTTGTCAGCGTGATGTGGGTTTCCTTTTGTATTGGCAAACGTAGTTGATTTACGAGCGAGGAAGTTATGAATGACTGATCAGAGGCTGAGTCCAGTAGTGCCCATGTTTGGGTGTAAGTGTTATCCTCTGAGTTTTTTATTTTTACTGGCACCATCATGAGGCGAGTGGTGTCCTTTGGGTATTTATTTGTAAAGTGTGAGATATTTGTAGCGTGGTTTGCGAGTTCTGTATGTTCGAGCGGTGTGGTACCGCGGTGAACGATTTAACGGTACGTGGGGTAGGAGTTAGTGATCGTCTCCTCGGCTGCGAGGGAGATCTACGAAATCTGACATGGCGGTTGTCAGAATTGCGATTTTCCAGGCTTCGTGATCTCGTTTGTTGAGGCGCTTTAGTTGGATTATTATTCGTAAACCGTTTATTGCGGTAGTTGTGCTGTGGAGAAGACTGTGAGTTTGTGGTCAGCTTTGGTGAGCTGGCATTGGAGCGATGCGCTGCTACGCTCGAGGGTTGGTTCCAAGAGTAGGAACTCTGCTGTTGAGTAGTTTGTGGTTGTAAGTATCTTTGTCGAGATGACGACCGTGATCGGTTTGGCGATCCGGGGATGTTTGTCATACGACGTGTTCTGTTGAAGAGTGTTCTATCTCTTTGTCCTGAGCGGTACGGTAGTCTTCTGCCTGACCAATTCCGGCAGAGGATGATGGCATGGCTTTGTCCGCAGGATGGACAGTTTGGTAGATTGCATTGGGTAGATCTGTGTTGGAAGCTGAAGCATTTCCAACACGCCCTTGTTGATTTCATGCGTTCTACCTTTGCGAACGGTGTTGGGTACGCAGGGCAGTTTTTGAAACTGTGATTTTTCCCACAGCCAATGCACTTCTGTCGTTCATTTGGCCGTGTCAGTTTAGTGTGGAAAGAATAGAGTCCTTGATCTTCAGTTGTTGTATTTCGGAGATCAAGGTGTTCACGTCGTTTGACCACGTTATTGATGTTCTCTATGAGTTCAGACATGTTCCAGGTTTTCCCTGAGTCGAACTCTTTTCGAGCTAGTTCTTCTTGAGTGGCACTGCTGAATGCGCTGAGTACCATATTTGTCATAGGTGTTGTGTCGACTGCTTCTCCTTGTTTGCGCAAGACACTTATGATTGCCTTTACGTCATTCAGTGTATTTCGCAAGGATTTAGGATCGTCTTTGCATGGTTTCATGGTTTGAAGATCACGGAGTAGCGTGATGGTTGTGCGCTTGGTATCTTGGTATTGTTCTTTTAGTTGTGTTATCGCAATGTCGTATGAGTCCCCTGCGCGAGGAATCATGCGCAGGGCTCTGCTTGCGTCTCCTTTGCAGCAGGACAAAAGGATAGATAGTTTTTCAATGTTTGTGTATGGTTGTTTGTGAACCAGTTCTTCAAAGAGTTCCCAGAAGGCGTTGAACTCCGTAGGGTTTCCATCGAATTCTGGTACACGTAGTTCGTTACCGAGGAGTCGTCTGTCTAATGTTTGCCAGCTGGCAGGCGTGTTGAGTTGAGGCGCTGTATTGTGTCCTTGGTTGTCGTTCGTTTCAGTTCTAGATGTTTCGCCTTTCGTTAGCAAAATTTCGTTGCGAATTGAGGCTGCTTGGCAGTCTAGTTCCATTTTGCGGAGGCTGAGTTGTCGTATGAGAGCTGTGGTTTGCTCTAGAATGGATTCCGCTTTCTTTTCCTTCCAGTAGAGATCGAAATTTGTTTCGAACTCGGAGCCTTCTTGCGGAGCAGTGCGTGATAGATTGGCTATTGTGCAGTTGCATTCGTTGTAGCAGTTCCATATTGCATCCCTTTGTTCTTCAAGTTGGGACATCAGTTCTTTTATTTGTATAGTTTTAGTAGAGACGTACTGTTGTACGTCTGTTAGTTTTTCGGGAAATTCCCATGGCTTCTGGAATACCATGGCTTCCTGAGTCAGGTTAGCCAAGTGGTTCAGGAGCCTAGTGAGCTTTGACTTCACTGTCTTGAGAGTGAAAGTCTGAGTATTGGCCATGGCGCGTATTGTGCACGTTGACGAGTTGTGAGGGTGCCCGCAGAGTGTTTGGTTGGTTTATATAGGCGTGCTGAGGGGGTGGGACTGTGTGGCTGTTACAGTAGTCCGCTGTAAAAGTGCGGAATGCGGGTTGCCGTGTTCTCTGGAGGGGCACAGTGTAAAGTCCCAGCAGGGCCTGGAGTGTGGCGGCGCGGACGTGAGTCACGCAGTGTAACATTCCCGAGGCGGTCAGGAATGCGGCGCCGCGGCCCTGAGGCGCACAGTGTAACATTTTTGTGGGTTACGGTAGGCTGCAGCCGTAGTGAGTTTTGCACGCGTTAGCGGTTTTGCTGGACTTTTGTGTGCGCTGGTGTGTTAGTCATTGAAGTTATAGGTTTTATGAAGTGATTTTGTTGCACGCCTACTTATTTGCCCCTATTATGTCGTGTGAAAACCTTTAATAGCGTGCTTTTTTATTATGGCCTCGAGGCGATTGTATATGAGTTTTGTAAGGATCCCTTATTATAGTATTGGATGAATTTCCTGAACGGACATTTGCGACCTTTTGAAATTTGCAATGTTTTGGTTTGCAAAATGGTACAAATGTCAGTACAGGCTAATTGACATCCCTGTACGAATGTCCTGTATGGGCACTTGCGACCTTAGAATGCGAGTTGCTTTGGTTCAAGCTTGGTACAGGTGCCGATGCAGGCTAGTTTAGCATGCTTTGAAAATATGAAAATGATAATGAGATCGTTAGTTTTAGGAATGCGTACATAGTATTGATTATATAAGGAATATTATATTTTGAATAAATGAGATCATGAAAAAGACGTCACGCGTTAGAGGTAGTTTTGATGGGTGCCTGGCTTGTACCCGTAAGGAGGGGAGTTTTAAGCGGACGTCTGTTTTTTATTTATTTATATGTTTTTAGATTTTTTAAAGATTTTTTTGATTATTTTTGTTATTAGTATTAGTATTAGTATTAGTGTTAATATTAGTATTATTCTTAGTATTAGTATTTTTGAAGTGGGAGTCAAAGTTTCCATCTGATCGTCTAGTACACGTTTTTGGTGCATGAGTTCGCCTGAATCGTTTGGTACACCTTTTTGGTGCTTCCAATCGTCCGAATGGATTAGTGCACCTTTTATGGTGGTTGGGCTCGTTTGAACCGTCGGTGCCTTGGTGCCGGAGTTTTACTTTTGTCTGACATCGTTTCGTGGCGTCCGGAACACCTTTGGCGCAGGTTCGCTTCGGCCTGAGTTCTTTTCGGACCGGCCGATGCACCATGTTTGGTGCATGGCTTCGAATGGCCTGAGTTCGATTCTTATTCGGCCGATGCACCATGTTTGGACTGCATCAAGGTCCAATAGGTTTGGTGGTTCATATGGTAGAAGATTAATCAGGCTTCTTTACTCATTGTTTATTGTGCGTGATAACAATATATTGAATGGCGACACTTCTTATAACTCTCACTGTGGATCTTGTAGTTTTGTTCGTATTGTCCCTCTCATCGTTAGTGTAGGCCTGTTGGCCTGGACTTGTCTAGTTAGTTCTTCAGTTTCTTTGGCTGGGTCATGTTGACCCTGAGCCTCTTCGTTATGGCACGGGCCTTGGATTGGGCCTCGGACAGGATGAACTGTCCGAGCCCTTGTGGCTGTCGGTTGAGGCGCACAGGCGCCTGAGCTAGATCTTGCGAGGTTCGAGCCGCGTCTCGGACGGGAGCGAGGAACCGAACCGAGCCGAATCGAGCCGAGTCTTGAGAGGGCTATTGATGGGTATTGAGAGGGCTACAGCCCATGAGAGGGCCAAGTAGCCGAAGCCGTAGCAGCCGAAGAAGCCCCAGCTGCCCCGTGACAACTGCTTATATACAGTTGCCAGGGGGCGGGCAGTCCATCGACCTCGCCTCCAGGCCGGCAGGCCCTCAACCGATTATCGATTGAAGGAAGTATCATGACTCCGTGATACGGAAGTCATGACAGTACCCAAGGTCTCCAGCTGCCTCACGACGGTGCTTTGCGTACATCCAAGTGTCGCCGCTAATTCGCGAGTGGTTGAATTCGGCTTCACCTTAAGGGCTTCGCACAAGCTGTCTTCTTCCACAACAGAGCGGCGCCCGAAACGAGGTCGATCTTCGAGAGAGAGATTCCCAGCCTTGAAGAGCTGATACCCACGGGCCAGTGCGGAATAGTGAATGACTTCCTCTCTGAATGCAGCGCAGATGTTGGAGGCTGCAGTCCTTGCGGAATGGCCTTGCAGACATTCGTAGTGGACGATAGGTCGTAGGATGCTGCTGCTTATCGTCGTCATTGTTGCTGTATTCTTACTTGATGAGGTCCTATATAGTATGCATGAAAAAGCTTCGATGTTGCTTTATTCGTACTCGACGAGGCCTTATATAGTATGCATGAGGAAGCCTCGAGAATGTACTGTGACGTCACCATACAAGATCATTACTGTAAGAGCTTTAACAAATTTAACAGGCAGTAGCGTAAAGTGTTGCAAGACCTTTCGATCAACCTAAAACATATATGTACGAGAAGACTCAAAAAGAAAAAGGAAAAGCCAAAACTTGAGACGGGTGATAGATCTCATAAAAAACCAAGTGAGGCAAATGGCAGCTCAGCCAAAAAAGGTTAGTGTAAGCAACTGAAACACAAGTTCAACGGGACATTTTGTCAAAAGTAAGATTTTAGAAGTTTAAATATTTTAGAAGCCTTAGAAAACTCAGATTAGCATTTGTTAAGTTGTCAGGTCCGCTGAGTTTCCTAGTGATGAATTTGCACCAGTAGTTTGCAACGGGAACATGAGGTCAGAGCCTTCTTCACCTAGAAAAAGAAAATGACAGTGTCGCTTCAAAAGAAGCCACTGGATCTACATATGTATGTACTGTAATTTCTCCTGAGTTAAGATCTCAGAATTTGTTCTGAACTGCAGGTCTGATCTGAAGATTTTGAAGGGCAAGAGCCCTGGATTTTGCAAAGCCATTTGGCGTGGCTTAATGCTTTAGAACAAAAACATCTCATGCACAACCTTCGTGTAATTTTTTGACCCTTTCTGGGAGTTTTTTTTTTTCAAATTTCCTCAAATGCGGAAATTCCAAACGTCAGTATCGAGTGAACCTATTTCGGGTCGTCGGTACGCAGGAACAACATACGACTTGTCTCCTCTCAACATAAGACTTCCAATTCGCTTTCTTTTTAATTGAACTGTAGAGAATATGGAGCCAATACGCTGAGACAACAAAAAGACCAAACATATCGCGAACTTCTCTAGATCCCTGCAGGTTGTGCAAGATTGAGCAATGTTTACTTCACTGTACAAACCAGACGCTTTTCTGGCTGTGATGGGCAGCAGAATCGAAAGAGAAACATAAAGCGTGGCACGACGACTTTACAGCTAAATATCACCTGTATCCCCTGTCGTCACGTTAATCGCCAAGTTGCTCGAGTTGGCACCAGCAGCGTCTCCACTCGTCCCTGTCGCGTGCCAATGTGCTCCAATGGATCCTCTCGCTCAAGGGACACGAAGAGCGTCATTCGGTCGTTCAGAGCTTTCGCGAAGATGTCTGACCAACGCGTTGAATGGTGATCTGATGTTCTCTTGACATCTCGCGGAATCCAGTCGGTGACGGATGTCTCCAAGCGGGTGTCTGCGAAGCGCATTACGTGGCCAGTACACCTAATTTTTTGGCCCATGCGACAACAACTCTGATCTCCGAACTTCGACAAACTTGGAACTCCGGAGGACTTCTCTCACTTGCGTGAATCGCGTCACTCCGAGCATCGTCCTCTCGATTCCACCCCGACGCTGATGGCATGTTCATCTTCTGGAGCGGAGTCGGACTTTCCTCGTCTTCTGCGACGCTCTTGAAAGCTCTCCAAGCTGCTCGTTTCCTCCTGCCCAGCTGCGGCGCTGAATCGTTGCAGGGTCAAACGTGGGCTGCGATCTTTGCCAGAAATTTATGACCCACCACCCTTCGGGAATGAATTCGGTACGGCCCCTCCCCTTAGCCTCCATCGCAGTTTTATTTCTAATCTCCTTTGATTTTTCCAACTTTTTATGTGATTTTTGTACCCTTTAATAAGTTCTTCTTTCCAGGTGTGGTTTCGACGCTTACGACACACACTGTAAAAATTCGCTCGCAATTTCCTCCACAGGTGATCTTATTGATTCATTGAATAATTGAATGGTTTTTGCTCAAAGCACAGAATTAATTGAATTGTGATTGTTCTACAGGTAAACATTTAAAAAAAAACGTTTGCGGATTGTGTTCGAATTAATCACGTCTTTATAGATTTTCCGACGGTTTCATGCATACTACACAAATGTAAGAACGTGGAAGGCAGATTAAATACAATTTTTTTTGCCTGAAAACTACTCCAACAATTCATGAACCATAAAAGAGCTCATGGAGTGGGATTCGAAGCTCTCTCCTCCAGGAACTGCTCGATTCTCCTCACCTCTCGTTTTAGCTCGTCGACAGCCTGAAAAAGAATTTAGCAGAACATACTTGAAATCCTATTCTCTCTTCATCTCCATCACTCACATTCTTCACGTGCTCGTACTGGTAGTCCAGATGGTTGAGTGTTGCCGTCGCGACGCTTTTAGTGGAGATATATTCGTGATTCACCTCTCTCCAAATCCGCTTCATCGCAGAGATGTTTCTCCTCAGGCTTGCAATTTCGAGCTCCGTTGTACGGAGCTGAAGAAATGATTCCCATTAGTACAAAATATTTTCAGATAGGACATAGAAAAAATCCTACAGATTCTTCCTGGTCGGGATTGTTGTCCGAGTACCAATGCTGAGACATCCTGTAAGGCTTTTCTTTTTGATTAAATAGTTCATACAAAAATAGGCGCAGTTTCAAACCCATTCATTTAAAAAACCACTCCAACAAAAGTTCTATTTTCCTCATATCATTTTACGTCCAAAAGGCAAGTACGACAGAATGTATCAACTGCCAGCTAATAAGCATAGCGTATGAAGTGTTATTGTTTGGAGATGCTTCAGAACACACGGAACAAGCCCTATTTACCAAATCCAAGGTGTTATGGACTCAAAACGCTACCAGGAGGTTTTGAACAATGATATGCTTCCACGCGCCAGTGAAAATTCCAAACGCCGTGAAAATTCCAACAGAACAACGCCCCAAAACATGTGTCGAAGGCAGTGAAGGAGTGGTTCAATGCAAATGGAAGTCGTCTTATGTCATGGCCTTCTCAGCCACCGGATCTGAACCCAGTCGAATACCTTGGGAACACCTTGCTAGAAAGTTATCAGGTTTCACAGCAAGAAACAAGACAGAAAAATTTGAACAATTAAGGCAGAAATAAGAAGATATCGGACCGACGTGACGTGACAACAATATTCCATAGTCCAAGCGGAGGAGATGTGAAGTTGTACTTGAGGCAAAAGCTTTTACAGCTCGCGTATAGTGAAGCTACATTGTTTCACGGTATAACTTGTTTGACTTTGATATAATAATAAAGAAGGCTGCTGAGGTGCTGTAATCTATGTGGCAGATTTCACAGTTTTCCGGTTTCATGCTTGAAATATGGAAAGGACCGATAAAGAATAGCGATCAGAACAGTAGTGATGATGTGATATAAGAAGATTTGTTAATTGTCACAATGTAGAAAAATTTCACATTTTTAAAGCTGACTTGAAACGAGTTCTGGCGGAAAATGCAAGCGTTCACAAACTTGTGGACGAAAGTGCAGTTCGTGGCAAGCTGGGTGCCACGAACTGCACTTTCGTACTTTCGGGGATTAGGTGCCTTGATTAATGAGCTTCCACGAACTGGTTGCTCTCTCGTACAGTCGGGTGTGTTGATTGATGAGCTTCCACGAACTGTGTGCACTTGCAAGTGAAGCTGCAAGTTGACCTCTGGAAGCTACCTTTTTCTACTAGAAGGAGACAGCGAGGTAGCAAGATACACAACCTGAAATATCCGACGAGCATTGTATAATGTATAATTAAAAATAAAGCCTTTTTAATTGTATGAATAGGTTGGATGGACCTCTGCTCGACTTTACACCATTGCTGCGACAAAATTGGACGTTCACAAAAATGCTCATAACTCGGTAAGTTTTCCGAATTTCGAAAATTTGTTTAAAAAATGGATGAAAAGCGCTTTCTCACTATATAGGAATCCCTCTCCAAAAAAGGGTCTTCGTGCGAGGCCGGGGGGGGAAGTGATATTTTCCATCGAAAAAACTGGAGTAATTTTACAAAAACGGTAATAACTTGCTTGTTTTTGAGACTGTACAAATGCGGGCAGCATAGCGATGAGGTGTGATATGTGACCATGCGTCTACTTGCTCTTGCATCAATACTCCTCTCGCTTCGTCCCCCTTCGTTGATGACAGCAAGCGAATGCCATCCCATCATCAGTGAAATTTCGTCGCTGCTATTCAACACTTACTTACGACACAGTACTATGAACTGGCTACTGACAACAACATGGCTCAAAACATGCGCGAGAGAGCTGAAATTGCAGAATGGGTTCTGAAAGACGGTCCACTTTCGTCGTTCTCTCGTAACCACGTAAATGCTGTGCTTTCTTATCTGACTACACTGTCCAAAGTTCAGCGAAATGAAGAAAGTCTTCTTGTTTATCATCTCTCTAGATGGAGGCATCTGCATTTTCTACTAGAAAACCAACAGATTAAGCATAACGTTCAACAAAGTCTTGTGCAAGAAAGAAATTTGCTGGAACAAGACTCCTGTACCGGAAACTTCCAGAATGTCGAAGAAGATCATTTCCGATGGTACTGCACATATATCAGCAGCATGAGCATGAGTACATATGTCAGTATGGAAGTGTGGTGCAGAATTCTCGGCCTTCCTTTTAGCATATAACCCGGCGAAATTCGACGACTATAAACAGAAACAGGTGGAAATATGGAAACTCGAATAAATGAAGCCACAGAAGGAGCAAAAACTGTCAGACTTTTCCGAAGTTTTGATCATCGCCAGCGAGTAGCTCAACCTGATCAAGATATCGACCTCGCCTATCGCACGGAAGATGCACCTGATTTTGATGGCAGACGGCTTGCAAGCTAACTCTTGGAAAACTGTAACCGATGGAATGAAAACCCAAAACGCAGAAGACCACATGGACACATTCTACGATGAAGTAAAAAATACTCTGAAGCAATATATTACTCCCGCTAAACGACCATCTGAATCAACAGCAGATTTCTCGTACGCTTTGGATTGTCACATCATTTTAGACATAATTAAGTGCCGAGGCGATTTCATTCATTTCCTTACATGTATGCCAAAAGACACTAGTCCCGAAACCAGAGGATATCCTGCGTATATCGACAAAGATCACATCGTACCCTTAGCTGATCGGAAGGAGTTAATCCTTCGCTCCATCAAATCTATCGAGAAGTTCTGGAATTTGCCATCAGCAGAGGAAGACTTCTTACATTTTTACGATAACATCGTCCGCAATGTCGAGCGTTTGTCGTCATGGCCGATAGACCTCCACGAGGATGACAACAGCTTGAGAAACTACTACACACTTCCCATGCTAAAGAGCTTGAGATTCAGGATTCCATCGTTGAAGTATGAACGCATTCCATAATATCAAAGAATTAAGACTTGAGTAATTATCACAGTCTTAGGCTATTAAATAAAAAAATATTAAAAACTTTTAAAAAATAAAAAAAATAAAACTAGTCATAACTAGTCATAGCACAGGAAAATCACTCCACCTGATCAGATGAAAGATTGCTTATGAGGGGCCAGATTTTTGCTGCTATAAGTTGAAGGTTATATTTCACTAAGATCCATGTTTAGCTTCAGTAGCAATTCCCTCAAGCAAAGAAATGTATCGCGCTGTCACAAAATTGAGCACTAATCGATCTACTTCAGCCATTTTAAAAACCGCTTAGAAAAATTTATTATCTGATCTTGGTGCAATAAGTGATTAAATTTTTATTAGATACAATTTCAAATCCAAATGACGTACTCTTTCCGTAGAAGTTGCGGTGCTCAGCGTGTCGCCAGCGTGTTCTTGTCATGCCTCAATTTTTTTAATCAATTATTAGCGTCAAGACTCTATTAATTAGCTATTAATAATTATTTTATTATTATTTACATACCTCTACTTACAATACTTGCGAAAGAACTTCGACGTGGGAATCAAGCCAGAGCACCCCCCCCTGCGATTCTCGCACCCGACGCTTGAGCCTGGATCCTTGGCCATGTTAACTTCGCGACCCAAACATACTACTCGCAGCTGGAACATTCGGAGGTCACCTTGTTAGTTCCGTTGAGCGAGAATGGGGCATCAGAAACTCGTCCGTTCCTCATGAACATCGTCATCGTAAGATTCAGCTGCAGTCCAATGTTAACTTCGTGACGATCCATTTATGCTTGAGTTGTAACACAGTTAACATAAAAATCCAGTAAACTAAGACTACTCTTAACACTAGTTAAAACTATACAAGCATATGATATTGTTGGATCCATGACTGTGCAGTAGACCGGATCCTACTCATTTTTTCGTAATCACTTCGCCTCTTTTCTTGCCGTTCCCAAAATAGACTCTACTTCCCCGACTGCCTTCTATAACCACAACAGATACATAGGTGTGTCAATTTTAGCCATTCCCTTTGTGAGACGTGCTACACCTAAGTTTATGGATATCAGGGAGACAGTATTAGGTGGCAAGCAGATAAACAAGTCAGTGTTTCACGCCTTCCCAGCCGATCTCGCCTCAACCCATAAACCCTTGGTGGAATATTTGACTTTTTAAGGGTTCGACCTGTGGATCAGTTCAAGGAGTATGCGACAAGTGGCGCCCCTCGCTACGCCATACGCCCACTATATGATTTAAAATAAAAAGAACTAAAAAGGACAACGGACGGCGCTAATTAGCTCCTTTTGGGATGCGCCTCGCATTCCACTTCTACGTGATGTTGCGGAGGCAATTCAAATGCGTATTTCGCCCGTACAATGACTTGCTGTGGCCAACTGATGGACCACTCACCATCAGTGTTTTATCTTTGCCAAACAAGTCTAGTACCTATTCACCGACCCCGGAGAGATGGAAGGCTTGGTTGGTGTACAAACTAGAAATCCGGGCGAAACCTGGAATCGGGTGCAGACGATAATCGGCACCTCCTGCGCCCAACTATACCATTTTCACGTCGAGTAGTACACTTTTCGAATCAAATGGGACGCTCTCCTAAGCTAGCCTAAGGCTTTTGAAATCGAAACGATCTCTTCCAAACCGAAATGAGCTTTTTACATTTAACTAGAGACTCTCCAAAATAATTTGAATAATGCCAAGGAGGATTGCTCCATTCCCTCTTCCAAGACGTTGCAATTTTTATTCGACGGATAGCAGAATTTCTGCTTGTGTGGAGTGTGACATCTGTTAACAATAAAAACAGCTGGTCAAGAACACACATATCCTCACATCGATGGTTCATGTAAGTGGCATCTAAAATATCAATCAAATAAAAGTTGCAGCTGTTAGAGTCTTTAGCGCTGGGGTCCAGCGCGGCGAGCAGATGTTCATGTGATTCCAGCGTGTTTGATGATTGAGTCAAGAAGATCGAGGGTAGTCTCACGCATAAGAGGAATGGTTTCTAAGGTAGAAGTAGGTGCGGTAGGGTTTTCGGGAGCGCTGGTCCCGACTCCAGTGTTGTTTTCATCGCAGTTTTTGCAGCTTGGTGTGACTTTATGTGAGCTGTCGAATAGGCTTCAAGACAATGATAGTAGCGTTTCTAATATGTTGGTATTTATAGCGGTACGCATAATTTCCTTGTCTACTATGCCAACCGGTGTAACTGTGAATGTTGAAACTGAGCGTTACAAGGCGCAATCATTGCCTAATTTCACCCGAAAGCGTTTGGCTGGAATAGAACATGGAGCTTACTAACACGTAAACGTTTGCATGAAAGTTTTGAAAGGTGTTGATTATTATGATTATGGAACGTATTGGTTTGCATTTTTGTTTCTTCTGCATGTTTTTTGGTGAAATTACTCCTATGTGAACACATTTAGGTTTAGATCACTTTTAATATGACTCCTCAACCGAAGAAAGCGCTTCGTCTTATTGACTTCGTCGTTTTCACAAAAGTATATACATAGGCAACAATAAAACAAGTCCTAGTCGAGCACTCATTATGCCTCGTGTGGTGTCGCATATACCAAAGTAATTAATTATTAGTAAAGGATTGGAGTATGTACCACAGAGTGCTTGATCTGCATGAGAACGACATTCACTCTTACTGGCCACATTTCATCACGTGCAATTATATGCCAATGAGGAAATTTCAAAGAAAGCAAAAGTGAACACATAGGCTTCCACAATTCTAAGGCGGCATATTATGAAGAGGTCAAACTGGGGACCTATATTCTGTTCAATAGTTACTGTAAACGCGCCTCTCCGGAACGCACCGGATAAGTGTTATGTGCGCACGTTTTTAACGCTCGAAGGAGACGATTTAACTTTGATGAACAATAGCGCTCGGCGCTTCATCCAAAGAGGTCTTACGACCGCATCAGCGGAGACGACTTTTCCTATTCAAGCAATGTGTTCTTATCAAGCATACGAGTATCTTGTCAGAACTGACTTTTCCTAACGAATGCTTGCTTTATGTGTGTATATTATATTCATAAATAACACGAACACAGTTTAAATGATTGCTTTATGACTACGGAAGTGAGAAAAGAAAACGAGAGCGACATTCCAAGGAGAGCCGGAGAGCGGCCGAAGGCCACCCCCGGACATGTCGGTCAGGGGGTTAGGCCGAGAGCCGGAGCTTGACAAACGAAGAAAGAGCGCCCTTTCACTTTGCTCCAGCGGCTTATATACCCTGCCCTTTTACTGGCCTCCTGCTGTACTTTTTGCTTGTGCGGCAGAGTGCATCCAGTTCTCTCCACCCTTGCCGTTCTATTGCCCTTCGTCGGGTGTCCGATGTAATTGTGGCGCCGTTCATCTTAGCCGACGTCAACTCCCGACCGCGATAGTGGGTATTTTTAGTGCGCCCAGCACGGCTGTTGTCCTGCATCTGCCCTTTTGCAGTTGTCCGTTGCGCTCGATCTTATTTAATCCGCTGCCCAACTGTCTGCTCGTTTATTCGGCATGACATTGAAGCTCGAAGTTACTGTTACACAGCACTGTAATAGTGTCTGCGGGCCAGAAGTGTTTTCCAGCACGAGAAGTCAAGAACTGTGCTGAGCCAATACACTTGCTATAATCATTGAAACGAGGTGTATCAGATTTAGTTACCATTGGAAAGTATTCCAAAAACATCAAAGCGCTGGCACAATTCTTTAAAACACAAGGAAAGCGTGACGGTCAATCTTTTTGTCTGCTGTGGGTGCAGTTCAAGCTCCATAATCGAATATGATATTGTTTTAGTAATACGTTTTTCAGGAATCGGTTCAATTCCTCAGTTCTTCAGTGCATCCACCCATCGCTTCCGTCTAAGGACACGGGTCAACCAGGCGAGCGGAAAGGCGAGAGCGCAGAGAAACAGACACTCCGGCTGCGATCCGACGGCTGCCGGCCGAATGAGCTGACTCAGCGCACGGGTGAGGGTGCACTCTCGTCGTCTGCGTCTCAATAACCTCTGGCAGTCGCGGAGACGTCCAGTGGGAGGTTGAACATCAAGAAGGAGGAAATTATGCAACTTTCGTAGCTTACAGACGTTCCTAAACGTCACGAAATAGACGTCTAGGAGCTGCTACGTTTTAGGTGGCACAACGAGCATCAATTAGTGAAGGTATATAGGTATAGCGGAATTAAATTTGTAAAAAGAAATTGGTGGAGACAAGATTTGGCTCCTGCTTGCATAATGCTAAGGTTCTGCAGGAAGTGCATGCCAGCGAAAGAGAGGAAGCATCAAATTTAAGTGGCTCATCTGCATGGTATTCTATTATTCGCCTTCCTTGGGCAGAACATTTGCGTTTATGAACAATCCTGAAGGCTGATCGGAGAAGTATTGACGAACCACTTCAGCATCTTCACTGCTTGTGATCTTTAAGCTTCCTCTTTTCTGGGAGCCTCACATTTGCTTTTTTACGAGCGATAGTGATGGAGTATACTCACTTGCATACGGCAAGAAGCTGTGGACAAATCTACTAGGTTGCAGTGGAGATCTAGTTGCTGAATTGTTCCATATGTACATTGTCTCTAACCAAGTCTATGTCCCGCTCAAATAGTTGCGATTAACTGTAGCATAAAGGCTTAAACAAAATTATTTGGAATTTCCTTGATTTTTGGAATGCGTTTCCTCAATGGTGCATACTGCCAAGTCATGGCGTTCGTTCTCGTCTACGAAGTAGAACGGGCGCTTTCGAAGTGGTAACAACCCGAGGAGCCCAAGCTGTATTCGGCCAGAGTACCCCGTCAAACATGCAGTGCATCTTTGTTGGTGCAAACTTCACATATAAAGTCGAAGCCTCTAACTATCCGCAAGTCACAGATAGGCAACAGAATTTGTCCACATTTGCAAAAGAAGAAATAGAGTCAAGATCAAGGTTACTATTAAAATAAAGGAAGGAGCGAGCTTTGCATAGGCTCCATGCATTAATTTATAAATGAAGAGGATAGAATGTTTAGCAAATTTGCCTCCATAACTTCGTTGACGATTAGTGTAGCATTCATCAAGAGGAAAAATTGGGCCCATTTTCTCCACTGCAGAGAGCCACTCTTCAAATGTACTATTACCTGCAACAAGAAAAGGATCCTCCGCGGAGAAAGGAACCGCTCTGTCTAATAGATGCTCCTAGAAGGGCTTCTTCATCATTTCAGGGAAGAATTTTAACCCAAAATGATTGTAGTCACTGAACAACCGACTTTCGCCTTCAGAGCACCTGAATTACTATGGACTGTGTAGAACACCCAGAAGCCAGATGAAATAGGCATAGAAACTTATACAACATCTAACATATCTTACAGCCATTTCTTGAGCGAAGCGTGATACACCTAGCATACCCTACAGTCATCTCCTGTGCAAAGTGCGACTTCGCCAACTGTCTACTAAATCTATTAATGAAGACGTAGGTATAATAATAAACCAATGAAGAAAACGGCCTCTAGAACATCATCGACTCCAGACGTATAAATTTTTACTGTTGTAAATCCCTCGTTCAATGTTATGTGGATTCAAAGTTTTATTTGTACTGACAAAGAGTAGAGATATTTTAATTTGAGTGTGGCCCTTAGGCCCGACATCGCCATCGAACAAACCATATAGCAACCGTATTTCAATAATGGCAATGTGTCAAACAGGAACTATTGAATTTTTACCAGGCCAGGACAGTTATGCGATCGAGAAGAAATTTTTGAACGAGTTGTATCGCCGACCGCTATCTTTCTATTGGTAAGATTGCACTGTTTTCATTTCTGTAACCTGTATCACCTTTGCAGTATATCTGCAGTATCTATTGATAACCAAAGCAAATGCCTTCACAATGAGTACGTCTCCGTCGTTATTGGAGTTTGCTGAGGTTCTACGAATTCGTTGACTAGATCAACACAAAGAGCATGTGTTCGGTCTTGACCTTAAAGGGTTGGGCACACTCGGCAGCGGCTTTAGTGCGTCAAAAACGGGGCGGAGCGTCGCTCTCAGGCTCAGGATATGTTTTCGTGAGGGGCGGTCGTCCTTTCTTTCTCTGGTGTCGGCATTGGACTACTGCCAACCATCGCTCAGCTGACCGGGTGGCTGCTTTGGTTGAGGAAAGGGCTTTCGTATCTTTCTTATCTTATCTCTTGCTCAGGAGTGATAGCGTCAGCTTCACGGAATGACCGAGCTCATTCCGTGAAGCTGATGCTTGCAGCGCTGACGCTGGGCGTCAACGCTGAAGCGAAGTGTGCCATAAGCGCGCCGCCGCCCCTGACGCAGAGACACGCACTCTGCGTCTCTGCCCTATTTTTCATCATTGGAGCTGCGTCAAGCAGCAGGAGTGTGCCCAGCGCTTAATTCATTCGAAAGCCTAGCTCCTCAGATTTCAATTTTATGAACCACTGGTATACTGTAACGAACAGGATTCATATCTCATAGGCCCTGACTATGACTACTTCTTTCGTAGTTTCGCTCTACTTTAAGTGGTGGCGCCTTTACTGCCAGTCTGGTACAACATAATCACCGTTGAGAAAGTCACCATTTTCAAATTTTCGAACATCAGCCGCAAGCGCGGGATTTCTCTTGGTCGTCCCGCAGAACCCGAGAATTTCACACAGACTTTCATGGGAAAATGCGCAACGTCACAGTTAGCTCCGCCTCTCATGTGCGATCGATACAGGATAGATCAAGGGTACCGTGGGAAATTCTCAGAAGGTATGAGTAACTGCTCCACCCCTACTAAATAAAAGAGCAGACAACCGGGTAGAAATAATAAATCACGTAATGTGAACTTTTATCTACTGTGAGCTGCGCTAATGGCATTCCAACCTGTAGCTGCCAGATTTGTGCCATCATAAACCCCTAGAGGGAGAGATATAGCCGTTTTCGACTTTCCCGATGACCATGAGCTTTGCTACGAGTGGCGCTATCAAAAGACGCTTGCTGATGGGCAAACGTCACTGTACATATATGTGCTGCGAGTGCAGAGTATACCTTTGTCCTTGGGAAAAAATTTCGAATTTCGAATGATCGAATAATATTCGATTTTCAAAATTTCGAATTTCGAATGATCGAATAATGTTCGATTTTCAAAATTTCGAATTTCGAATGATCGAATAATATTCGATTTTCAAAATTTCGAATTTCGAATAGTCGAATATTCGAATAATCAAATGAACACTACACGTTGCAAGCGCGGCTTCCTTGTAAACGGCCGTCGAGCGTGCTGTGGCCATTCACGTGAATCGCAAGTGATTAGGGTTATGCCTGTACACAGATATTTTTACCTTCAGTATACTACGGGAGAATCTTCGTTTTGTATTTCTGCCCCAGTTACAACAAGGG